>JAHVAK010000570.1:0-701590 GCA_019845155.1 Luehdorfia chinensis | reverse complement strand
TCATATAGTTAAATATTAATTTATAGTGTAATTTATAGTCATATAGTATATAGTAAATATAGTCATATAATTAAAGGTAAAGTCCGGAATAATTTAAATAGAATTTCTCTCAAATGTCTTTAGTAGCACAAAATATTGAAACTGTTTGCAAGTAGAGCATCGCGAAGATGTAAAAGTTGAACTAAGATTTGTGGTCGGAAACGTGTTCAAGTGTGAGTACTTTTGAATTCAACCAGTACATCCTAGACCCTAGAACAGTTTTTGGGTCTAGGATGTACTGTGGCGGATTGTGCACCCATACGAACTGACCTATTTAGCTGATAGGAGAAGGTGATTATTATTCAGCATTTAATAGCTATAATGAAGCTAAAATTGATTTTTAAGTTACTATTCAAGTATCTATATTCCAAAATGTCAACTACAGATATTAACATAAATAGATTCCAAACTTAACTACTTTTCGTACGATTTCTTTCTTTCATTCTTTTCAACAAACAGAACATTTTACGCTCAAGAGAATACTGCTGCCTGGCAGTTGATTTATTCCTTTTCAAAATCTCGAGGGATTTTACGATTAAGTTACACATAAGACTAAGGCCAAACTAATATAAAAACAAAATGTAATGAAAAAACCAAACAAGTTTAGTCTAAAACAAAGAACTAGTTGAGTACGTAGTAAACATTAACTTTGTTCTGCTCGCTGGCTGCGGGACTTCTGAATACTTTACAAAATTAATTAACAATTCGCGGCTTCCTATTGTTCATTTAGTCACAACTTTTTTTTTTTTCATAGTTCGAAATCGATGCAGGCCAGCACAGGGCATACGAAACTAAGGTTATATCTATTTTCATTCTTAATATAACTCCTGTTCTGCTGCACATCAAACTTATTTATCCCGAAATTAGATACAAATTACATTTAGCAACAAATTAGGCACAAGTCATCTTCTGAATAGCGATCAGGTGAAATTACTCTGAATGTACGTGACTTTGTTAACTAAATGATGTGGGTAATTTACAAGTTTACATTATTCAGCCAATAACACCAAGTAAAAGGGTCTTAGTTAACGCTGTGGGCGAAGTTATAGTTGTGTTATCACAAATGTTTGAAGTAAATTTTTGCGAATTTGCATTTTACACGTGGTAAAATTCCTATACAGGTATCCGTCTAGGTGGACACCACCGCAGTTTCAGTTATTCTGCCGTAAATCAGTAGTGTGCAAACATTGGGATGTTTCACTTTAAAGGGCACTAATCGCTAGGGTATTACTGGACCCACTGTCCAGTAATTTCCGGAATTAAAAGCTGATCTCTCGTCGCTTTCTTCCATAAAAAATTCAAAGTTAATGCTTGTGAAGCGAGACCTAAACTATGGGTACAATAATGTGAAACGAATCAAATCCATTGTACTCAATTAATAATTATGAAAGTAACTTTATTAAGTTCATAAGCAGGAGCAGTGAGCATGATGACTTCAACGGAGATGCTGAAAAGGAAGTAGTGCGACATGACGCTATTTTGATAGAGGCTGAGACGCTTCAAATATGCTGTTTGCTAATTGCTATGGACCTTAGTACGGGTAACCCAAAACTGTATATAATCAAAAAAGTGTTTTTGGTTCAAAGTCCTAATTTTTTAGTACCAACTATTACTAATATCTCTTTATGGAATACTTGACTTGACTTTTAACTTATAGTCACAGCATTCTTGTAGAGTCAAAACAAAATAGTAAATTATTTTCAGGCAAAACTTACCTACTTAAAAAGAATGAAATTAAAACCAACCAGTGAGCTCTTTCTGCGTAGATCGGACCAAGAATAGTAATTAAAAGCTGAAGGTCCTCCGGGTTAACTATGACATCGGGACATCTGTCACCTCAGTCAATAAAATTAAAAGCGATAAAATCCGTAAAAATAGTTTCATTTAAACACATACCGACAGGTAAACAACTGGTGCGTTTTATCACTTACAACCATTTAGAATAAAGCATAGTCCTCCTCCGGTCGATCCGGAACTACTAGGAAGAAATTATTAATAAATAGAAATACATTAAAATTAAATTAAAATTAATTTAATATTCTCTGCCTAACTTTGAACTGACTTTGAAGTGGGTTTTTTTCTGTACAAATTCTATTCGTTATTTTAACTTTCGTTCCAAACCCAGTCAGCCGTTTATGCACAATTTGTATTCACGTGAGCGTGAGAATACAACACGTTTTCCGTCTCCATTAATTAGGATCTATTCAGAAATATGTGCTGCGTAACGATTACAATTATTGGCTGATTTTGTTTCACATGGAGTTGATGGTAACGTATAGTTATTAATAGGTTTTTACTAATTTGGTGACCCAGATGTACCTTAACTTCATTCCTAGACGTTCTTTGGACTAACGAGATTATGCTTTTTACGGAATAAAGTGACAAGATAAGCGAATCGTTCACTTGCTATTAAGAGCCATTGACAAGTGTCACTCAGGACATTCGTTACTACGCTAAGCAGACGAATTTTCGATCGCAATACCTGACGCTTCGAACCTTGGACTCTGCAACCCGACACCGCTCGGTGTTTTTTTTGGATCATACACTTGTCACGATGGCCATTCCAACATAGGCCGATAAGTGGCCGGCAGAGTAAAAAAGCAATTACCTCTTTCCTACCGAAGTGACGTAAGAGGCGACTAAGATATTGTATGGACAGCTTTATTCGGGCAGAATAACACCATAATATGATATGGAGAGTAAGAATATTGTAACTCCTAACAAATGACGGTCCTCCACCTGTCACGTCTCGTTTCTCGCGAGAGCGTAAATGGCCAAGTGACCTTTGTCTAACCCCTATATATGGGAAAAAGGCGTGACTGTATGTATGTACGGATTCCAACATCTATCAGAAGCAATGATATTTTCGAAGTATTTGCTTTTAGTTGACTCTTGAGTTCTAACTCATACACGCATTGTGCTTGTACTAAGGTACATATTCATTAGGATATTGCATTAACACTCATAATTTGAAACCGATTTATTTATAGGATAAAATAATGATAATTAACGGTAAAATGTATGTATAACGACTGTAATTAAATCCATTAGCATGCAATTAATTCCATCCATTGTCGTGTGGTGGAGGCTTAAGAGAATCTACCCCCATCACATCCCGTGGGTGTCGTAAAAGTCGACAGAGGGACAATAAAAACCAGAAGATGGGCAGCAGCATCTTTCTGCAGCGTGTGAATAAATAAACAGCGGTTGCCTACCCGCCTGCCAAGCGTGGCAACTATAGCAAAATTAGAACTTTTGTGGCAATCTGCGGTGAAGGCCGAGGTATAGGAGTGGACTAGTGATTGGCTGAAGCGAAGTGTGAAATACATTAGCGTCATATCGCCACACAATTAAATATAATTTTACAGGCGTGAATATCATTTAATTACACATGTGAGAGGGCGAACGTTTTCAATGCACATGTAACATGATGTATCTGAAATTGAATGACTACTTCAAATTGAGTTAGGGCTCAAATTGGTATTTTAAAAATATAGGAAACAGTCAAAAATTTATTACCCTATTTTTGATATAGTCATATACATATACATATAATAAAAAATTAATGTTTGATACGCTTTTGGATGATAAGTAATGTCTTAGACTTAAGATTTTCGTAAAAATTCTTTTTTTTTATTTTGTCACAAGCGAACACAAGCAACTACACCGAGTGACTTTAGTTTCAGATAAATAAATGGGATTGTATAGTAATAATTATAAATCCTCCGCTTTCAGTTTTTAGGTAGGATTTATGACGTACATTTTATAATCATAATTTATAATCCTCTACACCTTTAGTAAATAAGTGCTACTTTATAAGAGTCTATACAAAATTAAAATGTAGATGGACAGACAGAACAAATGCAAAAAATACTTTAATTTTGCACAGTACACTGGACGGATTTATCGCTATTTTTTCTAGACATTCTTTGGATGTATTAGATCGTAACTGAAGCAGAAATACAATCAAGATGTATAACAAGATAATATTGAAAATGAATAATCAGTAACACCACAAAGAAGAAGAATAAATGTTAAGATTTCAGGAATGTAAAATAAAAATTTGTAGAATTTCGTAGTGTAATTTGGGTTCATGTTGAAACAAGTCAAGTGTAAAGGAAAGATTTTTTTATTAAATAAACTGAAACAAAGTATATTTGTATTTTGCTTTCGTTCATCTAAAAACATTGTAGCGACGTTACAGACAGTAACAATTTTGTATTCTTGACTTTATATAAATCTAAATCTCATCAGAACATGTTTAAATAAATGTCCTATTAATTCTAAGGCAATGTCAAATAAATGATGTATTATAAAGCAGATAGAAGTATTGCTTGCTCGTTACTGAAATTTCACATTTATCTTTTAGCTCCGTATTCAATGCAGGCAGCACCATTAGTACACAGAGCAGCACATATACTGCAGTACCCCGATTTCCTATGCCGTAATTGAATTAAATTATACAGTGCAGTCCAAGCTAACGTTTTCTCTAATAACATCGTAGGCTGCACGTAAGGTAGCCTCTAATGGCAAAGCAGCTGGTGTAAAAACTATTAAAATTCAATATCACGACACGACATTTTTTATAAATAACAAACTTTTTTTAAAAAAAATATACCGACTTCAAAAAAATAAAAACAAAAAAACACTGAAAAGCGAAAAATAACTGAATATAGATTCAATTCAAAAGACAAGAATGCGCGTAAGACTTTTTATTTATTTCGTCTAATTTCATTTCAAATAACGTACCTACTTAATTAATATATTCTCAATCTAATTTAATATAACTAAATAAAATATTTTTATATGCGCTACCTACTGATTTGTTTGAAGTCGGTGCTAATGCAAAGCCAACAAGGTAGTAGTGAGAGCGTGGGTGGCGGGCTCGTTCTAAACAACACAACCCGAACGGACAGACACTTGCGGGCAGACGTTGTTGAAGCACTTCTCTAATGTTACTAGAATTTTAATGCTTAACGTTGTTGATAAATTTGTAAAATTTCACTGTTGCACATAAATTTATAGGTCGGTACATACATAATTAGAGTCACGCCTCTTTCCCATTAGGGTAGGCAGAGACCACATCGTATTAGGTATTTCATTAGAATTACATTCCGTTAGTATTTTTTTATATCGTTAAGTTATTGTATTTCGGGCTTAGCACCGACTTCAAACAGATCAGTAGGTAGCGCATATAAAAATATTTTATTTAGTTATATTAAATTAGATTGAGAATATAGTAATTAAGTAGGTACGTTATTTGAAATGAAATTAGACGAAATAAATAAAAAGTCTTACGCGCATTTTTGTTTTTTGAATTAAATCTATAATTCAGTTATTTTTCGCTTTTCAGTGTTTTTTTGTTTTTGCTTATTTTGAAGTCGGTATATTTTTTTAAAAAAAGTTTGTTATTTTTCCATTTTTAATGTACCTAGTCAGTAGGGTATTAAAAAAAACTAATAAATATAATAAAAGTATACCTTTAAGTTATATAGGTTACATAGATACATATAGGTAGTTTATTTAGTTAAGTGTACTACTAATTGAATTGTCACTAATTTCGAAAGTTTTTTTTTATCTTTTAGAACGCTATTTAAATAAAATCAAGAGATGTAGTAGAAATTTAATTACATTATTTAGGACATTTTATTAGCGTCATGGGTAGGCCAACTAAAGGTGCAGCCCGCATGAAGGCAAACAGGAATAGGGAAACTATTAAAGATAATAAGGAACGTTTATCTAAGAACTACACCTACATCGCGTTCACAAGAACCATCACTGGCTCGTCAAGCGAGATTATCTCAGATGAGATGATTAAATGCGTTCTCAATTATCACAGGAGTTGACTGAACAGCGCCCAGCATCGCCAATACCTCAATCTCTATACATTTCTTATTTGGTTTTTGAGATGTTTCCCTGGTGTATCTTCGAAGTCCAAGGTCCAATATCAATGAACCTTGGAGCTATACTGAACTCAACGCAAAAATAATCAATAATAAAATCGGTTCATAAACAAAGAAGTTATGCCCCGAACGAAATACATAAAACATATATAAACTATATTTGTATTCAATATATATATAAATTGAGAACTTTTTTGATGTCGCCAAGTCTGCCCAAGACACTGCTAATTCGTTTTTGTCGACAAATAGCAGTATTGTCCTTGATCTCTTAATCGTCAAGGAGTGCTGTGGGCTTTTATCATCAGCTCAGCAGCATAAAATGATGACTCCCGGACGCAAACAGCTGAATAAGTTATGAAAATGTAACAAACACACTACACGTGCCTATAATTTTTGAGGATTTCTCTTGATTTCACTGAGATTGACCTGTGGGGTACACCGTTTCGAACAAAAAAAGATTTTTTAAAATCGGTCCACAATTGACGCATACATAAAAAAACATACATACAGACGAACATAGAACCTCCTCCTTTTTTGAAGTCGGTTAAAAATAAAAACCTAGGTCATACATTAAATAGGCTCCCATCATATGAACTCATATCACGGAAAACTGTAATAATTACGTAAATGTAACTGGTTAAACTGTCACGAACACGGTACAACAGATTTTGTAGATAAAAATTTTAAGTACCTCATAGCAAATCTTTTTATAAAGAGTTAAAATTAACATCAGCCTATGTGCGGTCTGCCTAACAAACGACGAGTTGTCGCTTACAAGCTCCTAACTGACACGTTTAAGCACCCGTTGGGAAAAGCTTAATGTTACATGATACAAATCGAGAAATAAGTTTTCAGTTTTCTTTGTTGTACAGAATTAATTGGGAATTGTATACTTCTTTAAAAATCTAGGACTTCAAAAATCCATACTAATATATAAATGTGAAAGTGACTCTCTGTCCCTCTGTCTGTTTCTTACCTTTTCACAGCTCAAACGCAGAACCGATCTAGATGAAATTGGCACAGGGATAGCTGCATCCTGGAGCCGGACATAGTATACTTTTTATTCGGGAAATCAAATAGTTCCCACGTGATATTTGAAAAACCCATATCCACGCGAACGAATTCGCGGAGATCAGCTAGTGTAATATAATATTTAAATTAATTTACCCATATTTATCCTAATCAAGAAAAACAATGGAATCGGCAAGAGTAGCTAAATTGGATCTCAAGCCGACCTTGTGCAAAAGAAAGCTTACAAAACATTGTATTCATGGCGTAAACCCTGGATTTGATTCCGGTGTCAGGGCCATTGAAAATTGTTAATCGCAATTGTAAGTGCTTATTAACCACGTGCCCGGCGGTGAAGGAAAACATCGTGAGTGGTCCTGCGTATCTGAGTAATAACTAATGTTTCAATGACATATGAAGTCTGCCAGCCCCAATTGAGCTTCCCGGTTCCTAAAACATCGTTTAGATGACTCTCTGACTGCCTGTGCTCGGCAGGGGAACTTTTATAGGCTGTTACTTTAGATATTTTATTTCAGTCAATGGTCATGACATTTGATAAAAGTTCGTTTATTACATACAAAACCTTCGCCTCTGTTATAAATATTACCGTGCTTTAATGTTAGAATACGTAAGCATCTAGACATCGGCTACGGCAGTATTAAGAAAACTTCTGATGAAAGTATTTTTGTCACACAATTTGAGTTTGCTGTTAATTTCCTTTTCAATTCTAGGAAACTGTCTCTACACCATTTCTATTCAGAACTCACGTGAGCAGTGAGAAGCCGACACGTTTGCGCCATGTAACTCTGCCCTATTCATTGGGAAACTATTCAGAATTTGCTGTGTAACCGTTACAATTCATGTCTGTTTTGGGTTTTCAAGCTTTCAATGTTAATTAAAAAGTTAGGCAAATATTTCTACCGGTTTCCCAAATAAGGAAAGCATTTCAAAGTGAATTATTACTTTTTATATTTATCTTCTGCGAAGTAGTTGAAAGAATAAATCTTTCTGAATATGTGTGGTTTGTTTAACCTATTTTTTTAGGTAATTTATATTGTGCAACCAATAAATAAAACTGAAATAATCTTGTAAAGATTAAATCAAAACTGATGCCTCCCGTTTTATCACAAATTTGAACTTCATTTAATGACGAAACATTAGGAAATTTAGAGCATTTGTGTTCTTTGGGTTAAAATGTAAACGTGTAAATGTGTACTGTCCACCGCCTATCTTTATAGACTGGTAGAGCGTATTTTGTGGTTGTGTTTTGTGTGGGCAGAAAACATTGGTTTAACCAAGCCATCCAATACTGCCTCCTTCAGCAGTCGCAGTAGATCCTTTATGTTGCCAGCGACCTCGGGGAGAGATCTTGGTGAGCCAACATACTTATCCCGGTATTTAGTGACCAAAGGGCAGTCCAGCAGGACCATGTTCCGTTTGTGCCCCAGCAGGATCTGCACAGAGAGCTGTGACCGAACCGTTAACTGTTAGGGAAGAAAGGTTCTAGAGTGGCAACCTCGTACCGGCAAACGCAGTATAAAGCGCCCTCCACTAGATGGAGGGACAACCTCCGCAATTTTGCGGGAAGTCAATGGATGCAGGTGGCTCTAGACCGTGCTTTGTGGCAATCTATGGGGGAGGCCTATGTTTAACAGTGGACTAAGATAGGCTGAAATTATAAATAAATATAAATAATAAATAAACCTTTTTTATTTTCTCCCGCATACATTACATTAATAGGTAGATTAGTTAACAAATTATAGTGAAACAACAAAAGTTTCTCATTTTATAATGTGGAAGACAAGAGCCCAAACTAGGTAATAATAGAAAAATTCCTTGATGTTCTGTCTCTGTTGTATAATTTACGTCAGAGAGCATTACGAACACAACTAGGCGGAGTTCACGTTAGCGACATATACTTATTTACCCTCGTAGGCTGATTAAGAAAGAAAAAAATAATTAAAAAAAAACTAAACACAAACACTTAAACTTAAATAGACGCCATACCAAAATGAAAGACAAACAAAAGTTATTTACCTTCCTTCTGCTATGTCTTTTTTATAAATTATTAATCATTTGTATATTATTCGTACAGTTCGTGTGAAATCTCGACTCTGATTTCGATTATAATCTAATTTTACACAATATAGCGTTGCCTATACCGTTTTATAGCTTGTAATTTAACTCAATAAAGGGGCTATTCAAAGCAAAATTAAAAATTATTACTATTATTTCAAATCGGATTAGTATTTTCTGAGATTAGCGTAGCGGTAACGAGACGTGACGAATGGCAAGCCATGTCGCCGCCATGTTGGTAGAAGTAAAAAAATCTTACTCCCCATTGCTTTCCCATTTCATATTATGGTGATGTCCTGCAGTAATTAAGGCTGTCCGTACAATACATCAGTCGCCTCTTAAGTCACCTCGGTAGGAAAGAGGTAGGTATTTATTTACTATTCTACTCTGCCGGACAACTATCGGTTACGATAACTTTCAAATGGCGAAAATAAAATTTTACGCTTGTTATTCACAAGGTGACGTTTGTCACGGCTCTGCATTTCTCACTACTCTCTGTTACTCACGTATTGGATTTCCGCTAGAGTTATGTCAGTGTAGTCTGATCTGTTTAATATGACTACGTTTTACTAATGTATTATGTTGTCCCGTTACTTTCTTCAATTAAAAACACTTGAACTACCAAAACTTCAATAACTAGCGACACAGGCAAGTTATAATTATGATTGGCGTGTATTTACACGGTCAATATTTCTGGTAAAAACGTTTTGTTATAAATATCTTGCATTATTTCAAACTTTACTATTCTAAACATTAAATCTGAAATCCTTGGTATCAAACGGCCCTATGTCAACTTTTGCGGGAATTTAAGACCGGAGACTGTCATAGCAATTCCCATAAAAGTAGGAGATTACGAGGTCTGTTTGTCTGGAAAAATAAATCAGCATTTGCTTTGCACAGTTTAAAATACAAACAAAACCGAATACTTTGCAAGAGAGATTTTGAAAAGTTGAATCGAGAAAACTCTTTAACTAGAAAATGTAGTAGTATGAATTTAGAGAAGCACTGTTGTCTATGGAACAAAACTAAAATTGTTAAAAGCTGTAGCATAAATGCAATAGACCTCGAATTTGGACTAGGCCTAGATTTTCCCAGAATTGACAAGTGGCGTTTTATATATATTATAATCAATACTTTAGTCACCACCATTAGCCTATAACTAGTCCTCTGCTGAACTTGGGCCTCCCCTAGAGATTGCCACAAAAGTTTGTAGGTCTCATTTTGGGGGGATTTCGCCATAGTTGCCACGCTTGTCAGGCGAGTTGGCAAGCGCAGTTGAGTCATTCAGATGGTCTAAGATGATGCTGCTACCCATCGTCTGATTTTAATTTTTCATCTGTCAAATTTTGCGACACCTACGGGATGATATGGGGTGGTAGCTTCTCTTAAGCCGCCACCTCACGGGGGCTTACGAGTACTTATATATCTAGAAATAAAAAACATATACTATAGTATAAAATATATAATATATAGAAATAAAGTACTTTTTATCTCTAGATACTGAATTAAAACTCAATAAATCTTTTAGATCATATATTTCAACAGTCTTACAGAATACCCTAGACAAACCTGGAGGCAAGAATATGTATCAAATAATATGTAGCGATAATGTTAACCATATTTTACGAGAATCTCTGAGTTTCCAAACAAGTGTAAAACGCTGATTCATAACACGCAAAGTAATCTTTAAGATAATAATTCTTGAAAAAGTTCGCTTCTACAAGTCGTACTATTTTTATACTGAAAAAAATATACTTAAAAACTTCGTTAAAACATTTACAAACAATTCGAATATGCTGAGTACAAAACGTTGAACTGTAAGGAGCTTCCAAACTGAATTAAATTTAAAAGTCGGTAAATTTAACCACTATTGTAAAAGTTTTTTAATTAAATAACTCTGACTATTGTGAGGTAAAATTATTCGAATTGTTTATAGTATTGTTATAATAAATACATTTAGCTGACTATTCGGTTATAAGTTAATACGAATAGAGTTAAAATTAGTATTAAGTCCGTGTACGTGGCCAACTGCAATGTGCAATGCAATGCAGGATGTCATCCTGACAAATTTCGACCACAACGACAGCTTCTGAATATTTGCGAAAGCTATCAACGGCGCAGGAGACATTATAGTGCCACGAGGTCCGCGAAAACACAGAAGCACTCGTCAATTTACCCGCGCCCGATGTAACGCTGAAGCGATAAAATCGAAGGTACGTTAAGATGCAGTGTAAGAATCATTATGAATAAAAAACCGCCGTATCTGTGTGCAAAATTACACAAGTAGAGTGATCAGGACTCTGCTTATAAAACAGAGATTCTCTGTGTGAACTAGTTATGTCTTTACACTGTTCAGCTGCTTTTCAAGGCAGTTCCAAATACAATGCGACAAAATGCTGGAATAATCTGCCTCCACCATTACGAGACGTTCTGGAACTATATAATTTAAGGGTCAGTATAAGGCTTGACTCCTAAACTTACACAAGCTGTAAATATTTTATGTAAATATATATATTCGTTTTGATTTTCTCTTTTTTTTTGTCGCAATTGTTCAATTTTCGTATATAGTATAGCATTTTGCGTTTTTTTTTCGTTGCTTTACATAACGATTTGGTAATTATTTCTAAGTATGGCATTCGTTTTTTCTTATTTTAGCAAAGGGACACTATCTGTCTGAGACTAACCGAGAGTTGCACTGAAAATCAACAATGAGATATTTATGATCGTTCTAGTTCTGTTCTATTCTATTTATGTTCGTATAACCTTAATGCTACTAGTTGTGGTGTTTTGATGTTAATAAAAGCAACAAGGAAAAGTATAAAAAATTGAGCTACAAATTTGGAACATTTTTATGTGAACGAACGTAAATAAAGTATCTAAATGTCTAAATGAACTTTTAGTAACAAAATGTAAAAAAATATGGTATCGTTTCAAACTTTCCTTATAAATGAAAAATAATTGAATTCTGAGTTTCCATTTTTATCTAAACTAATATTATAAAGAGGAAAGATTTGATTTTTTATATGTTTGGTTGTAATGATTTAACTCAAAAACTACTGAACCGATTTTAAAATTCTTTCACCTAAATACAACTACATTATAACCGAATAACATGAGTTGTATTTAATTTAAAAAGAAACGAAATTCCTATGAAAATTGCTATGATGTAACTCAAGGTATCAAAAATTTACTGATTAAAGTCATTATTTGGCGTGCGCTGCAAAAACTATTAATGATAAAGAAAATAATGTACTACATTTTCATAGTACTCATAATTACTCTCATCTCATCTCATATCTATTATAGTTAAGTCACAATAACCACTTTTTGTTCAAATTAGTCAATCAAAACACGGGTAGAATCAAAAGATGATGGAATTCGTATCATAATGTTAATCCTTATCCTACAAAATAGGTTTATAGTCAAGGTTGATTATGTACATGTAAATTCCTTTTAAAATTATTCGAATCGGACCTATCGCTTAGAAGTTACGACGGGTATGAAAATGCTAAAAGTAAGAAAAATGCTGCTGTGTGAGCGAACAGCCATACGCTAGCCCGCGCAACTCGCGATTAGACTAACCCCGCCATGCCCGGTTTCATGCGACTTTGTGCGCGGCTCCCTTTGCGCAGCGGTCGAGAGAGGTCGTTTTATTTTACTACACGACTTCAAATATTGTTTACAAGAAAGCTCTGAGCCACTTAAACTTTCATGGCTTATGTTCCCATAAATAAAACATTATTTTGGTAACTTAATCTTACCTGACCAGCTGCAGATTCGCCGATGAGCATAGTCGCTACAAAAAATGTTAGTAAAGGGATTGTTGTTGTTCTGTTTGTCTTTTTTTTATTTATTGTATAAAGTGACGAAACGAGCAAAACGTTCACCTGATGGTAAGTGCAACGTCCGCCCATAACAAATACTGTGTCATCCAGAATATTTCTGTGTGACACCACACTGCGCCCGTCACCCAGAGACATCAGTTCTTAAGTCTCAAATGCCCAGTGATTACGCTAGCTCATAGTGCCTTTCAAACCGAAACACAGTAATGCTTGCACACTACTGCTTCACGGCAGAATAACTGGCCCTGGGGTGGTACCTACCTAGACGGATTCCTGCATAAGAATCCTACCACCAGTTGTCAAATTAAAGTACTAAATTATCTTTATAATATCTATCTACCCGTGCGAAACCGGGGCGGATCGCTAGTGTCAAATAAAGACGATCATTATAACATCATTTATTTCTATATAATAAATTTTTCCACTCGAACGTAGTCGCGTGCTTTAGTTAGTAGTTTATTAAAAGTAAAAAAAAAACACGCTTAAACGGCAATGACCTGATGATCTTGGGACATACTTCATATATAATTCTTCTTCATAAGTCAAACTCTTGAAATTATTGTATCGTGATTGGTTCTTAATAAGTGAAGAATTTACTAAAAATATTCGGATACCTGGAAGTAGGTGAAAATTGAATTGGAAAATCCATATATACATTCATACAGATCAAGTAATTGAAAGTGTGTTATAAGACCGTAGACGAATAATAAGCCTTCCTGTGTTTAATTTTTAATATAACTAATATTCCTATTAGCCACTTCAACTAAGCTTAAAAGCTTGTGCTATGAGACGGTTCACGACAGTAGTGGAATGGCGGGCTCGGTCCTGTGACATCATGTTTCGCAGTCCGTGCCCTAAACCATTATGCTACTGCAGTCAAGATTCAGAATTTCCGTGTCATAATGTAGACTTGGCGTCTTGCTAAAATTGTCGTCTAGTTATATATTATTCATTTTCCTATTACATACCTCAAACAAGTATGTTTGAAAGTTGTCAATTTTATCTATCTTTCAACTTTACTTATAAAATACTAGATGATGGGCGCGACTTCGTCAGCGCGTATTTAGGTTTTTTTAAATATCCCGTGGGAACCATTTAATTAGAATATTTCATAAGATACGAACATTAGCTGACATTCATGAAGTTAAAAGGGAAGGAAGGCGCAGTACGATGACATTAACACGGACGATGGAATTGTAACGGCTGCCATATAGTCACGTTTACGTTCATAAACGAAGGTGACATTTGGCATGTCCTTAGAAACGTAGGGTGGTGGTAATTTAGTTTAATTTTAGTGGGGCTGTTATAAAGTACGTATTCTGAAGATGATTGCCGGCAAATGTATTAGCTATACGAGTATATATACTTAGGCACTAAGTGACGGTGGATGTTGCATAAATAAAAACTGTCTGTCGGCCATAAATTTTAAATGTATGTTGCTTCTTTTTTCCCTGATTGTTTGTCTGTACGGATATGTGTACATTATATAAACTATAAACGACCGAGTGGCCCAGTGGTCGAAATACCAGACTACTGTGTCCTGAGTTCGAATCTGAGCCAGAGCCAACATTTCTTCAAGAACACAAATTGTTGGATTTCGAGTCTGGTTCTTTGTGATTGTCCCAGTGGCTCTGACACTGCATTTTAATTTACGATCTTGTCGCCAACGATAGTTATATGTTTTAAGATCTGTTACAACGGACGCGGGAGCGTGACGGCGAGTGAATTACATCGGACGCGGGAGCGTGACGGCGAGTGAATACCATAACGTTTGGCCGCACACTTGCGACTCTATGACATATCCTGCGAAGCTGACCAATTCCGATAATAGCCAGAAGATATTTTCTACTTTGATAGTTCGTTATGGGCCTCTCCCAAGAAATCAGGATTTATCATAATCTCCACGCTTGGCAGTCGGATTGCTGAAGCTGCCACTGTCGCTGGTGTCCGTCGCTGTTTCAGAGTCGCGTTTTCTTGAAATGTATGCGAGAGGGTTATGTTAAAAATTAAAGGCTTCTCGTGTTTAACCGCACATCATTCAATCTGCAAAAATCCAATCATGTAACAATTGTGATATATATTATGAGTTCCTCAAGCACAAAGTGCGACTTTCACGTTGTTTGGGAAACAGAATAATTTAAATGTCAACACTATTTGTACCATAAATATTAAAAAGTTAACTTCTTCCCTTTCTGTATCAACCACTGTAAGGTGCACATCGCTGTTGAAACATTAAATTACAAGTATTAATAAAAGTGTTAAATTTTGTCTCCGCTTATCATTTTTATACATGCGGAAGCTGGTCCTTCGAGTGAAAGTGCGGTGAAGAATTCTCGGCTGTATATTTGTGGTGAATCTGCACCTTGCTATACGAGGTTGCCTAAAGATCGTTCCCCGGCCCTGGAAATTTTCATCGAAAAAAGTGATACATAGTGTTCCGGCAGGACTAAATAGCACTCCCATTATATCTGGAACTTTGGAAACGGCTATTGCGTATCCTTTGTTAATAAAGCCAGATCATCCGATTTGAAAAATAAATTGCCGGTAGATTAATATTACTGGTCGGCCATAAGCGACGCGTCATCGGAAGCACAAATTGTGAGTTGGCACTACAATTTTTGTAGCGCTAGGTTGGCAGTGGTAATTAAAATTTGACGTTTATCTTACACTGTCAGCCATAGAGTAACTTTACTGTCAGCAAATTGCGTCGGCGCTCATCATCATATCATAAACATTTATTGATAAACTGAAAACAACTGCAATAATGTCAGAAGAACAGTTAAAGAAATTGAAAATGCGACGTCAATATTTGAAAGGTACTCTGACACGAATAGACAACTTCATAAGTGAACCGACAAATCAAGCTTCGTCCAATTTGGAGATGTTGGAGGTACGAAGAGATAAATTTGTTTCCACCTTTAAAGAATTTGAAGACATACAATTAGATATTTTGCAAATCGACTCCAGTGATAGTGAAAACATTGCTGCAATAGAGGACAAATATTATGATACTATTGCAAAGCTAAACAAAGTGTTAAACAATTTAAATAATATGTCAAAGTTACAAGACGGCAATGTTTCTGCCTCTAAATTACCAAATATTGATATTTGTACTTTTTCTGGTAAGGATTTCACTGTGTTTAAACCATTTATTGATTTATTTACAGCTTTAATTCACAATAACAAAACTTTATCTAATGTTCAAAAGTTGTTTTACCTTAGAAAATATTTGTCTGATGATGCTTTGGCAGTCATTATTAACTTGCCGCTTGTTAATGAATCTTATGAAGAAGCACTCTGTTTATTAAAAAAAAGGTTTGATAACAAAGCTCGATTAATATCAAATCACATTGGCATAATATTAGATTTGCCTTGTATGCAGAAAGGTACTGCAAATTCAATAAGGTCATTTATTTCCGATGTTCAACAGCAGATGTATGCACTTAAAAATTTAGGTCAACCCATCGATAAATGGGACATGCTATTAATATCAATTCTTTGCAGGAAATTGGATCAGTACACAAACAGGGCATATCAGTTGGATAGGGACCCACAAATAAATACTGTTATTACACAAATTGAAGCTGTTTTAAACTCTAGGCCACTACTGCCTATGACATCGGATGTTTCAGACTTTAGATATTTATCACCTGCTCATTTTCTCATAGGCTCTTCATTAACTAGCTATCCTGAAATTGACCTAACCAAAATCTTAATCTATCTATTGAGCTATTGGTTAGGTCAATTTCAGGATAGCTAGTTAATGAAGAGCCTATGAGAAAATGAGCAGGTGATAAATATCTAAAGTCTGAAACATCCGATGTCATAGGCAGTAGTGGCCTAGAGTTTAAAACAGCTTCAATTTGTGTAATAACAGTATAAAGTTCCTCAAATGTTAAAGGTATACTACCAACAATTCTTTTAAAGTGAAATTTAAAGCTTTTAACACCTGACTCCCACAGACCTCCAAACTCAGGCGAATCACTTGGAATAAACTTAAATTTTATGTAATTAGTAGAACAATAGTTCTCTATTTTATCTTTATGAGATTTGGATGAGTGAAGCTCATACAACTCCTTTAATGTGTTGGAGGCGCCTTTAAACGTCTTAGCATTATCACAAAAGATTTGTGTTGGCATGCCTCTCCTTGCTATAAACCGCTTAAGACATGCTAAAAAAGTTTCTGTACTAAGATTGCTGACTAATTCCAAATGAATAGCCTTTGTAACAAAACAAATGAATAATGCTACATATGATTTTGTTATTATAGGTTTTCTGATTCTGGCTATCTTCATTGTTGAACGGCCCACAAAAATCTACACCTACAATTTGAAATGGTCTAGAAGCTGTAATTCTTTCAGCAGGAAGAGAACCCATTAACTGCTTTGCAGCATTAGCCTTCAAGCGGGCACATTTTTATACAGCCATGTAATACTCGCTTTACCATTCTGATGCCATTCACCAGCCAGAACCTCTGAGTTAAGGAACTCAAAACTAGTTTTGGTCCAGCATGTAAGAGACGTAAATGCTCTCTTCTTATCAATAACTCAGTTATATGACAGGACTTTGGTAAGATAATGGGATGCATTTTGTCATAGGACAAATTTTTAGCATTCTGCAAACGCCCTCCTACTCTCATTATGCCATTTTTATCCAAAAATGGATGCAAGTTACTCAAGTCTGATTTTACACACTTTTCAGAAACAATTGCTTCTTTTACTTGAGAGAATTCATGTGATTGAACACATTTTATTATTAATATTAAGGCATCATGTAGCTCATGTGGTGATAAAGAACCAATAAGTTTTATATTAGACTTCAAACAATTATTTTTGAAGCGCAAAATGAATGCCACTACTCTCTGTAATTTATTCATGTCTGAAAATTTCTCAAATATAGTAATGAAGTTACCATCTTGATTTACTTTGCAGATATTTACAGATATTAGTGACTCATCACTTTCCTGTATAACAGGAGGTATGGGAAATTCATGTTCTGACTTTTCATGCTTGAAATTACTGTGTAATAAGTATTGTGGACCGTGCCACCACAACAAACATGTTTGCAACTTATGGGGTTCCACACCTCTACTAAGCATATCTGCAGGATTGTCTGTTGTTCTGACATAAGACCATTGAAATGACTCAGTTAATTTCAAAATTTGCTGTATTCGGTTAGTTACATATATTTCTCTTGACTTGCTCTTGCCTGAATTAATCCAGGATAATACAATTTGTGAGTCAGAGTACAAGTATACATTGTGAGGGAATCTCACTTTTAAGTTTGTACTGACTCTGTGAGAAAGTTCAGAAAGCAGTAGGGCACTATTCAACTCCAGTTTTGGAATTGTCAGCTTTTTATTCAAAGGTGCGACACGGGATTTGGCACACAGTAAGTTGATATTTACTGAACCATCGCTGCAAATAACTCTAAGGTATAGACAGCACCCAAATGCCTTAAATGAGGCATCTGCATAACCAACTAGCTCTACTGATACGACATTTTGTGTATTAATACATCTGGAAATTGTAATTTTCTCCATGTTTTTTAAGCTTACTAAATATTTGTTCCATAGCATTAAATATTGTTGAGGTAATAAACAATCCCAATCAATTTTCATAATCCATAACTCTTGCATAAATAGTTTAGCAAGAATTATAATTGGACCTATTAGACCTAATGGGTCGAACATTTTACCGATAAAGCTTAAAATTTTTCTTTTTGTCAATAAATTATTTTGATCTTGTACTGGACTTTTGTAAGTAAAACTGTCTGACATAATGTCATACTTAATGCCCAATGTCTTTACAGTATTATCTTTGGTCATATCAACCTCTTGAAAATATCTCTGTTCTATTGGAATTTCATTCAACAGAGCAATTGAATTTGAGCTCCACTTGTGGAGCTTAAAACTGCCTAACTCAAGAAGTTCTATGAGTTGTGTTTTTAACTCATGTAGTTGGGCGAGGTTATCTGCACCACAAATTATATCATCAACGTAAGTACTTTTAAGCAGTGCCTCAGCGGCAAGCTTATATCTGTCCCCATACATAAGAGCTAACTCTATGAGGCAGCGTGTGGCTAAAAATGTTGATGCCTTCAGCCCATAAGTGACTGTCTGAAGCTGCAAGCACTGAATGGGTTTTCTTGTATCATCCCTCCAAAGTATGTTTTGAAGGCTTCTATGCTTTTCATTTATAAAAACATTTTTAAACATTTTCTCAATATCACATATTAAGGTATATAAAAAAGTTCTAAAAAGGACAAGTATATCAAAGAGCTCGCTTTGGACAGTTGGACCATTCAACATGACATCATTAAGCGAAATTCTATTTTTTGACTTCATACTGCCATCAAACACAACTCTCAATTTTGTTGATATACTATCAGAATTAAATACTGCATGGTGGGCTAAGAAATAAACAGGACCATTATAAATATCATATTGACCTATATCCACAACTCTAGCATGGCCTAAAGCAATGTATTGATCTATGAATTTTTTGTACTGCTCTAAATAAAACGGGTCCTTTTTGAATTTATTTTCTAAGCTATAAAATCTCTGAAGCGCAGCTGAAAAGGACTCTCCAAGCTCTAGCTGCTCTATAGAGGCAGCCAGAGGGATATCAACATAAAACCTATTTTCTTTGAGGTGAAAAGAGTTCTTAAACATTTCTTCTGCTTTTTGAAATTCACTACTAAGGTTTGGTGCGGCTTCGAGTATTGTTTCTGATAGCCAGAACTGTTCCATTATAGACTCTAATTTTTTGGTATCACAGATAGCTAAGTTTGAGACTAAAGAAGAATTATTATTATACCATATTATAATATTACCAACATTAACAGAGTTTATTTCATTTTTGGAAAAACGTGCTATGGCGCTAGAGGATAGTGCACCTCAACAAAATACTATCAGTAATAGTACTAAACAAAAATCCTACAATACTAGGGTTTCTAATTGACCTAACCAATAGCTCAATAGATAGATTAAGATTTTGGAATAATTGCAATAAAGTAAAACAGGATTTTTGGAAATGCTGGTCTGCTGATTACCTAACCCAGCTTCAGTGTAGACCGAAATGGAGGCAACCATTTGTAAACCTAAAGGAAGGTGATTTAGTAATTGTTAGGCAACCAAATATGCAACCATATACATGGCCTATGGCTCGAATTGTTAAAACATTCCCGGGTCCAGATCAAAAGGTCCGAGTTGCTGAAATAAAAATAGGAAATAAGAATTATGTAAGATCTTATAGAAAACTATGTCCTCTGCCTCTTACAGATTTCATTGTTGAAAATAAGTAAATGTTATATTATAAACTTATAACACATTAACTAAATATGTACCAACAGAATAAATAAAATATAACGTGTATAATTCAATAAAAACTGATAAGTTGAATTTTAGTTTAGGTGTAAAACCCATTATATAGTGTGAGAAAAGAAAAAGTAAACCTGTTTTCTGTTATTAGTTTAAGCCTATAATTTTAATATTATCTAAAATTTTGGAACTTTATTTGCCTGGTCCCAATCTATGTTTGGGAAACATAATAATTTAAATGTCAACACTATTTGTACCATAAATATTAAAAAGTTAACTTCTTCCCTTCCTGTATCAACCACTGTAACGTGCACATCGCTGTTGAAACATTAAATTACAAGTATTAATAAAAGTGTTAAATTTTGTCTCCGCTTATCATTTTTATACACACGTTAAGTATGTTAACACACATAACGTGAATCGTATTTCAAACTTGATGTTGAAATTTCATTTAGATATAACGCGTTGTTAAATACATCTAAACGTCTACGCCATGTAATCCAGTTCTATGGACACTCACATGCTTTAATATTACATTTTTATCTTACATTTTCTGAACGATACAAAAAAATAAATACGACGTCCATCGTAGCCCCCAAACCGATAAAGAATAGGTTAGCAAACACTGCGAACTTTAACAACCGCCAAAAGCAGGTGTCGAACACGAAGACAATCGCGAATACTATATGAAACTTACACAGTTACAGCATATTTTGTATGTTGCTCAACTATTATTATAGCTAAGATTCGAACCACTTCTTAACAGCTGCGAAGACCACTGAGTGAGATGGACATCTATACTCACTCTGTTCGTGATAATAACGCAATTGTTTCAGTATACACGTATGCCGTTAATAAACCTTATAAATAAATATCTACGTATAAGATCTAAATATAAGAGTAACTTAATGTTGAAAATTATATGTCTCGGTAATCTTTATATGATAATGATTACTTTTTATTGGATCCTATTCATATTCTGCAATAATAATTAAATAGTCCCTAGTGGGGACGGAGGGTAAGGGTCTAAAGAGAGGCTAAAGAGGATCGGAATTTAATTTCTTCTTGTGTGATTCACCGCCACGCCGCTACCTCAATAAATAGTATTTCATCATGAAATTATGTTACAGCAACACATTCAGTCTCTTTTGATACTCACGAATGTGAGAGCGTCACAATGAGAGTTCGAGAATAGTAAAACGGATTCGAACGCAGTTTCCTGAGCGTCTAAGTCTAGTACTCTGATCACGCGTTCGTTAGTCTGAATAGTCACGAATGTTGTTCTTGTACTTGAAATGTCACGTCACCAGTAACTAGGGTCACCTGTCCTCGTCATTTACTACACGGAACGCACCAAACGGTGGTGTTCGGCGAGAACGTGGTCATTCTCCGATCGAGACCACCACAGACACACACAGAAGTTAGTTCACGTATACTACAGTGTAGTTTATTTTCCTTTAAACAAGACAGTAATGCAACAATTTATTCCATCTGCATACGTTGAACAGGGAGCGCTGTGAAGTGGCCAATTTTAAATTCATAACATCGTCGTTCGTTTCTCAACAAACTGTTCTAGACTTTGTTTAGACAAAACGAATGTTTGTCATGCAAACTTACTTCTTTTAAATGACACTGATGGAATAAATAAAATTTCTTTTTTAGATTTGTACATTAAAAGGAAAACGTTATAATGACTTTATTAAGTAACACACTAAATTAACTGCCACTCATCCGTGTACAACCCAAATAGCAAAAACTGCCTATAATTCCAGTCTACAGATGTGCTCAACTGTAATGGCGCATCTCATGGTATTTAAGACACGTACCTTTATGTTTTGAAAGCGTAGGAAAGAGGACTCTTTACTACATGAAGAAGACAGATGAAAGTTTTGTATGATAAGATTTTACTGGTGGTATGATACCTATGCAGGAATCCGTTTAGGTAGGTACCACCGCAAACCAATTATTCTGTCATGAAGCAGTACTGTGCAATTCTTACTGTGTTTCGGTATGAAGTTTTTTTTTTTTTTTTTTTTAAAAAAACGAAGCCCCACACTAGGATTTTCTCCTGTATCGTGGGTGCGTTTTACAAACATATATTTCACATGCACAACACAACCAGACCCGAAAAGCAACAATTTGTGTTTTTGCACAAATGTTACCTCCGGCTGGGAATCGAACCCAGGACTGGTGGCGCAGAAGTCAGGTACGCTAACCACTACGCCACGCGGTCGTCCGTGCACTGAGAGCCAGCGTAATCACTGGGCATATGAGACTTAAGAACTGACATCTCAGGGTAATCGTGGGTATGGTTACACAGTGATGTGTCACACAGAAATGTTCTGGGCGACACAGCATTTGTTAAGGGCAGACGTTGCACTTACCATCAGGTGCACGTTAACCAATCCAATTCAATAAAAAAAATAGGAATTCTGGGTCTGGGTGCAATAAACATGTAATTATCACTTTATTGTCACATATTATGTTTGTGTAATACACCAACGATACTATTTTATGGAGGTGACGAGACAGGCAAGGCAAGGTAATTGCTTCACCTGCCTATAACAATTGCGATGTCACACACCATTTGCATAGGAAAGTTCTGTCACCGCACTGCGCTCGTCATCCTGATACATCGGTTCTTAAGTCTCATGTGCTCAGTAATTTCAAGTTACAGTGAAAGTACTTATATTGCTCACTGGCTGCACCCAGCTGTTTCATCAAAGTAAAATAAGTCGACCACATGTCTGCGCCGTACGTTCGGCCCGCTCTGTAATGTTCGGTTCTCGGTGTGCGGCTCCTTTACGCTGTAGCAAGAAGTTTTGTAGCCTATAACTATACCTTTCTCTCAGTGGACAACGGGCTATCTAACGTAAAAAAAATATTATTGCATTAGTGTTTCCTGAGATTAGGACGTAGTAGCAAGTAAAAAATAATAATTATATTTGGTTTAAATATTTTATTACAACCCAATGTTACCGAATTAGTCTAAAACTACGTGTGTTGTATTTTCTCCTTTAACTACAAATCTTCAAAAACTTGCTCGCCAACAACTATTACATCGAATCCTTCGTACTTTCTTAAGTTTCTGGAAGTTTCGTGGATACGCATTGAAAGTGCAACATACATTGTGTTCACACTTGAGAGCTACACTCGAATGTAACGTCGTTGCCAAATCGGATTTGACGTTGCACACACCGTAAAATTCAAATAGCAGTTTACATTCTTATTTAACTGTAACCATCATCGTTAAAATTAATGACCGTCCACTTAACCAGACTAGACTTAATCTCTCTGACTTTCTATAACAGGAGTTATTTAAAGCTAAAATTTTAACGAATTGATGTTCAATCAATAACCAGTGCAGCACCTGAACATACCTTAAATAATCCCTAAAGCTGTCAAAGACATAAATTCTCTAAGAAATGTACGACAATTTGCTTTGATTCAATAAGATTATTTCTATAAATTCTTGGTTTCAAAATGAGCTTCTTTCCCCTTACTTCTTCTAAATTACTACACAATTGTTTTTATAATAACGTTTTCGCAGCTTGGTTAATGTTTCGTAAGATGTTACCGCCATTCTTGCATATTTTCTAATAACTTAGCCTCAATGATTCATAAATCAAAAAAAGTGTTCAGTGTTCATTCGTAACTTATTCATGTAAAATATTACAGTACACACAATAGAAGGATGATGATGGAGCCTCCAGGATCAGCAAGAGGCCGCCTATATACTCGTAGCTTGAAAACCGAAAACCGGGTAAGAAAGTTTCTTGTGTGGCAAACTCTTACTGGAAAATGCACCACCACCACCATCTGAGCAACCACACGATCCACAGATCCTCACACTAATTTTCAACTTTAATACATGTTAAAAATGAAAATTGTTTTCATGAAACCTAAACAGTACAAACGGTAAGACCGTTGTTAGTTCTCTTACACGAAGGATGGCTTTCATTTGTCCGCATCCGTGATTGACGTCATTAAGATTTAAATGAAATGTCGCTAATTTGTTACACATTTACGGCGTCCTTTCAGTTTGTCTACCAGTTGTTGTTGCAGTTTCTGTGAGTGCAAGAGCCCGTTTGTTATGGAAGGACTCGTCGTGTAATGAATCGTACCGAGATTGATAATGGTCTTAATTACTCATTATACTTCTTGGGATACAAAATACAAATACAAAAATCTTTATTTCCATATAAACTGTAACAAATATTGCGATGGAATCCCTGCCTGCTGCTTTAGTTTTCACTGTGTAGCAGCAGGGAGTGTCTTCCCCTGCATAATAGATTCTTATATATAATACAAAATTACCGTTTATTTTTAAAATACAGGAAATGCAGCTAGTATTCATGTATGAGTGTGGGAGTGTGTGTGTGGGGGGGGGGGGGCGTGAGTGCGTGTGTGGGTGCGTGAGTGCGTGTGTGTGTTAGTGTGTGTGTGAGTGAGTGTGCGTGTTTTACGCCTTGTGTTAAATGTACGCTTAGTAAATTCAGGTTAATAGCTTTTCTGTATCATCATAATATAAGTTATATTAATACTAACTTTAAATATTTAATTTTTCATGACACGCCTTACATTTATTGTGAAAATGTAGTGTCGTTAATTAAACCTATTTAATTACGATCATTCGTTAGGGGCACGTGTCAATACTGGATAACGAGCGTGTGTACGTTACTCGCCGCAATCGACATAAAAATATATTAATGCTATAAAATGATATCCATGTCGCTCAGCTGTCAGAGTAAGCTTTTGGTCCTTGATTCGAATCTAGGACGACGCCGAAATTTGTGCAACACACAAGTTATAAAATTGATGTGATTGTACATACATATATACATAAGATCACGACTGTATCCCATAAGGGGTAGTCAGAGACTGGGTACTCACTGCAAAAACAGATGACTGCCACAATCCACGTTTCACCAAAACAATATAATGCACTTGGTGTGATAGGTGGTGAGCCCATCGCCACCATGCGCTGTTGGGTGCACAGTGCAGTTTAATTCCTTACTCGCCTTTTACGAGATCCATTGGATGAGATGGAGTGGTAGTATTCTTTTAACGAGCCGCCACCACACGGCAATGTGATTGTAAAGATTGTCTAATAACTCCCGTGCCTTTTAAACTGTCTCTGATCATTTTTTCGACTGTTTTTAAGTCAAAAGCACTTTTAAACATACCTTCAGCAGATAACAAATAAATGGAAAATTGTAATCTTAAGAAGACATTATTATCGTTTAACCATCATCCGTACTCTAATGGAGTTATTACGTGACACTCTAATGGGCAAACTATCAAGTTAAAATGAAAACTTAATAATCATATAGTAGCGGTAAAACAATAGTACTTGAAAAGTATATGAATGATCATCATAGTCATCGTCATCATCATTTCACCCTATCACTAGTCCACTGAACATAGGGCTTCCCCATAGATTGACACCAAAGTTTGTAGTTCTCATTTTCCAATAAATTATAACTGAAAGCAATAAAAATACTTAAAGGCTATTAAGTATTCTCTCCCTTATTAAATTCTTTTTTATAGGCGATACGTAATAGTACTGTTAAGCAAATTTGCGCCTTACTATAAGAAATACATTTTTCAGTTAAACAGTTTTCTCTTTCCAACTTTAAGGTAATAAAGTTGAAAAGTTAAATCATTATTTATTGTTGCGGAAAAAATGGACTTTGCTCCTTAATATTGTGAGTATTGTTAAGAGAATAGTCAAAACAAAACGCGGTTAGTCACCGACGAATTTCGTCTTTGGACTTATGTCCAGCATAGAAAACTCCAACATAATAGCCGATATTTGTAAAGAAATATTTTCTTTTAAACATTATCCGTGCTTCATATCACTAAAACTACATTCAGAGATAACAGAAACATCTATTTTCGATCGTTGCCGGTGCCGCTAATTACTCCTAGTTCTACTACTGCTTCTAGTTTTTTTTTATGTTTATTACAAATTCTTCGGTGAAAATTATTTTATGACGAGTTCTCTATTCATAACGCTGTTTTCATATTACGAATAATAAATCTAGTAAATTGAAAACAAATGCTTCCGGAGCAATTATTAGTTTCTATTGCTTTTGAAGGTTCACGTAAACCGTTTGTTATTTAGATTTTTTAAAACGAAATATTATTAGAGTAAAGTCCGTGTTGGATTTGTTTCAAACTTGTACTAAAAGAGTAGCAATTGCTTAGAATCGAATGATCTGTTTTTTATTTACACAGAACAGATATGTAGAGTCAAACAGCAAGCATCAATCATAGCCATATATTTGTTATTGTACAAAGTAGTGGAAAAATTCACGGCGAAGTCCGCTTCGTTAGATACAAAGTGCTTATCTTGCACTTCTTCCGTCAAGTAACGCTAAACTAGCACTAAACGCATTGTCCGTCGCGCGCCGCACTCTTGCAGTTTATTCAATTGAAACATTTTCCAGTGTATAGATACCTTAAAGTCCTATCCCCTTCCATGCTAACTAACATTGCACTGTCGAAGTCAATTTATGCGCAATATTTATCAGTTTCCATAAAATGGATGCAAAATATAAGTGCTACACAAAACCAGTCACTTGGAATAAAAACTTATTAATTTCAATTTGATTTATTACATAAGGTTCTTTTCTATGGAACCTTTAACAGTTATTAATATTTAATATTCCGGATAACCTCACCCATCATATGCAACCAGTACTTAGCTGAGATCTTACTCTTCTGTTATAAATATACATTAACAGTATGCATAATGGTAATACAATAGAATAAGAAATTATAATACAATTATAATTTCCACGCCCCACAGAACCCGCTGTTGCATAGCATTACTCATTTCATTGTTAATTGCTTCCTTAACGTTTATAATTGCTATGATAGTACTGCGATTATTGTGACTACTGTGAAAAATATTTAAGTTTGTATCATTAATGCAAATATGACACCGATGTGTCTTATGTGACTTTATGTCTGTATCGATAACAGCGTCAGATCCAGGGATCCGCAACTTGTTGTGTGGCTTTGTCTGTTTGTATGAGATACATGCTGTATTTTTTTCTTTTTTGAAATAACTAACAGTCAGTACAGTATTGTAGTTCGTAAGTAAATTACATTATCCACAACTTAGATTTAGTATTTATTACAAAAAAATGTAGGCTCGAGTCAGATTTTTTTCATATAAAAAGAAAGGAAGCATCTCAGCTTAATTACAATTTGGAGTTCAATTATAATATAAAAAATTCATACACATGCATACCTTCATATATATATATATATATATATATATACGCACACACAGCCACACACACACAGGCACACCCACACACACATACATAAAAAAGTAATATGTTAGAAGTATAGAACTTCTTAAAATTTGTATTCTTGAGTGCATACATACATATAGTCATGCCTCTTTCACATTGGGGCAGGCAGAGACCACATCATTCCACTTGCTACGATCCTGAGACATCCCTTCCGCTTCTTCAACTTTCATTAGTGTTTTCATACAAGCTCGTCAGTTGCGGGTACTTTTGACGTGGCCTTTCCCTAAAACGACTTCGATCTGATCGAGTTACGTTCGCCTGCGTCAACCCTTACCGGCTTACCCATTCACACTAGTTTGTATGAGAGTGTATTTATGAGAAGGAAGCTTTCGTATGAGGAGTGATAATATTGCGATGTTTTTAATGCAAATAACGTAAAGGCTGTATGCTGCTCCGCTGTCTCTGTTCTTGTGTATTTAAGCACACAATAAAAAACAGTATAATGTTTTATGAAAATGTTATAAAACTAATAAAATATTAGTATTGTACTTACCTACTTTCTGTACAAATTGCGTGTCTTATCTTCCGAAGGTATTATGTTATATATTTCAAACAGACAACAGCTACTTTTCATATGGATGCATTTATAATCGACATTCATAAAATACATACGAGTACAAACATTTCCTAAACAATTATATTATTATTAGACTTAATAACTACATACGACTGTAATTGCTTTTATTTTAAAATCATTAAATTACCCAGTACCGTCCAAGTGCCGTACCGTGATACTGCGTGTGAAAATAGTCTTTAATTATAGAGCGTTTGGTGCAAACGACAATTATAATATCAATACAAGGGAGGCTGCTGGGAAATAGCACGAATTAATTGTTCCGACAAAATTGTTGGGATACGTTCCTTAATCTATTTATGATCGAAGTGTTCTTCAATGGACTTTCTTGTGTTTTAAATATTTGATTAAATATGCTATTAAGAATGACGGTTGCAATGATAATAATTATCAAAGTTTGAATTGTATTTGCTGTTATGTTACGATTGAAATTTTAATTAAAATAATGTTATCTCTTATTTCATAGTCAGAAGTCTGTAGATTATGACCTAAGGCTACTTCTACTTCTGGATATAGTTAGGTTTTATTTCTACAAGTTATGTTAGAGTCGGTACTTCAGAGCCTTAGTTTTCAAAGTGGTCCAGGGGGACCCCCAGGGGTCCACGGGAGACTCGACGAGGGTCTACGTTGGCGTGAAATTATCTGCTTTCGATAGTGAAGAACTAAAATGTGTGCTTGACTTCACCTATCAATATACGCAGACAATATTTCAAGAAGCTCAGCGACTGCTTTTTGTAAAAACTTGCATATTCCACATTCAGTACAACGTGTCGAGACTTGCAAAGCGCCGCCGCTGCCGCCGCCGCCGTCCGCTAAGCTTGTTCAGACGTGCGAAGACGAAATTACAATGTAAAATGATGACAATAATAATTAATAGGGTAATAATTACATATTTGAATAAATACAACTCAAAAAAAATACTCGTTTTCATTTTATTTTTACGACTCCGAATGGGGAGTTTTCTAAATGAAATGAGTGAGAATTGATTGGTTCCTTGTGCTTAGAGTAGGTTTAAGTACTTAGACTAGATTCAAGTAAAGTTGGACGGAATTACTTTTTTGATTCCCCAACTTTACTTTTTTGACATCCACTCACAGCACAATCGATTCATTAATTAACCAATCAATTCTCACTTTTTTTTCGAAAACTATTAATTCGTGGTTGGAACTCAGCCGCAACGCAAATTATCTTAGTTAGATCTAATACTAGTCCTACCTGTAGCGCTGTAACTTAAACGGGCTTAAGTATATCTTAAGTGTCATAGCGAAAACGAAATAATTAAAAATAACCTGCTAGTAATATTTTAGAAACATTATTAGGAAGTATTCCATCACATTTCCTAGTTAAGCAAAACATTGTCGCTAGGAAGGCTATTAGTCACTGGTCGCTATACCCCAAGAAGTATAATGTGTAATTAAGACCATTTTCGATCAATTTACAAATACAAGGAGTCCTTCATTAACAAACGAGCTCTTGCACTCACAAAAACATTACTTGGTAGATGAACTGAGAAGACGCCGTAAACGTGTAATGAATTAGCGACATCACAATGACGTCACTAACGGATGCGAACAAATGAAAAGAATCCACTGTGTAAGAGAACTAACAACGGTGTTACCGCTTGTTGTGTATTGTACTGTTTATGTGTAATGGAAACAGTTTTAATTTCTTACATGTAAATCGAGAATGACATGACTGATTACTTTCGTATTATTAGGCAAAGCGATTTTTAAAGGAGAAGGGGGTAAACATGCAAGCTGTTCACCTGATGATAAGTGATCATACCCCCCATGAACATCCGTAATACCGGATGAATAACAGGTGCGTTACCAGTCTTTGAGAAAGGAGTAGGCACTTTTCATGGGAGCCCCTAAGTGGTATCGGTCCGTAAAAACCGCAGGCGGCAGCGTATTCCACAAAATGGTCGTATGTGGTGGAAAATTCCGTGTAAATTCCGCTTTGCCTAAAAACTTGCATAACTGAAGTATCAACGGCTGTAGAAGAACGACATAAGAAATATAGACTATTTTTAATATCCATTTTTTACTTACTTGCAATTCAAACACAAATAAAATCAGCTGCTGTACCTACTGTACCCTTGTCGCTCCTTAACTGTACTTCCAAAAGTAGAACAAATAGTTGACCGAGGCAAAGTGAAATAAATGTACGCCGAGAGAGTCGGTTATTGAATTTGTGAACATAAGTAAACTCGGCGAGCAAGGCTTACTATACTTTAGTTCTTATAAAAATGTAGCACGTAGTAAACTCATGAATATTTACAGAATTATAAAGTTTAAATAAATAAATAAAAAATATTTGAATTTGAAACTACTTATACAATTTGCAAAGAAATATCACATTTAACCTAACTAGGATGGCTCAGTTACCAAAATAGAGTTTTGGCCTCTGATAAGAAGAGATTTCGATCTATCCCGCGCCACCTCGTGCCAAAATCTCCTCATTGCGTTCCCACGAGCAGTAAAATAATACAAACTATATTTACGATGCCACGATGTAACTTTAACGACTTGCATTTCATTGTAAATTACGTAAAGGTTTTACCAATGTACTTTTCTTACTTTACAACTTACTACGGATGGCTTTGTTGGATTTACTGGCGTATACGAGTACCTTGCCTTGAATTATTAAATCGAAACTAAGAAAGTAGACGCCTTATAGATAAACAGAACGAACAACAGACCGTTGTCAGTTCTCTTATACAATGTATGGCTTTAAAGTGAAAGGCTAAACAAAATAACAATAGAAAATGCACGATTTATAACAAAAAGAAAATTCTTAAAATGTCAATAATTCTAACAAGAGGCAGTTAAATTACGACACAGACATTTTGAAATCTTGATAGAAATGGTAGGAAATATAAACAAATGAAACTCAATTTTGTTTACATTTTTATGGAATGATTGAAACATTATCATATTTTTTTGGTAACTTTTATTCATTAAATGTCGCTGAGGGAGATATTTAAATATTCTATCTTCATTTGTTCATAACTTCATTTTTAATGACAGTAATGTTTAATAATGAAACACAGTAATGTTTGCGCACTACTGCACTGTTAGTTAGTGTAATTAATGGGTATATCAGAAAGTTTTATTATTTATTTATTTATTTCAGGAAGACTTACATACAAATAATTACAAATAAATATCTAAGTAGGTACACAAGTTACTAATTACAAGCCTTCGCATATTAATACGCAGTTTTTAACAAATTTTATATAAAAATAAAATAATAATAATTAAGGTATCGTATATAGGTATAAGTAAACATAACATTAGGAGCTCACAGTCAGCTTTGTTGGTCTCTGTCATCTTTAAAAAACTCTTTATTCATAAGTCTCCTTACTGCCTTAGAGCTAGTACAGAATAAGTCAATTTCCAGTTGCAGTGAAAGTTTATTAAAAGATATTGCACTACGCAGGGAGAAAGCATTTCGTCTATAATTACTATTAACAAATGGTATAGCTTATAAAGGCCGTTGCCTGAATCCAATTTGATTGGTACGAAGCATAACATTAGTAAGAAGATCAGGACAGTCCACAGATCCATTAGCGATGTTAATTAAAAAACTGATATCATTAACATCGCGCCTGTACTCTAATGGCAAGAAATGATATCGCTTGCAGCGATCAATATAATCGGATGAACATTGATGTGCTTTAAAATCTAAGTACCGTAGGAATTTTCCTTGTATATTCTCAATACGAGAAATATAAACTTGGTACTGGGGATTCCATACTTGAGATGCATATTCGAGATGGCTACGCACGTACGAACAGTATAAAATCTTAATGGTTTTTAAAGATTTAAAGCAGGCTGAAGTTCTTATAATAAAGCCAAACGCTTTGGATGCCTTTTTAACAATATAGTTAATATGTTGGTCGAATAGTAATTTGCTGTCATGGAATACACCTAAATCTTTAATGCTATTCACTTTATTAATACTTTGATTAATTAATTTATATTCGAACTCAATGCGAGATCTTTGTCGGTAAGTAATAGAAGAACATTTTTGCAAAAATAATAAAAAAATTATGGTTATGGTTTTTATTATTAAATATTTTCAAATAACTCTCCACTAGCATCTTTTCTTTCTAAATCAATTTACTAATTATACTAAACCTTTTCCAGTCCACCTCAGACATCTCTTCTACAGACTACTCTAACGCTCTTTCGGCGATGAAAACTGTATCCCTCTCGACTGATTTTTATTTTAGGGAACAAAAAGAAGTTTAACCGGTTCGCTGTCCAGGAAATCCTATTTTGATCGCTGAGTCAGTGTTGCCAGATGCCTTGAACCTTTTATCTGTAGTAAAAACTGCGAAAAATCTGTATAAAATCTGTATAATCGAATAAACCAAAATAGAAATTTAATCATTGCTAATTTTGAAAAACAAGGGAAAATTACTAAAGTGATAAGGTTTGGTTTAAATAAAAATGTACACTAATTAAATATATTGCCGTTTTATTTAAGTACTTACGAAATGTATGTAAGGAAAATTGAAAACAATTAAAACAAGCCACATATCAAAACTCAAACATTTGCAACAAACGAATTAATAATTACTTTATTTTTAGTCCTACATATTTTTGTTAAACTTCAACAGTAATTTATTTATCAACCTCTAGAAAGTAAGGGTTTTCACTAAACAGTTGCTTTGTATGCAAAAGACCTTCAATAGTATTTGTATTATAAGTCTATTGCGTTGTTTTGTTTTTATTAAATTTATAAATGAGAAGATTGTCTCTACGGCGGCACTGGAATGATTTTGTATAAAGTGACGAAAAGAGCAAAACGTTCACCTGATGGTAAGTGCAACGTCCGCCCACAACAAATGCTGTCACCCAGAATATTTCTGTGTGACACCACACTGCGTCCGTCACCCTGAGACATCAGTTCTTAAGTCTCGAAAGCCCAGTAATGCTTGCACACTACTGCTTCACGGCAGAATAACTGGTCCTGGGGTGGTACCTACCTAGAGGGACTCCTGCATAGGAATCCTACCACCAGTAAAGTCTAGTTGTTGCAGTGCATCAACTGAGATCAAATTTGGAAACTTTACTGCCAAATTGACCAATGTATCAATTCTACGAGACTTCACAACTCTTGGGTCAAGAAACTCCATTTGTTTAATTAGATCATTGCTGAAATCGTAACTATTTTTTACCTGCTTTGCCCTTCAATAAAAAAGTCAAGGCATTTGAGTTTGATTGCTTTAATATCTTCTAGATTTAGAGCGTTCTAACTCGTAGAGACAAGGGAGGCTGAAACCATTTCTGAATGAATCCGTCTTCAGTTCGCGAAACATATCCGTCATCCATGTAACATTTTAGTAAAGTTTTCATAACAGTCACTATTTTTTTATGAATTTGCGGCCGCTCTGACTGCATCAGCTCATTCATGTTAAATATCTCTAATGAAAATTCCAAAAAGTCTAAATAAAGTTTATTGTATGGATTTTTTAATTTGAACAAGATCGAATCAGCATTCAAGTGGGCGATGAATGTGTGAGCGAATTACCTACACCTACCTTGTAAAGATCGAAAATTTTTTAGGGGGATTTCCCGAGCAGAGCGAGTGATAGATACTTGTAATGCTGCCATACTAAAAATTAACGTTGAAAAAAAATAATTAAACATAATGAATAGAATCATACAATATGATACAATGATGTGTCTAGCGCGGTATCTAGTCATATATTTTGCTAAGTTCTGTTTTAAGTTGAATATGGTAATTTAATCATTAAAGTTAGAATATTCTGTATAAAAATCTGTATCCAGTGTTAATCTGTATCACACATTGAAAATCTGTATAAATACGGCGAAATCTGTATATATGGCAACACTGCGCTGAGTGCACGGGCGCGTTGTTTACCTTCTAGGCGGCTACAGTCGATGTTATCATATATGTTATGTGCTTCTGTTACAGATCAATGAAATCAAAGAACATACAGAATATTATTAAAAGCAGAGACATTAAAAATACAGTAAAAAAACATGACAGCACTCTTATAATTTTTCCTTTAACTTAGAAGCCTCAGAAGAATTCTAAAAGGTTTTTTATTAAGACAGCTTGAACTCAGTATTGAAAGAGTAATAATGTTTTCACAATAAACAAATGCTTAGATAGATGAAAAAAGCGTTAACCGTGTCACACGTACACTTTGTGTCGTCCACATGCAGCACATCCAGTGACACTGCAGTGATAAATAAGTTAGTTGCTAATGTCAGCGCTTTGAGAGCTGACGTTATCGCTCAACGTCACTGACGGAACTACGGGAAAATGCAGCAGATATGTTTTGTAAATCGAACTTATTAGTATAAGGAAGTAAGTTGTACTGATATATTAAGATATCAAAACATTCTAGATTCTTTATTTATAAAATAAAACATGCACTACTTAACCAGACCCCAAAACGAACATTTGTGTTTTTGCGCAGATGTTGGCTGAGTCTGACAGACAGACCACGCGGAAAATCATAAATGCGATTATAACGGTGAAGTGTATGTTTACCATCGCTTTTATCAGTATTCATCGTCACCATCGTTACAAGTTGGTGGTAGGGCGAAACTGATGATTATTATTTAAGCGACTTGCCCCAACGAAAAGGACTTTATTATATGAATGAACTGTATTTAAGGGTTCATCGTCATCATCATTTCAGCCTATCACTAGTCCACTGCTGAACATAGGCCTCTCGCATAGATTGAAAAAAGTTTGTCGCTCTAATTTGGGGGGGATTTTGCTATAGTTGCCCGCATGGCCGACCAGTTGGAACCGCAGTGTATTTATGTAGATGTTCCAGGAAGATGCCGCTGTCCGTCTCCGGGTTTTCATTTTTGCTCCGTCGACTTTTACGACACCCACGGGATGAGATGAGGTAGTAGATTATTTTACGCCACCAGCGCACATTTTAGGGTTAAATAAATCTTGTAACCGTGTATTGGTGAGAATAAGAAGTATGCTACCTTAGGCTTGACGCTGAGTCTATCGTGGCGGCAGCGCATGCGGTTTATTCTCTTCACTTTATTTAACACACGTCTGTTTCGTTTTAATAGGAACACGTCTAAAATATTAAAGTAAATTTACGCGCGTCCCGTGCGAACTGCCTATCATTCTAGAGGCCATAACATCTTGCGAGAGTAGCACGGGATCGCGACTCACAGCCACTTATGACCTAAGGTGCGTGCGAGCAAATAACCAGATAGGTGTGGTTACAATAGAAAAACATATTATTTATATAAGTAATTAAAAAGGGACATTACTTATATAAATATAAACACAGTTTTATATTTATATAAGTAATGCCCCTTTACTGAATATAACTAAAAATAGTTTAGTGAAACAAAAATGTACCAAGGTTTCATAAAAGATGTGTACCATTGCGTGATTGCGAGGCGTAATCACAAACTGCTTTAAGTTAATTAATAAACTAAACTAATTAATCCGTAGTCAGCTGAATCCTAATCAAACCAACGGCATCTAAACTGTAATACATGTCTAATGAAATTGTAGAATTCATCCAGTATATACCTACAAGCTTCAGCTGGGCGTGAATGGGTGGCTGGGTGGGAGTGGGCAGATGTTGCGATATTTCAATCCTATAAGATTTATATCCATCTTGCTCGAAAGAAAAGATTAGTTGAAAATTATTGTCACACAAATTTCTGGTGTTGAAATTTTGACTAAATTTTAACTTAAACATTTTGATTATGTTTCTGAGCACGTGAGAAAATATCCGTAAAGTGGGAATATAACATGGAGATGGGCAGCAACATCTTCCTGGAACATCTGGACAAATGAACTGCGCTTGCCAACCCGCCTGCCAAGCGTGGCAACTATGGCAGAATCCCCCCAAAATGAGAGCTACAAACTTACGTGTTTTATAGCAATCTATGGGGGAGGCCTACGTTCAGCAGTGGACTAGTGTTAGGCTGAAATGATAATGATGATGATGATGGTAATGTACAGTATCCTCTACTGTTGACATTAGTTTATGCAATATGTTCGATATTGCTACAGTAATCAGTTCACAAAGGCGCGACAAAAAACTGTGACGTGCTTTCATGCGTACGGACTCATTAATGTAACATTAGTGTTAAACGTTAGTATGATATCGTACTATATATTATAATTATTAGGTCCTCACATATGAAATGGGCATGAAATGTTTTGTATGGGAGGAATATAAAGTAGTTTGTAGGAATTCTTGGCGTAGACATATCGAATGACGTTCAGTTTCGCGGTCACTTGGAAGGGAAGGCCAAATTGGCTTCTAAAAAGCTTGGCGTGCTCAGTAGAGCGGGACAGTACTTCATGGCGGTCCACCGCTTGCAACTTTACAAGGCGCAGGTTCGGCCTCACATGGAGTACTGTTCTCATCTCTGGGCGGGGGCACCCCAGTGTCAGCTCCTTCCAATTGACCGTTTTCAACGAAGAGCGGCTCGAATCGTCGACGACCAGGTTCTTTCCGATCGGCTTGATACACTGGCCTTGCGAAGAGATGTTGCATCTCTTTGCATTTTTTACAGGATTTACAACGGGGAGTGTTCCGAGGAATTGTTCGGAATAAATCCAGCCGCTGGTTTTCACCATCGCACTTTGCGGCAGAACACAAAATTCCATCGTCACCACCTGGATCGTTGGCGTTCCACCACATTGCGTTTTTCGCGGAATTTTCTGCCACGCACTACCACTTTATGGAATCGGCTGCCGCCGGCGGTTTTTCCGGACCGATACGACTTAGGGACCTTCAAGAAAAGAGCCTTTTCCTTCCTCAAAGGCCGGCAACGCACCCGCGATTCCTCTGGTGTTGCTGTTGTTCATGGGCGGTGGTGATCACTTACCATCAGTTCAGCTACTTGCTCGTTTGCCCCCTCTCCTATTAAAAAAAAAACATAAATTATTTCACCAGGAGGCATTTTAAACAAACTTTGATGTGTACTGCCATACACTAGATAAATTCTTTAGTCGTTAATACGTTTTGCAGACATAAATTTCACACAACATAACCAGATCCATAAACCAGTGACGGAATAACGGATTCAAATAATAATTTCTTATATTTACGCGAATATTACACATTAATAATATTGGGCTTACAGTATCTTGAAGTCTTACAATGGTATGCTTGGTTTTCGCTTTAATTTTGTTAATTTTAGGATCCCAAACCGATGGTAATACCCAACCATCGTCTCTATTGAAATTAGTATGTTTTTTAATTTTAATAGCCTCGCGAATCATGGTCACACACTGCAGACTTCCTAGAGCGTCGATGCTTCACGTCAGCTATGTGTTCTTTTACGCGGGTTTTATAGATATTTTTGTTTGTCCTATGTTCATGACCATGTACTAGATCACTCCAATCATTACATCAGATTTGATAGACCACAAATCCTAGCAAAAGAACACCGATTCCTACCAAGGATGATTCGCGATTAAACCAGAAAACCAATTCAATAAATAATATATTTTTTAATGATTTATAAAAATTATACACTACTAGCTTAACTCCGCGGTTTCCCCCGCGTAAAATAAGCCGAATACATGTTGTGATTTGCGTACAAAACGAACAGACAGATAAACAAAAATATTACTAATAATAATACTAAAGATAATTGTATTGGCGTCTATTGCTCTTATAAAGACCCTTCATATTATTTTTTGTCGCTTGTAATAAAGATTGACTCTCACACGTACAGACATCGCCCAATTACGATTTTATTAAATGTATAGATTTGTAATAATAAGGTCCTCTGTGGTACGAAGAAGCTATGAATTAAAAAAAGCAAATAATCTCCAATTTTATTGCCATTAATTATCAGCTTTCAATTAGTGCTGAGGATTAAATTCCCTTGAGAAATCGCTGCTTGTTTAATTTAAAATTTTCCATTATTTTAGTTTCTCGAAACCGTGAAGTATTCTTTTTTCTTGTAGCACTAGCGAATGTCCGCGTCTTCGCTCTCGTAATATTTATTTTATTGGGTAGTATAAATTAGTTGATTATTTTTTTGCACGTCGCACATAAGCTGAAATATCGTATGCACGTCGTATTTTTTTATTTAATTAAGTGACGAAACGAGCAAAACGTTCACCTGATGGTAAGTGCAACGTTTACCCATAACAAATGCTGTGTCATCTAGAACATTTCTGTGTGACACCACACTGCGCTCGTCACCCAGAGACATCAGTTCTTAAGCCTCATATGCCCAGTGATTGCGCTAGCTGTCAGTATCCTCCGAACCAAAACACAGTAATGTTTGCACACTACTACTTCACGGCAGAATAACTGGCACTGGGGTGGTACGTACCTAGACGTACCTCGTGCGCTAAACGGTAGTGTAATAATTCAATGACCACACACGTTTACGTACACGTTAACGTTTACGTTGATCTCTCAACAGTGCAAAAGCGGTTACGACGCGGCATCAGCATGCTGGAGTAATTATAATAGCGATATGAAATAGTGAAACAAATATGGACGGCTAGTACTTATGAGTTTTGCGGAACCTGTGTACGATTTGTATCGCTAGCTTGACCAATCGATCGGCGGCAAGTATTCAGTGCCAAGTTCCGGATCAGTGATATGTTTAAAATGATTAAATAACGTAATCAATGAACTGAATATCGTTGTATTAAGACACAATGAAAGTTGCTATGCTAGATATGGCTGACAATGTACAGCATGGATGATAACTTTAAAATGGTGGAAATAAAACTTTACGCTTGTGAATAAATCTGTCAATAGGCTGTGTCTTTCTCAAAGTACCGCGGCGTGGCTACGGTTGCATGTGGATAAATGAAATGTAGAGCTATTGACATTTCCTGTAGAGTTATGTCGATGCAGTTAGTGTCAGGACCAATGTGTTAGAGCCGTGGTAGCTCAGGGGCTAGGCGCTCGCTTTAAATTTCATAGTACGCGAGTGACCTGGGTTCGATTCCCGGTGCCGGCACCACTAAAATTGTTAATTGCAATTTTAAGTGCTGATTTACCACGTGCTCGGCGGTGAAGGAAAACATTGTGAGGAAACCTGCATGTCTCAGAAATAAAAATATTTCGGAGACATGTGAAGTCCGTCAACCCGCATTGGAGCAGCGTGGCGGATTCTTCCTAGATCCAAAAACCCTCTCAGAAATCTCAGAGTGGAGGCCTGTGCTCAGCAGTGGGACATTTATAGGCTGAAACTTTACTTTTTTTTTTAAACGAAATGTAGAGCTATTAAAATTTCCTGTAGAGTTATGTCGATGCATTTAGTGTCAGGACCAATGTGTTATACATGACTTAAATTTTATTGAACACGTTTAGCTCCCAGATGTATGTCGCGCTGAGAGATAAAGGCTTCGCAAGGAATATTTAATGTATTGAGATACTCGCAAAACTCAGTGGAACAGTCTATTGAGGTATGATCAATACGGGTTCAAAATTAAAAACATAGGTCATACATTAAATAGGCACACATCATATAAACTCATATCACGGAAAACTGCAATAATTACGTAAATTTAACTGCTTAAACAGTCACAAACAACGGTACAAACAGATTTTGTAGCGAAAGCTTTTAACTACCTCATTGCGACTCTTTAAAAAAAAAGTAAAGTTTCAGCCTATAAATGTCCCACTTCTGAGCACAGACCTCTCATTTCTGAGAGGATTTTGGAGCTATAAAGAATCCGCCACGCTGCTCCAATGCGGGTTGGCGGACTTCACATGTCTTCGAAATATTTTTTATTTCTCAGACATGCAGGTTTCCTCACGATGTTTTCCTTCACCGCCGAGCACGTGGTAAGATCAGCACTTAAAATTGCAATTAACAATTTCAGTGGTGCCGGCATCAAACTTAAAGCGAACGCCTAGCCCCTGAGCTACCACGGCTCCCTATGTGCGGTCTGCTTAACAAAACGACGAGTTGTCGCATACAGCTCCTAACTGACACGTTGAGGCACTCGTTGGGAAAAGCTTAATGTTACATCATACGAAACGAGAAATAAGTTTTCAGTCATCTTTGTTGTACGGAATTAATTGGGAATTGTATACTTCATTCAAAATCTAGTTCTTAAAATAATCCATACTATTATTATAAATGCGAAAGTAACTCTCTCTGTCACTCTGTCTGTTTGTTACCTTTTCACGGCTTAACCGCAGAACCGATCTAGATGAAATTTGGCACAGGGATAGCTTGCATATTGGAGCCGGACATAGAATACTTTTTATGCCGGAAAATCAAATAGTTCTCACGTGATATTTAAAAAAACCTATATCCACGCGTACGAATTCGCGGAGATCAGCTAGTGTAGTGTAAATTAATTTACCTACATTTATCCTAATTAAGAAAACAACGGAATCGGCAGAGTAGCTAAATTGGATCTCAAGCCGACCTTGTGCAAAAGAAAGCTTACAAAAAATTGTATTCAAGGCGTAAACCCTGGATTTGATTCCGTTGCCAGTGCCATAGAAAATTTGCAATTGTAAGTGCTGGTTCACCACGTGCTCGGCGGTGAAGGAAAACATCGTGAGTAGTCCTGCGTATCTGAGTAATAACTAATGTTTCAATGACATATGAAGTCTGCCCGCCCCCTAATTGAGCAACGAGGAGGAATCTTCCCGGTTCCAAAAACAACCTTTACATGAGAAGATGCCTGTACTCAACAGTGGAACTTTTATAGACTGTAACTTTAGATATTTTATTCCAGTCAATGGTATAACATTTGATAAAAGTTCGTTTATTACATACAAAACCTTCGCCTCTTTTATAAATATTTTAATGTTAGAATACGTTAACATCTAGGCATAGCTACGGCAGCTCTAAGAAAACTTCTGACGAAAGTATTGTTGTCACACAAATTGAGTTTGCTGTTAATTTCCTATTCCACCACCACCACCATTTCAGCCTACCGTTAGTCCACTGCTGAACATAGGCCTCCCCCATAGAGTGCAACAAAAGTTTGTAGCTCTCATTTTGGGGGGATTTTGCCATAGTTGCCACGGTTGGCAGGCGGATTGGCAACCGCAGTTTATTTATTATGATGTTCCAGGAAGATGCTGCTGCCCATATTCTGGTTTTTATTTTCCCTCTGTCGACTTTTACGACACCCACGGGATGAGATGGGGTGGAAGATTCTCTTAAGGCCGCTACCACACGGTCACAGTTTCCTTGAATTGAATTTCCTATTCAATTCAAGGAAACTGTCTCTAAACGATTTCTATTCTGAACTCACATGAGCAGTGAGAAGCCGACACGTTTGCGCCATTTAGCGCTGACCTATTCATTGGGAACTATTCAGAATTTGCTGTGTAACAATTCATGGCTGTTTTGGGTTTTCAAGCTTTCAGTGTTAATTAAAAAGTTAGGCAAATATTCTACCGGTTTCCCATAAAGGAAAGCATTTCAGAGTAAATTATTTACTTTTTATATTTATCTTTTTATGCGAAGTAGTTGTAAGATTAAATTATTTTTTTAGGTAATTTATATTGTGCAACCAATAAATAAAACTGAAAATAATCTTGTAAGATTAAATTAAAAGTGATGCCTCCCGTTTTTATCACAAATTTGAACTTAATTTACTGACAAAACATTAGGAAATTTAGTGCATTTGTGTTCTTTGGGTTGAAATGTAAACGTGTAAATGTGTACCGTCCACCGCTTATCTTTGTAGACTGTAGATTGCAATGGACCGGTTTTCGAAACTATACGTTTATGCGCGTATTTTGTAGTTGTGTTTTGTGTGGGAAGAAACATTGGTTTAACAGAGCCATCCAATCCTTCCTCCTTCAGCAGTCGCAGTGGATCCTTTATGTTGCCAGCGACCTCGGGGAGAGATCTTGGTGAGCCAACATATCATCCCGGTATTTAGCGACCAAAGGGCAGTCCAGCAGGATCATGTTTTGTTTGTGCCCTAGCAGGATCTGCACAGAGAGCTGTAAACGAACCGTTAACTGTTAGGGAAGAAAGGTTCGACAGTGGCAACCTCGTACCGGCAAACGCAGTGTAAAGAGCCCCTCCACTAGATGGAGCGACAACCTGCGCGATTTTGCGGGAGTCGATGGATGAAGGTGGCTCAGGACCGTGCTTTGTAGCAATCTAGGGGGGAGGCCTATGTTCAACAGTGGACTGAGACAGGCTGAAATGATAATGATGATGATGTATATAGTTGCCTAGAAGGCAAGTCCACTTACATTGAAATCAATTTATTGGCATAATTTATACTAAAAATTAAGGCTAGTAAGGCGGAGTAGGAAATTGGAATTAAATAAACAACAGTGAAATAAATCGAAGATATACTTATGAAATTCTACTAAATCGAAGATAATATACTTATCCTGAAATCGCTTAGCGGAATTTGTAATGTTCCTGTATATATGCAGTAAACCTGATGTTTTGTGCAAAGAAGCTTAAAGAACTGGACGCTAACTGCTATGTCATATGATTTGATTTGGATCACATCGTCATTTTCCGTTAAACATATCTGGATAAGATAAGGACCCCCGGATAGATTTTGGAGGAGTATCAACGTCACAGGAACATAGTCAGTTTGATATCCCGGATAATTATTGATGTTAAAGATTATTGTTTCAATTTACAGTTTCTTAAAGCACTTGCGTTAAAGTTTAAAACCTGAAGTACTTTTTAATGTTTCACAAAATCGCCTCAATATCATTAATTGCGCTTTTAAATAGAAAAGTTACTTTACGTTCTGTCTCTGTTGTATAATTTACGTCAGAGAGCATAACGGATACAGCCAGGCGGAGTTCACGTTAGCGACATATACTTATTTACTCTCGTAGACAGTTTAAGAAAGAAAAAAAAAACTTTTGAAAAACACTAAACACAAACCCTTAAATATACATAGGCGCTACAAAAATGAAAGACAAACAAAAGTTATTTACCTTCCTTCTGCTATGTTTTTTTATAAATTATTAATCATTTGTACATTATTCGTACAGTTCGGGTGAAATCTCGACGCCGATTTTCGATGATAATCTAATTTTACACAATATAGCGTTGTCCAAACCGTTTTATAGCTTATAATTTAACTCAATAAAGGGGCTATCCAATGCAAAATTATTACTATTTTTTTTCAAATCGGATTAGTATTTCCTGAGATTAGCGTAGCGGAAACGAGACGTGACGAATGGCAAGCCATGTCGCTGCCATGTTGGTAGAAGTAAAAAAATCTTACTCCCCATTTCTTTCCCATTTCATATTATGGTGATGTCCTGCAGTAATAAAGGCTGTCCGTACAATACATCAGTCGCCTCTTACGACACCTCGGTAGGAAAGAGTAGGTATTTATTTGCTATCAACTATCGGTTACGATAACTTTCAAATGGCGAAAATAAAATTTTACGCTTGTGAGTAAAGGTGACGTTTGTCACGGCTCTGCATTTCTCACTACTCTCCGTTACTCACGTATTGGATTTCCGCTAGAGTTATGCCAGTGTAGTCTGATCTGTTTAATATGACTACGTTTTACTAATGTATTATGTTGTCCCGTTACTTTCTTCTATTAAAAACACTTGAACTACCAAAACTTGAATAACTAGCGACACAGGCAAGTTATTATTATGATTGACATGTGTTTACACGGTCCATATTTCTGGTAAAAATGTTTTATTATACATATCTTGCATTATTCCAAACTTTACTATTCTTAACATTAAATCTGAAATCGTTGATATCAAACGGCCCTATGTCAACTTTTGCGGGGATTTAAGACCGGAGACTGTCATAGCAATACACATAAAAATAGGGGATTACGACGTCTGTTTGTCTGGAAAAATAAATCAGCATTTGCTTCGCACAGTTTAAAATATAAACAAAAACGAATACTTTGCCAGAAAAGGTTTGAAACTTTGAATCGAAAAAACTCTTTAATTGGAAAATGTAGCTAATTTAGTAAAGCACGGTTTGCCTCAGTCCATGGAACAAAACTAAAGTAAAACAAAAAGACTTTGGTACATTTAAGAAATTTTATTACTTTCGAATTATATAACACCATTCTTCCGTCTTATCTGTATCAGCGACTAATCTGCACTAGTCAATTGAGGAAATATCTAGGTCTTACCATAGTCCGAGGACTACTGGAATTAAGCTACAGTTAATTATTTAATGAAAAAATTTTAATGAAAAACGATGCAACAAAACAAAAACTTGCGCAACTCAACGTGATCGGAAAACCAACTATTAGTGTTTTTGCACAAATTTTGGCTCCGGCTGGGTTCGGACCCGCGGCGTAGAAGTCAAGTACGCTGACCACTACGCCACGCGGTCATGAAAGCTATTTTTACAAGCCAACACGTATCTTTTAAGTATTCACAAGCACGGGTTCAGCGACGCGAAATTTAATTAGCGCGTAGTAACTTCGACCCTTACAAATTTAATTAAAACAAAATAAGAAGTCTCGTACCCCGTAGCTGCATTGAAAGGGTAAAAAGACAAAAATATCTTAAATTTTGAATACCGTTTAGATCTATCTTCAAGAAAACTCAGAAACTCAGTTCTTTATTTTAGTTATATTCGGTTAATATTAGGTTTTGCTAATGTCGCGTGGAGCCCTTTCTTTAAATTACACATTATTCGAATCGAAAGAGCCGGAGCAAAAACACTTTTCAAAAATACTATCTGTCGTAGTCGCCATCCATTCACGATGAAGAACTACATATATATGTATATATACAACTCCATCGTCACCACCTGGATGGTTGGCATTCCACCACAGTGCGTTTTTCGCGGAATTTTCTGCCGCGCACTTGCACTTTATGGAATGCGCTGCCGTCAGCGGTTTTTCCGGACCGACATGACTTAGGAACCCTCAAGAAAAGAGCTTATACCTTTATCAAAGGCATCTCCTCTTCCTTTGGTATTGTAGGTGTTCATATGCGGTGGTGATCACTTACCATCACCTGCTCGTTTTCCCCCTGTTCTATAAAAAATATGAGGAACTTCTCTAATAGCGTACTACTACAGCGTAATCCAGGGATACATTTTCAAATATTACAGGAGATATCGAAATTTGAACAGAATGGTGGAAACAATAACCATACAGTTACGTTAAGTAGAAGCTTCTTCAAAACGTTGTAAGCGAGGTCATACGAATGCGAATTCAATTGAACCTATTCGTCGCTTTACATACATATCAACGCTCGGAGGATATTTTAAATCAAATAAACAGTACATCTGTGCGATGCTAAGTATATATCTGTAAGACTTGACTTTCACTAATTACACACAATATGCTTGATATCAATTTTTGAGATTTGATACCAATGAATATTCGCCCTAGACGATGGTGGTGCTTAACTTTTAATAAATTCGCACACATTTTCGTTTACACATACACCAATGAGCCGAGGTAGCTTATTGTTGAAGGTAGTAAACGGTAATGTTTTACGCTTTAGTGAATACTGTTTTAGATTCAATACATTTCTAAATATATGAAGTAATGAGAGTATAGAATATCTATCAAATTACAATTTAAATTGTTCTACGGAACTCATTGTTGACTGATTGAGAATGCCTTAAGATATTAAGTCCGCCAATTTTACATTCAATATGCAATTAAGTTTTTTCTTTAATAAATATATACATATAATATGAGTGTAAAATACTTAAGAAACAAATAATTATCAATAAGAAACAAGCTACAATTTTATTGCGTTAATTTATCAACTGCCACTTAGAGCTGGGGATTAAATTGCTTTGTGAATATACAATATAAATTATGTGTCTAGACAAAGTTGCCAGTGAATAAATGTAACCCTAGGAATTGTATTTGTGACTTTATGAATATAATATCGTGAGTGAATGGTTATTGCTTTTGCCGTTCGATTCAAATTTCGATATCTTCTGTAAGATTTCGATATATAGGCCAAAATACGATTCGAGGGACCCTGAAAGTGTAAAAGTATTTTACATCTTAAATATTAGCTTTCTAGAATATAACGTACCTACTACGAATACATATGTAAAATAAATCTTCGTTAGTTCTGGAATTCTCCATTATATCTTTAGACTGACTCAAAATCATGTAAAAATGCGAATAAATGTATTCTATGCGGCCAATTGTAAGCCTTTCAACTAAATCGCTGGTTAACAGAGATCCTTCAATTTGCATATTGTATACTTAAATTTAGTAACCGTCCCATTGTCGTGAAATATTTGATTTCCTTAAAGAGATATTGAAATAAAAACATTTATTTCAAAGTCCATAAAATATAGACATAGTTACAATTTTTGTAATGTTCTGCGGCCAAGTGTTGATTAACCATGTGCCCGGCAGTGAAGGAAAATAAACAGTTAAACTCTGCATGTCCGAGAAATATAAAAGATTCGCAGAATAAATAACCAAATCACACTAAAGCATAGTAGAGAAGTATTATTAGCAGTTAGCAGCAAACATCTCTCAAAAAAAAGACTTAGTAGTGTGGAAATTATAGTTACTTTTATATTTTACAGTGATTATGTTATTTTTAGACTTCACATTGTAAAGTGACTCTGAAGTGTAATTTAATTAACAAATAAATGTTTTACGAACTTTAAGATCCGATTAGAATTCGAGGCGATGCTAAGCCATTTTAAGAACTTCTTTGCATGTATAACGGCTGTTTCTGAATTAAATAGGATTTTGATAAAGTTGGTAAGCTCCCTAGAAAGCTTTTCTTTAAACCCCATAAACTCTGTGCATAAATTTAATCTACTACAGTTTTTTTTGCTGTAACATATTTACCCTTTTATTACCCTTTTATTTTATACCCTTTTATTGACTATTTTATCGAAATTCATTCATTCGAAATTCTTCATAATTGAAGATGTTGCTCATTTATATTAAATAAAGTCGGTCGATAATAAATCATAAATAAGTACACATAATACAAAATGTATTAATTTCCCTTCAAATTAACTTAATTACTCGTAGATGACCTCTTAGCTTCCATCCCATGGGTTTAAATTGTATTGATCTTATGTGAGGGCCTCAACGGACATACATACCGGTAATCGGTTTTTTTTTTATTGTAAATTTGCCAAGGTTTTAATTTGTTGTGGTTGGTCTTCCTTCCGTCAGAAATCTTGAGATTTTCCTGAAATTTCTACACGCTACATTCCCATCGCTGATGGAAAGTCTAAATTGATCGGATGGAAGAAGAATCGAAGCGCTGGGTCAAAGCTGAGGCAACAATGTACCTATCTAAAATTAGAAAACGAATAATTTGCTAACAGATACAATGACTAAATGTCCCGAAACTGTCATTGGTTTGTACAAAGTAAACGTAAACGTTCCATAAACGTCCTACTGCTCCACAGAAAGCCCGTTCTCATTATTGAACATTTTAACAGAGACAGGAGGCTTCAGTATAGGTTGGCGGACTTAATACGACCTTATTTATTAATACCCCGACTTGCCGCGTACGTTGAAAATCGGCATCGTGTCAGAACATCGTTAGTTTGCGTATTATGACGTCCTAGTCGAGGCCAGCCACTGATCTCCCGCCATTCCTTAGTTTGAGTCATCATCATCATCATCATCATCATTTCAGCCTATCACTAGTCCACTGCTGAACATAGGCCTCCCACACAGATTGCTACAAAAGTTTGAAGCTCTCATTTTGGGGGGAATTTTGCCATAGTTGCCACACTTGGCAGGCGGGTTGGCAACCGCAGTTTATTTATTCAGATGTTCCAGGAAGATGCTGCTGCCCATCTTCTGTTTTTAATTTTCCCTCTATTGGCTTTTACGACACCCACGGGATGAGATGGGAAACTGGATCAGCAAAAAACTTTAAACAAAATACCCACATTAGTGATACTACTGAGGTTGTTATAGAACACTTATCCCGCTATCTCTTCGCGACTTTTTTCTCATAACGCGTTTAAATGAGGACAAACTCAAGATTTTATTTCTACAGAAACCACAGTTTTTCTTTAACAGACCACTTGCTTTTATGTTAACGCCTCCGGCTTTTCGGTCATTACTTTTTATACATAAGTACGAGAATCCATTTTGTTCTTTTAATAGATGAGCGAAAACCTAGAAACATCTTTACCTCAGTTTGATTTATTTGTAGAGGAGCGTTCGCCTCCAAACGACCTAGCAGATCACCTGATGGTATGTGATTACCATCCGTAATACGGTGGGTGGTGCAATACTAATGTCTGCAAATTATCAAGCATTACTGCAAATTATCTCAATTCGGGGGAGCTCTCATGCGTATGTTGTAAACATTACTTACAACATTTGAGTTACATATCGGCTCGGTTGGCGCAGTGGCTAAGCCCTTGGCTTCTGCGCCGCGGGTCGCGGGTTCGATTCCCGCACGGGACAAATATTTGTATGACCTACAGATAGTTGTTCCGGGTCTGGGTGGTTTGTGCATGTGGAATTTAGGTCTGTAAAACGTACCCACGACACAGGACAAATCCTACTGTGGGGCATCGTTTTTTTAAGAAAAAGAAAAAATTAAGAAATATATAAAATTAAAGCTCAATATAAAAAATCATAAGAAAATAATTAAGTTGGAAGAGGTCTATGTTCAACAGTGGGATATAGATGAGCTGGAAAGAAGACGAAGATAAATATATACTCCTAGCAGTTTTGTATTTTACTTACTATAATAAAATAAGTGCATAATCATAAGTAAGAAGGGTTTTTCCACCTTTTCAGAGCATAAAGTTTGTAGGTAGTTGGACAGATATTTTATAAATTACGTCAACTTCTTACAACCTGACCAAATAGGTAAATATTTTAATTTCGTTCATAATCGATAGTTTTAGAAGACAGAACAAGATTCGTGTCATTCGGCAAATACTTTTACATTGTTGTTTGTTCATCATGAAACGAAACATCTAAAAGAAACGCTGTAAAGCACTTCCACCTTTATTAGCTTTAATTAAAAGCTTTCACCTTATTTATGTAAAATTAATGAAACGCTTTTATTTACTGCCTTAAACGAAGTTGACTGAACATCACTTACAAGGTTTTAGGAACATGTTTTAAAAAACAATGGAAATTAATGCTAAAACATAAACTCTATTTCTCAGAGTTCATTTTCATATTAAGTTGGTTATTTTAAGCATATTCTCAAACTTCCAAGCTATATCTGGGAAGTAGATTAAAATACCTTTACATGTGGTTTAAAATTAGTAAAAAGGTTTCAATTCCACTACTACGAGTATTACCTTAACGTAAAACAAAAGTAGCCAATAAATGCAATCGTTACGCAGTAAATGTCTCTGAATAGATTCCGATGAAAAGGGAGACAGCAAACGTGTTTGTTTATCAACGCTCACATGAATGCAAATTGTGAAGAGACGGCTGACTGGGTGTGAAACGAAGCTTAAATAATGAATAGAATTTCTACGGAAAGGTCACAATGCTTTCTAATTAGGTCGAATCTTAAAAGGAGAATATTAAACTCATTACAGTATTCATTGAAATTTATTATTTTAGTAGTTTAGAATCGATTTATTTCCAATGGATGTACGAGACATTAAGTTGTTGACCTGATGGTTAGTGCTACGCCTGCTCATAGCATTTACGGTGTTACCCAGAACTTCGCTAAGGAAAGTTTTATGTGACACCACACTGCACCCGTCACCCTGAGACATTAGTTGTTAAGTCTCATATGCCCAGTGATTACACTAGCTCACAGTACCCTTCAAGTGCTGATATTATCAGCTTGTTTATAATCCTCTGCTGAACATAGGCTTCTCCCAAGAAGTGAGAATTTGCCAAAATCATACACTTTGCAGGCGGATTGGTGATAGCTGTACCAGACGCTGGGAATCTTAGTCTTCTGTTTTTTTATAGGAGTAAGTGGCGGAACGGACAAAAAGTTCACCTGATGGCAAGTGCAACTTCAGCACATAACTAATACTGTGTCATCCAGAACATTTCTGCGTGCCACCACACTGCGTCCGTCCTCCTGAGACATCTGTTCTTAAGTCTTATAGCCCTGTAATTTCGCTAACTATCAGTGCCCATCCAACTGAAACACAGTAATGTTTGAGCACTATTGCTTGACAGTAAAATTACTGACACTTCGGTGGTAGGTACATGTGTCCCATGACTGTCTGTGTATTATCAATAATAAGATGAATATCTCTAAAAGTAACTCCGCCACGTGTTGGACGCCATGAGATTTTTAAGGCATTTCTCTCAGTCGACTCTAAAAACACAAACAAAATAGAGTGGCATCAACCCGCTACCATAGGGCAACACTGCAGTATTCAGAACAGTATCGCAAAAATACAGGTTTACTCTAATAGTACATAAGTTCGAATACATATTTTGGCTCATCGTCGTCGTCTCAGCCTGTCACAAGTCCACTGCTGAGCACAGGACCCTGTTATTTATGAAAGGGGTTCGGAGTCAGGAAGATTCCGCCACGCTGCTCCATTGTGGGTGGGCAGACTCCATATACATACATGCAGTCACGCCTTTTTCCCGTATAAGGGGTAGGCCACAGACCAGCCGTTGCCCACTTTTCCCTCACGCGGACGGGACGGGACGGGACGTGGCGAACCACGTCGCCGCCATTTCGGTACGAGTCATAATTCATTTCTCCCAATTGCGTTCCCACGAGCAGTATAGTGACAGCATTGCATATTATGGTGTTATTCTGTGCGAATTAAGACTGTCCGTACAATACCTTAGTCGCCTCTTACGACACCTCGGCAGGAAAGAAGTCGGTGCTATTCTACCTGCCTATCGGCTAACGGCGGACTTGTCATGTCAAGTTCAAATTTCAAGCGAGCGCCCGGCTCCTTAGCTACCCCGCCTATTAAATTGTACAGTAATATTTATAAATACTTTCAAGCATTATTTATAGAGTATTGAGAACACGGTCAGAAAACCTGAATGCTCGACAGTGAAGCGTAAAAAAGAGCGAACCAATTCAATTAAGCTCTCACTCCATCGAAGAGAGCTCTTGTGCTGTCGAAGCATAATAGACTTATATTCTTTTTCTCAATTCAAAAACTATTGCTTATGATTATTTTCCGACTTGCTTTAAATTACAGAACAAACCAAAGTCTGAAAAGTACCGGCAATGAACTCATGGGTCTTTTTTTCTCAGCACTATACATTATTATAATATTTTGAATATTAGCTGTGTTTCAATACATGTCGGTGATCTTCTATAAAAGAAGAATAAGGCGACTCTGTTAAATCGGCACCAGGCAGTAAAACAAACAACAATTACTTTGCAAAGTTGTTCGAAAAATTGATTAGTACGCCAGTTTCGTAGTTTGATTAAGTTTACAAATCACATTTATAACACACTAGCTTGCTATCCCTCAGGAACCATCAATTTCTCCGGCATAAAAAGCCTCAAAACTAATGATTTCTTATATTTACGCGAACACTACACATTTAAATGAAACTAAGTTTACGGATTTCATCGCGTTTAATTTTTTTTTAAGCCTCAAAACTGTGTGCATACCAAAATTCAGGTCGATCGGTGACTCCATTGAAGCGTGAAAGAGGGACAAACAAACCAACAAATACACTTACGGATTTATAATATATGTATGGATTAGTGTTGACATTCGATAACGCAAAAGTTCGTTATTGCTGCAGCAATCAGTTCACAAAGGCGCGGTCAAAAACTGAGACATGCTCTCAAGCACTCGAAATCCATAATGTAACGTTGTCGATATCAGACTTCATAAGTATTACACTTAGAGTAGAGTACATTTTTTTTTTGATTGAAAAATAAAATGATGTGTCAGAGTAGGATTTCTCCTGTGTCGTGGGTGCGTTTAACAGACATGCATTTCACACGCACAACACAACCAGTCCAGAAAACCAATGTGCGTTATGCACAAATGTTATTGCTGCAGCAATGTGCGGTCGCAATAGAATAGAATATGACATGTCTAGCTACTAATATACATCATAATGTATATTGTAAAAAAGTACAGCTCTCATGGCTCAGCGCAATACCGCAGGATAACTGTAGCGCTGACACTCGTAGTTCTGCCACAACCACGGAGATGCGCACGATCAGCTATTGAAAATCTACTTCAATTTCTTAATGACTTCATCAAACAAATAAATGTTTAATTTAATTGCGAATCATTATTTACTAGCTGTGCCCCGCGGTTTCTCCCGCGTAAAACAGCCGACCCTGTTCGATGATATACATATATACTGTGTTTCGGTTTGAAGGGCACTGTGAGCTAGCGTAATCACTGGGCATTTGAGACTTAAGAACTGATGTCTCAGGGTGACGGGCGCAGTGCGGTGTCACACAGAAATATTCTGGGAGACACAGCATTTGTTGTGGGCGGACGTTGCACTTACCATCAGGTGAACGTTTTGCACTTTTTGTCACTTTGTACAATAAAAAAAAATATGGAAGTATTTTTTTTTGAATCGGATTTTGGAGTTTTAATTTTTTTGCGTGGAGCCCTAATATCTTTTCTGAAATTAAAGTAGCCTTAGTTACCCGCTATAATATCAGCTATCTATTAGTGAAGGTCCCGTCAAAATCGGTTTTGCCGTTTCGGAGATATGTCGGAACAAACATACAGACAGACAAACATTTTAAAAATTGTTTTTTACTTAAACGGACCGCATATACTTTCTTAATCATTGAATAATAAACTGTTATTTTGGGATTACAAACAGTCGCTTCAATTTTATTTATATGTATATGAAACATTTTGTTTAAAAGGAGTGAATCTAGTCTATATTGATATACTGGGAATGTAGATTTAAACACATTAACTCATAACATGTCCATTAGTTAACCTCCACACACTGAAAAAACCTTCGCACCATTACAGTACGCATAATAAATGAATTTACACGATTCTCTTTTAGCACCCTTATTACGAGAGTCATTTCAGAATACTTAGCAATTCCTTGTAATTAAAACCAATATGCGATAAACGATGTGAAAATGCACATGCATATTGTGGAATTATTCACCTGTAGTAAGAGAATTGTCCAGTAATAAAAAACATAAAAAGTATCGGCTAGATAAGCGCAGCGGCTAAGAAATTGGCTTCTGCGCTACGGGTCGCAAAGTCTGTTCCCGCGCGAAACTAATATTTTTATGGCGAATAGATTTTTGGTCAGCTTATTTTACTATTAAGTGCAGTGACAACATTCGTGACTATTTAGACCGCGTGGTCAGAGTACTTAAATTCGCCGCAAAACTTGGGTATGAATCCCAATCGGAGAAAAATTGTGCAAAAACAAATCGTTTATCGGGTATGGTTGAGTTGTACCTGTGAAAAACTTATAAGATTCACCGGGACCGGTGAAACTAAATAAAAGCTTGTAAAAAATTAGAACTTAAAGAAATTAGAAGAACTTAAATACTCGTAGCTTTTAATATTTAACTCGAACTGCAAATATCTTTAGCTTTTGCTTCAACTTTAAAAGCTAATTTCACATCGTGCTCAGAATGTTCTAGAAATTACTTTGCAAGTAAAATAGCTTTCAGCTTTATATAAATACCGGCTACAAACGAGAATACAGCAAAGAGATCACAACTAAGGAATTCTAATTTTCTTCCAAGAAGTGGAAGATCGGTGGACTTTAAGCGATACTCAATTACTGGGAATAACGTTACATATTCTATGTATTTAAAATGTTATAGACTATTCTTCTGTTATGTTTTACGTCAACTACTATTATTTTTAAGGTTTTGAAGTAGTTTTATGAAAATTTGTAAGTTACGTTATTGTGTTGGTATGAAACTTTGGTGCAGTGCTTAGTAGCGCGTGAAGTACCAATACGTGAGTGACCACTGAATAATCACCTATTTAGACGCGTTAATCTCTAAAGCTACCAGTCGGATTTTAAACATTCTTCTTTGAAAGCCCTATTCTTGAGGAATATTATAGACGGAATCACATGAATCAATAAAACTAATGTTTACAGACTTTATCGCGTTTAATTTGAACTAATTACTCGTATAACCAGATGTTTCGAGCGCTTTACAGCACCCACAGTCACAGGAGGACTGAGGTGACAGATGTCCTGATGTCATAGTTAACCCCGAGTTCTTTCAGCTATTAATTATTATTTTAGTCCGCTCTACGCAGAAAAAGCTAACTGTGTCTTGAAGTATTGCAGTGGTATGCTTGGTTTTTGACTTAATTTTATTAATTATGGGATCCCAAGCTGGTGGTATCCAACCATCTTCTCTATTACAATTAGGATGGTTTTAATTTCAATAGCCTCTCGATTCATCCTTGGTAGTGTAACTATTCAACTTTCACGTTGATAAAATTAATTACGTGACCAGAAAATAGACTTAATCTTTTTCAAGATCATTTTCTAAAGGTTATTTCGTTCTAGGCCATTTGAATGATATATGTTAATAAATTGTGATCGTCATAGGTAGGACCCTTTTATCTACGTTGTGTTTATTTTTAGTAACTTGTTCTTTTAGGTGTATCATGGAAAAATGTTTATTCACTAGAGAAGCTGCAAGTCCGAGACAGTGTACTAATACTAATTAATTACTATTCCCTATACTCTTGTAAAGGGTTCACAATGTTTATGGCCTCTTGCTAGTGCGTAAGCACAAACTTAGACCGAAGTCTTGCATGTCAATGCGTGCTTACATCATACAAGTATACAGCTAGTCCAGTCTTTGTGGATGTACGTCGCATGGATTTGGCACACGTCGAGCAGTTATGAGCACTCGGCCCAATAAACTAGTAAAGCCTTCCGTACGCGCCATCACTTCACCAGACCGCTGCAACTGTAGATGAATGTCGAGTGTGTGGCATCAACATCCAATACAAGGTCAGCACGGCAATTTGCCGCAGAGCACGTCGTGAGTCCACTGCTCACTTCAAGGGTTGTGCAGCTTTCGGCTGCAGCCTTGAGAGTCACCTCCCGCCAGCTACCATCCGCATGAAGTAGACGCATTAGCTCCACCAACCATTGCAATGATGTATTTTGCCATTATTTATCATTTATAATTATCATTCAGCCATCAGGCAATCAGCATTCTATTATATTCGTCAAATGGGTTTGTGTAATTGACGTTGAGTATTATGTATTTCGATCAAGTTTGTCTCACCCACTACCAAGTTTCCAGTTATCATTCATTTGTGGGAATTTACTGAGAGCTTTATTTAATATTGTTGTTATTCAACACATGGAGGGCAGACAGTCTGCAGTCTCGTTATAGAGAGACCCGACTTGGACAAAGCTAAAGAAAATGTGAGTCAAACCAAGTGCAAGACGCAACCATTATATTAACGACATCTAAGCAACTGTCACTAGGACGCATTGTCACAGGTGCAACAAGCATCATTACGACCATCGCTCAGACATACGCCAACACAAGGGCCTCTATACAGTCTTAGCAAACATCTACACTTCTGCAAAAAACCTCCGTCAACCCAAATCTTAAGTTGTATTGAATCAGATGCAACTCATTCATATAACCGTCACTAAAAACACAATACCACAATAGCAGTAAGTATTATTGTGACTATCACATAGATGGTGCCTCCTCACAACACCCCTATATGATAATTATCGACTTTGGCAAAAGTTGTTTAACTAAAAAATTTACCAACGTGTCATAGTAGCAAGCCACTAAGACGCCGGTGTATGAACCATGTATCATAGAACTAAGCTCTAAGACGGGGCGAAAGAGTAAGCTCCAGCACCGAAATGCTAAAAGCCACACCCTATCTTATGTGATTGTATGAAAGTCTAATGAATTCTCTATCTTAATAATTTTAAGTTCCAACTCATTTTTATAATATCATATCTTACAAGAGACCTTCAATGATAGACCATTTTATCATATACTTTACTTACATAGGATCTTTGTATGGAACATTAGCACTATGCAACTTGATACTATAGAGAGTCATGCTCGACCTCACACACGTCTATGTTGAGCTGTTGGTATGCCCCTCCGCACGATACTCGCGTCTCGGACTTAATAGTATGGTATTAGCAATACGCGAACACCTTCTAATTTTAAGATTGGTTTTATAATTGGCATTACATGAACACTTCCTTATTATGAATAACTATATAGAGTATTTTCCATACAAATGAAGTTAATTTTATATTGTAATATTTTTAATTAACTTCTATAGTACTTCGAGAGATAAGGTCTCTTGGATATATTTTATATGTTTTAAAGTAATTTTTAGGCACTGATCTATGTAATATTATGCCAAGAAAAATTAAATTGAAAATAATGAAATTTCACTATTGGGATTGGTCCTCATATATATTTTCCCAACTTTTTTGGACCACCATTTTTTTTTTTTTTAGAATTTTTAATATTTTCTTAAATCTTTCTAAAACGTAAAAATACGTAATTAGAGATAGTATATCGTTACAGTAGGAATGGTGAATTTGTGGTATATAAAATCTGATGTAATAGTTGGGGTGATCCAGTAGATGGACACAAACTGCAAACTTCCTAGAGCGTCGATGCTTCACGTCAGCTATGTGTTCTTTTACGCGGGTTTTTAAAGATATTTTTGTTTATGCCCTATGTAAGGAAGACCACATTAACAATTTAGCTTGTATACTCCTGTATCTTGTAGAGGAACATTACACTTGATAGATGGTAAATCTGACTTATCTTCTTCGGCGTCTTGAAAAATGTTCTTATGGAAGCCTGCTTCGATATGGCCAATATTGTCCGTTACTTCTTTGACATATGGTAGAAAAGCAGGTACACGCTCAACTGTGTTGCGTGTGTGTGTGTGCCGGTTTACTCGGTTCCTGTGGCGTCGACGCGGGACCCGAAGCTTGTTGTCGTGCAAAACTTGCTTGACATCCTGAAGCTCGTTGAGCAGGTGTTTCCTGTCACAGATCCCTTTTGCTCTCTCAAAATAAGATTTTTCTACGGTAGCTAACTGTGATGTACGGTGGTGAGATTCACCGTTCAAGTGTCGGTAAGTATGGGTCTTTTTCTATACACAAAAATTACCTCAGTATCACCTCAGCTTCCATGTGACCATGGGTGCTATAAAGCAATCGAAACGTCGGGTTATAAATAGTTAAAATTAAACACGATAATTTAGTTGTCGCCGTTGGCCAAGAGGACATCACTTCACGGGATGAAACGCGAGTGGCATATGATTTCCCAACACAACCAAAAGGAATCTTTATTATTTAAAGCCGTTAATGTTCCGCTTGCTTCTTCCAACAGATATTTAAGTGTATTTACACAATCGTGCCGGAGTGCTTCGGTTCAAATTTGTACGCTGCTTTATATTCAAGCCTTTTATTGCTACGATGTAGTCTCCCAAACGGTCTGTACGATGAATTACAATTGCAAAATGGTTCCATCTTTCCCGTCTCTTGAACGGCCATTAAATAGTAAATGGAAAAGAACAATTCTGACGACTCGTTATTAAGTATTATAAATATTAGTTCCTTATAGTTAATAGAATCAGGCGTTACTTTGCGGAAATCCATTATAATGAAGAAAAGTAAGTTACTTTGCTAAGATCCGCATGCAAAATATAAAAATGGTGTATATTACCTAGTTTTTTGAAGTGCACCACCCGCCCTCCCTCAGTAGCGTGCACAAGCAAACTAACACCGCCACCAGGAACCGCCACCAGGTACCCTCCACCGACCACTACAATACCACCACTAAATAATATACACCACTGAAGTCGAGAACACGCGCATTATCAAGCGTAATAGACTCTACGACAGACGGCCGCCGAGACACGAGACTCGGCGGCCGTCTGTCGTAGAGTCTGTCGTAGAGAGTGATAATGCCTCGTTTTGGGGCGAAACACGTGTCGTGTTCTCGACTTCAGTGGTGTATATTATCTAGTGGTGGTATTGTAGTGGTTGGTGGAGGGTACCTGGTGGCGGTTCCTGGTGGCGGTGTTAGTTTGCTTGTGCACGCTACTGAGGGAGGGCGGGTGGTGCACTTCAAAAAACTAGGTAATATACACCATTTTTATATTTTGCATGCGGATCTTAGCAAAGTAACTTACTTTTCTTCATTAGTTCCTTACATATGAAGTTGGCGTTTTGTATGCGGGGAATATAAAGTCGTTTCTTTTTTGTAAAATATATTTAATTAATCAATGTACCATTGTTATCTATGCTCTTTTGCCATCTCATAGGTAGTTCATTGATCCCTTTACTAAAAAAAGCATTGGGGCGCGAATCAGTAAACTCTCCGAAGGCGGTTCGGCCTGCCACATTGGAGATGAATTTTTTTAATTGTAAGTGGATATCCCAATTCTGGAAAAAATGGTAATCTGTTAGAGCAAGATCCGAGGAGTACGGCGGACATCGTAGACATTCCAATTGCAGCTCCTCTAGTTTAGCGGTCGTCTGTTGTGTAGTGTGTGGTCTAGCGTTGTCCTGAAGCAGCAGTGGCCTAGTGCAATTGACTAGTCTTGGTTGTTTATCAGCTAGTTCCTCCATCACGGTTTGCAGTTGCTAACAATAGATGACTAACATAATCGTTTGACCAGATTTTAGAAAGCTGTAGTGAACGACACCGGCACTAGTCCACCAAACACTCACATGTTAATTTTTCTGAGTAAATTTTCGCTTGGGGCAGGATACTCGTATAATTATAACATAATAATATAATTTTTTTAAAAATATTTTTAATGTATATTTACATGTACAATGTACAGAATTGACATCCCTTTTTGTTCCATGACCATTTTTGTTCTCACTTGTTACTTGTTAAGGACTGTCTACTGTAACTACTATTACTACTATTACTACTGTAACTTTTGGAAAAAGTAAGAAATATTTTAAGGACGCTTTTAAAAAAATAGAATAAATCACCCACTGTTGCTCTAACTAAAGTCGATTTATTGAAAAGTGTCGTCGTTGAGTTTAGTGGTGTTCTGAGTTATTTTAATTAGTATTGGGAATTAGCAGCACGTTGGTCACGATGCAATGACCTGATTACCATGCCACGGGTATTGAGTGCCCCTGTGTTAAGAACACTAGTTTATATTTTCCGTCAGAATTCGATAGTTGTCGCCGTTGGCCAAGAGGACATCATTTCACGGGATGAAACGCGAGTGGCATATGATTTCCCAACACAACCAAAAGGAATCTTTATTATTTAAAGCCGTTAATGTTCCGCTTGCTTCTTCCAACAGATATTTAAGTGTATTTACACAATCGTGCCGGAATGCTTCGGTTCAAATTTGTACGCCGCTTTATATTCAAGCCTTTTATTGCTACGATGTAGTCTCCCAAACGGTCTGTACGATGAATTACAATTGCAAAATGGTTCCATCTTTCCCGTCTCTTGAACGGCCATTAAATAGTAAATGGAAAAGAACAATCTGACGACTTGTTATTAAGTATTATAAATACTACTCGTATTAGCTCCTTACATATGAAGTTGGCGTTTTGTATGCGGGGAATATAAAGTCGTTTCTTTTTTGTAAAATATATTTAATTAATCAATGTACCATTGTTATCTATGCTCTTTTGCCATCTCATAGGTAGTTCATTGATCCCTTTACTAAAAAAAGCATTGGGGCGCGAATCAGTAAACTCTCCGAAGGCGGTTCGGCCTGCCACATTGGAGATGAATTTTTTTAATTGTAAGTGGATATCCCAATTCTGGAAAAAATGGTAATCTGTTAGAGCAAGATCCGAGGAGTACGGCGGACATCGTAGACATTCCAATTGCAGCTCCTCTAGTTTAGCGGTCGTCTGTTGTGTAGTGTGTGGTCTAGCGTTGTCCTGAAGCAGCAGTGGCCTAGTGCAATTGACTAGTCTTGGTTGTTTATCAGCTAGTTCCTCCATCACGGTTTGCAGTTGCTAACAATAGATGACTAACATAATCGTTTGACCAGATTTTAGAAAGCTGTAGTGAACGACACCGGCACTAGTCCACCAAACACTCACATGTTAATTTTTCTGAGTAAATTTTCGCTTGGGGCAGGATACTCGTATAATTATAACATAATAATATAATTTTTTTAAAAATATTTTTAATGTATATTTACATGTACAATGTACAGAATTGACATCCCTTTTTGTTCCATGACCATTTTTGTTCTCACTTGTTACTTGTTAAGGACTGTCTACTGTAACTACTATTACTACTATTACTACTGTAACTTTTGGAAAAAGTAAGAAATATTTTAAGGACGCTTTTAAAAAAATAGAATAAATCACCCACTGTTGCTCTAACTAAAGTCGATTTATTGAAAAGTGTCGTCGTTGAGTTTAGTGGTGTTCTGAGTTATTTTAATTAGTATTGGGAATTAGCAGCACGTTGGTCACGATGCAATGACCTGATTACCATGCCACGGGTATTGAGTGCCCCTGTGTTAAGAACACTAGTTTATATTTTCCGTCAGAATTCGATAGTTGTCGCCGTTGGCCAAGAGGACATCATTTCACGGGATGAAACGCGAGTGGCATATGATTTCCCAACACAACCAAAAGGAATCTTTATTATTTAAAGCCGTTAATGTTCCGCTTGCTTCTTCCAACAGATATTTAAGTGTATTTACACAATCGTGCCGGAATGCTTCGGTTCAAATTTGTACGCCGCTTTATATTCAAGCCTTTTATTGCTACGATGTAGTCTCCCAAACGGTCTGTACGATGAATTACAATTGCAAAATGGTTCCATCTTTCCCGTCTCTTGAACGGCCATTAAATAGTAAATGGAAAAGAACAATCTGACGACTTGTTATTAAGTATTATAAATACTACTCGTATTAGCTCCTTACATATGAAGTTGGCGTTTTGTATGCGGGGAATATAAAGTCGTTTCTTTTTTGTAAAATATATTTAATTAATCAATGTATGTACCATTGTTATCTATGCTCTTTTGCCATCTCATAGGTAGTTCATTCATCCCTTTACTAAAAAAAACATTGGGGCGAGAATCAGTAAACTCTCTGAAGGCGGTTCGGCCTGCCACATCGGAGATGAATTTTTTTCATTGTAAGTAGATATTCTAACTCTGGAAAAAATATTAATCTGTTAGAACAAGATCCGGGGAGTACGGTGGATATCGCAGACATTCCAATTGCAGCTCCTCTTGTTTAGCGGCCGTCTGTTGTGCAGTGTGTGGTCTAGCGTTGTCCTGAAGCAGCAGTGGCCTAGTGCAATTGACTAGTCTTGGTTGTTTATCAGCTAGTTCCTCCATCACGGTTTGCAGTTGCTAACAATAGATGACTAACATAATCGTATGACCAGATTTTAGAAAGCTGTAGTGAACGATACCGGCACTAGTCCACCAAACACTCACATGTTAATTTTTCTGAGTAAATTTTCGCTTGGGGCAGGATATAATTATAATATAATAATATAAATTTTCTAAAAAATTTTTAATGTACATATACATGTACAATGTACAGAATTGATATTCCTACAGTTTTATTATATGCACATAGAAACCGGATAGGATGATAAAGACATCATTATTGAATTCCGCGTGTATCCGTTATGTGCAATGCTCTCTGACGAAAATTATACGCCAGACAGTCCCAGGAGAATATTCTCCAGGGACTGTAATCCCCAGCTCTAATCGAATGTTGATAAATGAACGCAATAAAATCGTAGCTTATTTAGTTTATTAAATTCTAAATCTCTACCACAAAAGACCTTATTATTCGATGTTATAATGTGCGTTTGTAATTATTGTGCGTTTCGACTTCCTTTTTTTTAAGTGTGGTTAAAATGCGAAAACCCAAATCCTGAATGAAAGTTTATACTTAGCACTTTTTAATGCAGTTATTTACTAGTACGTTTGTATTTTGCTCCACCTCGCATTCTGTACTCCACTTAATGCGCGGAGATTGCTAAGAGATGCTCAAACCTGAACAGTACATGGCTAAAGAGCCTCAGAATATAATAAAGAGCTCATATCAATACAAACAAATATTCGTATGTGTTGACAACAGTGTGACTTAGTGGTCAGCATACATGACCGCTGTGTCTTGGATCCTGCATTTGAATTCCAGTCGAAGACAATATGTATAAAGCGACTAAATTAGAAGTTTTAAGATCTTTCATATAGGATGCGGGACCGTGACTACGAATGAATGGATACCTTCATGTTTGCCCGCACTCTTACGGCTCTATGACGTATCCTGCGAAGCTGACCAATTCTGATAATAGCCAGAAGTATCGGCAATTCATTTGCTAATTATTACCTTAATAGTTTTGCTTCATTCCAAGAATTATCAAAAACATTACTAAAAAAAAAAGAAAGCACTTATTGAAAAACTAAACTAGATAAAAAATGCTGGCCAAATCGCCGCCGTCTGTGGGCAGCGTGCCCAGCAAGCTTGCCGAGATCTTTGTACAAAAGTTTCGCGTCTGGTCCCCACGGCCCGAGTGTCTCCACGCCAAACGGCACAAATATATAGCCCTCACGGAGGGCAATATACTTGCGACGCTTCATACACTCCGCCGTCGCTGCAGCGTAGCCTGCCTTGCGAGCAGTTCCCGAAACATGCGATGGTGCTAACGTGTCAACACAAGTCGCATCCCAGACCAAAGTGCGCCCGTTTTTCCAGGGAATGAGCGTCATTCCGTCAGGCCTTTTGCCATCGTCACGGAATATACCGTTCGGCTCTAAAAACTGACGGTACACTGGCACTTATTAAGGCCCGACGAATGACGTCAATAATTGCAGCATGGCGAGGAATACGACCAGCGCTGCGCTGGCACGCTAGGCCGTGATGACCCATATGGTCAACCTCTTTACCACAACGGCAGCGATGTGGCTCGTTAATTTTTACTCCAAGTCTCAGGCTGACTGCAAAAGAAAATGAAGTTTTGTCTAGCATAGTCCCTATATGTACTGAAGGCAATGCATTCAACCAGTAGCCCGATTCCTTCTCCACACTCGCCAGGAGACGAGACCGCTCTGTTAAGCTTCCGCAGTTTTCAAATAATTTTTTGTGTACTTGTACGCAGAGCGGCTCGTCCCAATGCCTCTGCGAAGCTGGATTTATTGGGAAATCTTGATCCAACGCAACTTTAACACGCCAAGCGTCCTTGGCCTCAGCCAAATACGAAACCTCTTCACCAAGTGATGGGCTAATAATGTTACCAACGAGGTGTAAGGTATTATGGGCTGATGCCAAAAACGCCGGTAGCGCTACGCTGGATACCTTTCGAATGCCTAAGCCACCGAGTCTGATTGGAAGGGTGGCCTGAATCCAGGAGTTATCATTTAAGGAGCAATTTAGAATTTCGCTAATAGTTTTCCTGATAAGATCATCAAGACGATTTAAAAGAGGGACATGCATCCAAAAGGTGGAACAACGCAGCACATACGTGAAATTTGGTACAAAAAGACAGAATTTTAATAGAGCATAAGCCATGTGTGGGTTAATTTCTTTTAAACGTCTGGATGACTCCTCAAATTTTAAAATCTGATTATCAACAAAACTTTGAAAGGAGTCCTCCAAGACAGGGGCACCTAGAAGGCGAAGCGACTCGCTGTTTACAATTTTTAAATTAGGGGCTAGGGCGTTGAATTTAGAAATGAGATGATTTTTTTCAAGAAGTGGTATATTGTCTTTCATAAAAAGTTCACATTTTGGAAAGTTAAGTTTAAGACCGATAGACTCGAATCTAGAAATAAGGCTGTCTAAATCATTAAGGACTGTGGTCGCTTCGCCTCCAAGGGTCCCGTCATCCAGATACCAAACGTTGAATTTAGAATGTAAATTTTTAACATGTGGGTGGATTGCCAAACTGAAAATGGCTGGACCAAGCGGGTCACCCTGCTGGCAGCCAACTGCTGATAATATTTCGTGTTGTTTATACATGAGCTTCGTTGGACTGCTGTAACATTGCCACAGGTAATGGTAGGCGGCTGGAATATGTTCTTTTACCTGGGTCAGCAGAGCTCCCCTGTCTACGGTGTTGAAAGCATTGGTGACGTCAACCTTCAGCAATACCTCGCATCCGCTCTGCTTCAAGAAGGTACGCGCTGCGTGCACAGCAGCCTCACACCCGCCCCTTGTTCCGAAACCAAGTTGTACTGGCTGGAACATAGCGGCGAGATCTGATTGTATGTGCTTACCACAAACCTTGGAAGCTATACGGCGAATTGTGTTACCAATTGCTATTGGCCGTATACCCCCGTCCTTCTTTGTAAGGGCGCACAGGTTTGCTCCGTAGAGCACATTTGTAATGTCATTGCATACCTTCCCGGAAAGCATAAGGTTAACAAGCCGCGTTAAGTCTAAAAGAAGGGCTCGGCCGGTGTCTCCTGTAGCACCTAATAAAAGATCTTTAAAATGTTGAGGTGAAAGACCGTCGAGACCACCGGCCGACCCGTTCTTAAAAGAAGTAATCGCGGTCTGCACCTCCTTCGGTGTTGCTTCCGGAGCATGCTCAAAGGCGTCGGGGGCATTCGGCAAACAAGAGTTGGCTGCCGGGAGCGGATGCTTATTTCTAAGTGAAAATAGGGTCTCTGGAGTGTCGGGGGCGACCGTATCGTTTGAGAAAAGAAGACGAGCCGCACCTCTTAAATCTCCGTCATTTAATTTTGATTCTGTTTTTTTAACTATATTATAACTATTTTGTTTGGTCAAACGTACAGAATTAAAATTAGAATTAGAAAAGTCTATTGGTTTTTCAATATCAGTACAATTATTTTTTATCGCTTGTGTCAGAGAGATGCCACCGCCTTCCCTTCCTTTAGCTACATGCAGTATACGAAATGAGAAAGTAAGAAAATTTTCCCAACTTTCTATATCATTTCTGTTCACGACATTTTTAACGCAGGATGACAGAGAGGAGGCCACAATGTTTCTTGCACCCCTTGGAATCCTCTTTACAATGGAAAACCCGCATTTTAAAAAACTTAATTTTGAATAAAGGTTATCGTGTGATGGAGACGAATAACGTGGGAGGTTACCTGGTACTTCCAAGGGCTTGTGAGACCTGGCCTTATGGATTTTTAAACCTCTCTGTCCTTTAAAAAACCGCGGTTGCGAACATTCTGGACACTGCATGAGTTCCTGCGACGAGGCCGCTGCCGAGCCTATGCCATACGAAGGTCTAGCAGCCTGAGACATACAAGTTGGTTATGTCTAAAATTAAAATAGTCTTTACTAATTAATTACAAATAGAAATAATTTAAAAAATTAAAAAAAAAAAAAAAAAAAAACTAACGCAGATTTTACAATAATACAAGTACTGTGAAGTACGTACCCGTACTTAAGAAAAAAAAACCGTATCACTTACACAAATAAATAAATAGACATTTTTAGCATAAAAAGAACAATAATATAAAAACCAAACTTTCAGTGTCAAAATAGGTACGCCGGCATAAACAGCAGAACAGTCAGATATAGTGTAGTATGTTGAAAGCCAGTAAAAACTTCGGCAATAAGTCGTAACCTTGGCAACGTTTGTTATTCTCGATGGCGGCTCATCTGGTGCCATTTTAATTCACAGTAAGCAAAATAATAACATTTCAAACCACGGCCTTTCAGATGTGCTGCTATGTTCAACTCTCCGCACAAACTCCAGCAGGTCAGAACCGATTTTAAAAACTTATTTAGGGTTGATTTATTGATTTTTTTTTCATTATTTTTGTAAGAGCCCAATTAAGACAAGTTTTGGTTGACAAGCGCTCAAGTTAAGAAGTTAATTTCTTCTTCGTCAGTTCGTCAACAGTTTTCTGCGGGACATGGGTGTCTCCCAAGAAAGGGGGATTTATCATAATCACAACGCTTGGGAGTCGGATTGCTGAAGCTGCCGCTGCCGCTGGTGACCGTCGCTGTTCACTGCTCAGCGTGTTGTAGCGTGTTTTGTTGCAATCTGTGCAAGAGGGTTATGTTATAAAAAAAGAAAAGAGGCTTTTCGTTTTTTACAGTCTGCTTGTTGTGCGGTGATAACGTGGATCGGATGTGGAAGCTCAATCTGCGAAAATTTAATCTTGTAACAATTATTATATAAAATAATATGTTAACTCAATAAATCCTCAAACACGACGTGCAAAATTTCAAATAATTCAGTTTCTATTATATTAAATATTAAAACATTATAACAAATTATTATAACAAATATTATTTTAATAAAAAAATGGCCATACTGTTATAGACTTATGCCGTTCTACTGTTACTATTTGCAGACGGGCTTCGTACATTTTCCTCGTGCTACAAAACGCAGCTACGTGAATCTAAGGTTATAAGCGAAAGTATGTTTGCCACACTGTTGTAAATTTCCATTTAAATTTCAGGAAACTGTCTCTCCACAATTTGTATTCAGAACTCACGTGAGCAGAATCCGGCACGTTTGCTTCATGTAACGTTGTCCTAGTTATTGTGACCTATTCAGTATTTGCTATGTAACGGTTACAATTAATGTCTGTTTCGGTTTTTCGCGCTTTGAGTGTTAATTAAAAAGTTGGGAAACGTTTCTACTGATTTTGCAAATAAGAAAAACATTCCAACGTAAATTATTTGCGATTTATATTTTGAGATTTATCTTTGTTCATGACTATGATATTTATATGTTCGTCTTCGTCGTCGTATTTTTAGTTACTAGGTAAAATCTTTGTGATTTCTTTATTAGTGTTTTCTTTTGGGTTATTTCCAGGTATACGCTGTGTAACCAATTATAATAACTGGAGTAATCTTATTAAAAGGATTTCCTTACAGCTAAAAGCTCCTTCAGGACTCGCAACAGACCCTCTATGTTCACGGCAACCTCGGTGAAAGATCTCGGTGAGCCGACATACTTAGCCCGGTATTTCGCGACCATAGATCAGTCCAGCAGGGCGCCATTTTGTTTGTCTCTATGTAGGCTCTGCACCGAGAGTTGTCCGTGACACCAAAAGCTACCGCTTGACTTGCTTCTTCAGTTTATTTAAATTATTTATTTTCCAATTTACACTGGTGCTTTAAAATCAGGTCCGCTAACATTGAATTCTAAAGAATAAATTGAATGCATAATGTTAGGATTAATAAAGCGAAGTAGGAAAGTATAATTAAATATTTTCTATTCAATTTCTTTTGAAATGAAAAATTCTACTCAATCGACGATAATCTATAAATCGGTCCGGAAAGCACCTACTGGAAAACCGTAATTTTTCCGGACCTATGCAGTAAATCTGATGTTTTATGCAAAGAAGCTTAACGAATTAAAACTTAAAATAGTGCGACGTGTAGCAATTTGGTAGAGGGTAAGTCCAGCTGTGCAATAACTGCATTGGATATTAATTGATCATATCATCACTTTCCAGTCAACTATAGTGGACAGGAGAAGGACTCCCGGGTAGTTATAGGAGCAGTGTCAAAGTTATAGGAACATAGTTCTATATATTTACATAAATAAATTTGTTTTTAAATATATTGTAATGATACTCATTTGATGTTTTCTTTTATTTACGCGAATATTACACATTTAAATAAAACTACTTTTTTACGGATTTTATCGCGTTTAATTTTGAACTATTTTTACCCGACGTTTCGGACGCTTTACAGCACCCATGGTCACGGGGGGACTGAGGTGACAGTTGTCCCGATGTCATAGTTAACCCGGAGTACCTTCAGCTTTTAATTATTATTTGTAGTCCGATCTACACAGAAAGAGCTTACTGTGTCTGGAAGCCTTGCAGTGGTATGCTTGGTTTTTGATTTAATTTTATTAATAATAGAATCCCAAGCCGGTGGTAATACCAAACCATCTTCCCTATTGAAATTAGGATGTTTTTTAATTTCAATAGCCTCGCGAATCATCCTTGGTAGGAATCGGTGTTCTTTTGCAAGGATTTGTGGTCTATCAAATCTGATGTAATGGTTGGGATGATCCAGAACATGGTCACAGACTGCAGACTTCCTAGAGCGTCGATGCTTCACATCAGCTATGTGTTATTTAACGCGGGTTTTCATGGATCTTTTAGTTTGCCCTATGTAAGAGAGACCACATTCACAATCCAGCTTGTATACTCTTGCATCTTGTAGAGGGATGTTACACTTGACAGATGGTAAAAACTGACTTATCTTCTTCGGCGGCTTGACAAATGTTCTTATAGAAGCTCGCTTCAAGATATAGCCAATCTTGTCCATGACTCCTCTGACATATGGAAGAACAGCAGGTACACGCTCGACTGTGGCCGGCTTCACTCGGTCACTGCGACGAAGGCGCGGAACCCGAAGCTTGTTGTCTTGCAAAACTTGCTTGACATGCTGAAGCTCGGCGGCCAGGTGTTCACTGTCACAGATCCCTTGTGCTCTCTGAAAAAAAGATTTACCCACGGTAGCTAACTGTGAAGGATGGTGGTGAGATTCACCTTTTAAATACCTATTTGTATGGGTCTTTTTTCTATACACAGTGTGTACGCGATAAAATCCGTAAAAAAGTAGTTTTATTTAGATACTCATTTGGTTACTCACACAGACTGTGTGGTGGCGGCCTAAGAGAATCTACCACCCAATCTCATCCCGCGGTTGTCGTAAAAGTCGACAGAGGGAAATGAAAACCAGAAGATGGGCAGCAGCATCTTTCTTAAATATCAGAAAAAATAAACTGCGGTTGCCAACCCGCCCGCCAAGCGGGGCAACTATGGCAAAATCCCTCTCAAATGAGACCTACAAACTGGTGGCTATCTATGGGGGAGGCCTATGTTCAGCAGTGGACTTGTGTTAGGCTGAAACGACGACGATGACGACAGACCAAATGGATCGTGGCGGGCTCTTCCCGGCCCCTCCACCACTAAACCCTCTCAGAAATGAGAGGAGGCCTGTGCTCAGCAGTGTGATATTTCATCATCACAATCATCATTTCAGTCAACTGATGAACTACGGCCGCCATTGAATGCTACAACAGTTTGTAGCTAACCAATTTACAATTATGAACTGATTATGAATCGTGGTATCCAAACTCCACCATAAGTCAATATTTACTTGAATACGAGCAACACTTACTACGAGTTTGAATCATGAACATTTTGAAACTGTGTTCTATTTTGCAGATTGCTCTTTAATTTACTTTGATAATGTTTGTTTTTTTTTATCTACCTTCTATATACATATACATGAAACTAAGTCGGGTTAGCTACACCATTTATAACTCAATAACGGCTGGGCCGATTTTTATGCTGTTGAATTTATCTCCGACCTGAATGCTATTCATTATACACATATTAAGTAATTATTAAAATATCGAAAAAAATCACGCCATCTGTGATACATGACAGAAAGAAAACTTATTTTTGTTATTGGATAAAGTGATGAAACGAGTCAACAAGAACATTTCTGTGTGACACCACACTGTGCCCATCACCCTGAGACATAAGCTCTTAAGTGTCATTTGCCCAGTGATTACGCTAGCTAACAGTGCCATTCAAACTGAAACACAGTAATGTTTACACACTACTGCTTCACGGCAGAATAATTGACTTTGGGGTGGTTCCTACCTAGACGGATTCCTGCATACAGCATCAGTTCTGTGACAATAAATAATTTTTATTCCTTTCTATCTTCTTTCATTATCTTCTTACAGCTGATGGAACTGCAAAGTTTAAGAATTTTTACCAATTTTCGTTGAGTTATTGACAGCTATTGTATTTATTAGTCAAACGGTAAGTTGTCTTCGAAGATGTACACTTTTTGGGGTTATTTAATTTACATACATACGAGTATATAGAGTCTCTCGCTCTCTCCTCTTTCTTATCGGGGAAAACAGAGATCACATCTTTCCACCTGCTACGATCATGACACACATTAAATTTGTGATTGAAAATTGCTTCTTTATGTAATTTTGAATTGTATAACCAATTTTTCAGTACTATTTACAATGCCGCGAGCCAGAACTAATCTTTCACATCGAAGCCACAGAAATCAATCCACTGCAGATGAAAATCTTAACTCCACTTTGCAATGTGCCTTGAATGTTTTGGAAAGAAGTGGCGAATACGGAACAATCCATGCGTTGTCGACCACAAAATCGTTTTCTTTCACTTTCGTTGTGATAGTTCTACCGTTATCACCGCGCATGGTCGACGGCAAGTGTTCCGAGCGTTATCCATGAAATTTTATGGTGGAGACTATCACTGGCAACGAGGGTTATCAAATGTATCGTCGTCGTTGTAACTGTAAAGAATCGTTAACAACTAGCACATCGATAATATAATTCTAAAATTTAAGTGGAAAACTAAAATAAATACAAAATCCGACCCGGTAGGTGGCGGTGTGTTCGTGTGGCTGTAAACTTTCATAATGAAATGTAATTCAGAAATCCAACTCTTGGCGTCACATACCGGAACGGGCAGGACAACGTCTGCCGGCCCGGCTAATTATCTACTCGTATGTATTAATACGTGAAGAGAAAACTTTGTATCCCTTTTTAAGCATATTGCCCGCACGAAGGAGTGTGAATTACAGCATAGTTAAAGTTTGTATGAAAAAAAAGCGAATTAGTTTTTATATGCTATCTCATCGATAACTTCTATGCCTCGTTATTCTCATGGTACTTTCACTTTTTCTCCAGTCAATGAAGATGAGGTACGAAAAATAATTTTATCTATCAAATCTAAAGCTGTGGGCTGTGATGATGTGAGAAGGACGTTGCTCATTGTTGAGTCTATTACGCTGACATACGGCACTTTTCCGACTATCTGGCGCAAAGCCTATATTATTCCTCTACCAAAATCTTCTGATTGTAGCCTTCTTTCGCATTTTAGACCTATTTACATCCTGCCCTATCTATCTAAGGTTTTAGAAGCTGTTTAAGTTTTAAGTAAGTAAGGTTTAAGTTCTTTAAAAACAATCATAGTTAGTCATTTTATGGTAAGCATTTTACTCTAGCGGTAATATTTATCTCACACGAACACATCTTTCGATCAAGTAACAAGTTATCCGCTAAATATGATTGTAGTTTCAATATTAAAAGTTTCTTAAAGCACTTGCACAAAAGCTTAAAACCTTAAGTACTTTTTAAAGTTTTTAATGTTCACAAAATACGCCTAAATATCATGAATGCGCTTTTTAATACAAAAGTTCCTTGATGCCTTGTCTCTGCTGTATAATTTACGTCTGAGAGCATTACGGATACAGCAAGGCGGTGTTTACGTTCGCGATATATTATAAATTATCTACTGTCGTAGGCAGCTTAAGAGAGAAAAAAGGAAATACTTTCTTGACTAATTGCAACAGACATAGACGTAACAAAATCAGAACGAAATTCTTACTTTCTGATTATTTAATTAGTGTTTTATTTTGGGTTATTTAGACGTATGCGCTATAAAACTAATACTATCAACTGAAATAATCCAATTAAAGCTTATGCATTCCGGTTTCACCACAAATCTGGGCCCTATTTATTGATAAAACGTTAAGAAATTCAGCGAATTTGCATTTTTTTGTGTTAAAATGAAAAGCAAGTCTGAATTTGAGGTTTAAATATGGCACATAGGCATCACATCTTACTTTATCAAACTTGACTCATAAAAATGAACGGACAGTCTGTATGTATGACAAGTATGTATTAATAATAGCCATAACTAATTACAATACATTAAACATTGAAAAGAGACATTATATCAAAAAAATATGACGTTAGTTTGATAAACATTTTCTTAGCTTATTAACCATGCTAATATTTAAAATCTGTTGTAACTTGCAGTATTTATATGTGTTGTTAAGAAATAATAAATAAGGAATTAATATTGTAAGTAGGCTAACTTAAAATACGTCATTTACTAGTTGTTAGGTTTCGTGGCGTGTTCTACGTTCATTTATTTAGCATCGTGAATTGGCGGCTCGTCGGTCGCGACAAAGCTTATTGTTTAATTAATGAACGGTAGCTTATATCGAAAATAACACGAAATACGAAGCTAATTTATTTCTATATTTAAAATAAAAACATTTAATTAAAAAAAAATACGTTATCGAGGCGTGATAACTCAGAAGCCGGATGCTAGCCATAAATAACATAATACGCGAGTAATGTTAGTTCAATCCCCGGTGCCGGTGCCTCTACAATTGTTCTGGAATTTTAAATACCGATTTACCACGTGCTCAGCGATAAAGCAAAACATCGTAAGGATACTACTACGTCTACTAAATAAAAATGCTTTGCAGTCATGTGAAGTTCACCAACGCGTATTGGAACAGCAAAGCGACTTCTCAAATCCAGTCTTCTAAACAATCAAATGAAGGCCTCATTTGGGATTTGGAAGCCCAACAGTGGGATTTATAAACTGTTACCAGTGATATTAAAGATATAAAATAACTTTCAAGCATGTTAAAAACTAACAAAAAATAAAATGCTGCTTTTTAATATATTTTTAGTATATACTGCAAATTCTCTGCAAATGATGTATATTATAAAGCACTCAGAAGAATTCTTGTTCCATACTGAAATTACATATTTATCTTTAAGCTCCATATTCAACGCAAGCAGCACTATTAGTTAACACACGGCAATACATACACAGAACAATAAATAATAATTCAATGTCTAATTTACGAACAACTCTGCAGCAAGCCAACTTCCCATGTCGTAATTGAATTAAATTATACAGTGCAGACCAAGCTAACGCTTTCTCTAATAACATCGTAAGCTACACGTTAAATAGCCTCTAATGACAAAGCAGCTGGTATAAAAACCATAAAAATTCAATATACTCGTATATACACGACACGACATTTTTTATAATACAGTGAGACTCACCAAATCATTGAACTATCAATTTTTTTTTATTGCAGTAACAGTGACACATAAACACTGTCCACCTGATGGTCAGTGTTCCCTGCGGTATAATTATGTATTTTATATATTTGGTACAAGAAGGCGCAAACGAACAAACTGATAAAGTGTTGGAAGTGATCATCGCCGCCCATGAACATTCAGAGGAACGTCGCCGGCCTTTGAGAAGGAAGTAGGCTCAGTCACATTACAAAAGCCCACAAACAGACTAAACACATGAGAGCAGTGTTAGCATATTCGTATCCTACCTGAATCGAATCGTGTGAAGGCAGGAAGTGGCATCTCCGAGATCAATAAATCACAATTATACTCTCCCCTTCTTATACCTTAATGTTATGGAACGTAAGTATTGCTAAGTAAACATATAGCAGTTAACGTTTTAAATATACTGCAATTGTCAAAGCTGTAAACAGAGCCGTGCCGTGCTGTAAGACAAAAAAGAAGAAAATGTGTGCACGTGTTTCTTGGAGATTCCTAAATAAAAGGAAGTCGTACAGCTGAGCACAGACAGGCCTCCTGTTATATTTCGATTGAATTTTAGAACGGGATTTTAAACACCTTTAAAAAATATATGTACTAGACATGATATAATTTTTAAAATGACCACACCAAAAACGAATTCAATTTGTTCCAAGTCCGAAGCCACCGTATTAGACGCTATAAGTGTTCTCATCACTAGTAATTTCCACTCGACATTAACATTTTCCTCGCGTGTCGTAGTTGACATTGAAATTTATTAACTGAATAACCTTTATCGACATGTTGACTAATGCTAGATTTGCCAACATGTCGATAAAGGTTATTCGGGTAGCGATATTCAGTTTATAAATTGTACGCCTTTGTGTTTGTGTAATGTATAGAATTAAGAATTAGCGTTGTATTGATGTTGAATTGTTTTATATATTATATAAGATGTTAGAGCCAAGCTACAATAATCCAGTGTATTTTATTTATTATATTGCTAAGCTACATCAACTCGCCCGACTGTGGAAGTACTACGCTTTAACAGGCCACTTAAAAAGAGCGGCGTAACGCTGTGCATTTCGGATGGTGAATGACCAAGCCGATGCAACGATCTTGATTCTTTATAAAGATATGTTCGATGTACGTATCTACGAGCCACAGTGACTACTGACCATCAAGTGGACGGTATGCTCGAGTGTAATAAATGTTTCGGTGTTGAGAAAATTAAACGGAAAGTTTGATTTATTTTTAGTGATGGTTTTACTAATAAACTATGTGCGTTAAAGTTCCGTTTTGAAGAAGTCCTCTACTTGGAAATGAATTACATTAAGTCCTTAACTGCAATATTATCTAGTCGTTTATCATCTGTTTATTTATTAACGTTTGGCACCAGAGCAGAATGCTTATGTAGGATTGAGTAACACTTTTAGATGACGAGGGTGTTTGAAAACTGCTCTGCTATTAATAAATATCACGACGTAACAATGATATAATATGTAATCACAAGCATGATTTTTTTGCAATATTTTACATTCAGGGGTGGTTCATTGATCAGCGTATAATGAACGGGTAACGACGTAAAAAAAAATTCATTAAATTTGTATCACAACAATTCTGTTAAAAATTTGGAAAATAACAAGCTCACTGTGCCCATCCATTGCATTGGTATATTGATTTAGTCACACATATCTCTGCCATCATTCATCATTACGTGACAAAACGCTGTTTCAGTTGTGGGCTCGTAGTGTCTCGTATCAAATTACACAAAGGAACATGGCCGGCCGAGTTTCTTATTGATTTGAACGTCTACGTTTATCGATAAGCATTTTAAAATGATCAACACCACAATATGTCCTCATTGCTACTAAGTATTGATTAATCGTTCAGTTTTATGACGTATGAATATATATATGCCAATCGTGGGAAATGTCGTCATCGTGCACTTGTGTGTTTAGCTTTTACTATAGCATCGATCGTGATCAAATTTATTTGACATAATATGTTAGTAAAAATAAAATTATTTTCAAACTGCATTAAGAGTAGTTTATTATAAAGAGTTGTGGTAGTTCAGGTGCTTTGTACTTGTAGTTTCATAGTACACGATTAAATTGAATTTGAACCTCGTTACCGGCACCAATTTTATTAATTGCAATTCTATGAGACGATGAAATCAAAATTGTGAGGATTGCTTAGAATAATAAAAACATTTGTACGAAATGCGAAGATTGACAACTGATTGATTGCGAGAATTGATTGACTAGCATAGGAGCTGCGTGGCGGACTTTCCTGCTCCAAAACTCTTTTAAGAAGGAGGCCGGTGCTCAGAAGTGATACATTCATAGGCTTCACTATCTATTGATATAACAATCCAAAGAACGCTTACTATCACTGCTTGTATTATGTACTTCACTGCGTACTATGTTTGAACGTGCTAATCTCAGGAAATACTTAACCAATTTGAAAAGTTATTTTTCCATTAGATAGTCCTTTTGTTAAGGAAGATTATATAGCCTACAAAGTGTATGCTGAAGTGCCGCACGCTGAGAACATATTTTACCGGGAAGGCCTGTACTGTGAGTGCTCAGGTAATAAGGTACCATATCGTACGGCGTAATCACGAGTTCGATTCATTTTAAGCGTGTGAAACTGTGGGGTACAGTTAGTTACAAATAAATAAAATGAAACAAAAAAAATGAACTTGAAATTTATTTATATTATTTTTGATCGTTTATTTATGCTCAAACTGTAATCCCTCCGCAAAGCAAAGAATCGGCGACTGCGCCTGGTAGACTGAAGAGCTTTGCGAACAATTTCGACCTTCCGTCATCTTTGGATTCGGAACATGTGACTGGATACATTGTAGGCTGATTTCTTTGTAATGGGGCTGGTGCATTACCTATCACACATTAGTAAACTATTATTGTCAAGTACCGCCGCATGCAAAAGCTCATGTGCTACTTTAATCTTAACTAGGTCTCTTTCAAGAGACGAGTTGCCGTAGTCAACGCACTTGGTACGCGAATTGTCGATTAGAATTTTTTTTTCATTGGAAAAAGTGACGAGACGAGCAAAACGTTCACCTGATGATGACTGCAACGTTTTCCCATAGCAAATGCTGCGTGACCCAGAAAATTTCTGTGTGACAACACACTGCGCCCGTCACGCTGAGACATCAGCTGCTGCTACTTACTGGGACAGGTGTGACGGCTGGCGAAATAATTATTTCGAAAATTAGTTCACAGACAGGCTGATTTTCGGGTCGACAGCAGCGCATACGGTGCGTACAAAATTGTGATCTCCAGTCTGACTGTGAGGCGATTTCCTAATGATTTCAGAAGTACTGCGGACAGTAAAAACCGCGTGGCCTATTGGTTAGGACACCTGAATTTTACGCCGCAGGTCTTGTTTTCGAATCCCAGTCGAAGCCAGGTTGTGCGGAGTTGTGCAAATACACAAATTGTTGGTTTTCGGGTCTGATTGTGTTTTGGTTATCCCTGTGTTTCTAACACTACATCCTAGACCACCTTCGATCTTATCGCATGAGCGTTACATCCGGCGCGGAAAGGTTGGGCGAGTGAGTTACCCTGTGATTGCGCGTACACTTGTTAAAATCACCTGCGCTGTTGATAGATTCCGACTGTATTTGAAAGTTGTCACCGTAGTCGATAATCGCCCAGGAGTACATCACAGTTAATAAATTTAAAAAAAGTCCCATTTTAAAATCTTTAGCTAAAAAAAGTTAATTCGTGGTGAGTCAGGGGCCGGGCGCTGGTTTTAAGTTTCCCTTTTAATTGAACTGAGTTCGAGCCCCGTTGCCGGCACCTCTTAAATTGTTCTCCAATGTGGAGTGCCAATTTACCATGTATTTATTAAACAGTGAAGGAACCTGCTTTTCTGAGGAAAAATATATATTCGTGGACACGATAAGTCCGTTAACCCGCATGGAGCTCCGCTACAAAGACCACTCGAAAACTGAGAGGGTGTCTGTGCTCAAGAGCAGGATGTTTATGGACTCTGACTTAATTTTTTAATATAATATATATTTCACACTCACTACCCACCATTGCCAGGAATTTGCTTCTTAAATGTATGGGCCACATCTAATTGCAGTAAATTAGATGCGGGCAAAATTTGTGTGTGGGCTGGATTAATATTGTTCTGTGCGTAAGGGATAGCTGCCGTGTAAAAAGCAGAGCAAGGAATGCCACCCGTATAGCCGTTGAATGCTTCTGAACTGACGTGAAGTACTTCTGCAAATAAGCAATTTGGTATTATCTAAAATATATACACTGTACTGGTAAAAGGTAAGATAAAGCGTTCGATCATATAATGTTGCTATTTTTCATCAGATACGATAGGGTGAGGTCTACTAACGCTAACGTTGTTATAAACCTGGACTTTAATATTACAGCAGGTTGAGTTTCGTATAATGTATACTTGTTTTCTATCTAGAAAAGAATTTTTGAAACTGTTACAAGTTTAATATGTACTCACCAAACAAAAAAAGGACTATTGGGAAAACTAGAATATTCATTTTGACTCGAATCTGATAACCTAAATATTATAAATGCAAGCCGTGCTCCGGAAAGACACAGAATGATTCGTATCATTCTTTATATACTTTGCCACTGCTGGTTATAGTTTTCGTAAAAGTATATTAGAGGTATCTAGAAATAAGATAAGTTTTCGCGTGATCGCAAGTTTAGTTTGTTTTAAGTGTCGACACTAAATTGAAACGCTTTGTTGGCTATCAAATGTTAACAAATGAATGTTTTCAAAAACATGTCTCGCTCTGCTAATAAAAATATATTTCTAGTGCATAAAAAACCTTGTATTTTCTGTAGCATAGTACTAATACATTATAACATGTTCGTTTTCTGTCCCCAAAATTGAATGAAATGAAAACAGTACATTTTAAAAGCGTTTTTATACGATACTTAGGATGCATTATGCAGGAATCGGTCTAGATAGGTACAACCCCAGGGCCAGTTGTTCTGCCGGGAGGCAGTAGTGTGCAAACATTACTGTGTTTCGGTCTGAAGGGCACTGAGAGCTAGCGTAATCACTGGGCATACGAGAATTAAGAACTTATGGCTCAGGGTGACGGGTGCAGTTTGGTGCTACACAGAAATTTTCAGAGTAACACAGCATCTGTTATGGTCGGCAAACGTTGCACTTACCATCATGTGAACGTTTTGCTCGTCTTGACACTTTATCAAATAAATAAAAAATAAATGTTTAATTTATTTACTGTATATTTTTTAGCACTGTGATTTATTAAATACGTTGAGCGTTCATATAGCCACTGTACAAGATTTTAAATCCATTATGTATATTTTATTTTCTCGAAATATGCATTGGAGCTTGGCTTTTTAAAACGTTGCTCCTCACTAGGATTTCTCCTCTGATGTGAGAGTTTACAAACATAAATTGCACAGTCATAAACATCCATACCCGGAACAACTATCTGCAGGTCATACAAATACATGTTCCATGCGGAAATCGAACCCTGGACATCACCGACAAGAAATCCTTAGTCTCTGCATTTAACATACGTAGCGGAACTAGCTTTCAGTATTAAATTGTTAATGTATTAAAATGTTCCGAGTTGCCGGTCGTTAGTTCAGCCGAGAATTAATTAATGAATAATTTTAATAAACTGAATGCGATAATAAAAGTAAATACTAGTGAAGGAAAACTTTTCGGAACTGTTAGGGCGTCACTAAAATGTTTTGATCGTAAAATTAAATTGGATTGAGTTTGAATAGAAAGCTACGGTAAGGTTGTCAAAGTTATGATCCCAACGGATCAAGAAATTTTATAAATGGTCGACACTGTAGCACTCAATGAATGATCAAATTTAGTTGAGAGTTCAGGAGTGCGTCGACCCTTTAAGTTGAAACATAAGTGTTCACCACATACAATTTTATGATCAATAGTATGCATGAAATCAGTATTAAGGAACTTTTAGTGCTTCAAACCTGAAACGACGATTAGGCAACCATATTCCGCGGTGACTCAGAGGTGTGTGCATTCAGGGTTCAGTACGATGTAGTGCATCAAGTTTGATTCCAGTTCATATATATCTGCCTCTTTCTGTCAAGTTAAAAGTTAAAATGCAACATCTGCAAAATGGCTACTACATAAAATAGTATTTTAAAGTTGCTTAATGAAAAATACGCCGATTAGAAGATCTCAATTCCAAGCGCGCAAGATTCATAACATCTTTGAATTTATTGAAAAGATATCTCATTCCTATGTGATACAAAATATCAGCTAAAAATGACATTCGAAGAAGCGCTAAGGTCTTAAATCAGGCAAGAAAAAAGTTGTTAAACTATGACATCAGGACGTCTGCCACCTCAGTCCTCCCGTGACCAAGGGTGCTGTAAAGTACTCGAAACGTCGGTTATAAATAGATAAACGTGATAAAATCCGTAAAATTAGTTTAATTTAAATGCTTAATGAAGTTTTCTTCGCCCCCTGTTACCAAATATCAACATTGTAGCGTGAAAATATTTTTGATTTTTTTTAATTCAGACTGAAGACATTATTTCAGTTTCCATCGCCAACGAAGATTTGAAGTCAAGGCCTACAACTCACAAGACGTAGACTCGTAGAACATATACCTACGCGACGACCGTGGCTTAGTAGTAAGATTAGCTGACTTCTACGCCGTGGGTCCTGGGCCCGGCCGGAGCCGACATTTGTTCAAAAACACAAATTGTTGGTTTTCGGGTCTGATTACGCTGCTGTGCATGTGAAATTTACGTCTGTCAAACTCACCCACGATACAAGAAATCGTGCTGCGGGGCTTTGTTTTAAAAAACACATTGTCACAGGATCGACGAGTCGCAGTACTGTGCAGATTCTCACAAAAATAATGTACTATAATTGAACAAACGAGCTGCGCTGAGAACGGGAGCGACTAATCTATTGCATTGAATAAATAATGGTCACTCGCAAATGCGACGAAACTAATCAAGCTTAATTCAGTGCCAATGATTATGCTTTTCGTATATACGTATAAATGATGTGACAACTTCCGTCTACTGTCGAGAGCCATCAACTGCGCAGGAGATATTATAGTGCCACAAGTGAACGCGCAAACACAGAGGCACTCACTCGTCCCAACCTACCCGCGCCCGATGTAACGCTGATGCGATAAGATCGGAGGTAGGCTAGAATGCAGTTTCAGAAACACAGGGACAGTCACAACACAACCAGACCCGGAAACCAACAATTTATGTTTTAGCACAAATGTTGGCTCCGGCTGGGAATCGAACCCAGGACCCGCGGCTTAGAAGTCAGGTACTCTGACCACTAAGCCACGCGGTCTATACGCGGTAAATATTTGACATTTGTGTTCTCTAAAAGGGTCAAAGGGGCATTAAGTTCTATAACACAATAGAATATGTTTTATTCATAGATACATCACATAGGTACATGATTTGATTTTTAAGCTTCTAGGCCTCTTATTATTTGATTAGACTGTGTAACATTGTTGGTAGACCTAAAGTAGTAACACACATAGCTCTGTTTTCGCCCCGCGGCAAACAAGAAGTACGGGTGGCGAACCACGTGGCTGCCATTTAAGTAAGAGTCAAAAAAAATACTCATTGCGTTTTCACGAGCAGTATAGTAACAGCATTGCATATTATGGTGTTATTCTGCACGAATGAAGGGTGTCCGTACAATAGCTTCGTGACATTCTACTCTGCCTCCTAACCTGACACCTATTGTCTAATGTAACAATAAGTAAATAAATAAATACGTACCTAGTACATACAGCTTTCCTAATTAATTAAAAATTGTCATTGTTAGTTGGTGACATTTTAAAAAAAGCGATATCATGAGTATGTTTTACATAATATATAAATTTGCCGTGTGGTGGCGGCTCTTAAAAGAATACTACCACTCCATCTCATCCAATGGATCTCGTAAAAGGCGAGTAAGGAATTAAACTGCACTGTGCACCCAACAGCGCATGGTGGCGATGGGCTCACCACCTATCACACCGAGTGCATTAAATTGTTTTGGTGAAACGTGGATTGTTGTGGCAGTCATCTGTTTTTGCAGTGAGTGCCCAGTCTCTGACTACCCCTTATAGGATACAGTCGTGATGTTATGTATGTATGTATGTAATATATAAATGTCACATGCGCAACTCGACCAGACCCGATAAACGATTTATGTTTTTAGACAAATGTTAGCTCCAGTCGGGATTCGAACCCAGGTTTTCGTCGCGCGTCGAAGTTAGGATCTCACTCTGATCACACAGTCGTCAGTCTGATTAGTCTTGAACGTTGCCATTGTACTTAAAATGTCACGTTACCAGTAACTGGGTCACCTGTCTTCGCCACTTCGATCACTTACCACATGAAACGCTTCTATACGTTGGTGTTCTGTGAGAACGTGGTCATTCTCCGGACGAGATTACCATTTATAGCATCCAGGTGCAGCCTCGTTAGTTCACGTACAACAGTGTAGTTTGTTTACCTTTAAACAAGGCAGTAATGCAACAATTTATCGTTTCTCAACAAACTGTTCCATACTTTGTTTAGACAATAAGAGTGTTTTTCATGCAAACTTAATTCTATTAGATGATACGGATGAAAAAAAAATAAACACAGTAAATTAATTACTATTAATCCGAGTACAACCCAACAAGCAAAAACGTCTTATAACTTGCTTAACTGTAATGGTGTATCTCATGGTATCTAAGAAACGTATATGTGAACTTTTGTTTTGTAAGTGTGATAAAGTGAACGCTTTATAAATAAAGAAGACAGATGAAAGTTTTTGGTTCAGTCTTTTCGCATAAAGTATGTTTAGACTTGTAATAAAATGTCTTTGGCTGTACTATTTATATTTGGAAGGATTTGTAGACATTAAAAAGGTTACATTTCAAAGAAAGAAACAAATTAGTAAAATGTTGTTTCCAGCTATTTTTCTTTTGTTTTTCTTTCAGTCAGAATGTGTGAATCTAATATGGAGAAATTTGATACATTTTAACATTTTATTGCAAAAAGGAAAAAATGCAACACAGGGCGCAAAAAAAATGTTGTGACGTTTATAGACCTAATGCAGTGTCAGTATTTGCACAAAGTTGGGAAAAGCGTTTTAAATCTAGGATTTTTTTTAAAACTTTTTGTACAATTTAATAACACAGATTAAAAAAATCTTCATTTTGTCGTAGTTTGGTAAAGTATAACGTTTAGGTAATTTTTTGATATCAATCTAACTGTTATGTAACTTATAAGTGACTCAAAATAACCCACTGCTAACCGAACAGTCGGTCGTGTAATAGTGTAATATTTATGTAACTTCTATATAACTTAACTAACACTTTACACACAACACTTTACTACGTAACCATTATTCGATCAAAATGTCGCACAATTTGGGCCTAATTTGCGTTTAATAAATGTTTAGATTATGTTATAAATCTATCTTATAAAACGAATATCAAAAGTTTTCTTGGCAATTAACAAAGGATGTAAGTTGGGAAGGCACCACCGATAGTTTACTTTTAAGTTTACCAAAATACTGCGCCTTTCATGGGGTGGAGTTGTTAAATTTGAGAAATTAAAAAAAATGTTACGGTGTGGAGCAACGCCCAGTACAATAAAAAACTTTTTTCGCTTTCTCTATCTTCTTCTTCTATCCTATTTCCCTACTTTTCTAAATAAATAAAAATCATCTAATGTTTTCTTTAATTTTCTGCGTAGATCGGACTAAAAATAATAAATAAAAGCTGAAGGAACTCCGGGTTAACTATGACATCAGGACATCTGTCACCTCAGTCCCTCCGTGACCATGGGTGCTGTAAAGCGCCCGAAACGTCGGGTTATAAATTAGTTTAAATTAAACGCGATAAAGACCGTACAAATTTGTTTTATTTAAAAATCATCTATAAAAATATTCAAGATCGTTCAAACTTGTGAACGGCACCACCGATTTGGCAACGTTTGTCTCAAAGAAACTTTAACAGTTCTGCTGTCACGTGTTTTCAGTTCTTAATATTTTTGCTAAGCGCACTCATATTCTTCATTAGTAAATTGCACCTGTGGGAGGGAAGGGGCGGGTCGCTAGTACATAATAAATAAGCAGGAACTCTGATATCTGCTGCGCAGCCAACGTGATATGTAAAATATATTTGATTATAGATAAACGCTGAAGGAGATCAGAAACGAATTCCCTCTGTGTGATTTACCACTACTATGTAACCTTAATGTCTCGAATTTCACTGTACAATTATGTTTAACTTTGACAATTACAATTCCATTTAAATGTCTATGGCTTTGTCAATAACATAAAGTCTATATAAAGTTTGTATTGTACAGATGTAGTTCTGTTTAAGTACGATACGCGGTGAGACCATTTTCCTTCTAACTTTAAGATAGATTTTTTTTGCTACTAATGCATTCTCTACCATAATCATCAACACCACTGCTGATTCGATTGTCGTCTTACGATTGGACTCTGAGCTGGTTTTTCAAAGTCGAGGTCAAGCGACACAACTAATATTTGAGAAACTTGGGAAAATATTTGCAATGTAATTGCCTAAATTTTGAGTAACAACTTTCTTTTGATTCGTTACAGACCCGCCGTATGATAACGATAAATGCATATTTAAAAGTCATCAAGGAACCCAAAAACCTTCAACATTAATATTCATGAACTTAAATGTCCTTGAGGCCGTATGTCCTAGTTTCGAATCTACGTAGAGGCATTTTTGAGAAGCACGTATTACATTGGTTTCTGGTTTGAATATAATTTTTTTTCCTTGTCGACTGTAAGTTAATGACTAACAAACTGTCGGGATGAATGGGAAATATTTGAAGGACGCTTTCAAAAAATATAATGAATCACCTGCTGTTGTTCTAACAAAAGTCGATTTAAGCGACGTCGTTAGGCTTAGTGGCGTGTTTTGCGTTAATTTACGAGTATTATCAGCTCGTTGGTTTGGTTGGTTGGCATTTAATCTATACAAATAAATAAAATTGAAGTGTCTGTGTAGGTACCACCCCAGGGGCAGTTATGCTCCCGTGAAGCAGTAGTGTGCAAACATAACTGTGTTTCGGTTTGAAGGGCACTGAGTAGCGTAATCATTGGGAATATGTGACTTAAGAACTGATATCCTAGGGTGTCGGGCGCAGTTTGGTGTGACACTGAAATGTTCTGGGTGGCACAGCATTTGCCATGGGCGGACGTTGCACATACCATCAGGTGAACGTTTTGCTTGTCTTGGGTTTGTGTCTCGTCACCTAACACAATAAAAAAAATATATACGGCATGTATAAAAATAGTTAAATTTTTATCTGTCTGTCAGTCTGTTTGTTCCGGCTAATCTCCGAAACGGCTGAACTGATTTTGACGGGATAACTGACAGATAGCTGGTATTATAGCGGGTAACTTAGGCTAATTTAACTTTAGAAAAATAATTAGGGTTCCGGGCAAAAAAATTAAAACTACAAAATCAGATTCTAATAGGGAAGTATAAGTGTATATCATCGATCGGTGTCGATAGCCCACTTTTCGCCCCGGCGGGAAACGAGACGTGATGGGTGGCGTCGTCGGTGACGGCAACGTGGTCGCGAACTTAACTTTGACAATTAATTTCAAATTTAATGATTCAGCTTCGTCCTTATCATTTACGTAAAGTCCACAAAATGACACACATATAATTGATTGTAACGACTGCAGTTGTGTTTAGGTACGAAACGCGGTGAGACCGTTTTTATTCTCACTCACTTTAAGCTTGATGTTATCGACTAATGTACCATACCATAATCCTGAAGACCACTACTGATTCGATGATCGTCTTACGATTGGCCTCTACACTGGTTTCTGTAAGTCAAGGCCGAGTGGCTCAACCAATATTCGAGAAACTTAGAAAAATATTTGCAATCCAATTGCCTAAGCTACGGTAACAACTTAACGTTGATACGTGACAGACGGCAGGATACAATGATAAATGTATGTGTATTTATGGAGAGTCATCAACTCATAATGTAAAAATTTGTAAGACTTGTATTGAAACCGAGGAACCCTGGCTCAGTATAGAGTCTTATCATTCGCTCCGACATTCATTTTTTTATTGGAAGAAAGTGAACTAACGAGCAAATCGTTCACCTGATGGCAAGTGCAACATTGCCCATCACAAATGCCGTGTCACCCAAAACATTTCTGTGTAGCACCACTTCAAATCGCAACAGAGTAAGGTTTGCACACTACTGCTCCTAAAGGTTATCTGCATAGACAACTAAGTGTAAAAAAATATTTCATTTCATTAAACGCTAATCTCGTTGTTCGTCTTTATTGCACCTACGAATAAATATTTAGCGGATTTGTGTTATTTAGAGAATCTACCACCCCATCTCATCCCGTGTGTGTCGTAAAGTCGACAGAGGGAAAAGAAAACCAGGAGGGAGGTGAGCAGCAGCATCTTGCTGGAACATCTGAATAAATAAACTGCGGTTGCCAACCTGCCTTACAAGCGTGGCAACTATGGCAAAAACCCACATGAAAGCCACAAACTTTTTCGGCATTTTTTGGGGGAGGCATATGTCCAGTACTGGACTAGTGTGATAGGTTGAAATGATGATGATGATGATGTTGAGGAAAACTCATAAAGAGCTGCAAATGACATTCCGTGCAGGACTATCTCAGCTAAGTATAGTTGAATAGTATATCAACATACACACCTTCTACATTGACATTCTTGTTGTAACTATCTTAAGGTCGTAAGTCCTAAATTCGAATATACGTTAAAGAAACTTTTTCGAGAAACACGTATAACATTGGTTTTCTAGTTTGGACGAAGTGTGTTGTTTTTCCTTGTTGACTGTTAGTTAAAGACTAACAAACTGTCCGGAAAAGGAAGAAATATTTTAGGGACGCTTTAAAAAAAACACCGATCGTTGTCTAAATAAGGCAATTGAGTCTCGTCGTAGGGTTCAGTAGCGTGCTCTGAGTTAATTTATTTAGCACCCTGAATTAGCAGCTCGTTGTTCACGACAAAGCGCATTTAATGAATGAATAGGCGCTTGCTTATCGCAGCTTGTATCGGAATCAAATAACGAAGCTGACGTTACTCTTGATGTACAGGATACCGTTATTCCATTAAACGAATAAACGAACAATAAATATTGCCTGTATATAGATATAAAATATTTAAAAAAAAATTGAAACATTAGCAAATTAACATAGCAATTTTCGAAACTTGCTAAGAAAAACAAATACAACAATCGCATCAGTAAGTGAAAAAATTCTAAAAATGTTCAGGTACCCCTACACCAGCAGAACATCCTTACCAGGACGTTCCGCTGGTGTAATTGAACTTCTGAGATATCTTACAGTTACTACAAAACAGGTTCATATATTAGTGCCGCAAGTGTGACTAGAATGTGTCGTTATTGTTTTAGTCTCGTGTTCACTGCATGCAGTACTTACATGGTGTACGAGAATAACTCGTGTCCTAATAAAAATAATTCGCTCTCCAGAAAGGCGATGATTTCTTTTAATATAATTTATCAAATTACACAGTGCAATCTAAGTGAATATTCTCTCGAAAAGTGAACGCGAAAGTAAACCCTAATGACAAAATAACTGCTGTAACAAACTAGTAAAATTTATAATCACGATAGCTTTTAAACAGTGTTCGACTTATAGAATAGAAAGCTTTTAATAGGAAAATCAAATTACATTTTAGTAACTCTAATTAGCAAAATATGATGTACTCGTATTTTGAAGGCGAATGAAAAAAATATCAGTAACACATATTTTTTGTTAAGAATAACTTTAAACAAAATTTAACTCTTTTGTTACTAATGAAATAAGCAGAGATGGTAAAAGAGGGAAAACCCACATTAGTCTCCGACCTTTACTGCACATTTGCTGCTTATGAAAAGGTGACATTAGTGGGGACAACTAATTATAATCCCGATACGAATTGTATACGTTGCACAAATAAGTAGTGGTGATACGTTCTTGGTCGACCAGTAGGCAAACGGCGTCAAATCTTGCGTTCTAAATAAATACATTTGATAAACAAACAAGTTATCTGTTGTAAGGTCTCGATGTAGTTATACAGTCAGCACATCCTGCACCTAGCCCTAACACAACAACTTGTTGATTAGTAACTTAAGACATGTATTATTGTACGACATGAATAATATCGGGTTATGGCTAAGAACCTTACACCAAATTCCTAGTCAGCAAGATAAGACACCTTGTTTTGCAGCATCACATTGCACTGCGTGCGGGCGACGCTGGACCTATTCTTTCATATTATGATAAGTCAGAGCCTGGCTTCGGGTTACCGTTAAGCCTGAATGTTATAGAGTACAAACAATATTATATAGTGTAAGCATTTATTTTAATATAAATAGACGTTAGAAATATTGTAATATTAAATCTTAATTAAACAGTTGTAGCGATAAGTTGTCTTTTTAAAAAACTTTTAGCTGCGCTCCCGGAACTTAACTTTGTATTCGGAATATCAAGTCTATGTTTTTGTTATAATCTATAACTAAAATTTTCTGCTATCTTAAATAAATCGCAGAAATCGTGAAATAAAATCGATAAGACTAATGTTCGGCTGTTATTTCTAATTCACGTATGCAAATCCGAACGCAAAAACATGCCGGTGCAGTAAGTGCCTCGCCAAACCAACAGTCCGCTGGATCGTAAAACCAAATCGGTTGTCAGCCGTAACGTATAGCACTCGATACGGTGTTATATGGACGGAACATGTACCGGATGATTCATATTAGCTGACTTTGTAAATCATTCAGTTAAAGCTTACATGAACAAGGAATATTTATCTATTTTTATGATATATCTGTTTACCGTCACAATTAGACTCCTAGTAATCCACTGTTGGACAAGGTCCACTACTGAATTAGGGGGTATTTACAGTAATTACCTCGGATGCCTCGCTGGCATATTCTATTAGTCTCCGGTCTGGGTATTTTAAGTCCTAGCCTACGACATTCCGCGACGCCAACTCGATGGCATTGAGTGATGGGATTTCTTAAATAACCTATATGTCGAAACGGAGGACATATTGTATTCTTTGAAACTAACCAGGGAATATCAGTTAACAAATTATTTGATAATTTCATTTGCAAGGTTGTAGTGTCAAGTCTTTTATGAAACTAACACAAAATAATATTGAGGCATATTCGTTTTGTTTGTAATGGAAGTAAGTGACGAGACGACTAGGTCATTACATTAGGACACAACCTGATGGTATGTGCCACGCATGCCCATAACAGTTGCGTCACGCAGAAATTCGCACTGGGGAGGTCTGAGCAGCACCATACCGAGCTCATCGCACTCTGTTCCTTAAGTCTCATATAGCCTTGAATTACACTCTAGTTTCAGTGCCCTTTAGGAGGCACATTATCCATGTAACTAAGGGTTAAAAAAAATCAGCACATATACGCGTGTGAGGTATCGTTAGATAAGTGTTGAAAAATGATTACGTAGTTTCAAAATAACTATTTAATTTAATAGTGAGATATGCCCTTCTAAATTCGTAAGAATTAAGGGGAAACATCCCTCCCACTTTTCAACGGCACGGTGGATGTTAGAACCTAGAAAACTCTTTCAAGAGAAATTGGTCTGAATAAGATATACTGTCTAGTTTTTGAGATTTGGGATATTTTCACTGCGTAACCCTTAACTATGCGTATATCTGACACGCACTCGGCCGGTTATTTTAAGTTGGGGTTGGAGCGGGGGGTTATCCTCAATTAGTGTATGGAGGATTACCTTGTACTTAATTAATTTAAAATATATTGCGTTATTATGCATTCAGCCAATGAACAATTGCTGAACGGTATTTACAAAAAACGCCGTTTTGATTGCTGTTGCATTATATTGATAGTAGATTTATAATGATGTTAGTGGTAAAGACTACATTACGTCATTCCAGATGAACATGCCCCATGTTTGCACTACACTGCGGTACGACGGTGCCACTCCAGAATCCTTCTCTTCGTCCAATAGTTATCGGCTCTACGAACTATGGCCGATCCATTGCCACTTCATCTTGCTGATCTTAAGGGTGATGCCGGTTACTCCAGTTCTGCTATGGATGTCATCGTCTAACTCGCAGAGGAACATAGCTCTTTCCACAGTTCGCTGAGCGCCATCGGGTATCCGTAGAATGTAATGCGATGGAAAGATACCTCGGAGGCCGTGTAAATTAATACACGGTGTAATGTAGTATTTAATATTTGATCCAAAGAGCAATCAAAACTTAATTATAATGACTCGGAGAAAGCTTACCTTAAAAACGACTGAAATTTGGTCATTACACATAACAAACTTGTAATGAAATGACTTATTTTAACTCATTTTGCACACAGTTATCAACGTATATATTTTACAACTGCGTGTACTCACCGACAAGGGTGCGTTCTAGCTTCTAGTTCGCAGTCTAGTTTCAATTTGCTTCTTTCGAAAATATCCTGATTTAATTATTTATAGAGCCCACTTTTGATTATATATTTAACATACGAATTTGTTTGTTGTTTGAAGTATAATCGTGTTCTCACTAAGATGTATCGCAGATTTAAAAGTCACTAGCACTTTTTCATCTAAGATTGTTTGAAAAATCTACGCGTTTTAATAGAAAAAAGAAACAAAAGAATGAAAACATTTATAGTTATGATTTTGTGTATGAAATTCCATGAACCGTTAAAATTGTGGACGGATAAACAATAAAATTAAAATGTCAGTATATATAGTGCGTTATAATAGAAAACTTCACAAACCGCACCAAGAAACACGAGCAATGGATACCTACAAATCTTTGTTGTTCTTCGTTGGTAAGTGAATCAACTATCCTAGTTTATTCAAAACAGTGACGTTAATATACTGTTGATTTAAACACACGTTATTTTATCTTACCAGTAAGAGATAGAGTCTAAAATGATGTAGAGGACCTGGAAATAGTTGAACTTATTCACTTTAAATTAGACTGCTGTTATAATAATTATATAATCATTATAAAAAATTAAAAGAACGATTAGAAATTTATAATTTATTACAATTTTTTTTTCAGGACTGATCTGCGTTATGAACTGCATTGCTCTGGGTCGGGCGACAGTGTATGAATCTTCACCAAATTTTTCACCTGACATCTTTCCTAACTATGGAGTGACTTCGTTCTCAGAAACATCACCGAACGTCATCCCATACCATTCGCATAGTATTCCGGCAGCTGGTATAACGCCTACAATGGAAATAGATAGCATATAATCCGATCCCACCGAACAGAGGTCCATGATCTACAATGTTTTCTCGATATAAAAAATAAAAAAATGTTTATATTTATTCAAATTGTAAATTGAAAATGTACTATTTTAATTTTCGGAAATAAATCTGTGTGTAATATTTATTATTTTTCAATAATGCCTTGACGTTTTGTCGTCCATACTTAATTTAAAAGTACGACATTTAAAAATAAACACTTGTTGTCTCAGACACCCGACACCGAAGCTTAAATTCGATAATTAGTAAAACTGTTTTATAAATTATTACTGTGATGATATAATTATTTAAGGATTATTATTTACACAGAACTAGTTAACCTAGTAAAAGCTTGACTCCACAGGGCAAGACAGTAATCAATAAAGAGTTTTTAATACTGTCGTTGCTTAGCTATTTCCGTATTTTTCTAACAAAAGTATGAAGACGCTTGTAATAAATACCAAGGTATTTAATAAACGATTTTTAATAAAATGATTATCGTTAGCGGTGCAATAAACAGTCGAGGAACATTACTGGAACCTGCAGTGGTAGTTTCACCAAGGGTGACACTGTGTCTGAGCAAAAACGACGACGGATGAAAAATAAAAACGAAAAAGCCACACAGAGAGTACTTACACTTAATGGTGGTAATATTCCTATGCAGGAATTCGTCTAGGTAGGTACCACCCCAGGGCCAGTTATTCTGTCGTGAAGCAGTAGTGTGAAACATTACTGTGTTTCGGTCTGAAGGGCACTGAGAGCTAGTGTAATCACTAACAGGAATATGAGACTTGAGAACTTATGTGTCAGGGTAACAGGCGCAGTGTGGTGCTACACAGAAATATTCTACGTAATATTGCATCTGTTATGGGCAGACGTTGCACTTAACATCAGGTGAACGTTTTACTCGTCTCGTCACTTTATCAAATAAAAAAATAAAAACACTTAGCAGCGTCATTAATTCGAATTATTTTGTGCGTGATTATTAATTTAACCCCTGCCCGCCTGGACAAAATATGGAAAAAGAGGGGAATCACTATTAACACCAAGATCCGGTTGGTACGTACCTGGGTATTCACCATTTTTCTGTATAGCGTGGAGCCGTGGACGATACGGGCTCGAGAGAGGCAGAGGATTGATGCCTAGGAGATGAGGTGCTGGAGGCGTATGTTGAGGATACCTTGGACGGCCAAGCGAACAAATGTGTCGATCCTCTCACAGCTCAAGATAAAAACCCGTCTGTCCACGATATGCCACCAACGAATTCTTTTGTATTTTGGCCACATAATACGAAGGGGTAAAGAAGGCCTGGAGAAATTGATCGTAGTTGGAAACACAAATGGCAAGCGAGCCCGAGGCCGATCTCCTACCAGATGGACCGACCAAATAAAATACTCCAGGTCCCCGAGGTTTAGCTCCGTCGTCAGGGCCGCGATGAACAGAAGACGATGTAAACAAATAGTCCACTCCAAGTGTAGACCACTTGTTGATGACTACGATCCTCAGTCATGAGAGAACGACTAGAGAGAGAGAGACAGATTAATTTAATATATTCTGGGTAATATTTATTCTGCTCTCTAAAATTGAATTAGGATATTTTTGAACGCTTCCGCAGAGCACTTTCCGATTTTATTTGTTTCCGATTATCTTTGGCAAACGTTACAGAGACGAAACATACAAGATAAACGAGAACTCACCTAACACACATTTTAATATAACTTGACACTTTATATAAATGCTTAGAAATGTTTGTAGTAATAACAATTGTATATTATATTAAAATCATTAAATCGATTATAATTTGTTGTTGAGAATTTTATAATAATATATGATAATAATAGTTTCAACACAAATTTCCGTGACATTTTCAAGTAATAAGCCAGTACAAATTGTTAAGAGAAACGCTAACATAGCGTCGGGTTTCGACGAAAATAAATGTAGTTAGTCTTCTAGTCAAACAAGATTTTAAATTATCTGGCCTGGCTTTGCTCGGATGAAATATTGTTTTTCATTGATATAATTAAAAATAAATTGGGAAAGAACAACAAACATTTTTGACAGTATTGGATAATGTTTTCCCGTCTTGATTCAGTAATAGTACCGTTAATGCTTAGGTTCTATAAAAATTAGAGCAATTATCAGTAAATCTTCCTGGAGAGATGCAGATCATAACTGTGAAGACCGCATGCAAATTCGTTCAGTGGTTCTCGAGATCAGCGCGTTCAAACATGGGATACGCCGCATTCGCCGGTAAGAGTTCTTGACTTGACCTTGTCTTACTTTAATCATAAAATTAGACAAATCAGCGAACGTAACACAAAGTAAAGCCGTAATAACAATTTATATCAGCGTAAAAACTACTTGATAACATTTCAAATATTGACAGAAGAGAAATTGTATATAAAATCCGTTACATGTCAGAAATTTTCATTCTCAAAACATTTCTTGATATGAAAAAAATTTGAAAACATGTTTTCACTAAAAATAATGCTCTTAATCGGTAAATGTTACTTTAAGTTAGACTTTGTTATTGTAGTATTTTACCTGACTTCAATATAATAATATAATGTCAATCACGATTTCTTTCAAAAAAAATATTCAGCGGTCATTAAACTCTTTCAGGTCTTCTTATTTCTGCGTCTGGATGTTCTCCCATTGTTGGTGTAGGCGTGGACATGCGAAGGAAGGAGCTTAATATGAGTTATAGTCTCATACCAAGAGTGCCCTTGAGCTCTTATTACCGTCTACTATCGAGAAGCTTAGAAGAAATACGATTATAAATAAATTTAGTGCTACCAGGATTACCTTAGATGTATGAAAAAAGTGTTTTATAAATATTTATTATTATTATACAATTATTATTTTCATATTATCAAAATTCCTTATTAATTATTTCATATAAGATGTCGTCCTCGTGGATTTTCAACAACGGCGATAACTTTCGAATATTGTCGGGATCTATAAACTGCTCATAAGATGTAGTGCCACAAGTGTATGTGGAAACATAGAGGAACTCCTCGTCCTAACCTACCTGCGCCTGATATAACACGTGCGATAAGATCGAAGGTAGGCTAGGATGCAGTGTCAGAGACAGAAGGACAATCACAACACAAAGAGATCCCAAAACCAATAAGTGGTTTTGCGTAAAAGTTGACAGTAGGCCACGGCGTTAACAATATTTTTTGGTTGATACAGAATTCGTAGTCTGTCTCGATACTTACAAAGTCCGTGTTCCGCGCCTTCGTCACAGTGACCGAGTGAAGCCGGCCACAGTCGCGCGTGTACCTGCAATCCTACCATATTTCAGAGGAGTCGAACAAGATTGGTTATATCTTCGGGCTCCATCAGCGGGCTTCCATGAGAACATTTTTCAAGCCACCGAAGAAGATAAGTCAGTTTTTACCATCTGTCAAGTGTAACATACCTCTACAAAATGCAGGAGTATACAAGCTGGATTGTGAATGTGGCCTCTCTTACATAGGGCAAACAAAAAGATCAGTAAAAACCCGCGTTAAAGAACATATAGCTGATGTGAAGCATCGTCGCTTCAGGAAGTCTGTAGTCTGTGACCATGTTCTAGATCATCCCAACCATTACATCAGATTTGATAAACGACAAATCCTCGCAAAAGAACACCGATTCCTACCAAGGATGATTCGTGAGGTTATTGAAATTAAAAAACATCCTAATTTTAATAGAGAAGATGGTTGGGTATTACCACCAGCTTGGGATCCTATAATTAAAAAAATTAAATCAAAAACCAAGCATACCACTGTAAGACTTCAAGATACAGTTAGCTCTTTCTGCGTAGATCGGAGCAAAAATAATAATTAAAACCTGAAGGTACTCCGAGTTAACTATGACATCAGGATATCTGTCACCTCAGTCCTCCCGTGACCATTGGTGCTGTAAAGCACTCGAAACGTCGGGATATAAATAGTAAATATAACCGCGATAAAATCCGTAAAATTTAGTTTCATTTAAATGTGTGGTGTTGGCGTAAATATAAGAAATCATTACAAAGTCCTTTTAGCCGACTTCAACACTATTCTAGTGCTGCTCGTACCAGATTAGTAATAGTATTGAACAATTTGAAAATATTAGTAATCACCATAATCGGTCTGCTGAACCTAAAACCTCTTCTTAAGAATGCGAGAATGTGCGTAAACATAGGAACCTTGTACGCCATTACCGAGCACACTAAAACACACATACATTTACACTGTTACCCGTTTATGAAATATTTCCTCTTCGTAACAAGTCCCCTGGCTTACTCAAGGTCTACTTAGGTGTATAAAACATAGGGACAAACTACACCGTGATGACAACGGTCATCCAGATAATAAAAATCATATGATTATATATAAACGGTATAGAAATTTTTGTAGTGAATTATTAAAAAAAAATAAAGATAGATTTTGATAAAAGTAAAAAAAAAGAAATTGGGAAAAATCTGGCAGATGAAATTTTAATAAATTATGTTGGTAATGAATTAACGGCTGATTCTTATTTAAATAATCAGCCGCAATCCTTCTTCCACGTCTTGATGCCCACTGATCCATATGAAATTTAACTCTTAATAAATAACCTTAAATCTAACTTTGCATCTGGCTACGATGGCATCTCAAATCAAGTGCTAAAATGTACAAAACTCTTTATTATTCCTTCTATTGCCCACATCTGTAACCTAAGTTTTGAATCTGGTGTCTTCCCTTAGTTATTTAAAATTGCATTAATTTCTCCTATACATAAATGTGGAGATAAAGACAGTATTACGAACTATCGACCTATATCCATATTGCCAGCGTTATCTAAAGTATTAGAGCGTCTACTAAATAATCGCCTAAAATCATATTTTTCTAAATTTAAGTTAATTTCTGAAAATCAATTTGGTTTTGTAACAGGAAAATCTACTGAAGATGCAGTTTTATCGCTTACAGAGTTTATTTTACGTCATGTTGACAACAATAATAAATGCATAGGAATATTTTTGAACCTCTCAAAGGCATTCGACACTGTCTCAATACCGATACTTCTAACTAAGATGGAAAAACTGGGCATCAGGGATACCTGCTTAAAGTTGTTCAAAAGTTACCTGTCAAATAGAACTCAACTTGTGAGAATTGACAACTTGATGAGTGACAAAACCTTTATCAATTACGGTGTGCCACAAGGCAGTATTCTTGGTCCTACCTTGTTTCTCATTTATGTGAATAATCTTTGTGGTCTTAAAATGAGTCATTGTAAAATAGTTGCCTATGCTGATGACGCTGTTTTATTATTTAGTGCTTCTTCCTGGCAGGAAGTTACTCGATTAGAGGAGATAGGACTTGAAGAAGATATGTCATGGCTGAGAAGGAACTTACTTACTTTAAACATCGATAAGACAAAGTACCTCGCTTTTATGAAATCTTCGTATAATCAACATATGCTTGATTCTTATTCCATCAGAGCACACAGGTGTGGTAACTCTTCTTCACTTACATGTGACTGTAAGTCTTTAGATAGAGTAGAATCCATTAGATATCTAGGTATTATTATCGATTACCTCCTAAACTGGCAAGAGCATATTAAAAAATTAAAATCTAGACTAAGAAAATTATTACCAGTTTTTAAACGTCTAAGACATATTCCTCGAGAGTTGCTCAAAACCATATACTATGCTCTCTGCCATTCGCTGTTGGCATACTGTGTTACTGCTTGGGGGGGGGGGGGGGGGCACTTATAATTATAAAACATATACTTTGCAAGTCGAAACATCTCAAAGAGCAATATTAAAGGTTATGCTTTCTAAGCCTTTTAGATTCCCTACAGTACAAATGTTCTGTGATGTGAGAGTGCTTTCTGTTCGTCAGCTATTTATTATGAAATGTGTACTTAGGGTTCATGCTCATATTAAGTGCGACTTAAAATTATATAAAAATACAAGAAGAAAAGATCGCATTATACTACCAGATAAATTTTCTTCATCATATGCACATAGTGTGTGCACAAGTGTGTTTTTTGGGCCCTTACCTTTTTAAAAGAATAAGTAGTTTTATAACCATGTACACGCTAACCCAATTTGAATGTAGGAAGACTCAGACCTCACTAAGTTTTTAATGTCTCTAACATATGAGGAATCTGAAAGTTTGTTAACGAAAGTTAAGTAAATTACATACAAACCTGAGAGTAAGCACTTACTCACACAGACACACACCCACACAACTCACACCTACACAACACACACCCACATTCAATCACCTACCCACGCACACAATATAAACATCAAATCACACCTCTTCTTATTTTGCATTTATGTTGGGATGCATTGTGATGCTGTGTTTCAATTGATTGTATCAATGGACATGTTTCTTGTAACGTAAAACATTTCTAAGCGATGAATTGTCGGAACAAATCTTATATTTTTTTTCCTTTTACCCACTTTTTAGTTTTTTTTGTAATTTTGCGTTCTTTTCTGTTTAATATTAAATATTATTTGTTATTTATAATCAGGAAAGGCTTAGCAGCTGTAACACAGGTCTGTGCCCTAGCACGGCTGCTAAAGACTTGTAATGTGATAGACATAAGGATTTGATTAGATCACATTTTTGGTGAAATTGTTCTATGTATAATTCATCATTATGTAAAGTCTTTGGTTTAATAAATAATTATTATTATTATTATTATTATAATTAAGCTTGTTTGAATGATTGAGAAAGCATTTCATGCAAAGGCTCTTGTAAGTGGGTATCCTTTTCACCGATATTAACTTTTCAAATCTCATATTCTAGTGCTACAATTGTTAGCTCATACACGATATTATTTCTTTTTACTGTAATTCTATAGGAATACTTAAAATATAACAATCGTGTTGCCTACAATATAATATACACAAGAAACTTACCGTAGCTTACAGATTTATGTCAGACTGTAGCCGTAAGCAACGCTCGACGATTTTACATTTAGCACCGTCTAAGCTACGAGTAACTAAATTGATCCTTGGATAATTCACCTTCAAGTCGTCGAAGGAGATATAACGAGATTACGAAACCTGTGTCGTGTCGATGTAAATTCATTTACTATCGATAATATCATAAACTAAACTAATAGCAGACAGGTCGACGGTATTTAATAGGAAATGTAGTGTTGGATACCATTCCGCCGCAATCACATGGCACATAGTTATATTAGCATTATGAAATATCTTCCAAGCTAGTTACATTATCAAGAATTATTGCTAGGTACTAGAATAACGGTGCTATAGCTATTTCTTCGTTGTAATATACGTCTAATGAGTTATTTAGTGGACACTAATTATAAGGCACATACTCGTAAATATGCAGACATATTTTGGTAATTTCTAAACTCTTCAAATATCAAGCTATTAACTCGATATTTATATCAATCAGTATATTTCAAATAATGATTTTGATTTAAGTTATACTAAAAGGTTCTTTATATGAATCTTAATGAATTAAAATTTGAGAAAGATTAAGTTCATAAATAGTAAAATATAACGCGATAAAATCCGTAACGTTAGTTTCATTTCAATGTGTATTGTTCGCTTCAAAATACAAAATAACTATAGAAATTAAGAAGTTAATCAGATTAATTAATTAAATTTAGGTCACAGCGCAAATCAACTTTACTCCTAGCAACTAACAACTTTGTTTCCCGGCTATAGTTATCATTTAGACAGTGTATGTGCTAGAAGTTTTACGCAATTTCCATTTTTTATGACAGTATGGGAATAGGTCAAACTAACATTGTATTCGTTACAATTGTTTTTTTTTTTTAAATAAATGATTAATATTTTAAGAAGTATGTCTGTATTAAAGGCAGGCATTTTTAACATGCTATGTGGTGGCGGCTTAAGAGATCTACCTTGGGTGTCGTAAAAGTCTACAGAAGGAAAATAAAAACAAGAAGAAGGACAGCAGCATCTTCTTGGAATATCAAAATAAATAAAATCCCTCCACAATGTGAGGTACAAACTTTTGTGGCAATCTATGGGGAAGGCCTATGTTCAGCAGTAGACTAGTAATAAGATGAAATGACGATGATGATTCCAAACATTATTAAATTTCACTCGAAAGCTTTATGTCTATAACACGAATTGCTTTGCTTTGAGCACGTTCAGTTTTATGCAGTCCAGAGCCTAATTATGTTACTTACATTTACCCAAACATTATAACCATCGACAGGCATCAGTCAGTCTTTTAGTATCTTTCGATTCACAAATACATACAACAATAATTGCTTATATCTTTTCAAGTTTGACTAACATTGTATTAATATTTTAGCAAAGTAATTAAACTTCTATGTTAATGATATATAACGTAGTTGTGACAAATAAAACCAAAAATATTCTGAAAAATTTATTGAACATATACATACATGAATATTTATTATATACATACATTATTTATACAAAGCTGTCAGTTGCAAACATGGCATCACAATCAAAATCTCGTGCGGGTATTTTTATATGCATTGTTAAATATGTTATCTATATAATCAATAAGCCTTTGAACTTTGCTGCGGGTCATTTGTTAATGAATGCATCAACTATGCTTAAACAAGAGATCTTCGTTGTAAATATACAATAATGCGTTTATGCAAGTATCTTAAGCGCATGCACTGGGATGGAATGGACATGGATATGGACATGGTGAGTCAAGGTGGCCTTTGAATATAGCTGACGTAGGAATGCATATTGTTGGAAGTTGGACAGTCGGTGGCGCAGGGCGACGGACGCATATTTGTGGTGGATTTATTGGAGCAGGCTGGGGTTGTGTTATAGTTATTGCTGGTGGTTGAATGGGTGCCGGTTTGGGTGGTCGCACTTCTATGGGTTCAGGTGTAATTGGGCTCGGTCGAGGCGGACGTACGTAGATAGGAGGAGGCGTGATTGGCTGTAATGGTTCGGGTCTCACCACTATTTGGGGAGGCACTATAGGAGGTTGCTGTGGAGGCTGCACCATTATAGCGGCCGGGGTGATCGGACGGAGTGGCGCTGGTCTCACAAGAATTGGTGGTGGTTGAATAACTGCAGGAGGGGGATGGTTGACATAGAATATTCCACCCGGAACTTGTACAGCTTGAAAACCCGCAGAACGTAGATTATCCGCAACGCGCGTTTTCTGTATCACGATGCCGATCGGTCCATTGCCTTCAAGTGCTGAAAAAAAAGTTATTTCATTAATAATTCATAAAATTAAACGAAGTATTATATTTTTGTTCTGAATTGCTATGCTATATTTGCATTGCTATGAATACTTACTTGGCCGTGGTAGGGAATGATCATAAGACTGCAGATGACTTGGTATGGCGCCGGGTGGGAAGTAAGACTCTGGATATGATTGACTGCATGGTTCAGAGCACGGCGGAATATCAGGCTCAGAGCACGGTGGATAGCATGGTTCAGCGTCCGGTTCGTAGAAAGACTCAGAACATGGTGGCTCGGATGATTCGGTATCTTGTGATTGAAACGGTGGTGCAGGGAAGAGACTCGGTAAAAAGGATCCAAACTGCTGTGGCGCAGGTGCCGCTGCAGTTGATGCTATTAATGCTGTAAGTAAAATAATAATTTTTATTTTCATATTTATGTTTAGAATAATTTAATAGCAGGTGTGGCCTGAGTAAATCTAATCATTTTAGTATTTTACGAATATTTGCGTTGTTTATGAGATTTGTTCCCTGGCCCGCTATAACATACACATTTCTCAACAGAAACATGTTCTTCAAAAATTTTATTTCAGATACTATAAGTATTTTAAACAACTATGTTAAAAACGCACCCAAAATACCAAGTGCCGCTTGTCGTCCCATTTCGTCGGCCGAATGTGTCTTAGTACGCGGACTCTTTACATTTTATATAACTTGAAAGATTCTTTATATATCGTTGTTCATGGTAGAACATTGTTAAATTTGTTTGATTTGCAACCATTTGAGCATTCTTCAGCAATGTTTAGTAAGAATGTAATGTATAATGTTTAACATTTTTTTATTTACGTTTACGGTTTAACAAGAACAATGCCGTGCGTCATTTTAGCTATCTAAAGATAGGTTAAAAAAGGGTTTTCGGGTTTCGGGTTGAGCATGTGAAATTTATGTCTGTAAAATGCACTCATGACACGGGAGAAATCCCAGTGAGGGGCATCGTTCGTTAATAAAATAAAACATAACATAATACTCTGGGCAAAAGTGACTATACAAATGCCAAATCCTTCAGACCTATCAGCCTCACATCCTTTATGCTGAAAGCTTTGGAAAAGGTATGTGAAAGAGAGCTGAGGGGAAAGGCACTATTATACAAACCGTTGCATAGCAATCAGCATGCTTATAGCTCATGTAAATCAACAGAATCGGCACTCCACCGGGTCACCCAGATCGAGTTAGCCCTTAACCAGAAAAACATCTATCTAGGAACCTTCATTGATATAGAAGGAGCCTTTGACAAAACCAACTTCACCAGCATAGGTAATGCCCTCGTCAAACATGATGTGGAGCCAACCTTAACGAACTGGATTATAAACGCACTAAGCAAACGTATAGTGCGCATCGCAGGTGAGAGCCAAATAGTTAAAATAGCGAAAGGTTGTCCACAAGGAGGTGTGTTGTCACCGCTCCTGTGGAACCTAGTCATCAACGACCTCATCACAAAACTAAATGTAAACCATTTCTACACAATAGGGTACGCAGGCGATCTAGCAATACTAATCTCAGGAAAACAAGCTAGTATAGTCTGTAACCTTGCACAGGCGGCGCTACTTATAGTAGAACGCTGGTGCAAGGAATACGACCTAACAGTCAACCCAAACAAAACTGAACTGATAATGTTCACCCACAAACGGGTACTGAATAAATATCATCTTCCCAGTTTATTCGGTACCGAACTACGGTTGTCATCAGAGGTAAAATACCTAGGCATCATACTGGACAGCAAACTAAACTGGAACAATCACATTGAAAACAAAATCAAAAAAGCGACTATCACCTTTTGGCAATGCAAAAGGATGATTGGTAATCGCTGGGGCTTGTCACCGAAAATCATCCTGTGGCTATACAAGATGATTATTCGCCCTATGATTACATACGGTGCAGTAGTTTGGTGGCCAAGAACAAGATCAACTACTGCTATCAACAAACTCCAAAGATGTCAGAGGCTAGCATGTCTGGCCACGACAGGATGCATGAGGACTACTCCCACAGTGGCCCTAGAAGCCATGCTGGACCTGCCACCGCTGCACCTACACATCCAACAGGAAGCAGCTTTGGCAGCCATAAGGCTCAAAGCACTGAATCTCTGGAGTAATAACAAGATCCCACATACCAATATACTTACAGAACTGTTTGCAGAAATGCCCGTTCTACAGGCTGTGTATGATAGGATCCCAAAGCAATTTGTATTCGACAAGAAGTACAAAATACAATTACACGAGGACCATCGTACTGAAGGACTAAACCCTAGGGAACTTAGAATCTTAACAGATGCTTCCAAAACCGGGTCAGATACAGGCTCTGGAACTTTTTCAGAGGACCTAAATATACAAATAAGCCCACCACTCGGTGCCCACAATACAGTGTTTCAGGCAGAGTGTATGGGTATTATTCACGCAGCATCGGCTGTAGCTGAAAGGAAAGTAAAAGACTATTCCATCCGAATACTCTCCGACAGCATGGCGGTACTACTGGCCCTCAATAGCAATGTTATAAATTCAGGGCTCATCTACGAATGCTACCAGAAATTAAATGAGGTATGTCAATTCAATGAAATAACCCTACAATGGATTAAGGGACACAGCGGATCTAGGGGCAACGACGCGCCCGACGAACTTGCTCGAGGAGGCTCTAACCAGTGTGCTGTGGGTCCAGAACCTATACTGCCATTTCCCCTCAGGTATGTTCGTTCGCTAGTCTGTAAGCGCACCAGGAACCAACATGTACAAATCTGGGCGAATCACCCAGGGTGCAGACAGGCAAAGGCAGCTTTGCCCGTCATCAACAGTCGCATCTCCAAGGCGCTACTTCGTCTGAATAAACCCTAAATCAGAACGACCAGTAGTGCTATAACTGGACATGGATCATTTAACAAACATCTGTTTAATTTAGGTGTTACAGACAGCCCTCTGTGCAGAGCCTGTATGGAGACGGACGAAACGGCGGCCCATGTCCTACTGGACTGCCCTGCGGTCGCCTTATACCGGGTCAAGCATCTCGGCTCGCCGAGACCGCTCCCTGAGGTCGCGGGGAACATCAAGGGCCTGCTGCGATTTCTGGAGGAGCTTGGTTGGCTCGAGTAGCACAACGTTCCTGCCTACACACAAAATACGCGCTAGACGTGGAGTTGCGGAAACCGGGCCGTTGAAATCTACAATCTACAATCTACAACATAATATTCTGAGTACTCTGATCCATGGTAGCTCAGGGGCCCATTGCTTGTCTTTAATTTCGTAGTACGCGAGTAACCTGGGTTCGATGCCCGGTGCCAGCACCTCCAAAAATGTTCTAAATTTTTAGTGCTCACTATCCAAGTGCTTAGTGGTGAAGGAAAACATCGTAAGTAAATGCATGTCCGAGGAATAGAAATATTCCGTGGACTTGTGAAGTTCTCCAACTCGCATTCGAGCAGCGTGGCGGACTATTCCCGTCTCCAAAACCCTCTCAGAAATGAGAGGAGGCCTGTGGTCGGAAGTGGGAAATTTATTGACTGATACTTTACTTGTACTTTTATTCTGAGTACACTGCTTTGCTCCGAGGATTGTGCTATTTTATGAAGTAAAGTTAAATTTTTTTTTGATGAAGTGACGAGATAAGCAAATCGTTCGTCTAATGGTAAGTGCGCGTCTACCCATAACAAATGCTGTATCACCTAGAACATTTCTGTGTTCACACCACAATGCACCCGTCACCCTGAAACATCAGTTCGTAAGTCTCATTTACCAAGAAATTATGTTAGCTCTCAGTGCCCTTCAAACTGAAACAGTACTGTTTGCACACTGCTGCTTCACGTCAGAATAACTGGCCCTGGGGTGGCGAGAGATTAAATAAAACACTGAGTAACGGTTTTTTTTATAGTCGAGGGGGCAAACGAGCAGATGGCTCACGTGATGGTAAGTGATCACCGCCGCCCAACAACATCTACAATACCAGAGGAATAGCAGATGCGTTGCCGACCTTCGAGAAAGGAATAGGCTCTCTTCTTGAAAGTTCCTAAATCGTATCGGTCTGGGAAGACCGCTGGTGGCAGCAGATTCTATAGTGCTTGGGCGTGGCAGAAAATTCCACGAAAACCGCACTGATGTGGAATACCAACCATCAAAGTGGCTTAGATGGAATTTTGTTGTGCCGCAATGTGGCATGGTAAAATTCACCGGCGGGAATTAATCCGAACGATTCTTCGGAACACTCCCCGTAGTAGACCCTATGAAAAATGCAAAGAGATGACATCTCTACCCAAAGGCATTGGATCATGCCGATCAGATAGAACATTGCCATCGATGATTCGAGCCGCTCTTCGTTGATGCGGTCAAATGGAAGAGGCTGGCACTGGGGCGTCCCCGCCCGAAGATGAGGACAGTACTCCATGCAAGCAGTGGGCCGGTATGAAGTACTGTGTGATGTTCCAGAAAGACGCTGCTGCCCATCTCCTGGTCAACCAGTACACACTCAATCAGTCACTACACAACCAGACCCGAAAACGAAATTAACATGCAGAAAAGAAGTAATAAAATAAAATAAATTAAAACAAACAATAATAAATCAGTGAATCATGGTAGCGTAAAACGTATTTTGATTCGCACGAGACATGTTTTTGAACACTTTAATTTGTTGCCATTTGAGAACGACCAATGCGTTTCAAATTAATGTCGATAGTTAAAAACAAACTAAAATGACGATAACGCGAAAATTAATCTTATTTCTAAATTCCTCAAATATTTTTTTACAGTTAAAGACCGGCAGTAACAAAATAAAAAAAAGGTACACATAATATTGGTGTGCCGTGTGGTGGCGGCCTAAGAGAATCTACCACCCCATCCCATCCCGTGGGTGTCGTAAAAGTCGACAGAGGGAAATTAAAACCAGGAGATAGGCAACAGCATCTTCCTGGAACATCTGAATAAATAAACAGCGGTTGCCAACCCGCGTGCCAACCGTGGCAACTGTGGCGAAATCTCCCTAAAATGAGAGCTACAAACTTTTGTGGCAATTTATGGAGAGGCCTATGTTCAACAGAGATAGGCTGAAATGATGATCATGATGAATAAGTAGAGCGAGGAGTGCTACTCGTATATCCGTTGAATGATTTTATTTGTTGATATTATATAAAATATGTACACTTTCGCCTTCCAAGCATGTTGACTACCGCAAGTTCTTCGACCTCTTAAGAGACCTGGATTAAATTAATAAATTACTAATGTGTAGCTGGTAATGCACCAGCACCCTCATCACAAAGAAGTGAGCCTTGAATTTATCCAGTCCTTGGTTCCTTGGTCTGTGAAGCGCTTCAGTCTACTAGGCGCGATCGCTGATTCCTTGTTTTGCAGTGACATTACAATTTAATTGATTAAATAAACAAAACTTGTAAAAAAATATGGTTCTTTTATTGTTTCAAAAGTTAAGAATACTTTAAACCCTAATAACAAAATATATAAAATTATCACTTTACAAGAACTACAAGATCTAAAAGGTAACGGAAAGGTAAATAAAAATTAAATGTCCATATTCATGGGAAGGTTTTACCCTAATAACAAGGTATATCGTAATACTCGGATAGCCTAAAGGTAATTTGGATATTAGATTAACACTTTTGACGCGGAAAGCAATCCAACTTCAGCTCTTAAAATAATCTTTAATAATTGAATCTACATGGGTTTGTTGTTATCAAGTCAGATCTGTTGTGAGACACACAATTGTAGAATTGTTACGACATTCGTATGAGTGTGAGTATGTTTAAACGCACAGTAATACATGTACGGTCGCTGTTTTTGTGTAGGGTGTTTCGATTACGTGTCTTTAGAGCATAGTCTCTACAAAAAATGTTAGTGAAGGGATTGTTGTTGTTCTGTTTGTCCAAATAAAGTATTAATTTATCTTTCTAATATGTATCTACCCGTGCGAAGCCGAAGCGGATCGCTAGTATTTCATAAACAAGAAACTTTTCCAAATGATTGATGCCTTAGCCTTTGAGTTATTTACTCGTATTATTTAGGTGATTTATATATTTGATGAAATCCTTGAATAGTATTCTTTGAACGTAAAGTTTCTGGAATTGATCACTTATAATAAATAAATTATTCCCAATTTTGATATGTATTTTTCTGGCCTATTCACGAGTGTCGGCTATGTTTGCATTAGACTTAAGTCGAAAAGAAAAATAACTTTTGTTTACAATTGTCGATGTATTGTAATGTAAGGTCAACAAGAAAGTTGCCAAACATTTCAATTAGTATTTGGTGTTAGGCTGACTGTAACGTTTCTATTTTTTATTTTATTTGATAAAGTGACGAAACGAGCAAAACGTTTACCTGATGGTAAGTGCAACGTCCGCCGATAACAAATGCTGTGTCACCCAGAACATTCCTGTGTGATACCATACTGCGCTCGTCTCCCTGAGACATCAGTCCTTAAGTTCTCAGTGCCCTTCAAATCGAATCACAGTAATGTTTGCACAGTACGGCTTCACGGCAGAATAACTGGCACTAGGGTGGTATCTACCTAGACGAATTCCTGCATAAGAATCCTTCCACCAGTAAATCTCTTAAGAACCGTACATATACGAGTATAATCAAATTCTTGTCTGTATATCCTTACTGTCACTGAACCTGTCTTCGATTGAATTGCTTTTAGCCTATACGGCAAAATAGGTACTACGGGGTAACTCTATATTTAGATAAACTAATTATATTATTTATTCCAAAAGATCATAAGTCAGTACTTACATAAGCAAAAAGCTAATATAGGTATTTTGTATGGTTTAATGTCGAATGACGTCGTTTAATAAACTTTATAAGTTTGTGAACTGACTTGGAACCCCGCACTGTAGCAGCATGGCGGACTCTTCACTACAAACCCTATCGAAACGAGAGGAAACCTGTGCTCTGTAGTGAGACATTTATGAGCGACACAATTTTTTAAGTGACAAAACAGATGTATCAGTACATACATACATACATACATTTACGATTATTTCCCATTGAGTTAAGCAGAGTCCACATCCGTAACTCACTTTTTGCGCCCTCGGGAAACGAAACGTAACCGGCGGCGAACCACGTCACCGTCACGTATTATAGGCAGACGTTGCACTTACCATCAGGTGAACGTTTTGCTCGTTCCGTCGCTTTTATGAAAAATTTTCATACGAGGTAAAATTGTCGCTCCCCATAGCGTTGCCACGAGTAGCTAGAGGAAGATGTTGCCCAACTAAACGGCGCTCTCTTTGGGTGGACAACATCTTCCTATGGCATGTTTATGGCATGCTTAAGTAAGGCTAGCTTAGGGCTTAGCTTAGGTAAAGTCAGCCGGTCCCAGAGCAGCAAGGCCATCGGCACAATAACTACTGGCTTGGCGGAGAGGAAGGGAAAAGGATTAAGGAGGAAATGGATTCGGGATAGAGAATGTGAAATTGGGAAAGTCACTACAAGTATGAGGTGTAGGATATTACTATCTCGGAAGGAGAAGGAGCAGACAGCAGTAGCTCGAGAGGTCGGTGTGGCTTACGCGGTACTCTATTGTATTTGCCAGACAAGGCAACAAGGTCGAGTACTTGCTGGCGTTAATTTGATTTAAGAGCTTAAAGAAAAAAAAACTAATCAATCGCTAATCTTTTGCAATTCAACCCTTTACAAGACGTTGAGTATTCAATTAAACGCCTAGTCATTGAAGAACAAATTACGATTTAAGACAATTTTGAGTAATCATTTTTACACGCGAATACAAGCGGAAGAATAAGTTTTCAATTTTGCTTTATAACGAACAAAACGTTACATAATTGTGTAAGTTAACATAACAATAATAAAAAAGTGATAAAAAAATAAACAAGTCAAAATTACAAGGCATTAAGAAGTCATATGCCAAGGAGACGAGCTCAGTGCGTTCGTAGAATTTTCCAGTGGAAAGTGGGTGACAACGCACTGTTACGGGCAGGCGTGACACTAACCATCAGGTGAACGAGATGCTCGTCTGGCTACTAATACAAAAAATCTCCTTCATCAACTTCGAAGATGCTTAATTCCGGCGTGCTTCTGTATTGTAATCGCTGATTAACTTTAAAGGCTGATTCATTTCTTAATGAAGATGAACATTATTGAGGTAAATAAATAACAGAAACAAAACACATTAAAGAATTTCCGAAATTGTGTATATTTTCTTTCAATTTTGTAAAAGCCAAATAGTGTGTGTAGTTATGTTAATTTTGACACTTTTAAAACACACTTTACTGAACCGCAACGGAAAAGCGACCTAAATAACAAATTTCACAGCGAAAAATTTATAACCGATTTTAGTCTTCCATTTTTATTTGTACAGTGGCGTAGTGTTAACAACGATGTGAAATGCATGGTGGACTCGACGGCTCAGGACATTGTGGGACACATGGGTAGTAGCACGGAGATGGTGGACAGGGTTCAGGGCAAGGCGGTATGTAGGGATAGTAGCAAGGAGATGTTGGGCTAGGGGGACATGGTTCTGGACAAGGCTCTGGGCATGGTGGGCATGGTGGACAAGGTGCGGGACAAGGTAGTATACACTGAGGCGGTGTGTACACGTATGCAGGTCCGACGCAAGGAGGGATTGATCATGGGATGCAAATCGACGGTTGTGAAAAACAGGGTTCTCCTGGTCTTCCGATGCATACTGTGGCCCCGGTTTCAGTTTTATAGCAACGCCAAGGTGCTGCTGATGCGTACCCAAGAAGAGCTGCAAGTGTAAATATAAATTAAAAGAATGTTTTGTGATGTTCGTTTCAATAAGATATCCACAACATAATATTTCGATAAATTTTAACGAAATTGTCTTATTTTCCACTTACATGTCCCGTAAACGGGACATAGTTCCGTTCGGTAATGATACCTCTGCACCCATACATGGCTCCTAGGTTCAAGTTCTGGGTTAAAAATAATATTTTTGCGTGCGTACAAATTACTGGTTTTACAACACATAGTGTGTTGTTACTCTTTATTGTTTTAAGCTTTTTATTCGCTACGTTGAGGTTACTTACTACTTACTACACCAATATTATATATAGCAACGTTAGCATTCCCTGGAAACTTGTATCCCATAAACTTAATCTGCACTATTTTCTTTGCGATAACGTCTTTGGAAAAATAATGATTATCAGGTAAAAATAATTATTAAATAATGTGTAATACTTACCGAACACGAACAGTGCTGAGATACCCATGATTGTCGACTGTGACTTCTACAACGTCTGATCTCCTTTTATAGTTAAAACTCTCAATACAAGAGTTCGTATGTTTGATGCTTCGTCAACCGTAATTCAACATTGGACATGGTTGGACCAAGTTTAATTTAACATTAAATAAAATTAATCATTAAGTCACACGCGTTGAAAATTAATTATTACAATTGCCTAAGCTCGACATATTTTTAAAGATAATGTTTTTGAAAATATATTCCCAACCTAGGAGTACGCAATCGCAAACCGATAAATCTTTAGAAATTGCGCCTGTGACGATAAGGAGTATGCTGGCCTTAGCAATTTGCACAATGAACTCAATAGTGTCTGCTAGCGGGTAGGAAATGAATACGAAGATCATGTCCAACGTCCATGTCATATGCCGATTGTAAAGGCATACGTATGACATAAATGCTGTACTGTTACAATCGGAGTAGGTATGACATGCAACGGACAACGAAGTAAATAACGAGTGTGTATTAGACATACGGAAAAATTGTCCGACTAGGTAAGCTTAATTTCGATCAAGAAGTAAATTTTCGAATGGACTTCAGCTCGACAGCTTTTAGAAAACTGCGTTACATCTTCACCAAACTGTTGAAAATCTCTCCAAGAATTCACATTTGGTCTCTTAATAACTTACGGCTTACCCGTTTAAGTAAGGACATTATTCTTTAAAAGTATTCTTTAAAATTTCTTCAATCTTATCATCTGTAAGTGGTCTCGTAGAACTGGCACGAATTCCCATCTCCCAATGTTTTTATCATATATTAAAACCTAAACGTAAATTTTTTGAAGATTTTCTAATAGCGAGTTTTCCTTTTCTGAAGTTAAACGTATTTATCTAATTTAAAGTGGCGTGTATTAAGCTCTTTGATTCTACGTTTAACCTATTTATCTATGAAACGGTATTATTGTAATACATATATTAAATTTATTTTAATTTTGATTTTATTTTAGTATCTTCATCATGTTTTATTTTAGTTTTCCGCTACTTATATATTCCTATGGTTTTTGTTATGACATACATACATACATACATAAGATCATGACTGTATCCCATAAGGGGTAGTCAGAGACTGGGCACTCACTGCAAAAACAGATGGCTGCCACAATCCACGTTTCACCAAAACAATATAATGCACTTGGTGTGATAGGTGGTGAGCCCATCGCCACCATGCGCTGTTGGGTGCACAGTGCAAGTTTAATTCCTTACGACCAACTTTGTTATGACCAACACCAATATTGTCGTTGTAAAGGAGAGAAAGTTAACTTGCTAAGATACGATTCGGCGGTAGACTGTCGTAGTGTCAATATCACTTGATAATGCCTCGTTTGAGGTGAAACACGTGTCGTGTTATTGACTTTATGTGTTAATGTCAAATATACTGAAATGGAACCCTAGCTTGCCGTGGCAAAGTTCTATTCCAAATCCTAGCTTTGTTCCGTACTCAGATACTAGCCCATTTGATACCAGTACCTGCGCTTGAGGTAAACGGATAAACAGATTTTGAATAAATACTTACCAAAAGCACTGTTTTTATTATTTCATAATATATTTAATATGGCTTTATATTAATCGCCGGCACACCCTCATTAATAGTTTCTTCAGTTTCGTCATCTTCATGGACATTCTATTTACCGGTTGTCTGGAAGAAATCGCTCTTAGCGATAAGACCGCCGATTGCTATACCATTTTATTTAATATTTCTGCTTATTGCATTTTTTTCTTATACTAAATTAATAAAGTATAAAATTAATAAAAAAATACTTTTAATCACACATATAACCTACAAATATTTTTTTTATTTGAAGTAGAAGTATATCATCAAATCATGTTAAGGCATAAGATGTATGTAATACTCATGTATGTATAATACTCATATAATGTATTCAAGATCTCTCATTTAATTAAAATTGATTCTTTCATAACAATTCACTCACTGCAAAGTCCTAACGTTTTTGATATTGTATATTTAGCAAAGCATATAAAAAATAAACCGTACGAAATTTTTATTGTTATTTTGTATTTGCAAATGTTAGCTAATTATTTTATAAATTGTATGTAAACGATTATTGAATGTTTGTGTGTAATGCAAGTGGATATTTTTTATTTCATCCAATATGTTTATCACTTCTATGTAGTAATTATAAGTCGCAGCTAGTTTCTTAAGCTATTCGTCATATGCCGATCTCGCTTTAATCCGATATATTCTCAACCATTTCAGTATGCGAGTGAGCCGAGGTGCTTTTTAAAAATATTAAATAAAACTAATAAAATTTCAATACTGTTTTTGTAAATTGCTATACATAATTTTAATAAGTAATTCAATATTTTTTCTTTTTATCCGTGTTTTAAATTTAATGAAAAAACAGTAGAAAATTATTTTCGAATTTTTAAAAAATGTTTACAATCTGACAAATTTTGCGATAACTTTGGTACGCAAAGTTAATGATAAGTACGTATGGCACATATCTTAACGCCATTGTTTACGCCATGGACAGAAACTATTTGAATTTTTTCGGATCTTGGATGCATTCGCATAATGGGACTGACCAGAAGTCATTTCGGGATGTTCGGAATAAACACTGGAAGAATTTAATCTTTAACTTAATATTACTTAGGGCATTTGCCTTGACCGATTTTTTATGCACTATGGAATATGAATATGCCTTAATATGTTATTATTAAAACCTACTACTTAATATCTTTATTAATAATTATACAGAAAATAAACCTACGTTGCTATGACATGGCTTTAGAAAGGCTACTAGTCATAGATATACCGGATCCTCAATTTAGTCGGCTTATCCGGAACTAAGTCAGAAAATTCAGAATTCAAATTTATAATCTACTGGCCGACTCAGCTATTTTACGCGGTTTCACCCGCAAAATACGCCAACCAAATGATTGAACCGTACGGCACGGTACCTTATGATCTGATTATTAACAGTTCGGCCCTCGGTAACTTTCTGTCCACAGCGCGCGGTACCTTCAAGTTGCGTCAAAAAATTTGCTGGCCTTTGTTCCTTAAATCTTGAATCTAATGGATTTTTTTTTAATCGGATGCGAGCGCATTTTCTGATTATAGCGCATTCAAACATACAAACTATCCAACTTTATTACAGATTAATAACTCGGCTTCCAGGCGGCGTATCAAGATGAAACACGCGCCAGATCTTAAGATAGACCTGCAGCAATACAACTATGAAAACCGCATCAATTTCGTGCAGTAGTTTTTTGTGATGCGCGTTCAAACACACAGGCAGACAGACATACAAACATTCTAAAGAAGTTATATTATACATTTATATCTTATAAAAACTCCCCATACAGATATCGGCCACTTACAATTTTATGATATGTACAGATGTTTTTATTCCCGTGGTTAAGTTTGTAACTTCCCTTAAGAAATTAAAGGTTTATGATAAAACACTTTTTTGTTATCCTGTCTTAATAATTATAATTAATAAATAATTACAGTTGCTTGACGACAGCATCACGGGCATTACACTCGTATCTAGTCAACTTATGTTGCACCAGTGTAAATATTTCAAACAGAACATTTTGACCATCAATTTTATTTCTATAGAGATATTAAATAAAGTCCATGAAAACCAATGTTTTGCTTTAAATACGTTTTAACTCCAACATATTTCTTATCAGTCAAATACTAAAGGTAATGTCCATGAAAAAGAACTTTTTGAGGACCGTCGCGAAATAAAACAAATGTGATCTATGTTTATGTTTAAACTATAAACTTTACATTTTGTGCTATTTAAATGCAATCAACCGATTAAGGTAATTTCTAATTATTTATTATGAAAAAGCAAAATATTTTGAGTTACATTATGACAAATGATTCCTTATTACATTGCATGTGTAACATTAAACCAATTTAAACTTAACCGTCATTACACAGCAATCTGTTTTTGATTGTCAATCTCATTTTGAAAAATATAAAAAAAAAACTGTTTAAATACCGATATGTTTTCCTCGAAATATCAGACGACAGCAAGATGGCATAGAGCAAAGTCTTTTGGTTTACTGGTAATTACAGTAAATTTAATTTTGCAAATACTTTACTGTCCCTAAACATAAAGATTTTAGCCTCGACACAGTGTTATAGCTTTTTTTATATCATTGATGATATCTGATTAGGAATAGAACACAGCGAATTTACTGATCTATCCTTATTAGATTTCAGCATTTAATATTGTTGACTATGTACTATACACTCCCTGCTTGGTGTAATACGCTCTCTCCACTTATCTCCAAAAGCAATTGGTTTGTTTCGGAGTGATCTGTCCGCTTGCCAGCAACGTATATTCATCGGTGATGATTTCACAACTTTTTTAACTCAATATCTACCAAATAGACATCTTACTACCACTTTTACAGATGATTCACAAATACTGTTTCTAACGATTTCTCTCGAAGTTTGGTAAAACTGTTATCCACATCAGAGATACTGTGAAGAACTTGATTAACCTCTTAGCAATAATTACGTAACTTTTCTCCCATTACCACTGAAATTGCTTGCTAAGCCTCTCTTCTACGTACTTCATCCGTAGTAGTCTTAATGTTTCTAATTATTCTTCTCTATACCATTCTCTGTTAACCTTTCTTTCCTTTCTGACTCCCAGAACTGCTTTGAATTTATTCATAATAACCATTTTGAACTTCTTTTTCCCTTTCTGGAACTTTCAAATCATCATATAATTTGAACTTGAAGATGCCACTTCCCAGTTGCAAATTTACGGACGCATCATTTACTGCACAGGTTGTTTGTCTATGGAACGGAAGGAAGTGATAGATATGCTTACGGCGCCATCACGATGCATTGCTAGGAAACGGTTGCCTTTTTAATTTTAGGGATTTATTTGTCAATTTATTTTCCATTGTTTATTATATGTACAGTTCTTCTTCTGGGCACGACATCGTGTCAACCATTACCGGACCCAGATCCGCAAGAGCCTTGCGTAGAGTATCCCCCGTGTGAACCCTGCGAGCCGATACCACCATGCGCCCCTTGTGATCCATATATACCTCCGTGCCCAGAACGTTGCGAACCATGTGTAAATGATAACGAGATTATAAGGATCAGTCCATGCAACCCTTGTGAACTACCTGTTAACTACATGTATGGACAGGCTCCAGCGGGTAAGTAGTATTTTCGAACAGTAAATTTTCTAATAACCTATAGTAAATCAATTCACGTGGTAACGGTACTAACAAAATATCTGATATTTTAAAACATTTCAATTAAAAACAACTTGTTCCTTTTAGGATCAATAATTGTGAAACCGGGTCGGATTCACTATAGGCAACCCCCAGCAATCATCGTTCGACCAGGAACTATCCGTCTACCGGCACCGCCAAAAATCTCGGTTAAACCAGCCCCAGTTCAACCTCATGCGCCGGCCCCCATACGTGTTAAGCCAGCCCCAGTGCAACCCCCTACTCCAGCGCCGATTGAAGTCAGACCTAAGCCTGTGCACCCACCCAGGCCGTCTCCAATAGTTGTCAGGCCTGCACCAGTTCGACCTCCTAAGCCTGCGCCCATTAAAGTACGTATTTTGACATTTCTTGTATAGCATGTGGCTTAAGCAATGAATAATATAAAAACATTTAAAATAACAATACCTAGAAATAAGTACGGTATTTTAATAAATAGCACCGAGCAATGTTTTTCAAAGTTCTCGTAAAAGAACTAAAATAAGTTATTTTTTGGTCAAAGAATTGTATTAATTAAATCATCCAAATTACAGGTACAACCGCCTCCAATACAACCACCAGCACCAGATCAACTAGTTGTGAGACCTCCTAGGATTGTCATCCCGAGTCCTCCTATCATCTGTTTCCAACCCAACCCTCTCTCCGGCTTGAGGACTTTAGACCGCGCGGTCTTTTCGCTCTACCAGCCTCAACCACCGTGTCCATATGAACCTTCTCCACTGCCACCTTCCATTCCACCGTGTCCGTCTCCTTGCGTTCCGACATGCTTTTAAGAAACTGAAAGTATGAACCTAATTCGTGTTATATTAAAAAATATGTATAGAAATTATTTAATAAGCTAGATTTGCAACATGTCTGTGAGCGATTGAAATAAAGTGCGGGTATTTTCTAAAACAATACTGTCTATAATTTAATTTCACTCTTTATACTTACATTCACTTATCGAATCATGGAACATAGTATTGTTCCATTTGTAAAGTACATTGTTAAGTGTACATGTACATACGCGGATGAAGATGGAGTCAGGCAACGAAGTCGGTCCTTCCAAATCTCAACACTATAAACAAATATAGGTAAAATGTGATAATGGTAGTAGTGTGTAGTCAAGCATTTGGGCTTGCACACCACTTTATTTCAGTTTGTAGGACACTGGAACTAATGTAATTACAGGGCAAATTGGGTTCAAGCAGATTTTCGACGGTGACATGCGCATTGCAACAAAAAGAGGGTGTCACCCTCACCTAGGGGCATACGTGAAAGTTACATCAGTTGAACTCTCGTCTCGGAAAGGTCACTTCCATAAAAAACCTTCTCCACTACTTCATCGGCAACAAAGAATCTCAGTGTCTTTCGTTTTGCCGCGTACTTATTACCTACAGTATCGCAAACACAAAGTCCACATTTCAGAACTGCATAGCAAAAATCACTGGTCAAATAATGGTTTACACTTTACAATATGTTCTTATTTACTTATGACATGATACAGTAAAGCAATAATAGTCTTTATGGGTAGTTATGACAGCATAATATGTAATGTATGCGTAAAATGTAACGCAGATGGTATAAGTCTACAAATGCTGAATCCAGTAATTGAATTCCTTTCTTTAATAATTTTTATCTTCTAGTTCTACAAAAAAAACTGTTCATTAACAAAACTACAAAATTCATTTATTTTTTTACATAAAATTACATCTTTTGTACAGGATTCATTTCTTTTGGGCACGACCTTGCATTGTCATGTGATGAAAACGATCCTTATGCTACTATTTATTTAATAACTAATTACGTACCGCCTTACTCTTTTTATCATATAAATTAAATAACTTTAACTTAACGCGTTTAAACCAAATTAATTCAGTCAACGTTCGAGTCACGTTGTCTCACGAAATTTTAGTTTACATGATAAACTAGCATTGTCCCGCTCAATATACCACATGAGTGCCTCGTACGGCATGATACTTCGCTGACATGAGAATTCGCAGTTCGGCCCTTCTTTGTAATGTTTGCTTCTCTGCGTGCGGTTCTTTAAGTAGCATGAAGTTTTTTAACCCATGACCTCCCTCAATAAACGAGCTATCTAACACAAGAAAAAAAATCAAATCATCAGGTACAAAGCATTGATTACCAAATATTTTATATCTAACAACTAGGCCACGCGGTCGTCTAAATGTATGAACCATTTAATTAAAATAAACTTAAGTTAAGGGTCTGTGTCTTTATTGTACCTGACTTATTGATTTTACGTTACTGTATCTAAATTGAACTACGGTCGGTCTAATTTACGGCACACTACGGCGTACGACGCGCCTATCACAGTGACAGTTACCGCATAAAAACTATATTTTCTTTTAGATGAAATTGACGCGACGAGCAAATTGTTCACCTGATGGTAAGTGCAACGTCTGCTCATAACAAATGCTATGTCACCCAGAACGTACTTGTGTGGTATCCCAATACGCTAATCACCCTGAGACATCTGTTGTTAAGTCTCATATGCACAGTAATTAGTACATTATTAACCTTCAATCCCAAACACAGTAATTATTCTATACTACCGCTTGACAGCAGAATAACTGTCATTGTGGTGGTAACCTAGACGGTTTTCTGAATCGGAGTTCTACCACCAGTAAAATTTATTACACTTTTCGCCGTAACCAAAAGCTACGTAGTAGGCTGTTGCTACGAAATCCTGAAGCGTTGTCCACTGCTGAATATAGCTAATAACCGTTGGGGAGCAAAAGGTTCTCGTGTGGCAACCTCTTACTGTCAAATTCAGTATAAGGACGACCTGACTAGCTGGAGCGACGACCTGCACGTTTTTGAAGGAAGTCGATGATTGCAGGCAGCTCAAGATCATGGTACTGGTAACATGTAGGGAGGGAGTTCGGATGGGCTGTAATAATGATGATGATTTAAAAGCTAAATTTAGTTTTTCTGTCCAGATTGTAGACGTCTCAATTTATGCTATTAATTGAGTTGGAGTTTCTATATATATACAGTCCTTATCTATTTCTTTTCAATAGCTTAAGTAGTCTAAATATCTATATATACTCGTAATATCTTCCTCTTGTTATTGAAATTACAATAAATGTTATTTATTCTTTGATTGGGTAGAGCTACGATCCTTGGTGTCGACACAATGACAGAAAACAAAATATTTTTATGTGCTGATTAATAACAACAAAAACTTTATTTTAGACTTATTTTAGAGTCTTTAGTATAAATGTATTCAATTACAATATTTTTTTACGTAATTAATATATTTTGCTTGACATGCAATTTATCGGTGACGAAAAGCATTGTGAAGAAACATGCTGCATTTAAAAAAAAAATCAAGGATGTGAAGTTCACCTGCCCGCACTAGAAGCAGACTAAAATGAGTCTGTCTTTAAGTCTTTACTTTTCAATTTCCACTACCTCTCTTCGATCTAAATTACGATTATGTTGTACAACGCAATGCAGAGCGGATCTATCGCCTAAACTGCGAGTCGCTTTGGTAAGGAGGTAGGTTCCGGCGCCCGTCCAAGCATAGGAGTATAGTGCATAGACGTTTTTCTATTAGAACTTTAACAGACGAGATTATTGCTGTAGCTTGTATAATTTGTACCAAAACTAGCCTTACGATAATTTAAACCAAGCATGTTAATAATAATCAAATGCCAGTTTCACGAACAAAAAAAATTAACTGAAAAATTATTTTTTGACTGGCTTTAGTTTTTGTTTTAATTTAATTTCGATTTTATTTTGAGATTACGATTTAAGTGACACATGTTATTTGGCTTCAATACTGTGGATCATCGTGAGGAACTATTTATCCTAAGAGCATTCAGATCCGAATGTTAAAATTAATATTAAAGTCTACTGAGATTTTGATTCCAAAAAATAACAAGTACTTGCTCAGATTCGACAGACCAGCATTCCGTCATAATAACACCTTTGTATTTTCTACATCTACTCGTTTTTTTAATGAAATGAAAATAGTCTACAAGATAAAATGAAACCCTTTTGCTGAACTGGAATCTTTAAAAAAAAAGATAAATGGGATCTCGAGTAGTATTATAAAATACCTTTCGTTGTTTTTTTTTGCTGGAAGAGAATGTTATATTTATCACACGCTGTGCAATGATTTGAAGATCTTGTGAATATTACTTTTGTATCATGGATTTTTTTATACCAATTTGAACTCGAAATATTTTTTAAACTTACCCCACTCAATGATTTCCTGCATGTTAATTTTGCGAGGTAAACTGAACTTGATTTGTGATTTTTATCAAGCAACAAACTTAATGTTAAACGGTAAGAGTCGATCATCACGTGACCCGAGAGAGTATTACTACTTTAATATTAATGGTTTAACTAATTGATGCGGGCGATAAGCTAAGCCATATTGCGTTGGGATCGGATTATGTTGCTCTATATTTGGTTGTTAAAAGCAAAACTTTATCTTACTTACTTTACTTACTTTAGGCTGTATTTGATTTAAACTTCTATTCATTTTTTAGGTAGTAATAAATAAGTCACAGTAGCCTATGGCCAAATATGTACCTAATGTACCAAAATGAAAGCGATGTAGGTCACCACCCGTCACGTCTCGTTTTCCGTGGGGGCAAAAAGTGGTTTACGTGTGTGGTCTCTGCCTACCCCTTTATGTGGAAAAAAGGCTTGACTTTAGAAATATGTTTTCTTTGTGTTAATGTTATTAATATACCAACGGATACGAAGTGAGTGGCCCCGATTCTTAAGCAAGAATATTTTTAAGCATTTATCTATAGCCGGAACATAAAGGTGTCAATAAAATATACATTATATTTAACATAACCGATCTGATGCCCACGTCGTTCACATAACTCAAGTTAAAATGCTAACGATACGATATTTTACATTTATTCTCATCCGATCACAACAGCGCTGTGTTGCTGTGTGACACTGAGACCGCGGCAAATGTCACCCTTGTGTATGAAGGTTAACGATAATATCCAATATGGTCCGTTGTGATCATTAAAGAGCAGTCATAACACAGAAGCTCATTATTTCCTCATAATGAGTTAAAAAAAGATATATTGAACTCTTTATTTCTGAAGCAACCACAGTTTTTCTTATAAACATCACTTATTGGTATCTATATTTCATCACAGGCTTGAAGACTTTTCTTGTATTACTCTAAAGAGTAATGACAGAAAAAGAAATAAGTTTGTTTTTGAAAACATTATGTAGGAAAGAACATGATATAAATAGAGGTCTGTATGTTTAGGTTGCCCAAAACTAAAAGGGCTTTTCTTACAAGGGACATATTGTAACTTTGTTATAAAATAAAAAACTAAAATTATAAACTTAATAGTGTGACGGAAAAAACGAACATTGGTGTGTGTAAATAACTCTTACTCTGCACTTGCAAACTCCCTGACTCGTAAATTTATGATGTAATTTATAAATTAAATTATATGGCATTGAAAAAAAGAATGACCCAGAGTTTCTAGCCGGTTCTTTCATAAGAAGGTCTTATTTTCCGAAGCGGTTTACACTTTGACCTTCATAAAAGCTTTGAACAAGCATAAATTGAGTAATTTTGATTTTGACTTTAACTTAAGTAATCCTTTAGAGTAACGTTAAAAAATCTATTACAGGGCTTGGGGCATTCCATTTCATTGTCCAGGTGTGACGGTGAACTCTATGGGTATGGTCGACATTAGTTTTCGTTCACGTTTTTGTCCCTTACTTACTTAAAATAACCTCTGACAATCATACTTCCCTATAGCTCGTAGAATGACCTCGTCGGTAATACATCAAAGTCCTACTTTATTATTGGTATTCCCATCAGTAAGTACTATCGCAGTGCCAGTTATTTTGACGTCAAGCAATAGTGTGCAAACATTACTGTGTTTCGGTCTGTAGAGTACTGATAACTGATGTAGTTACTGAACATAATTATGTGACTTAAGATGGCTGATGTCTCAGGCCGACGTGCGTGTGATGCCACACAGAAATGTTGTGGGCGACACAGCACTTGTTATGGGCAGACTTTGAACTAACCTCTGCAATGAATGCCGGACAGCAGCTGATTATAAATAAAGAAATTAAAACTGTATTGAGCTGTGTTTAGTTGTTAAGACTCGACATAATTATAAATCAATGAGACCCTTCCGCATAAATTCTATTCATTATTTAACTTTCGCTTAACACCCAGTAAAGTGTCTCCACACGACCAGTATACTCGTGAGCTATAAGAACCAAACTCCAACCGCGTCCCTGTTCATCGGGATCTATTTAGAAATATTTGCTGCATAACGATTCACATTCACGGTTAGAACATTTAACAGTTGCCGGTAGGTGTCCGGCAGAGTAGAAACGCACCTATCGAGCCTCTTTCCTATCGAGGTGTCTTAAGAGGCGCCTAGGGTATTGTACGGATAGACTTTATTCGTGCAGAACAACACCATGCTATGCATTGCTGTCTCTGTACTGCTCGTGGGAACGCAATGGTTTTAAATGTTAAATGCATTGTGACAAATACAAGCAATTGTTTATCTTAAGTAATAGTGGTAAAGTACAAAATTGATCATTTTGCATTAGAATGAACGTGCTTTAAAGAGGAATTTATATCGAAATTTTCACACCCTTAACTTTAAATGAGCCATGGGCTTTTATAGACAGTTGCAATCGCACATATAGTTTATCATTTGATCTGTAAAATTGTTTTCATAATTTACGATGAAGTAAAGCATCGTGAAAAGTATTCAAAATACGTGCAAATGAATTCATCGTTTAAAGGAAATTATACTATTTTACGATGATGCTAAGATACTATTTTAAATAAGCAGCAGTACCGCGTTGCAGCTATGTACTGGCTGTAGCAGACACGCTCTCGCATAATAATAGCGTGCAGCGGCGGCCTATAGGAATAACAGTCTACTGTTAGATGTCACATCGAATCGCAGTTACATAGATATTTAAATTTCAATGAATCTTACTACGTCAGAGACATCAGTCACATCCATGTCACAACACGAGAAACTAGAATAGGTCATACGCCTTACATGGCGCTATTGAAGAATAATTGACTGATCTAGCGGGTAGCTTCTTCCTCGGCACCATCATCTGCCAAAGATACAGCGGAAATTGTGTTACATACAGAACAAGAAAATCTTAATCTTTGATAAAGTTGGTGCTAAAGCTTTATAGATCTTAGCGTTAGCAATGGGACAGATATGCTGATCGCTGGGCAATACATATATTTTCAGGAACAATCAGTAACAAATGTACACAACGGACCAGGAAAATGTACATAAATGAATCGGTAATATGTTAAATTAAAATGTTATGCCAGGGTAATGATATCGGTCGAACCTGCAATTAAAACTGTCTCGCTCCACGTTTATTTTGTAATTAAATTAAGAAGTTCATTCATTATTCGTTCGTCCGTTTATTAATTTACTGGAAAGCTCCGCCCATTTACTTGTAATATAATGTGTTTTAATTACAGTAACAGCGTATTTATTATCTTTACAAACTAACTGCATGTCCAGTATGTAATGTGTAAAGGTATTCAGTTATTGTCAATATTATAATATTATTTTTTATTTGTCTAAAATTTTTAAATTATGTCCTTCCTTCGTTGCACTCTGCACCCTTACTATGTTATCTGCCCAGTCCCAAGGAACACTGGTAGTAGACATCAAGTCAGCCTTTTTGTGCAAATAAAGTTTAAGTAAATAAACAAATGGAAACACTTGCACTGGGGTAACCCGAGTGGTTTACACACAGAATACATAAGTTGTATCACCAAATGCTAGTTGAAACATATCTTTCTTGTTCACCTAAACGTCACAACACATCGACAATTATATAGTACAGCAACATTTTTCTTGAGTTAAGCCTAATGCAAACACAACTGTCATTCGTGACTTGGCCGAAAAATTTAATTTCAAATTGGGAATTATTTTTTAATATGCTTAATGTAAGTGACCAATTCCAGAAACTTTACATTCAACGAATACTGTTCGAGGATTTCATCAAATATATAAATCACATAAATAATAAATAACTTCAAGGCTGAGGCATCAATCATTTGGAAAAGTTTCGTGTTTATGAAATATACATACATTATCCGAGGGTTCTTTGAAAGTACAGAGAGCTTGGTTGGAGGGTCTTTTCTAGAAACAGATGGAAGTTATTTGAAATAACTTGTTTTGCTCCCATGTTAAGTGGTATGTGAAGATGGTTTTCAGTAACATAACACTCATATCTCATTCTCAAACAAATTCATTCCAGATCAGTCAGATCACCAGTCTAATTAAATTTTCTAAGTAATTTTTTTTCTTAGTCGTCTCTTGTGACATTCATGGGACGAGACTTGGTGGTATAAACCAAAAATATTATCAGAGATCCGCGGTAGTACAACTGCACTGATATATTTCATTTATCCACATTCAACCTTAACTGCGCCGCGGTACTCTGAGATACGCAGAGCCGTGACAAACGTCACCTATATTCGCAAGCGCGAAGTTTTATTTCCGTCATTTTAAAGTTATCATCCATACTGCATGTTCTCAGTTATATCTAACGTAGCTAATTTTTATTGGAGCCTGATACAACTGCGTTTATTTAATTAAACTAATTTTACGGATGAGTGCCGTAGAGCGTTGGAACCTTAGGTTATAAATAGCTCAAATGAAACGCTATAAACATAATGTTAATTCTGTTTTTTTAAATGTATAATATTCGCGTTAATACATGAAGTCTGTATTAAGTTCATGTCATTTACCCAGGACCCAGGGCACAAAAGGATTTACTGACCACTGCGACCGTAACAATCATTAAAAAAACCTAAAGCATAATACTAATACATACAAATAAAAATTGTTTTGCTTGTCGTACTGAAATAAGGTAGTTAATAAGATATTGTAACTACAATAACATTTTATAGTATTTGTCCGAAATAAATTTTTCAATTTCAATAATACGTTTTGTGTTCATGAGTTTAGTGTAAGAAATTAAATATGTAAAATATTTTTAGATGTTGTATGTGTATGCCATGCGTCTGAACCTACCACAAATTATTGAAACCGATCACCTTATCGCCTGTTCACATTATCGCGTGAAAAGTTTACGGCCGTGTGGTTTCGACAGTTATTGAAATTATTAATTTTTAAAGGGCTTTAGTCTTCGTTTTGATGAAATGATAAAAACACGTTTCGGGATTAAGATTTAGGTCACATAGATAACGTAACTTCCTAGATCTGTGGCTCATGCTGGAGAGTTGTATAACATTAGAGAAATTGTCGTTTGTCGTTTATCCTTAAATATGTGCAATTTAGTTCCGAATGTAAAAAGAACTAATTTTGTCTACGGAGATCGTAATTCTTAAAAAAATAAAAAGTAAACTAACTCGGGTTCCATGTCCGTTGGACCCGTAACACCTAATTACACTTTTGCGTTTTGAAACCTCAAATTTAATGAGATGCAAACAGTCTATAAGATAAGAGAGAAATACAACCCTTTTTCTGAACTAGTGTCCTTAAAAAGAAGACGGTAAATTAAATCTCGTGGAGTGCTATAAAATTATCCTTTTTTTGTTATTTTTACAGGACTGAATGAAGTTAAATATTTTTACAGATGCTGAGAAGACTTTGTATTATAGAATTTTGATATGAGTAGTAACTAGAAATAGTTTACTTACTCAATAATTCCATACAGAATTTTTAATAAAATTAGAAAACAATTTACGGAAATGCTTTGCATGAATGTGGCAGAAACAAAGTTATTTTACAAATGGATCTTATGAAATGAAATGAAGAGTGCGGTAATCTAATCCGCGACCTGTAGCACGCCAGTCGCTGCGCCAACTGAGATTGAGATTGTTTTATTTCTCATACAAGCACGTGTCACGATGTTGTCCTTCACCGCTGAGCATGTGGAAAATAAGTAATTAAAACTGCAATTAACATTTTTATGGCGCTGCTCTGACACCAGGAATCGAACCCGAATCACTCGAGTAGTAGCACCCTTAGCTACCACGAATGTGATAATTTTTTCGTTTGTACCACCGCGCCTCGTCCCTTGAATGTCATAAGAGACGATTTAATGAAATGCATGGAACAAGTAAAATGGTAAAATGGACTAGAGGTCTGACTCTGGTGCCAGGTTGGTAGAGATATATGTCTGTAATTTTGTTTATTCTATCTCTTTCTTTTTTTCAACGTTTTCTTTAACGAAGCTGAAAGTTAGTGAGTATCTGTGTATTAGTAAGAATAATGCTAAATATTCAGCGCAAATTACTGTTCGATCTACGCAAAATGAGCTTATAGTGTCTTGAAATCTTGCAGCGGTATGCTTGAATTGCTTCATGCTTGATTATGTTTTATTAATTATAGGATACCGAGCCTACCACCGGCTACCCAATCATCTTCTCTATTGAAATTACGATGTTTTTTTTAATTTCAATAGCTTCGCGAATCATTCTTGGTAGGAATCGGATTTCTGTGGCAAGGATTTGTGTTCTACCAAATCTGATGTAATGGTTGGGGTGATCCAGATAGTGATCACAAACTGCAGACTTCCTAGAGCGTCGAAGCTTCACATCATTCACTTCTTTTACGCGGGTTTTTAAGGATCTTTTTATTTGTCCTATGTAAGAGAGACCACATTAACAATCTAGATTATATACTACTGTATCTTGTAGAGGGACATTACACTTGATAGAAGGTAAAAACTGACTAATCTTCTTCTGCGTCTTGAAAAATGTTCTTATGGAAGCCCGCTTCAAGATATGGCGAATCTTGTCCGTGACTCCTCTGACATATGGTAGAACAGCAGGTACACGCTCGACTGTGGCCGGTTTGTTCAGTTCCTGTTAGGAAGACCCGAAGCTTGTTGTCGTGCAGAACTTGCTTGACATCCTGAAGCTCGTTGACAAGGTGTTTCATGTCACAGATCCCGCTCGTACCGTGCTCTCTGAAAAAAAGATTTTTTCCACGGTAGCTAACTGTGATGTACGGTGGTGAGATTCACCTTTCAAGTATCGGTACGTGTGGGTTTTTTTCTATACACAGTATGACCTCAGTATCACCTCAGTCCCCCCGTGATCATGGGTGCTGTAAAGCAATCGAAACGTCGGGTTATAAATAGTTAAAATTAAACGCGATAAAATCCGTAAAATTTGTTTTATTAAACGTACTCGTATAAATCAGTTTCGATCAATTTCAAGCTGCATGCAGCTCGCAACTAACAGGCGTTTAGCTTAACGCCTGCAGTGCGTTAGAGATCGGTGGAACTGATTGCATTGTCACAGTTACGAGTCAGTTTGAATGCAGACTGGAAGTACACGCCTTGTTTTTACGTTCCGGTACAAGAGCTTGACAATTCTGTTTTATCCTAAATATCAAAATATAATACTGTTTATTTTTCCATCTTTTCATTTATCATAAATAAAATGGTACAACTATTCTTACTTCCTTCATTAACTGATGTATTATTTAAATATTTAACTAAAAGCTTTTAAAGCTTTCACGTTAATAAATCCTCTCAATATACGAATAACGAAATTATTAAACGAGTAAATATTATTTTAATAAATATGATATTCAATGTTTTAATCCAAAGCAATAATACTGAATATTTTTGTATTATATGGCAGCCTGAATACCGAGCCGTGGTAAATCAAGGGGGCCCTCCCCTTGCCTTAAATTTCATAGTACGCGAGGGATCTGAGTACGATCCTGTGTGCTGGCATCACAAAATTGTTTTGTAATATTAAGTGCTGATTTACTACGAGCATGCTTGAGTAATAAAAACAATTTCGAAAACATGTGAAGTCTGTCAAACCACATTAGATCCGCGTTGTGGACTCTTTCCGGTTCTAAAGCCGTTTCAGACACGAGAAGAGGCCTATAATCATCAGTGAGATCTTTATGTCGACATATATAAGTGAGGCTATTACTTTACCTTTTATTAATACCAAAAATAAATAATATATGAGCAAATATTTACTTCAGCAGTTATTAGAGATTAATGATCGTAATTTGGTAGACAGTCTATCGCTAAGTCACGAGGAAGTGAAATGTAATTTATATAAACCTTTCTATTATTGGTAGTAGGATTCCTGTGGGATTCCATTTAGATGCAAACAGAGTTGTGCAAACATCACTGTATTTCGGTTTAATGGGCACGGAAGCTAGTGAATTTAGTTACAAGGCATATGAGACTTGAGAATCGATGTCTCACAGTAACGTGCGCACTGTATCCACAGAGGGATACAGTGCGCATGGTCCTGGATTCGAATTCCAGCCGGCGTCAAAGATATGTGCAAAAACATAAATCGTTGGTCTACGGGTTTACATTTGATGCGTATGTGAAATTCATGTCTAAAAACGCATTTACGCTTCAGGAGAAATTCTAGTGTAGGCAGTACACAGTAACGTTTGCACACTACTGCTTGACGTCAGAATAACTCGTACTGCGGTGGTACCTACCTAGAGAGATACCTGCATAGGAATCCTACCCCTAATCATTTTTAAAAAATTATTAATCTTAATTATTATTAATAATCACTGTTATTATACAACGTCTTCTAGTTGTGAACCAGAACAAAGTTGATATTGCCAAGGAAAAGGGTAGCTACCTCTAGGGTACGCCAGATCGGATGATCTGATCTGTGGAGGACGTCTCCACCGACTAGTAATATTTAGAGGTTGTATATAAAGTTAGCGTCTCAGAAACTCTCATGTGATGACATAGATGTCGCTACGCATTAGTGTGTAAACATTCCTGTTAATCGGTCTGATGGCTAGTGTAATTACTGGGCATATGAGACTTAAGAACAGATGTCTAAGGATGATGAGCGCAGTGTGGTGCCACACAGAAGTTTTCTGGGTGTTACAGCATTTGTTATGGGCAGACGTTGCACTTACTATCCGGTGAACATTTTGCTCGTCTCGTCATTTTCTCCTATAAAAAATACAAGAATTTTCCTAAGTTGAGTTTTTGTAAAATGTGAAGCACCTGGTCCTCCCATAAGAGACAAAATGGCTTCAAAATGTTCTTCTCTTATGCCGACTAATACTTTGGGATACATGGAGTAGTAATCTAGTATTTACTCGTACGACGCTAATTTACATGTTGTAACACAAGAGACTTCGCTCTTGGTGAAGAAATCAATCTGCAATGTGAAATAGACCACAACAAGTGGTTGCGTCTTTCGACGGAAACTTCTATATTATTTAACGACAAGTGAAATAAATTACATACGTGTGTGGCCTAATGGTCAGAGTACGTTATTTCTACGTCGCAGGTTGTAGATTCAAATCCAAACTGGTAGATAAAGTTTGTACAAATACACAAATCTGTTGGTTTTCGGGTCTGTTGTAATTATCCTCCTGTCTCTGGCACTGCATCCTAGCATACCTCTGGTGTTATCACGTGAGCGACACATCGGGCGCGGTTAGGTGAGGACAAGTAAGGGCGCCTCTGTGTTACTACAATGTCCCGGATTTTGTAGCTTCTTTTAGATTTATATAACAAATTTGAAAAGTACAATCATTTTTAAACGACTATTAACAGCTTATGAATATCTAGCGCTGTACATGTATTACAGCTTGGTACAAATCTCTTCTGATCTTATTTATTTTATCCGAACGAAATTTTTAAAAAGAAATTTGCTACAGACACCTGTATTTATGTTAGCAATGGAAATCTACCAACCCACAAAGGAGCAGTGTGGCAAACTAGGAAGGGATTCCAAAACGATTTATTCGTTTCGATAAACACGTATTCAATTATATTTAATTCTAATACGACTACATTTAAACTAATGTTTATCGAATTAGATCACAAAAATTCATCCAATCTTTCTGATACTAAACACGTTCAACAAACTACAAAATCAGAGTCGATCCGCCGAGATCTCCAGCTGCGCGTGTATCATTCCGCATTCAAAAACCAACGAACCGTGATTAAACGTGACATATTCATCTCGGGAAACTCTGAGTTTGCAAATATGAAAAAAAATCCTTTAAACTTATTAGAAAGAGATGAATAAATAAGGGGAGAGAGATGCGTAGATTTACATAACATCATACTACAACTCTTTTAAATTATAGTTAATAGAATCAGGCGTTATTCTGCGGAAATCCATTATGATGAAGGAAAGTAAGTTTATGTAGAGTCTTGCCTATTATATTCTGCATGCGGATCTTAGCAAATTAACTTACTTTCCTTCTTTAAAATTAAACGGCGGGTGAAACCCCATGGCACAACTTGTTATATGTATGCTGAAATGAAAATTAAGTTGTGACAAATTTCTGCTAAGGGACATTTATCCATGTATTTATCACCGCACAATGTACCTTATCATGTGTTAAGCTGTATCTGGGGTATAAGATATAGACAGAAATAAAATTAAGATTATCTTCAGTTGTAATAAACTTAAACGACTACCATAAAATATAGTTACAAGTTGAAATATTTGTCTAGGTCTATCTACAAGTCTATCTCTATCAGGCCGTTAAACAATATTATATTTTAAACATTCTCAACGAATATAGCACCCTGCTGTGTTTTATATTACGGTTGAGAGTTGAGTGTTATTAAATGCATGTTTAAATTACATGTAATAGTCCGTAATGTCTTCATCTTTATCTTTATAGTTCGAAATATTGTTAGAAGCTTAAATTGTTTGTACAGAAAGGTCAAATTATGAAGATAATTAAGTCGAGTCTTAACAAGAGAATAATAAGCTTATGACAGTATTATTTCCAATGGATGTACGAGACAAGTAAGTTGTTTACCTGATGGTAAGTGCTGAGTGCGGTGTTACCCAGAACTTTGCTAACGAAAGTTTTAAGTGGCACCACACTATTACACACTCATCATCATTAGACATCGGTTCTTCAGCCAGTTCAGGGTACACGATACCTTGTAAATCCACTAGTCACTACTAAGACCTAGTAGAAGACATTTTGTGATTGAATTAACGGCGTGGAACTTATTGCATGTTGATGGTTACCAGTCACTTTGCATGTTTGTATTGGAAATCAACTGACACTGCCTATTTTTAATAAATATTATAGAATGTAGATTTTTCCTTTTTTTTATTATAATACTAAATCTAACAATCAGTATCAGGCGTTGAAGTTCAAAATTTTACCTAACTTATTATGAGTTTTATAAAAACACAAGAAGAAATAGATCTTACTTCAGTAACATTTTACACGCTATATTCAACAAAAACAAGAATAAGTTCGTTTCATGAACAATAAATAAATAAAGTGTCACATGTAATTCATTCCTTACATACACAGCCCCAATTTATCTTCTTTTTACTATACGTCGCAGTCCGCCTCGTGTGGAAAAGAACCGCAATAACTGCGTCACTTGGAAATTCAATTGGCATATAACTTATATTTTTAAAGAACTACTGGTGGTGGGATTCCTATGCAGGAATCCGTCTAGGTAGGTACCACCCCAGGGTCAGTTATTCTGCCGTGAAGCAGTAGTGTGCAAGCATTACTGTGTTTCGGTTAGAAGGGCACTGTGAGCAAGCGTAATCACTGGGCATTTGAGACTTAAGAACTGATGTCTCAAGGTGACGGGCGCAGTGTGGTGTCACACAGAAATATTCTGGGTGACACAGCATTTGTTGTGGGAGGACGTTGCACTTATCATCAGGTGAACGTTTGCTCGTTTCATCACATCATCCAATATAAAAAAAGCCTACTCGAACGCTGCTGGCGCATCTTTCGGCGATGAAAACTGTATCCCTCTCAACTGTTTTTTTTAGGAAACAAAAATAAGTTTAACCGTACCGGTTAAACATATGTCCAGGAATTCCTCATTTTGATCGCTTAGTGCAAGGGCGCGTTGTCTACCTTCTAGGCGTCTAGAATCAATGTTAGCCTATGTGTTATGTGTTTCTATTATATTTCATTCAAATCAAAGAATATATAGTATAATATTAAAAACGGAGACATGAAAAATACGGTAACTAAAAACATGACAGCTCTCTTTAAAATTTTCCTTACACTGAGAAGCTTAAATTCTAAAAGGTTTTTTTACGACAGCTTAAACTCTGTATTGTAAGAGTAATAATGCTTTCACGATAAACAAATGCTTAGTTAGATGAAAAAAGCGTCAAACGCCTCATTGGTACATACGTCCACAGTGTACCCAGTGACAAATAAGCTAGCTGCTAATAACCGCGTTGCTGAGAGCTGACGTTATCGCCCAACATCACTGATGGAACTACGGGAAATATCAGCAGATACGTTTTGTAAATCGTTTTTTTTTATTTTATTCTTTGGTTAGCACCTTCCTTCTACTTTTCACCATAACAAAGGTTGACTGGTAGAGAATGCCACTAGGCATTAAGTCCGCCCATTGTAGCCCTTAGCTTAAGGTGTCAGCAAAAAAGGATAAATAAATAAATGAAATAAAATAACTTAATAGTATAGGGAAAGGAAGTTGTATTGATATATTTAGCTTAGTGTATTTGAATAACTACCCATTCTTGATTCTTTATAAAAAAAACGATACCTCAAGTCCGATAATCACGTATCCTGAGTGTATTTCCTAAATATACATCAGCACGCACAACTTAACCAGATCCAAAACTAACATTTGTGTTTTTGTGCAATTGTTGGCTGACTCTTACAGTTAGGACACATGGTAAATTATTAATAATAATAAACATATATTTCAAGTAACACAGACTTATTTTGTTAGTACTACAATCTTATTTTCTATGTTAGTCCTTAACTTTAACTTATCGTTATTTGAGATGCGAGTCATCGCTGAACCACTCCGCTCGAAATAGCGCAGCAATGACTCACATATTTGCAGTCCAACCTGCTACTAATAATCCTTAGGATGCCATTGGTACTGCCCCGCAGTCTGCGCACCAGCGATCCGCATCTTTTTCGCATAGTGGCATAAAAGCAGTCATCTCGCGCAGCCGCATACATCCCTGATGTACTACAAAAACGAGGCAATCCCATCAGCACCCTAAACGAGTTGTTATATTGAACACGGAGAGCGTTGTATGACTTTTGAGAGTAGTTGGCCCACAGGTTGCACGTGTAGAAAGTTGTGCAGTAGGCTCTGAACAACGTGATCTTAACGCTGCTTGAACAACGCACAAACCCGCGAGCCAGCATATTAGCTCTCACTGACAACGCCCTCCGTTCTCTCTCGATATCATTGTCGTCTTTGAGGTCAGGAGTCAACATATGCCCGAGATATTTAAAATGAAAGACCCTCTCCAATGTCGTGCCATTGAGCAATATGGGTGGTACTTCATTTGGTGCTTTACCCTCAGCCTCAAAGACCATCACTACACTTTTTCTTTCATTGTAGATCAGACCATTTCCTCCCACATCATATTGGCCATTAGCTTTCTGAGGCCACAAATTGACGCACTCAGCAGTACCATGTCATCGGCGTAGCTTATGTTATTCATACAAATCCGTCTATGTAGCAGCCGAACTTGGTGCTGCCGAGCTCGCTTAGCAAATCATTCACATAAAGGTTAAAGAGCGCTGGTGAGCTTAAACCCCCTTGCCTCACCCCGCACTCCAACCCATACGGCCGTGAAAACACTCCTGCCCATCGGACATTGTTGACCTGGTTTCTATACCAATATTTAAAGATATTAATGAGTTCCGGAGGTATGTGGACTGATGAAACCAGGTCAAATGCCTTCGAAAGGTCTAGGAAGCAGGCATAAACTGGAGTCTTACGCCTCGCATAGTAAGTGACGGCATGCTTAAGACCCAGTTCCGCACTCTCCGTAGACAATTCCGGTCGAAACCCAAACTGATTGTCATGAGGCTTTACAAACTTATTTAACTGCGTATTAAGCAAGCTGTCAAATACTTTTGAGACCACCGTGGCCAATGAGGCCTTCCTTCTTGGGATAGGTCTATCTCCAGCTGTGGAATATCAACCGGCTGATAAAAATGACTGTGTTACTTAAAACACGCCTGGCTCAATAGTCGGAATGCCTACCTACTTTTGTGAATCTGTTTCCTAAAATTTCGTTGACGCATATTTTTGTTATACCCCGTGTCTTCTATTTTTCAATATATGTAGTATTTTACACAATTTCAGCTCCATGAAAAAATGAACAGCTTCATAAGCTGCATTTCGCTGCAGAAATTTGATATAAGACTTTTTGTTTTGACTGACTGATTTGTCTCCAAATAAAGTTGCCACTTTATATATTTTTTAATATTCAGGAAACCAACATTAATATGAAATTTTATCAAAGTTCTTCTGTATCCGGTCTTTCTGTACAGTTAAATGCTTTAGTAACTAATTATAAATCATTTTTTTAGAAAATTTTAAGGCATCACTTAATGCTTTGATAGACACAAATCGACACGAAATTATGCCCGGACAGGATTTAATAATAATGTTCAAGCACCATTCCCCAAACCGTGTAACGATTTTATCTAAAACGAGTCTATTCTGAAAGTCCGGTTCATTAAGTACATATGGTTCTTACTACGGGCTTAAAAGTATTAATGTCATCAGTGTGATATAAAAATTAAAAAAAAAATGGATCTTTCTACTTTAAACTGAAAACTCAGACGAAATATGAATCATAAAATTAGTTGTAGTATGTTTGCAGTAATGTAAAAAATGCCCTTAATCCAACATATTTATTTATTCCTGCAAATGTTAACACATCATAGGATGTTACATATCATAATATCTAACCCATCATGGTACGAAACACAAAATAGGGTGGAACTTACACATAGCACATAACACATCATAGTGCGTTTCACATAACAGGGCGTAACGTAACATATAGAGTAACTCACGATATGACGTAAAACAACAAAGTGTGCAACAAGTCATAGGGTGAAACGTCTTTTATCGTTAACGACTGCGTGGCCTCGTCGTAGAACCTCGTAGTCATCTGATTCAGACACAGTTCAAGGACACAAATATTGAAAAAAATTATTTTCCTAATTTATACCAGCAAAAAGAGAATGTATGTGAAATTTCTGTCTGTAAATCGCTCTCACGATACACCAGAAATTGAAGAGCGATTGTTTAAAAAATTGTTTGCTGAAAGGATAGCAGCATTTTCCTGGAACAGCGCAACTGACAACTATACCCCTATACATATACCCCTTCATATCAGGTCCAGTGAGCACACGGCTCAAAAAAGTTTTCTTTACATTTACGACTGAAGGTTAGTGACATTCAACACAATAATCAACTGGGATTTAGTATACTTGCCAATTTATTCTTATATACGTTTAAACGTATCGTATTTAAAGATACTGGATAGTTTTCTTTCGATTTACAACTAAAGGTCAATAACACAGTGATACAATTAACCGTAAAACTCTAGAAAGCAAATCTCAAATCTATTAAAAATATAAAAATGTATAAAAACTATATCATTTCATATTTATTTATACGTAGTCTAGAAGTACATGTTGCTGACTATACTCAGCACACGATAAAAGCGGTAATGTTAGACACACAACTTCACCTTTTAAAAATAAAAGTCACATTTGTCTTACCCCGGGCGCTCTCACGACGCTGTGGTATGTTATGAAGACTGAATAAATATGAAATACCGCACGGTACGAATTCTAATTGGAACTGGTGATTAAATTCTCTTGAGGATAAATTCCACGTAATTATTTCAAACCTTTGATTTTTATCTATTCTGAAAAACCGATTCTTAATCGCTGCGATATTAAAACGTAAGATGAATTCTTATTACGTTCATCGTTTATGCATCGTTTTGCTGAGTCGGATACCGTTTTGTTGTGAAATCCTCAATTAATTGTAATAAGTTTTCAGTCATTTAATATTTTTATCTATATTAAAAAACAAATTCTTAATCGCTGCGACATTAAAAAGTAAGATGAATTCTTATTACGTTTTTCGTTTAGAACATTTAATTAAGTGGTGGACATCTTAACAAATAAGCTAAATTGACGCCATATATAAAAAAGTAAAGTTTCAGCCTATAAATGTCCCACTTCTGAGCACAGGCCTCCTCTCATTTCTACGAGGGTTTTGGAGCTAGGAAGAATCCGCTACCCTGCTCCAATGCCGGTTGGCGGACTGCACATGTCTTCGAAATATTTTTTTTTGTTTTTCAGACATGTAGGTTTCCACGCGTTGTTTTCCTTCACCGCCGAGCAATCAGCACTTAAAATTGCAATTAATAATTTTAGTGGTGCCGGCACCGGGAATCGAACCCAGGTCACTCGCTTACTACGAAATTCAAAGCGAGCGCCTAGCCTCTGAACTACCACGGCTATAATAATATGTATAACAATATGCCAATATGCCATGCTTCTTTGGAATGACAGATACCTGAACTAGTGAGTAATCTCGGGATATATCCGTACTAATATCATAAATGCGAGTAACTACCTCTGTGCCTCTGTCTGTTTGTTACCTTTTCACAGTCTTGACGAAATTTGGCACCGAGATAGCTATCATTCTGGAGAAGGTCGTAGGATGTTTATTATTACCTTTTCACGGTAACAAACAGAGAGAGTCAGCTCACGCGATTGAGTGAGCTGACTCTCTCTGTTTGTTACCGTGAAGGTGAAGTGAAGGTAATAATAAACATCCTACGACCTTCTCCAGAATGATAGCTATCTCGGTGCATAATTTCGTCAAGACCGTGAAAAGGTAACAAACAGACAGAGGCACAGAGTTAGTTACTTTAGCATTTATGATATTAGTGCGGATATATCCCGAGATTACTAACTAGTTCACGTATCTGTAATTCCAAGGAAGCATGGCATATTATTATACATATTATTATAGCCGTGGTAGCTCAGGGGCTAGGCGCTCGCTTTGAATTTCGTAGTAAGCGGTGCCGGCACCACTAAAATTATTAATTGCAATTTTAAGTGCTGATTTGATACTTGCTGGGCGGTGAAGGAAAACAACGCGTGGAAACCTACATGTCTGAGAAAATGAAAATATTTCGAAGGCATGTGCAGTCCGCCAACCGGCATTGGAGCAGCGTGGGGGATTCATCCTAGCTCCAAAACCCTCTTTGAAATGAGAGGAGGCCTATGCTCAGAAGGGGGACATTTATAGGCTGAAACTTTACTTTTTTTTAGATATGGCGTCAATTTAGCTTATTTGTTAAGATGTCCACCATTTCATTAAATGTTCTAAACAAAGACCGCAATAAGAATTCATCTTACTTTTTAATGTCGCAGCGATTAAGAATTGGTTTTTCAGAATAGATAAAAATAAAAGCTTTGAAATAATTACGTGGAATTTATCCTCAAGAGAATTTAATCCCCAGTTCCAATTAGAATTCGTACCGTGCGGTATTTCATATTTATTGAGTGTTCATAACATACCGCAGCGTCGTGAGAGCGCCCGGGGTGAGACAAATGTGACTTTTATTTTCAAAAGGTGAAGTTGTGTGTCTAACATTACAGCTTTTATCGTGTGCTGAGTATAGTCAGCAACATGTACTTCTATACTACGTTTAAATAAATATGAAATGATATAGTTTTTATACATTTTTATTTTTTTAATTGATTTGAGATTTGCTTTCTAGAGTTTTACGGTTAATTGTATCACTGTGTTATTGACCTTTAGTTGTAAATCGAAAGAAAACTATCCAGTATCTTTAAATACGATACGTTTAAACGTATATAAGAATAAATTGGCAAGTATACTAAATCCCAGTTGATTATTGTGTTGAATGTCATTAACCTTCAGTCGTAAATGTAAAGAAAACTTATTTGAGCCGTGTGCTCACTTGACCTGATGTGAAGGGGTATATGTATAGGGGTATAGTTGTCAGTTGCGCTGTTCCAGGAAAATGCTGCTATCCTTTCAGCAAACAATTTTTTTAACAATCGCTCTACAATTTCTGGTGTATCGTGAGAGCGATTTACAGACAGAAATTTCACATACATTCTCTTTTTGCTGGTATAAATTAGGAAAATAATTTTTTTCAATATTTGTGTCCTTGAACTGTGTCTGAATCAGATGACTACGAGGTTCTACGACGAGGCCACGCAGTCGTTAACGATAAAAGACGTTTCACCCTATGACTTGTTTCACACTTTGTTGTTTTACGTCATATCGTGAGTTACTCACTATGTTACGTAACGCCCTGTCATGTGAAACGCACTATGATGTGTTATGTGCTATGTGTAAGTTCCACCCTATTTTGTGTTTCGTACCATGATGGGTTAGATATTATGATATGTAACATCCTATGATGTGTTAACATTTGCAGGAATAAATAAATATGTTGGATTAAGGGCATTTTTTACATTACTGCAAACATACTACAACTAATTTTATGATTCATATTTCGTCTGAGTTTTCAGTTTAAAGTAGAAAGATCCATTTTTTTTTAATTTTTATATCACACTGATGACATTAATACTTTTAAGCCCGTAGTTAAGAACCATATGTACTTAATGAACCGGACTTTCAGAATAGACTCCTTTTAGATAACATCGTTACACGGTTTAGGGAATGGAGCTTGAACATTATTACGAGTATTAAACCTTGTTGGGCATATTTTTGTGTCGATTTGTGTCTCTCAAAGCATTAAAGTGATGCCTTAAAATTTTCTAAAAAAATTATTTATAATTAGTTACTAAAGCATTTAACTGTATAGAAAGACCGGATACAGAAGAACTTTGATAAAATTTCATATTAATGTTGGTTTCCTGAATATTAAAAAATATATAAAGTGGCAACTTTATTTGGAGACAAATCAGTCAGTCAAAACAAAAAGTCTTATATCAAATTTCTGCAGCGAAATGTAGCTTATGAAGCTGTTCATTTTTTCATGGAGCTGAAATTGTGTAAAATACTACATATATTGAAAAATAGAAGACACGGGGTATAACAAAAATATGCGTCAACGAAATTTTAGGAAACAGATTCACAAAAGTAGGTAGGCATTCCGACTATTGAGCCAGGCGTGTTTTAAGTAACACAGTCATTTTTATCATATTCCACAGCTGGAGATAGACCTATCCCAAGAAGGAAGGCCTCATTGGCCACGGTGGTCTCAAAAGTATTTGACAGCTTGCTTAATACGCAGTTAAATAAGTTTGTAAAGCCTCATGACAATCAGTTTGGGTTTCGACCGGGATTGTCTACGGAGAGTGCGGAACTGGGTCTTAAGCATGCCGTCACTTACTATGCGAGGCGTAAGACTCCAGTTTATGCCTGCTTCCTAGACCTTTCGAAGGCATTTGACCTGGTTTCATATTATATTCTGTGGAGAAAGACGAATGAAGTCCACATACCTCCGGAACTCATTAATATCTTTAAATATTGGTATAGAAACCAGGTCAACAATGTCCGATGGGCAGGAGTGTTTTCACGGCCGTATGGGTTGGAGTGCGGGGTGAGGCAAGGGGGTTTAAGCTCACCAGCGCTCTTTAACCTTTATGTGAATGATTTGCTAAGCGAGCTCGGCAGCACCAAGTTCGGCTGCTGCATAGACGGATTTGTATGAATAACATAAGCTACGCCGATGACATGGTGCTGCTGAGTGCGTCAATTTGTGGCCTCAGAAAGCTAATGGCCAATATGCGAGGCTTATGTGGGAGGAAATGGTCTGATCTACAATGAAAGAAAAAGTGTAGTGATGGTCTTTGAGGCTGAGGGTAAAGCACCAAATGAAGTACCACCCATATTGCTCAATGGCACGACATTGGAGAGGGTCTTTCATTTTAAATATCTCGGGCATATGTTGACTCCTGACCTCAAAGACGACAATGATATCGAGAGAGAACGGAGGGCGTTGTCAGTGAGAGCTAATATGCTGGCTCGCGGGTTTGTGCGTTGTTCAAGCAGCGTTAAGATCACGTTCTTCAGAGCCTACTGCACAACTTTCTACACGGGCAACCTGTGGGCCAACTACTCTCAAAAGTCATACAACGCTCTCCGTGTTCAATATAACAACTCGTTTAGGGTGCTGATGGGATTGCCTCGTTTTTGTAGTACATCAGGGATGTATGCGGCTGCGCGAGTTGAATGCTTTTATGCCACTATGCGAAAAAGATGCGGATCGCTGGTGCGCAGACTGCGGGGCAGTACCAATGGCATCCTAAGGATTATTAGTAGCAGGTTGGACTGCAAATATGTGAGTCATTGCTGCGCTATTTCGAGCGGAGTGGCTCAGCGATGACTCGCATCTCAAATAACGATAAGTTAAAGTTAAGGACTAACATAGAAAATAAGATTGTAGTACTAACAAAATGAGTCTGTGTTACTTGAAATATATGTTTCTTATTATTAATAATTTACCATGTGTCCTAACTGTAAGAGTCAGCCAACAATTGCACAAAAACACAAATGTTAGTTTTGGATCTGGTTATGTTGTGCGTGCTAATGTATATTTAGGAAATACACTCACGATACGTGATTATCGGACTTGAGGTATCGTTTTTTTTATAAAGAATCAAGAATGGGTAGTTATTCAAATACACTAAGCTAAATATATCAATACAACTTCCTTCCCTATACTATTAAGTTATTTTATTTTATTTATTTATTTATCTTTTATTGCTGACACCTTAAGCTAAGGGCTACAATGGGCGGACTTAATGCCTAGTGGCATTCTCTACCAGTCAACCTTTATTATGGTGAAAAGTAGAAGGAAGGTGCTAACCAAAGAATAAAATAAAAATAAAATCGATTTACAAAACGTATCTGCTGATATTTCCCGTAGTTCCATCAGTGATGTTGGGCGATAACGTCAGCTCTCAGCAGCGCGGTCATTAGCAGCTAGCTTATTTGTCACTGCAGTATCACTGGGTACACTGTGGATGTATGTACCAATGAGGCGTTTGACGCTTTTTTCATCTAACTAAGCATTTGTTTATCGTGAAAGCATTATTACTCTTTCAATACAGAGTTTAAGCTGTCGTAAAAAAAACCTTTTAGAATTTAAGCTTCTCAGTGTAAGGAAAATTTTAAAGAGAGCTGTTGATGTTTTTAGTTACTGTATTTTTCATGTCTCTATTTTTAATATTATACTAAATATTATTTGATTTGAATGAACTATAATAGAAACACATAACACATAGGCTAACATTGATTCTAGACGCCTAGAAGGTAGACAACGCGCCCTTGCACTAAGCGATCAAAATGAGGAATTCCTGGAAATATGTTTAACCGGTACGGTTAAACTTATTTTTGGTCCCTAAAAAAAACAGTTGGGAGGGATACAGTTTTCATCGCCGAAAGATGCGCCAGCAGCGTTCGAGTAGGCTTTTTTTATATTGGATGATGTGATGAAACGAGCAAACGTTCACCTGATGATAAGTGCAACGTCCTCCCACAACAAATGCTGTGTCATCCAGAATATTTCTGTGTGACACCACACTGCGCCCGTCACCCTGAGACATCAGTTCTTAAGTCTCAAATGCCCAGTGATTACGCTTGCTCACAGTGCCCTTCAAACCGAAACACAGTAATGCTTGCACACTACTGCTTCACGGCAGAATAACTGGCCCTGGGGTGGTACCTACCTAGACGGATTCCTGCATAGGAATCCCACCACCAGTAGTTCTTTAAAAATATAAGTTATATGCCAATTGAATTTCCAAGTGACGCAGTTATTGCGGTTCTTTTCCACACGAGGCGGACTGCGACGTATAGTAAAAAGAAGATAAATTGGGGCTGTGTATGTAAGGAATGAATTACATGTGACACTTTATTTATTTATTGTTCATGAAACGAACTTATTCTTGTTTTTGTTGAATATAGCGTGTAAAATGTTACTGAAGTAAGATCTATTTCTTCTTGTGTTTTTATAAAACTCATAATAAGTTAGGTAAAATTTTGAACTTCAACGCCTGATACTGATTGTTAGATTTAGTATTATAATAAAAAAAAGGAAAAATCTACATTCTATAATATTTATTAAAAATAGGCAGTGTCAGTTGATTTCCAATACAAACATGCAAACTGACTGGTAACTATCAACATGCAATAAGTTCCACGCCGTTAATTCAATCACAAAATGTCTTCTACTAGGTCTTAGTAGTGACTAGTGGATTTACAAGGTATCATGTACCCTGAACTGGCTGAAGAACCGATGTCTAATGATGATGAGTGTGTAACAGTGGTGCCACCTAAAACTTTCGTTAGCAAAGTTCTGGGTAACACCGCACTCAGCACTTACCATCAGGTAAACAACTTACTTGTCTCGTAAATCCATTGGAAATACTCGTAATACTGTCATAAGCTTATTAATCTCTTGTTAAGACTCGACCTAATTATCTTCATAATTTGACCTTTCCGTACAAATTCTATTAATTATTTAAGCTTCGTTTCACACCCAGTCAGCCAGCTCTATACAATTCATATTCATATAAGCTTTGGCAGCCAAACACGTTTGCTGCCTCCCTGTTCATCGGAGTCTATTCAGAAACATTTGCTGCGTGACGATTTACGTATCGTAACAGGTTTGCATGGTTCTTGCGGTAATTTAATAATATTGGAAACGTTTTTAGTAATTTTAACGTATATGTACCTTAAAAGTACCTCAATCTACTTCTCAGACATAGTTCGGAATTGTCAGTATAGATATGAGTAGATGATATAAATAAGTAAAATAGATATTGAAGTACTATACCGACCTGCAACGGTACAAATAATTTCGGACGAAACTATTATCCACAGGATCAATGATCGTAAGGATCATATACGGAGCATTTATGCTCTCGCCGCCTTGAAAGGTACGTCAAGTTTATTCCTTACTCATCCCGTGGGTGTCGTAAAAGTTGACAGAAGGAAAATAAAAAGCAGGAGATGGGCAACAGCATCTTCCTGGAAGATCTGAATAAATAAACTGCGGTTGGCAACCCTCCTGCCAAGCGTGGCAACTATGGCAAAATCACCTCAAAATAAGAGCTACAAACTATTGTGGCAATCTGTGGGAGAGGCCTATGTTTAGCATTGGAGTGGTTATAGGCTGAAATGATGAAGATGAAATAGCTTGTAAAATATTTAACAAGAACTGCGAATTAGTCTTTAGTAGTAGCTGCTTTAACTTTCAAAGCTAATTTCTCATCGAGCTCAGAATGTTCCAGAAATTACTTTGCAAGGAAAATAGCTTTCAGCTTAACCTAAATAACAGCTACAAACAATAGAATAGAGCAAAGAGGTCACAACTAATTTACTTCCAAGAAGTGCAAGACCGGAGGACTTTAAGCGATACTCAATTACCAGCAATAACGTTAGATATTCCATGAATTTAAAATCTTATAGACTATTCTTCTGTTATGTTTTAAGTCAACTACTTTTGATTTCGATGTTTTTAAAGTCGTTTTAAAAAAATCGTAAATTACATTATAGTACCAAATTAGCGGCGACGTGGTTCGCCTCACGTCACGACACGTTTTCCGCGGAGCCTAAAAGTGGGCTAGGCTGTGAGGCCTCTGCCCACCCCTTATATGAGAATAGGTGTGACAATGTATGTACTCGTATGTATGCAGGTTATTGTAAGTGTTTGTATGAAACCTACCTTTTGCCTATTTTATAAGAGCTTAAGGGCATAATGACGCAAATGGACGTGCTCATGTGGTCACCAAGTAGTAATAGCCATAAGATATCCATACCATATGCCATAGAAATGGACCGCTAGGATCGTCGTACACAGTCAGGAAGCAAGTTATTGCATAAAACTTCACTTCTAAAACAGCGAGCAGAACAATTCGATAGTAAATTAATTCAGATCGCCGCGACACGTTATTCGTAAACTTATAATATCTTCTCAAAAGACTGGAAAGTGAATTATCTAAAAATCGATTCAGTTATACGGCTTAGCTTATACTGAGCTAAGTCTAAAAGTGTTCGTTGGCCACTGTGCCAGTCGTTATTTGAAACTATTAAGTACACAATTCTTATATAAATTAATGCAGTTAAATATTGAGAGAGCAGTTAGACATCACAAATTTCAATTTATATTTCGTTTATTTTTTACTAGCTGATGCCCGCGACTTCCTCCGTTTGGATATAGGATTTTAAATATTCCGTGGGAACTATTTTATTTTCCGGGATGCCTGCCTGCTTGCAGCTGCTTTCGATGGTATCGCTTTTGCCGTCCAACTGACATGACAAAATGAGGACTACAGAATAAGTCTGTGTTAGGAGCTAACATTTTCGACTCTACAACATATGCTGCGCAACAAAAAAAAAAAAAAATAAAGTAGCAACTTCTAATGTTGATCGGAAAATGACTGTGTACCTAACATGAGCCTAGAGGACAGCATATTATTAATGTTTTGTTAAAATAATGACAAAAGCCTAACGATAATCGAAAAAGGCCGCTGTCCTCTCCTGTCCTCATTTGTTTAGTTTATTTTATTGAAATACTTTTCAAGTGTATACACACATGCACTGAAATAAATATAAGTCCGTTGAGATAAAGATTCCTCTCTGGAAGTCAATTTATGCTCATCATTGATCAGTTTGCATAAAATGAATACGTAATGTTAGGGCTAGAGAATTGGCTCGGTTGGCGCTTTGGCTAAGCAATTGGTTTTTCCGCTTAGTTTCGCGGGTTCGATCCCCGCACTAACCAAAAATGTTTGTATTGGCTACAGATAGTAATTTCGGGTCCGTGAATCAAGTGAATATGCAGTTTATATCTGTGTCATATGCTCGCGAAACTTTTGTTGATGGAAGTAAGTGACGTGCCGAGCAAAGTACGAAAGAAACTATCTGATGGTAAGTATCACCTGCCCTCAATTACGACCATACTTTATAACCTATGAACTGCACATTTTACAGTTGTTGAAATACCGCCGGTTTGCTGGTACGAGTTGGACTCTACGAGTATAACCTTTCTTCCCGAACGGTTATCGATTCTATGATGTATATTGCCAGCCCATTGCCAAATAACATTACGGAAATTTAATTCCGATCATCTAAAAAAGGTTTGTTCCCTAAATATACGCTTTGGATGAAGTTCAAATGCAGACCGACGAAAAGTGAGGGAAGAAGTTTAAGTGTAGAATGAACAATTTGTTTCCTTTGGTTTAAGGAACCAAGCGGTAAAACCTTGAAACTAAATAGTTTCATTTTTATACTACGAGCAAAAAACATTTCATTTTGAGAGTTACATATAAATCTTAAATGTTGATTGTTAGTAGTTTTTAACTTACGATTTAATTTTATTTCACTCCTCGCTCACTTACCGCCACTAATCGACTTAATCCTCGCGTGTTCAATGTCAAATTATTGAACGTAATGAATGATCGGTACATTATTGACGAGGTAGCTCTTTAGTTGATAAATGAGGTGTTTGTTTATGACACGTGATTCAAAGTAAAGCAAATCTTAAATACGCGTAGCTTACAGCGAAGTGGAGGCGAAAAGAGAGAACTTTTAGACTAGTGTTGCAGCTTCTAATCTGAGAGAAATTCGGTTCTGCGATCGTAAATTTAACTGCGTGTGGATAATTCATTCTAAAATAATAAATGCGAAAGTAACTCTCTCTGTCCCTCTGTATGTTTGTTACGTTTTCACGGCTCAACCGCTGAACAGATCTTGACGAAATTTAGAACAGAGATAGGTTGCATTCTGGAATTTTATACCTATCTAGTAGATGATATATGTTAATATTAAAAGTTTATGTTATTTAACTGTTATTAGTTCGTGCAATATACTCAAGCCGTAATATACCCGAATTCAATCCTCGGTATCGGCACAACTAAATGTTACTGAAAGCACTTTCTGTGACAGAATTTCTTATGGAAGCGGTGCAGCAGTTTTTTATAGCAGCCAGGGGTTGCTGCCACTGCTCACGCGAGGGTTCAGACCGTTACACGCAAAGATCTTTATCTGATTGTGTTAACATGTGCATAATATCTCCAACTCGAAGTCGAACAGCGTCTTCGCCCGTCGCGTTACAATTGCAAAATGATGGAAGACTGATTTATTCTCGTTTACCATTTGAACAGTCATTATATTTTAATGGAAAGTGGAACTAATATTATCTGGAAGAGATTTAACATGTGAATATATCGGTATGATTATAAATTCATAAAGTATGATTTATTGTAGGAGTCTCTCAAAGAAGGAGTAATTATATATTTTTTTAATTCTCTTAGGTCATTTAACTTCCATCCTATTAACTCGTAATACTGGGTACGAATTTCAGCTGCAAATTACTTATTTATTTATTTGATAATTTATTACTTTCAATGAACCTCAATTTACCAAAAGTGTTTTTATTTTTAAATAATGAAGTACAATTCAAAAATTTATTGAAGCCACAATTTTCAATATAAATAGACGAAGAGAATAACTAACGATCTCTGAAATTACATACAAGTATAATACATTAACTTATAGGACGTAATGTCATCTAAAAATCACAAAGGAAAATCTTCGCCTCCTACAAGTCGTACTATTTATACATCGCAAAAAATTCTAATTAAAAACTTCTTTAAATCCGACGTCCAGTCAATAGCTTTACGAACAATAGGGACGTGCTGAGCACAAAACATTAAACAATAAAGAGCTTCGAAACTAAATTAAAAACCGAATGACGGGAAATTTAACGACTGTTGTAAAAGTTCTGAAAAAGTTTAACTGAAATATTTCTCATTGTAAAACGGTGTTGCAGTAAAACTATTCCAATATTTGTTCGTTCAGTCAAGTTGTTGTGTTATATTTATGTGTTACTTACAATTAGTTTGCTATTCAGTAACAAATTAATAGAAATCTAATTAAGTATAGTTCATGTTTGTTTTATTTATTGACGCTTACATAGTAATTATTCAAATCAGAGAATCGGCGACCGCGCCTAGCTGACTGAAGAGTTTTGCCAACAATTGGATCTTCTGTCATCTTCGAAGCTGGGACACGAAACTTGATTCCTTGGAGGCTGTTGTGGCTGCGGCGATGTTGTAGAACTGCTGCTACACATTAGTAATCTTTTATGTACAATGTAAGGATTACTTTCTTGACGACATTTTAAAAGAAATAAAACAAAATCATAATTTGCGACAATTATACATTACACATATTATGATTTAAATAAATAAATATAACATTATTGTATTAACTTCCAACTTTATCACTATGTCGTAATTCCTGGGTTACCGGTGCTAGACAAAGTAAATATTAGAAAAAACTTCAGTATTAGCAGGGTTAGCGGATTTCTCATTTCCGTAGCCTACTTTTTGTTTTAGCATCTAGTATATGACAAGTCCTGACCAACAAATAGTAAATAAAAGTAACGCAATAGTCCACAAATGTCCCATTACTGAGATACATCTTCACTTTTAACATAGTCGTATAAAATGTGCTTAAATAATTTGTAAAATAACTCGAACATGTTAAATTCAAACTGAGGTAGCGATAAAAATAACACAAGTTGTCCCGTTCCATGTTCATGTAAATAAACCGAATTGTGTAAAATGCACAATGAAGTGCCCGAAGCACTGCCTGCGACATTTTAAATAAATCATACTTACGCATACATTTCATCGCTCGTGATGTTTTTTGCAAATACTATGAAAATGCTCACTTATGGCTCCTTTGATTTAATTTCATTATTTTTAAGTAGGTAATAAAAATAATGTCGTATTGATAGTATTTGACTTTCGACGTGGTCAGAGTACCTAACTTCTAAGCCGCGGGTCCTGGGTTCGAATCCCAGCCGGATCCAACTTTTGTGCTAAAACATAAATTGTTGGTTTTCGGGTCTGGTTGTGTTGTGAATGTCCCCGTGTTTCTGACACTGCATCCTAGCCTACCTCCGATCTTATCGCATCAGCGTTACATCGGGCGCGGGTAGGTTGGGACGAGTGAGTGCCTCTGTGTTTGCGCGTACACTTGTGGCACTATAATATCTCCTGCGTAGTTGATGGCTCTCGACAGTATTCGGAAGTTGTCGCCGTGGTCGAAATCGGCTAGGAGAACATCACCATCAATAATGTGGCTATAAGTAACAAAGTCAAGTCAAGTATTCTATAAAATGATATTAATAATAGCTGGTAATTGTTGAAATGGGTCTTTGTACCCAAAAAACTTTTTATTCTATACTGTTTTGGTTGACCGGAACTAAGGTCCAACGCACAGCTTAGCATTAGCCTCCACTAAACAGCGTAGTGTCGCACTATTTTAAGTCTTCAACGTCCAGTTCTTTCCAATTGTAAACGTCATCATGCTTACTACGCCTTTTTATGTACATGATGGATTCTGCTGCGTGGATGACCTCTGCCTACCCCTTATATGTGAAAAAGTCGTGACTGTATGTATATATGGATTCTGCTAGGTGATAATGGGTACTTACATTATAGCCAATTGAGTACACGGATTTATTTCGTTACAGATTATTTAATCTATCTACGAAAGAGAAGGAAGAGACGAGACATCAACTCTTAAGCCCAGTTCTACTGTCAAGTGAATACACTATCAGTGTCCTTTAAACCGTAACAGGATAATGTTCGCATACTACTGCTTGACGGCAGAATAACTGACACTGCAGTGCTATCCACCTAGATGGATTTCCGTACCAATCATTCATTCGTTACCATTTTTACAAATGTTCACGAATAAATGATTGACATAAATTTACTTCAAACATTTGTGATAATATCAGCTTCAACTCAGTCATCAGCGTTAACTAAGCCTCTTTAACTTGTTATTATTGGTTGAATAATGTGTTCGTGTAAATTAACTCAATCATTTAGTAAAAGAAATGACGTACATTCAGTGTAATTTCCCCTGATTCTATTCAGAAGATATCTTGTGCCAAATTTGTAGCCAAATGTAATTTGTATCTAATTTCGGGATAAATCAGTGTATATGTGCAGCAGAGCAGGGGTTATATCAAGAATGAAAATAGAAATAACCTTTGTTTCGTATGCCGGTCGACTGGTCGCTTCCTCACGATGCGACCCACGTGCTGCTAATTCACGATGCTAAATAAATGAACGTAGAACACGCCACGAAACCAAACGACGCTTTACACAAATCTTGTTGACATAATAGTAAATTACATATTTGAGTTAGCGTAGGTACTTGCAATATTCCCCCCACCCCCGAATGGGTTCTCGCCTTGTCGTGGCGGGGGGGCTTAGTAACTGTGGCTTGGTCACCCACGGTGAAGCTAAGAGGAACCCGGTCGGCCTGTTGCCTCAGGCTGACCCGAGGAGGTCGCTCCGAGTGGCTCCGAGGGGCTACGCAAGCCCACTCTGGATGCGAAGGGGTAACGGCTGGGGGGAGCAGTACGCTGCCCTCCGCAGCCGAGGTGGAGTCGCGGGGGAAGAGGAGTGTAGGTGTATCGTTGCCTCTCTCCATGTCCTCCGCGACTCTGGCGGGGCCGTACCGCGGATGCGGTGTTGGTGGACTGCTGGGGGGAGCAGTGAGTCGGCACTGCTCACCCTGCCCTTCGCAGACGAGGTGAAGTCGCGGGGGAAGAGGAGTGTAGGTGTTGCGTTGCCTCTCTCCATGTCCTCCGCGACTCTGGCGGGGCCGTACCGCGGATGCGGTGTTGGTGGACTGCTGGGGGGAGCAGTGAGTCGGCACTGCTCACCCTGCCCTTCGCAGCCGAGGTGAAGTCGCGGGGGAAGAGGAGTGTAGGTGTTGCGTTGCCTCTCTCCATGTCCCCCGCGGGGCCGCACCGTAGTTGCGGCGGTGGTGCGGCCGCGGGGGAAGAGGAGTGTTGGTACACACCATTACGGCCGCGGAGGATAGGGAGAGAGGCAACGGTGTCGTTGCCTCTCTCCCTATCCTCCGCGGCCGTAACGTGGTAGGCGACGGAGCCACAGACCAGATCCGTCGCAGGGGCTGGGAAAACTAGTGCTTCCGAGTGCAAGTTTCCTGGCCCCGTGGCCTCAGCGTGGCGGACTCGGAGGGGTCCGTTGCGCCCAGCAAAGGGAGGCCGTGTTGGAAGGTTAGCCATTTGTTAATACCACATTTGAATAGAAATGTAGCAATACCTACAATACATTTATGCTGTTAACATGGTTATTAAAGTAAGAAAGGATTAAAATTTTCGTTTAATTGTATCTCTTTTTTCATCTCTTATGTATCGTATTGTGTTATGGCTACGAATAAAGCCTATTCTCTGTCCCTTTCATACCCAGGCACTTTAACGACGGTGCGGTATTTGCGGCCGCGTTTCGTTAAACGTGATAAATACTCGTAAAATGTGTTGTTCTGTTGTTATTTAAAATACAGTCTGTTTGTAATTTGTGCACTAAAGTTTGGAAATATTGAAGACCGCGTGGCCTAGTGTCAGTAGGCAGAATATCTGACTTCTATGCCGCAGGTCCTGGGTCCTGGTTCAAATCCCAACAGGAGGCCATCTGTGCAAAAACACTATGATATATGATTTTCGGGCCTGGTTGTGTTGTGTATGACTACCTAGTCGGACAATCTGTCCTAGGTGTACATATTCGTCAACAACTTCGAGCGCAACAACCGGTATAGGTGTGACATGGACGTTAGACATGATTTTCGTCTTGTCCATGATGATCTTAAGACCTACCTGTTGGGAGACACTATTGAGGTCATAGTACGATACTAGTATGATAATATTTACTATTTTTTTTTATTGCATCAAGTGATGAAACGAGCAAAACGTTCACCTGTTGGTTGTTGCAACGTCTGCCCATAGCAAATGCTGTGTCACCCAGAATTTTTTTGTGTGACACTACACTGCGCCCATCACCCTGAGACATAAGTTCTTAAGTCTCATACGCCCAGTGATAACACTAGCTCGCAGTGCCGTTCAGACCGAAACACAGTAATGTTTGCACACTACTGCTTCACGACAGAATAGCTGGCCCAGGGGTGGTACCTACCTACACTGATTCCTGAATAGGAATCCTACCATCGGTAAGCACAGATCTTCTGTCAGTGACTTGATCTGTAAACAATAGTTCGCTGCTCTATTTTTTATTATTTTATTTTTATTTCATAAAAGTGACGGAACGAGCAAAACGTTCACCTGATGGTAAGTGCAACGTCTGCCCATAACAAATGTTGTGTCACCCAGAAACGTGTGACACCACAATGCGCCCGTCACCCTGAGACATCAGTTCTTAAGTCTCATATGCCCAGTGATTACGCTAGCTCTCATTGCCCTTCAAACCGAAACACAGTAATGTTTGCACACTACTGCTTCACGGCAGAATAACTGGCCCTGGGGTTGTACTTATCTACACTGATTCCTGAATACGAATCCTACCATCGGTAAGCACAGATCTTCTGTCAGTGACTTGATCTGTAAACAATGGTTCGCTGTTCTATTTTATTCCTATTTAACGTTCATAAAATAACAATATTTACTGTACAAATATTTACACAATCCCAGTAATAACAATACCATGAGAAAACATTTACAGACGAATTAAAGGAAAATAAAAATATATTTCTTTCAGTTCGTAAAATAATTTATTTTAGGCTGCTTAATAAAATATTGGGCGATCAGATGAGAACGTATTTGTTTTTACTTACATTTGACTTGTTTCAAGTTACATCATGAAAATTTGGCGAAATTTTTCATTTCCAATTTATTTTCGCATTGTGAATTCGTGTTTATTTCTTATCTGAATAATAATTATAATTTGCATGTTTTGATTCTAACTCAGATCAACTCTAAATATTCGCACTTTTTAAACTGTTAAATAAATATATATGTACCTCAAAAAGTTAACACAAGTTAAGCAAGCGATCAGACACATGTATACACAAACATATTTGAAATCCCAAGAACTGCTTTTCGATGTGAACCCGAGAGTAGTACTTTATTCAAATTGATGTAAATATTTATCTAATTTTTCTTATTGCTAAAAAAAAAATCTTATTGCTAAGAATATAAAATTTACCGGGGTTACGTTAGTCAAGTGCAGAGAGAATGGAACGCCTCAGCGACGAAGGACGGTTCTAAGTAGCACCGAAGACAAGGAAATAGTATGAATACTTCTCAGATCGGAAAATTCATAGTAGTTGGACATTTGCCAGCTTCAACTAGAATTCAAATCAAAGATGACTGAGCCGCGTACAGTAAGTTTTTTGTAAAATTAATTAATTTTCAAACATTTTTTATTATTGAAATAATCGGTGAGAAGCTCACTCTGTAACAATTGAAATCAAACAAATTGAATCAAAGCAAACCATTGTACATTTCTTAGAGAATTTAAATCTTTGACAACTTTCAGCGATTCTTTAAGGTATGTTCAGGTGTTGCACTGGTTATTTATTAAACTTCAATTGGTTAAAGTTTTCCCTTTAAATTACCCTTGTTATAGAAATCCAGAGAGGTAAAGTCTAGTCTCTGGTTAAATGGGCGGTCAAAAATGTTAACGATGATGATTTCAGTTAAATAAGAATGTAAACTACTATTTGAGATTTACGGTGTATGCAACGTCAAATCCGATTTAGCAACAACTTTACATTAAATTGTAGCTCTCAAATGTGAACACAATTTAAGTTGTACTTTGAATGCGTATTCAAGAAATGTGACGCAGTTTTGGACATCGTCTTAAGACACTACGAAGTATTCGATGTAATACATAGTTGTTGCCGAGCAAGTTTTTGAAGATTTGTTGTTAAGGAAAAAATACAAAACCCGCAGTAGTTTTAGACCAATTCGGTAATATTAGGTTGTAATAAAATATTTAAAGCAAATATAATTATTATTGTTTACTTGCTACTACGTAGTAAAGTTTCGGGAGCGCCGCTGAAGGTTTTTAAAAAGACAACTTGTCTCTACAACTATTTAATTAACACTTAATAGTACAATATTTAATACGACTATTTATAATTACAAAAATGCTTACTAACTATAACTTGTTTGAGCAAGTTTTTGAAGATTTGTAGTTAAGGGGAAAAATACAACACCCGCAGTAGTTTTAGACCAAATCGGTAATATTGGGTTGTAATAAAATATTTAAAGCAAATATAATTATTATTGTTTACTTGCTACTACGTATTTAAGTTTCGGGAGCGCCGTTGAAAGTTTTCAAAAAGACAACTAGTCTTTACAACTGTTTTATTAAGACTTAATAATACAATATTTAATACGACTATTTATAATTACAAAAATGCTTACGAACTATAACTTGTTTGTTCGGTAAACCGAAGCCAGACTCTGACTAATCGGCGTCGCCCGCACGCAGTGAAATGCGATGCTGCAAAACAAAGTGTCTTATCTTTGCTGACTAAGAATTTGGTATAAGGTCCTTAGCCATAACAGGATCTTATTCATACATGTCTTAAGTTACTCATCAACATGTTGTTATGTTAGGCCCAGGTGCAAGATGTGCTGGCTGTATAACTATGTCGTTAATAAACTTTATAAATAAATATCCAACCCAACAATAACTTAATGTTGAAAATTATATTTTTCGGGTATACCTTACACAATGATCACTTTTTATTAGATTCCATTAAAATTCTGCAATAATAATTCAATAGTCCGTAGAGGGAAGTAAGGCTAAGGGTCTAAAGGGAGGCTAAAGAGGATTTTAAATTCGGAATTTAAATTCTTCTTGTGTGATTTACTGACACGCCGTTACCTTAATAAGTATTATTTCACCGTGAACTTATGTTACGGCAAGACAGTCAGTCTCTTTTGATACTAACGAATGTGAGAGCGACACAGGTAGAGTTCCAAAATAGTAAAACGGATTCGAACCCAGGTCGTTCAGCGTCGAAGTCTAGAACTCTGATCACGCGGACGTTAGTCTGAATAGTCACAAATGTTGCTCTTGTACTTGAAATGTCACGTTACCAGTAACTAGGTCACCTGTCCTCGTCACTTACTGCACGGAACGCACCAAACGTTGGTATTCGGCGAGAACGTGGTCATTCTCCGATCGAGACCACCACAGACACACACAGAGGTTAGTTCACGTATACTACAGTGTAGTTTATTTTCCTTTAAACAAGACTGTAATGCAACAATTTATTCCATCTGCATACGTTGAACAGGAAGCGCTGTGGAGTGGCCGATTTTAAATTCATAACATCGTCGTTCGTTTCTCAACAAACTGTTTAGACTTTGTTTAGACAAAACGAGTGTTTGTCATGCAAACTTACTTCTTTAAAATGACACTGATGGAATAAATTAAATTTCTTTTTTAGATTTGTACATTAAAAGGAAAACTTTATAATGACTTTATTAAGTAACAGACTAAATTAACTGCCACTCATCCGTGAACAACCCAAAAAGCAAAAACTGCCTATAATTCCAGTCTTCAGATGTGCTCAACTGTAATGGCGCATCTCATGGTATTTAAGACACGTACCTTTATGTTTTGAAAGCGTAGGAAAGAGGACTCTTTACTGCATGAAGAAGACAGATGAAAGTTTTGTATGATAAGATTTTACTGGTGGTATAATTCCTATGCAGGAATCCGTCTAGGTAGGTACCACCGCAGGCCAATTATTCTGTCATGAAGCAGTACTGTGCAATCCTTACTGTGTTTCGGTTTGAAGGGCACTGAGAGCTAGCGTAATCACTGGGCATATAAGACTTAAGAACTGACATCTCAGGGTAATAGGCACAGTTATGTGTCACACAGAAATGTTCTGGATGACATAGCATTTGTTAAGGGCAGGCGTTGTACTTACCATCAGGTGCACGTTAACCAATCCAATCCAATAGAAAAAATTGTAATTCTGGGTCTGGGTGCAATAAACATATAATTATCACTTTATTGTCACATATTATGTTTGTGTAATGCACCTACGATACTTTTTTATAGAGGTGACGAGACAGGCAAGGCAAGGTAATTGCTACACCTGCCTATAACAACTGCGATGTCACACACCATTTGCATAGGAAAGTTCTGTCACCGCACTGCGCTCGTCATCCTGAAACATCGGTTTTTAAGTCTCATGTGCCCAGTTATTTCAAGTTACAGTGAAAGTACTTATATTGCTCACTGGCTGCACCCCGCTGTTTCATCAAAGTAAAATAAGTCGATCACATGTCTGCGCCGTACGTTCGGCCCGCTCTGTAATGTTCGGTTCTCGGTGTGCGGCTCCTTTACGCTGTAGCAAGAAGTTTTATAGCCTATAACTATACCTTTCTCTCAGTGGACAACGGGCTATCTAATGCAAAAAAAAAATATTATTGCATTGGTGTTTCCTGAGATTAGGACATAGTAGCAAGTAAAACATAATAATTATATTTGGTTTAAATATTTTATTACAACCCAATGTTACCGCATTAGTCTAAACTACGTGTGTTTACGTTTGTTTTTATTTTCTCCTTTAACTACAAATCTTCAAAAACTTGCTCGCCAACAACTATTACATCGAATACTTCGTACTTTCTTAAGTTTCTGGAAGTTTCGTGGATACGCATTGAAAGTGCAACATACATTGTGTTCACACTTGAGAGCTACACTCGAATGTAACGTCGTTGACAAATCCGATTTGATTCCATTTTCATTTGATTCAAATAGCAGTTTACATTCTTATTTAACTGTAACCATCATCGTTAAAATTAATGACCGCCCACTTAACCATAATAAACTTACGAGTAACCTCTCTGGCTTTTTTTAACAGGAGTTATTTAAAAGAAAAACTTTAACGAATTGAAGTTCAAGAAATCAACAAATCATCAATAAATCAAGCAACACCTGAACATACCTTAAAGAATCCCTAAAGCTGTCATAGACATACTCGTATATTATCTAAGAAATGTACAACAATTTGCTGTCATCAATAAGATTATTTCTATACATTCTTGGTTTAAAATTAGCTTCTTTCCCCTTACTTCTTCTAAATTACTACACAATTGTTTTTATACGAGTAATAACGTTTTCGCAGTTTGGTTAATATTACCGCCATTCTTACATATTTTCTAATAACTTAGCCTTAATGATTCATGAATCAAAAAAGTGTTCAGTGTTCATTCGTAACTTATTTATGTAAAATATTACAGTACACACAATAGAAGGATGACGATGGAGCCTCCAGGATCAGCAAGAGACCGGCTATATAGCTCGAAAACCGAAAACCGTTGGGTAAGAAAGTTTCTTGTGTGGCAAACTCTTCCTGGAAAATGCACCACCACCACCATCTGAGCAGCTACCACACGATCCACAGATCCTCACACTAATTTTCAACTTTCATACATGTTAAAAATTAAAACTGTTTTCATGAAACCTAAACAGTACAAACGGTAAGACCGTTGTTAGTTCTCTTACACGACGGATGGCTTTCATTTGTCCGCATCCGTGAGTGACGTCATTGTGATGTCGCTAATTTGTTACACATTTACGGCGTCCTTTCAGTTTGTCTACCAGTTGTTGTTGCAGTTTCTGTGAGTGCAAGAGCCCGTTTGTTATGGAAGGACTCGTTGTGTAATGAATCTTACCGAGATTGATAATGGTCTTAATTACTCATTATACTTTTTGGGATACAAAATACAAATACAAAAATCTTTATTTCCATACAAACTCTAAAAAATATTGCGATGGAATTCCTGACTGCTGCTTTAGTTTACACTGTATTGCAGCAGGGAGTGTCTTCCCCTGCATTATAGATTCTAATATATAATACAAAATTACCGTTTATATTTAAAATACAGGAACAGCCAGTATTCATGTATGTGTGTGTGAGAGTGTGTGGTGTGTGTGTGGTGTGTATGTGTGTCTATATTAATATTAACTTTAAATATTAATTTTTTCATGACACGCCTTACATTTACTGTGAAAATGTTGTGTCGTTAATTAAACCCATTTAATTACGATAATTCGTTAGGGACACGTGTCAATACTGGATAACGAGCGTGAGTACGTTACTCGCCGCAATTGACATAAAAATATATTAATATTATAAAATGATATCCATGTCGCTCAGCAGTCAGAGTAAACTTTTGGTTCTTGATTCGAATCCAGGACGACGCCGATATTTGTGCAACACACAAGTTATACAACTGATGTGATTGTAAAGATTGTCTAATAAGTCCCGTGCCTCTTAAACTGCATCTGAGCATTCTTTCGAGTGTTGTTAAGGCAAAAGCACTTTTAAACGTTTCCTCAGCAGACAACAAATAAATGGAAAATTGTAATCTCTAGAACACATTATTATCGTTTATTCATCATCCGTACTCTATTGAATTATTACGTGACACTCTAATTGGAAATCTATCAAGTTAAAATGGAAAACTTAATAATCCTATAGTCGTTGAAAAACAATAGTACTTGAAAAGTATATGAATAATCATCATCGTCATCGTCATCATCTTTTCACCCTATCACTAGTCCACTTAACATAGGGCTCCCCCATAGATTGACACAAAAGTTTGTAGTTTTCATTTTGGGGGGATTTTGAGATGGAGTGGTAGATTCTCTTAAGCCGCCAACACACTATATATTAATTATAAAGGACTATAAAACTCATTTTCGCAAGAGCTTCAGGGGAGAGGTTCGTGTCCAGTAATGGCCGTTTAACTGGCTGGTAAAGAAGAAGACCCTATTCCCGAAAATGTCAACAGTACTGGATGCGTTAAGTTGTTATTATGGGATGATTTGTTATACTTACATACAATCACGCCTTGTTCCGCAAAGGAGTAGGCAGAGAGCACATCCGTAACCCAATTTTGATTCATTAAATGAAGAAAAAAATCATAATAGTCAGCCTGGCTCCTTGTCCGATCGGAAACTCGCCTAGCAAGTGTTTTGTACATGTTTATTTACAACATTTTTAACTCTAACTAGCGTATTTGTTATTGTCATTGACGAGCCAGTAGTTGTACATAAACACAAATTGTAGCTTTTCAGGTCGGGTTGTGTTCCGATTGTGTCCGTGTCTTGTAATTATGATCTCTGGCACTGCATCCTTCTCCACCTCCAATCTTATCGCATTAACGTTATATTCGACGCTGTTACGTTAGGACGAGTAAGTGTGTACTATATTATCCCCCGCGCAGTTAACAGCTCTCAACAGCACTTGGAAGTTGTCGCTGTGGTCGAACATCGTACAGGAGAAGGACATTATTTCTTCACATCATCTGTGACGCTGTGACATCATCTAATGAACAAACAATAACAAAACAGCCTTTTCGTTGCTACAACCCAACGTACGTCTGTAAATGTAATACGTCGTATTTTATTGTTTACTTATTTTTTTGAATTGTAATGTATGTTGTGTTGTAGTATTGAATAAAGTTTTTTCTTTCTTTCTTCTTTCTTTCTTTCTATCGCTTTAAATAATATAAAACTTAAACAGTGTTCTAAATAATTTTGACAATCTGCAATTACCTTTAGCAATTGCTGTTTCAACTTAAATGCGTAAACTATGTTTACTCAAAGTCCGTGACGTTCCAGAATTTATCAGCTTAGTATTAGTGCTCTCTGCTACAAGCTCAGGACCAGCGTTAACAAATGAGAGAGCACAGCGGAGGCCACGACTAACGATTTATTTCTAATTTTACTAATTTACCGCCAAGACAAGCTACAACGGGAGGGTATTAACTATGTCTAAACGTTAATATGAATAATTATATTTATTTTAACGTTCTTTAAGTGGACTTCATTTGGTATTAAATTTCAGAAAATGTTTTTTTAAGGTTTCTTACTAGCATCTGAACAAGGTAACTACTGTAAAAGATAGTAAAGTACAAATTTCCCACTGATGACTACTCTCATGCCATCGGAGCTGGGAAAAGAGTCCGCCAGTTTCTCCAATGTGGGTTGGCGGACTTTCCATGTCCTCGAAATATTGTTTAATTCTCAGGCATACAGATTTCTTCAATATGTTTTCCTCCGCAACTGTACTTAAATTGCAGAACATTTAAAATTTCAGAACATTTTGTGGTGCCGGCACCACTTCGAATTGTCCGTCGCGCGCCGCACTCTTGCAGTTTATTCAATTTAAACATTTTCCAGTGTATTGATACCTTATAGTCCTATCCCCTTCCATGCTAACTAACATTGCACTGTCGAAGTCAATTTATGCGCAATATTTATCAGTTTCCATAAAATGGATACAAAATATAAGTGCTACACAAAACCAGTAACTTGGAATAAAAACTTATTAATTTCAATTTATTTTATTATATAAGGTTCTTCTCTATAGAACATTTTACAGTTATTAATATTTAATATTCCGGATCACCTCACCCATCATATGCAAACAGTACTTAGCTGAGATCTTACTCTTCTGTTATAAATATACATTAACAGTATGCATGATGGTAATAGAATAGAATAAGAAATTATATTACAATTATAATTTCCACGCCCCACAGAACCCGCTGTTGCATGGAATTACTTATTTCATTGTTAATTGCTTCCTTAACGTTTATAATTGCTATGATAGTACTGCGATTATTGTGACAATCATTCGCTTTTAAACATAACTTTTATTTAAGTTACATCATAACAATTTGTATAATTAATGCAAATATGACACCAATGTAACAACGTCAGATCCAAGGACCCGCAACTTGTTGTGTTGTTTTGTCTGTTTGTATGAGATACATACTGTATTTTTTCTTTTTTGGGATAACCAACAGTCAGTACAGTATTGTAGTACGTTAGTGGCCGTGTGGTGACGGCTCGACAAAAGAATACTACCACTCCATCTCATCCAATGGATCTCGTAAAAGGCGAGTAAGGAGTGCACTGTGCACCCAACAGCGCATGGTGGCGATGGGCTCACCACCTATCACACCAAGTGCATTATATTGTTTTGGTGAAACGTGGATTGTGCCAGTCATCTGTTTTTGCAGTGAGTGCCCAGTCTCTGACTACCTCTTATGGGATACAGTCGTGATCTTATGTATGTATGTATGTAAATTACATTATCAACAACTTAGATTTACAAATAATTATATAAAATATAGGCACGAGTCACATATATGGATACACATACACACAGACACACACACGAACACATACATAAAAAACTAATACGTTAGGAGTGTAGAACTTCTTAAAATTTGGCTTCTTGAGTGCATACATACATAGAGTCATGCCTCTTTCCCATTGGGGTAGGGGTACTTGTGACGTGGCCTTTCCCAAAAACGACTTCGATCTGATCGAGTTACGTTCGCCTTTTTTTTCTGTGGGGAAATCCTACATGGATACCCCTCAGTCGCGGGGGCAACAAAGGGGTTATGCCGGACTCCTACCGGCTAAAACCCCACCGTGTTCCTCTCGTCACCAGTAGTCGGGACTACGGGAACGCTTTCGCATACTACCGCAGTCCCGACGGCGATGGCCTTGTGCGGGCACCATCTTTTTGTGGGGGTAGAGCTGGAGTTCTCCACCCGTTCTCTAGGTAGGGGCACGCGGGAACACCGCGCGCACCTCCTCGAGGCCTTTTACATTCGTGGAAGTGGACCACCCCCGCGTCCACCGCCTAGACCTCTTTTATGGGGGATGGAGGAGGGCTTGAAAGGACCTTCTCCGGCGTCCGGCTCTTCGGCTACGGATTGGAACAGGTGCATTCTGCTCGCTCTCCCTCTCCGCAGCCTCCTTATACAACATAACTTTTTCGCAGAAGGCAGCTCCGGCGCTCCACGACCTCTCGCTACTCACCATGGCCTTAATTAAGGCTGTAAGCGAGAGGTCGTTCCCCACAACCACGACAAGTTCTTGACGCAGCTCCTCCCAGGCTGGGCATTCCTCCAGCGTATGCTGCGCCGTGTCTTCGTCTTTGCCACAATGGTGGCATTCGGTTGTCGGTTCCCGTCTTGCTATTCGGCACAGGTATCTCCCAAAGCATCCATGCCCCGAGAGCACCTGTACCATTCAAAAGGTCAGTGACCCGTGCCGCCTGTTCATCCTGTCATCCAGAACCGGACGTACATCCTCGACAGTCCTGCTGCCTGCCCGAGGATGGGTCAATAGCTCCTTCCACTTAGACAGCATAGACTGCCCAACGAGGAACCTCCGCATTTCCCGCACTCTTGGCGGGGAGTAGTACCCTTGGAGCCGGAGTTTTGTGCGCCACTAAAACATTGACGCTAGGAACTCCGCCTCTAAATCCCAGGGAGGGGACCCCGCCAGTACGGACGCTGCCTCGTAGGAGATGGTGCGATACCCTCGTATGATCCCGACGGCCATCGCTCTCTGAGGTCTTCTTAGAATGGCGATGGTTCTCTCCGTCAGGGCCTCCGCCCAAATCGGAGCGCCATAAAGGGCCATAGACCGCACCACCCCCAAATACAGTCGGCGGGCGCTCGGGTCAGGACCCCCGAGGTTGGGTAGTAACCGCTTTAATGCAGCTGCATTTCCCATTAAACGGAGGGCCAGTCGCGCGAAATGCTTGCGGAAGTTCCAGCGGCTAACGATTCGGACATAACCGACCGCGATATGAGACCCTTGAGGCGGCGCTCTCCAAGGCTTGTGAAAATAGATAGCCTCGGACTTGTTGTGCGCGACCTCGAGTCCCAACATCCCTATTCTGCCGAGAACCTCTGCCACAGCTACAGTGGCAAGACGAGCAGCCTCCTCATACGTATCCCCCCGAGCTGTGACCAATGTGTCGTCTGCATAGCAGATCAAACTGGCGCCCGGGGGAGATCGCCCCTCAAAACCCAGTCGTAGCCGATGTTCCACAAGAGCGGTCCTAAAACCGATCCTTGTGGAACACCGCACGACATTTTTCTACTTAGCCTCCGGCCGTCCCGCCCACAATACTAGATGCGCCTCCAGTACACTTGACGCCTTGGAGGTAAGGTTTTGGTCCGGGACATACTAGCGTCGCAAATATGAGTCATCGCTTCCCGGAACCAATTTGTCTCTTCCTCTACATCCACAGGCCCAGTCGAAGCGGCCAACCACGCATAGACGATGGAGGCCTCCATCAAAGAATCTCTGTTAAGACCTCTTAATGCCCATCTAGTGGTTGGCGATCGGGTGCATCTTCTTTGAAGGCGATCAGCGCCCGGAGTCACCAGAGGCATGGAGACGTCGAACCTGATGTAAAGATGGTCCGACAGCATCTCCACATCCTCCAGAACTTCCCAGCCTCATACGCAACTTGCAACGGCGGGGGATGCAAACGAAACATCGACAATAGATCCACCCAGTCTTCGCACGCACGTATTGACTGTTCCCTGGTTGAGAACCATCAGGCCGGTCATCATTACCCAGTCCTCCAGTACCTCGCCACGCGCATCAGTCGCAGGAGAACCCCATGCTGTAGATTTAGCATTAAGGTCCCCCATTACGAGCGCTTGGCGAGGTAAGGCCCGACCAATAAGGGCTCCCAATTCACTCAGGAAAGTTTCGAAATCGGCGAGACATCTGTTAGGTGAGAAGTACACCCCAATAAGTATGATCTCCTCCCACTGGATCGCCACATAACCCCTGCCTCTCTCAAATACATTGAGGGCTGCAGCACCAGCAGCTCCTGACGATACTATGGCAACCAAGCCATCGACGTCATCTTCCCTGCTATCTCTGGTAGGGACAAAATATGGCTCGGCGACCACTGCCACGTCAATCAACCACTGCGCAATACTTTAAGCTTATTTATTTAAGCAATAATAAGCAAATCCTGCGCGCTGGCACAGTGGTTGATGTTAGCTTGGAGGAGACGGTGATCTACCATCAGTTCAATTGACTACCATCGCCTCCTGCTCTCCGGTTTGACCTTTCCATGGATTTGGTGGAGTGCACTTCTGGCTCCCCAACACGTGGTTGGCAGGCCTGCTCATCGCAATGCAGAGCGAACATTTAGGAGCAGCCGAGCACGTGGCCGCTTTATGGCCGGGCTGGCCACATCGGTAGCAATCGCTGCTGCGATCTACCTCTGCGGTAAATTGTGTTCGCACGTGTCCGCTCTGAAGGCATTTAAAGCACCGCAGCGTTCTAGGTTGCAGCAGGTGTACCCTCGTTGACCCCCATCCAACCAGGAAGCGACCTCCCTCTACCACCTTTTTGGCTGCGACCACCGGACAACTCACCCAAACGGTACCGGTACCAGTGGGATTTCGACTGAGTCGTCCATGCCTGAAATTCGTAAATCTGCGCATTTCGTCGGCCTGGAGACCTTCACCACTTCCTCTGGCAGGATATCACAGTTTTGCAGAAGACTGTTTGCTTGATGTCTTCGCTGAACCCTTGCTCCCTACTGCAGTTTGAGGGACCGCTTTTTCTCTGTTTTCCGCCCCGCTTCACCACCAACGACCAACCTTCGTCCGTGGGTTCAGTTGCGGGCAGAAAAGGGCGCGATTGCGTAATCCTAAGAGGTGCTTTGGCGTTATTTCCGCCCTTGATTCCTTTCTTTCCTACTTTTCGGTCTTTGGTTGACGCTTCTTTCGAAATACCAGCTTCCATTTGTAGCGTTGGAGTTGGTGCTGCTGTCGCTACTGCTGAGGCTGAATTTTTATCTGCAGCCAGCGGTAGTCGGAGGGTCTCAAAACGTGCGTTAATCATACCGCCAACTTGACGCATGATGTGACTGGAAAGTTCTTCCAACATCTGAACTGGCAAAGTTACCGGCGCCTCAGTACACTAGGTGATTGAGAGGATGGAGAGGTAGTGTGTTTGGTTGCCTCTGCTACCTCTTTTCGAATCTCCGCCAACTCCTTACGGAGCTCTTCCATCTCACGCTGCAGGCGCAAGTTCTTCGCTTGTAATTTTAGCGTTTCATCATTTACAGACCTTTGGTGTAATACGTCTACGGCCAACTTTATCGACGCGGCAGCGTCCTTTAAGGCACGTTGGAACGTGCCTTTCAGGTTCCTTAATTTGGTCAAAATTATACCTACATCTTCGAGGACCTGTTAATTTAAGGCAGCGGTTGTTCTTCCGTCATTTCCACCTGTTCCTGTCAAATGTAATGTAGCCCGGCTCTCATTGGAAAGGCGTGCCAGCTCTTCGACCTCATCCTCTGCACGTTAAATGGTAGCCGTCCGCTTCGGTTTGATAAATTCTCTAACCTTATCCATAGGTAGAGGTTCATCCCTTGGCTTAGAGGAGGACGCTTGATCCCTCAACGCTTCACTGTCACTTGATGATGCTGACAGCAATTTATTCAGGCGCCTTTTTTTACCTGATTGAGTTTTAGCAACTCTGCCACCTGGCTTTTCCGGTCCCACTGAAACCTCCATACACGTACTTGCTTCCGATTCGGACATTTGTTCCATCTCCTTTTCATCTGTTTTTGATTTTTGTTTATTTTCTTGGTTCATAGTTGTTCCCACGAGTATGAAGGAAATATTCGGTCCATCCGAGCAGTGCCCCCTGTACCCGGATATGCCTACGCGTTACTCGTCAGGGGGTCGGCCGGTACCCTGACGGAGGCAACACTAGCGACTGAGTTTCCCGTCAGCCATTCAGCTCCTCGCGGCGTGCCAACACTTGAACTTCGGGTGATTTTTATAGAGGTTTTCATCCTCGCGGCTACAGCGGTTAAGCCAGCAGCCCTCGGTCCCGAAGGATTACGAGGTTCTGGCGCTGGCAGAGTCGGAATGAGTCCTTCCCATGCCTGCCCAGTGACCGGGTGAGGGAACACTGAGCCCGCCGTGAACTCCTCCTTAACTCTCACAAAAGGGAGAGAAAGGAAGAGCCCTGCTCACCGGGTTATTCGCCGCCGGCCAGCAAGTACGCAACTGAGTACTTACTTTCCGGCGCCCAGGGTGCACCGTCCCGGCATGCTGCTTCTTCTCTTGGACTAACCCAAGAGGAGGAGCAGCAGTCGAGCACACGAGGAAGTTACCCAGCATAGCACCCCGAGTTACGTTCGCCTACGTCAACCCTTACCGGCTTACCCATTCACACTAGTTTGTATGAGAGTGTATTTATGAGAAGGCTTTTGTATGAGAAGTGATAATATTGCGATGTTTTTATTGCAAACAACGTAAAGGCTGTATGCTGCTCCGCTGTCTCTGTTCTTGTGTATTGAAATTGTAATAAAACTCATAAAATAATAGTATTGTACTTACCTACTTTCTGTACAAATTGCATATCTTATCTTCCGAAGGTATAATGTTATATATATTTCAAACAGACAACAGCTACTTTTCATATGGATGCATTGATAATCGACATTCATAAAATACATACAAACATTTCCTAAACCATTATATTATTGTTAGACTTAATAACTACATACGACTGTAATTGCTTTTATTTTAAAATAATTAAATTACCCAGTACCGTCCAAGTGCCGTTCAGGGATACTCTGTGTGAAAGTAGTCTTTAATTATAGAGCGTTTGGTGCTTTTTTTTATGTTGGATTAAATGTGCTATTAACAATAGTTAACATCAAGCACATCGTTAATATAATTCTAAAATATAAGTGAAAAACCAAAAAAAAAAATCCAAAATCCGACCCGGTAGATGGCGCTGTGTTCGTGTGGCTGTAAACTTTCGTAATAAGATTTAATTCAGAAATCCAACTCATCGCGTCACATACCGGAACGTGCAGGACAACGTCGGCCGGGCCAGCTAGTTATCTATATTTAATATATAGCGAAGAGAAAACTTTGTGTCCCTTTTAAAGCATATTACTCGCACGAAGGGGTGTGAGTTTCGGCATACTTAAAGACTGTATGAAGAAAAACCGAAGTAGTTTTCATATGTGTTACGAATACGTTAAATTGAATAAAATAAAACATTATTTGTTTAAGCTCATACTAGCAGTTTCAACCACATAATAGTCTGTAGTTTGTCTACGTTCATACTATCGATATCAAACACGTTTAAATTTTTTTAAATATTGCCAACAAATAATTACTCAATAACGTTCAAACTCAAAATTTTATGAATTAAGGTCAATTATCGACCACATACAAATAAGTTATTTAAAATCAATCATAGTTAGTCATTTTATGATAAGCATTTTACTCTACCGGTAAGATTTATCTCACACGAACATATCTTTCGTTTAAGGTACTAATTCTCCGCTAAAAATTATTGTTGTTTCAATTTATATGTTTCTTAAAGTACTTGAACTAAAGCTTAAAACCTTAAGTACTTTTTAATGTTTCACAAAATACGCCTAAATATCATTAATGCGCTTTTAAATAGGAAAGTTCCTTGATGCCCTGTCTCTGCTGTATAATTTACGTCTGAGAGCATTACGGATACAGCTAGGCGGTGTTTACGTTAGCGACATATAATCAATTATCTACTTTCGTACGCAGTTTAAGAAAGAAAAAAGTAAACACTTTCTTGACTAAATGCAACAGACATAGACGTAACTAAAATGATAACAAAAGTTATTGAACTTCCTACAGATTTTTTTATTAAAACTATTGGTCGCCCAATGGTCGAAGTTCATTAACTTTTTTATTGAAATTAAGTATTTCTAACACATATTACGTAGCATTTTCAGAGAATCTACCACCCCATGTCATCCGGTGGGTGTCGTAATCGTCGACAGAGGGTAAATAACAACCAGGAGATGGGCAGCAGCATTTTTCTGGAACATCTGAATAAATAAACTTCGGTTGCCAGCCCGCCTGCAAAGCGCAGCGCTGATGTTCTGTTGCGACCATTGACACAATTCACTAGCAGTCACCAAACATATTAATAAACGTAAAAATGAAAATTAAATGGGAGATATATATGACGTCAATTTAGCTTATTTGTTAAGATGTCCACCACTTAATTAAATGTTCTAAACGAAGAACGTTAGAATAGATAAAAAAAAAGCTTTGAAATAATTACGTGGAATTTATTCTCAAGAGAATTTAATCCCCAGTTCCAATTAGAATTCGTACCGTACGGTATTTCATATTTATTGAGTGTTCATAACATACCGCAGCGTCGTGAGAGCGCCCGGGATGAGACAAATGTGACTTTTATTTTCAAAAGGTGAAGTTGTGTGTCTAACATTACAGCTTTTATCGTGTGCTGAGTATAGTCAGCAACATGTACTTCTATACTACGTTTAAATAAATATGAAATGGTACAGTTTTTATACATTTTTATATTTTTAATTGATTTGAGATTTTCTTTCTAGAGTTTTACGGTTAATTGTATCACTGTGTTATTGACCTTTAGTTGTAAATCGGAAGAAAACTATCCAGTATCTTTAAATACGATACGTTTAAACGTATATAAGAATAAATTGGCAAGTATACTTAATCCCAGGTGATTATTGTGTTAAATGTCACTAACTTTCAGTCGTAAATGTAAAGAAAACTTTTTTGAGCCGTGTGCTCACTTGACCCGATATGAAGGGGTATATGTGTAGGGGTATAGTTGTCAGTTGTGCTGTGCCAGGAAAATGCTGCTATCCTTTCAGCACACAATTTTTTTAACAACCGCTCTACAATTTCTTGTGTATCGTGAGAGCGTTCTACAGTCAGAAATTTCACATACATTCTCTTTTTGCTGGTATAAATTAGGAAAATAAAATATTTCAATATTTGTGTCCTTGAACTGTGTCTGAATCAGATGTCTACGAGGTTCTACGACGAGGCCACGCGGTCGTTAACAATCAAAGATGTTTGTGTGAAATTAGAGTCAAATCTTACAGACAAATACTTACCATCGCACAGATGTAAATTTTTATTTTATTTAAAATATCATCCAAGCGTTGAATGTATGTAAAGCGATGAATAGGGTTAATTTAATTTTTGCATGACCTCGCTTACAACGTTTTGAAGAAGCTTCTACTTAACGTAACTGTATGGTTATTGTTTTCACCATTCTGTTCAAATTTCGATGATGTGATGAGTTTAGCTAATTTATTCGGTGTTATGAAGGTTGGGATGTTATGCCGAGTATGAATATTAAATGTTGGTTAACAAAAGATTTTCAGTTTCTTGGTAGTTTAGGGTTTTAAGAAATTTCGTCACTACTGTTTTACAACCAAATTTATTTTTGGGATATATATTTAAGATATGACTTAGTTTGTTATAGAGGAATGGTCCCATGAAGTTGAAGAAATTATGAGAAAGAGTTGAGTTAAAAGATTGAGTTTTGCATATCTTATCCTTCCGGCGTCTATTTTTAAGAAGCTCTGGGTTGTAATGCAATTGCGAATGTTGCTTAAGGACGGTATGAAGTATGAAAGTTTGTCTAACCGTTAGTACATCCCACTCTCTGTATAGCTCGTCTGTAGGAAAACTGAAGGGAAAACCAGCACCTGCTTTGAGAATGGCGCGCTGTGCTCTTTCAACTTCAATGAGGTGAGTTTAGGCATCTCCACCCCATGATACTATACAATAGTCAATTAAGGATTGACATAAAGCGAAGTAGACCATTTTGATAACACGACGATCAGCTATATGTTTTAAGGTCTTAAAAATGTAAATGAGCTTTCGTAGCCGTGTTACAAGAATCTCAAAGTGCGATTTAAAAGTTAAAGTTTGGTGAATGAAAATGCCTAGATATTTAATTTTATCAGTCCTTTCAAGTATCGGACAGTAACATTCGGTAAGGCCAGAAACACATGCGTGGGCTGTGATGGCCAAGGATGGTGGTGGTAGAAAGTTGACCCTATGCACAAATGCCATATATTTCGTTTTCGAAACGTTTACTGTTAACACATTGTCACGAAGCCAATCACAGACTTTATTAAAACCTATTTGAGTGGTCTTGAAGACGTCCTCCCAAGAGTCATCAACGTAAAAGAGACCAGTGTCATCAGCAAAGGTAACTATTTTTCTTCTAGGCAGTTGCAGTTGGCAAAGATCATTGATGTAATCCAAAAACAGCGTGGGGCCCAGGATACTACCTTGAGGAACGCCAAATTTGACCGGTAACTCATAGCTTAATACATTTTCTATTCTAACTCTTTGTCTTCTATCTGTCAAATAACTTTCCATCAATTTAAGTGGAATACCTCTTATACCAGCCCTTTCCAATTTTTTTAATAGGTGAGGAATAGATACTGTCTCGAAAGCTTTAGCCAGATCGAGGAATATCGCTAAACATTTTTTTCTTCCGTCTAGGTTAGTGATTACCGAGCTTACTAGCTCATGGACTGCGTCATTAGTAGCCTTATTATGTCGAAAGCCAAATTGGTTCGCTGAAAAAAGGTTTTTTGATTCAAAATAGCTAATTAACCTCCGATTGACTATTCGCTCCAAAATTTTAGATAACGTTGGTATAATAGAGATTGGCCTATAGTTATTTATAGAGTCTCTATCTCCTCCCTTATGAATGGGTGTAATAAGCGCTGTTTTAAATATTCTAGGGAAAACTCCAGTCTCTAAGGCCATATTGCATATACGCGTTATAGGAGGGGTTAATAAGTTTATGTATCTTTTTATTATCTTACCAGAGATAAAATCGTTTCCCGCAGCACAATTGTTCTTTAAACCTTTAATAAGTTCATAAATTTCATCTTCATCTGTAGGTAACATAACGAACGAGTTAACCGGAGTTGAAGTTAATAGGGGGGAAGACTGAATATCATTGAATGGTTGTTGTTGTTTTGTGCAAATAATTTGTTCAGCGAGCTTTGAACCTACGCTAGCGAAGAAACTGTTTATGTTATTGAGGCACTTCTTCGGCTTGACCGATGATACTAGACATGAGGAGCGGTCAGGGGTCTTACTACAGCCCCTATTTTCTTTATAACCGTCCACAGTTTTTTAGAGTTGCCCCTGGCATTTTGTATCTCCTGTTTTTCAAAATTTCTTTTCGCTTTTTTAATAATGAGTTGCAGAAGTTCCTGTAACGTTTATAGGTAACCTTAATTGTCTCATCAGTAGGATTCCTTTTCAGTTTTTTATAAAGGTTGTCCCTATTTATCATACAGCGTCCTTTGGTTATCCACGGCTTAGTAATCCGTTGTCTAGTAGGAGTTTTAAACGCCCTTGTGTTCATTTTTTATTGCATTCGATAGATACGATGCAAGCGTATTTGTCGCTATGTTAACATTAGTATGTTCGAAATAGACTGGAAGTTAATGTTCGGCAAGAATATATCTAGCCCCAGAAAATCAATGGAATAAGTTTTTTTTGTTAGCCTGGTACGGATGAGTTTGATTGAAACTGACAGCTACGCATTCGTGGTCAGTTATTGACGTTTCAAATATAAAGCAAGTAGCTTCCAGATTTGTTTTAATCATCATGTGATCCAGGCAAGTCCGTCCATGGTTGGGCACAGTATGCCCAGGTAGAATGCAGTGACTTGCTAGAACATTTAAATAATCATTTCAGCGTTTATCAGTGGTGTGACACACTATATCGATATTTATATCGCCACAAACAATGATATTTTTAAAGCTACTCAATTTTGAGAGAAGTAAGTCCAGAGAGTTAACAAAATTATTGGTATTAGATTGTGATGGCGGTCGATATATTCCAATAATACAAGGTTCCGAATTTAATTTTAATACGAGACAATTTGCATCACTAATATGGGGTTCCTCATGAGTTCCGTTAAGGTTTTTATTGTAATATATCACAACTCCCTCATTTTGTGTGCTGTGTGAAGTTGTTGCTGCACTATAATAGTTCTCAAGGGCAGGAATGTGCCCAGTTGAAGGAAGCCAGCACTCTGATAGGACTATAATATCCCAAAATGTTTCCGAACTGTGTAGAACGTAATAAGATCGGGCATATTACAATTAATACTACGAATATTATGGGACAGAAGATTGAGCTTGTTGTTATTATTTGAAATATGTTTTTTAACGTCATCAATGTCACATGTAAAGGCTTCAGCCACTTGAAAAGTGTCCAGATCAAAGTTTTATGTTTCAATATTTTGCATTCGTATCTACGTAATATACGAGTATCTAATAAAGTATACACGGTCACGGCATGACCGTGACGTTAGGATTCGATTTCATTTAAATAAAAAACGATGATCTGAAACACACGCAACCGAGGCACAAGGTTTGCAACATGATGGACTGAAAGCTTTAAAAAAATGAGGGTTATCATTATTAATCTGTGTAATAGGTAGGTTCGGTGATATGTAGTAGATGTTTTGTGTGTAAAGTATGTATTGTGTGTGTGAAGAATAGAAAAGTAAGGGTCTGCAATTACTTAGTATACAAAAAAATAAGGTGCAACATTTAACCAAAAAATACTTAAGTAAAAATGTTAGAGAAAACTTTCCCAGGAAAACTAAATGGAAAAAACTATAAAATGGTAATACAAATTCTAGTCACATAATAAGTTTAAGTAGCTCAGATTCTTCATTAATACGGACTGGTAATGATCCCTCTTCTTTTTTCACATAGATCCTACCGTAGTCAGTCCATGTAGCAAAAATATTTTTGTTCTTAACGCTTTCCCAGGCTACGTAGAACACTCTTCTTGCTTTGGTAGTCAAGTATTCCGTAATAAATATTGAGCGTGGTGTACCAGGTAATTTAAGATGTTCGGAATTCAGTTGCAACTCTTTATTTTGTCTTTTATATTTATTAAATATTTTAAAATTTAATATAAAAGTTTCCTTACGCAGAGTTGTAGTAAAATTTACCACAACGGCTTCCGACTTTGTGCGGAATATGTCTCTTATCTCTGAGTCCTGAACTGGATCATCCAGGTCTAATGTCGAACCGAGCTTATGGACTATATTGCTTAGGACTTTCTTATTTTCGTTGGCCTGCACGGGTAGGTTTCGTATCTCAATAGACGTACAGCGGGCGCCTTTTTCGAAGAAGTCTAGTTTGGTTTCCATGGTGGAGATTCGCTGTTTATACTCGTTATTTTCTAGTTCTAAATTGTTTATTTTGGATAATAGATCTTGATGTTGGTCAGTAAGAGTTTCAACTGATTTTTATATGTCTTGATTTTGAGATATAATAGTACTGAGCGCATTATTCAGTAGGTCAAACTTACGATCCAGCTGTTCTTTGAACTCGGCAAACATTACTTTTATTTCAGATACGGATGATGAAGGCCGCGCAAGAAGATCGTCAAACGTGCGTTTTTTACACGCTTTGTAATGTTAAAATAATAATCACCTTCATCCGTATTATTAGTGGTGTTAAGGGCAGAGTCGGAACTATATAGCATTGTGATGTTTTTTGTATTAAGTTGGAGATGGGAGTCGGGCGGAGAGCGCTGCACCGACATCACTAATTATGCGAAAGTTATAACTTTAATACTGCGTGTCCGATCGGACGTTCACAAATTATAACTTGACTAAACAAAATTATAACTTGCCTGTGTCGCTAGTTATTCAAGTTTTGGTAGTTCAAGTGTTTTTAATAGAAGAAAGTGATGGGACGAGCCATACGTTCAGCCGATGATAAGTGCAGCGTTTGCCCATAAGAAACGTTGCGTCACCCAGACCATTTCTGTGCGGCATCACACTGCGCTCGTCAACCAGACACTTGAGTTCTCAAGTCTCAAGTCAAAATATTTCGCCGTTGTCGCATTCGCCGTAGTTGCCAATGCCTAATGTAGGACGAATTTCGAGAAACCTAATTTTGATCGATTAAATGAATTGTCGTACAGCATCAAAACTAGTTTAGATTGCCGCAGTCACCGATAGGTTGTCACATGAATCATCACGGTGAAGACGTCCAATTCTGAATTCGTTGTGCCAGAAGTACACAGGCCCACAAGAACTGCTTTTATTGTCAATGCTAAATGAAGTCGCTGATAAAATTCTCGTTGAATTTAAGTAAAGTGAAAATCGTAAAAAGTCATATAGTAACGACTTTCTCGACCTAAATGCATTGTAACAACGCTACAGTGTAAAAACAAATGACATTTACAAAAAGTAAAATTAATATAATATGTCAAACAATTTCACTTATTTAATATCTTGAATGAGTGAGTTTGTGAAACTTTCAGTTTGCCCACGTATACTGTTGGAGAACTTTATTCAAACAAATAATAAATAACACCAAACACATAGGCATCAATCACTTGGAAAAGTTACGTGTTTATTAAATATTCATACAAAATTGGATAGTTCTTCGTAAATTTTACAACGCTGGGCCTTTCGCGGTGACAAATAATAGTGATACCTTTATCGTCCCCACGTTGAGTGATGTTTAGAGATGGGTTTCAGTAATGGAACACCTTTTTGTATGGTAAAATAGCGCACAGTCTATCACGCTATTGGTCCTCTTCAAACCAAATCAGTCAACATTAGCTTAGACATACAATAGGGTTAATAATAAAAAAATAAGGTAATAAGGTTTAGTAGACAATTAACAACGGCTCACCGCGTCCTGAACTTCCATGGTTCTATAGCAAGATGCCGGATTTAAAATTCTTTGAACATTATGTTATATGGATCGAGTCCATATGACATGATGTTCAAAGAATTTTCTTTATAAATCATTAGTGAAGCATTCCTGCAATTATTGAGTGCTTGAGTGTATTGAGTGCTGATTTACCACATGTTCAGCGGTGAATAAATACATCGTGAGAACACACAGGGTAGGTAGGCGGCTAGGGTGGCATAGTGGCTAAGCCAGCGCGGAGCACACACTTGTATGTAATATTAATAGTTTTTGAATGTGCAATTCACGTCTATAAAATGCACCCACGATAAGAGATATACTAGTGAGGTGCGTCGTTGCTTATAACAAAAAATGTGAAGTTCGGCATTCGCAAAGTACCTTTGTTTCAATGCGGTATTTCAAGATGTCTTGTACTTGGTATGTAAAGTTAAAATTAACTGTCAGGTCGAGAGTTTATGTGATCCAATTAAAGCAGAGTGTTCACTTCTAACTCGCTTACGTATTTTATTTCGTGGATTTTGTAACGCTGATGGACGTTATTACTGTGATTAAATCAAAATGATAGATTATAATTTCAGCGCTGTTTTGAGCGAATATATAAATGTATATTGATATCGTCCACTAAGTCATGATTATCAATATACCAGCTGCAGAAATATCTGCCTATCGTTTGTCACGGTTAGTGTCAGGGCACGCTTTCCAACTTTTTCCTGAAGCTTATCCGCTACGTCCCGGAAGCCATGACTCCCACGGATGTATTCGTTACGCGTGCGGTCCGTATGCGTAAGGGAACACAGCCATCGCAATATGTTCATGTCGATGACGTGAAGCTCTTGAGCATGTCTTTGTCACCAGTAAACAATAGTCGTCTCAATCATCGTTAAAACCAGCTTGGAGTTAATTAGTGTGCAGAGTGTGTGTTTCGGTTTGAAGGTCACTGAGAGCTATCGTAATTTCCGGGCATATGAGACTTAAAAACTGATGTCTCAGGGTGACGGGCGCAGTGTGGTGCCACACAGAAATGTTCTGGGTGACAGCATTTGTTATGGACAGACGTTGCACTAACTATCAGGTGGGCGTTTTAACTTACTAAGTAAATGTTCACCGTTCACAGCGACTGTGAAATGACCCTAATCTCTGAACACTTCTGAGCATTATCACGGCGGTTTTTCGAAAAAGCCACGGTTCATCCAAACCCGCTGGTGGTTAAAGCAGCAAATTACCGACCAGATAGAAACGCGACCGAACGCAAACGTCGCCCGCGAAACGTGCTAGACAATACGGACGTCTCAGCACTCCCTGACCACGATACAGTCTGTCACGATCCAGGCTACACTGTACACACAGTTAATAGCTTTAATATAACACGCACCACGACGCGAGACCGCTGTAGAGAGCGGCGCGCAACAGTTGACAATCACACCGCGTACAGACGATACACCCGTATTCCAGGGCGGTTCTCACCGCCCAGAGTTACCGAAACACAAGTCGACAGTCCGAAAGGAGGCCCACAGCCTCCCTCGGACGGTCATTAGACGACTTAAAAACTTTTTAGGGATATTCTAAATCGCGCAAGCACGCAGCGAACGCGACAGTCCGAATTTCGAGATTGTTGTAGGAGTTTATTTATGTATTTATGTTTGGGTCAAACCAAACCTGGCACGCGGGCCCCTGGCCCGTGAGCACATTATCCGATGAAGCTGTAAAAGCCAAAAAAGGCTAACAGCAATTACATCACCGAAATTATATATATAAATGTTTACGTCACCTACCGAAGTAACGGAAGTTGTCCGAGTTTCTGCTGAAAGTATCCGATTGTTATTGGATGCAGATAATGTAGTTATTATATTTCAGAACTACATATGTATTAATTGGATTTCAGTTCCGATGATACCACGGATATTATAAAAATATACTATTTTTATTATTTAAAATGTATACATTAGTAAAACGTCATATTTAACAGATCAGTATTGACATCAACTACACTGACATAACTCTAGCGGAAATCCAATACGTGAGTAACGGAGAGTAGTGAGAAATGCAGAGCCGTGTCAAACGTCACCTTTACTCACAAGCGTAAAATTTTATTTTCGACACTTGAACATTATCATAACCGATAGTTGTCCGGCAGAGTAGAATAGTAAATAAATACCTACCTCTTTCCTACAGAGGTGTCTTAAGAGGCGACTAAGGCGTGCAGAAGATCACAATAATATGAAATATAAAACGAAAATCTGTCTCTGTACTGCTCGTGAGAGCGCAATGGGGAGTAAGAATTTTTTACTTCTACCAAAATGGCGGCGACGTGGCTTGCCATTCGTCACGTCTCGTTTCCGCTAAGCTAATCTCAGGAAATACTAATACGATTTGAAAAAATATTTTTGCATTATATAGCCCCTTTATTGAGTTAAATTATAAGATATAAAACGGTTTGGACAACGCTATATTGTGTAAAATTAGATTATCATCGAAAATCAGCGTCGAGATTTCACCCGAACTGTACCAATAATATACAAATGATTAATAATTTATAAAAAAAAAATAGCAGAAGGAAGGTAAATAACTTTTGTTTGTCTTTCATTTTGGTAGCGTCTATGTATGTTTAAGTGTTTGTGTTTAGTGTTTCTCAAAAGTCTTTTTTTTCTTTCTTAAGCTGCCTACGAGGGTAAATAAGTATATGTCGCTAAAGTGAACTCCGCCTGGCTGTATCCGTTATGCTCTCTGACATAAATTATACAGAATCTTTCTTTCCTAACGGTTAACGGTTCGGTTACAGCTATCTGTGCAGATCCCGCTAGGGCACAAAAAAAACATGGTACTGCTGGACTGCCCTTTGGTCGCTAAATACCGGCATAAGTATGTTGGTTCACCAAGATCTCTCCCCGAGGTCGCTGGCAACATAAAGGATCTACTGCGACTGCTGAAGGAGGAAGGATTGGATGGCTCGGTTAAGCCAATGTTTCTGCCCACACAAAATACAACCAGAATAATTTACTTTGAAATGCTTTTCTTATATGGGAAACCAGTAGAAATATTTTCCTAACTTTTTAATTAACACGGAAAGCTTGAAAACCCAAAACAGACATGAATTGTAACGGTTACACAGCAAATTCTGAATAGTTCCCAATGAATAGGGCAACGCTACATGGTGCAAACGTGTCGACTTCTCACTGCTCACGTGAGTTCTGAATAGAAATTGTGTAGAGACAATTTCCTTGAATTGAAAACGAAATTAACAGCAAACTCAATTTGTGTTACAAAAATACTTTCATCAGAAGTTTTCTTAATGCTCCCGTACCAATGATGAGATGTTTACGTATTCTAACATTAAAAGCACGGTTTTGTTTGTAATAAACGAACTTTTATCAAATGCCAATCATCCACATCCAACCGTAGCCTCGCCGCGGTACTCTGAGGAACAGAGAGCCGTGTCTAAAGTCAGATTTATTCAAGAGCGTAAAGTTTTATTTCCACCATTTTAAAGTTATCATCCATGCTGCACATTGTCAGCCATATCCTAGCAACTTTCATTGTACTTAATACAACGATATTCAGTTCATTAATTACGATATTTAATTATTTTGAACATATCACTTATCCGGAACTTAGCACTGTTTCAGTCTCACTAAAGACACACTTTTGCTACGTCTAGATGTAATGTTTTAATTCTCTCGCTCTCCCCGTCCCTCTCTCTCTCTCTCTTGTGATGTTCTGACCGATTTCCACCACGGCAACCTCTAGTTAACAAATAATAGTTGTCACTTGCTGAGGATATATGTAAAAGTAAAAACAGCGCAGAGGCTTTAACTCATCTTCTTTTTTTATTAGAGATAGTGACGAAACGTGCAAAACGTTCACCTGATGGTACGAGTAAGTACAACGTCTGCCCATAATAAAGGCTATATCACCTAGAACAATGTGTGACACCACACTACCCCGTCACCCCGAGACATCTATTTTTAAGCCTCATATGCCCAGTGATTACACTAGCCGTCAGTGCCCTTCAAACCGAAACACAGTAATTATTGCTACTACTGCTTCACGACAGAATAACTGTCCTGGGATGGTACCTAAAAAAGAGTAAAGTTTCAGCCTATAAATGTCCCACTTCTGAGCATGGGCCTCCTCTCATTTCTGAGAGAGTTTTTAAGCTAGGAAGAATCAGGCACGCTGCTCCAATGCGGGTTGGCGGATTGCACATGTCTTAGAAATATTTTTTGTTTCTCAGACATGCAGGTTACCTCGCGATGTTTTCCTTTACCGCCGAGCACGCGGTAAGTCAGTACTTAAAATTGCAATTAACAATTTTAGTGGTGCCGGCACCGGGAATCGAATCCAGGTCACTCGCGTACTATGAAAATTTACAGCGAGCGCCTGGCTCCTGAGCTACCACGGCCTACCTACCTATACGGATTCCTGCATAGGAATCCTACTTGTTTCATATCGACTCTGATTTTGTAGTTTGCTGAACGTGTTTAGTAGCACAACGATTGGATGACTTTTTGTGATCTAATTCGGTAAATATTAGTTTAAATGTAGTCGTATTAGAATTAAAAGTAATTGAATACGTGTTTATCGAATCGAATGAATCGTTTTGGAATCCCTTCCTAGTTTGCCACACTGCTCCTCTGTGGGTTGATAGATTTCCATTGCTTACATAAATACAGGTGTCTGTAGCAAATTTCTTTATTTAATATTACGTTTCAAAAAAAAGATCTGAAGAGATTTGTACCAAGCCGTAATACATGTACAGCGGTAGATATTCATAAGCTGTTAATAATCGTTTTTAAAATGATTGTACTTTTCAAATTTGTTATATAAATCTAAAATCCGGGACATTGTAGTAACACAGAGGCGCCCTTACTTGTCCTCACCTAACCGCGCCCGATGTGTCGCTCATGTGATAACACCAGAGGTATGCTAGGATGCAGTGCCAGAGACAGGAGGATAATTACAACAGACCCGAAAACCAACAGATTTGTGTATTTGTACAAACTTTATCTACCAGTTTGGATTTGAATCTACAACCTGCGTCGTAGAAATAACGTACTCTGATCACTAGGCCACACTCGTATGTAATTTATTTCATTGATCGTTAAATAATATAGAAGTTTCCGTCGAAAGACGCAACCACTTGTTGTGGTCTATTTCACATTGCAGATTGATTTCCTTACCAAGAGCGAAGTCCCTTGTGTTACAACACGTAAATTAGCGTCGTACGAGTAAATACTAGATTACTGCTTCATGTATCCCAACTTAGGAAAATGCTTATATTTTTTTAGGAGAAAATGACGAGACGAGCAAAATGTTCACATAACAAATGCTGAGTCACCCAGAAAACTTCTGTGTGGCACCACACTGCGCTCATCATCCTTAGACATCTGTTCTTAAGTCTCATATGCCCAGTAATTACACTAGCCATCAGACCGATTAACAGGAATGTTTACACACTAATGCGTAGCGACATCTATGTCATCACATGAGAGTTTCTGAGACGCTAACTTTATATACAACATCTAAATATTACTAGTCGGAGGAGACGTCCTCCACAGATCAGAGCATCCGATCTGACGGGTAGCTACCCTTTTCCTTGGAAATATCAACTTTCTTCCGGTTAACAACTAGAAGACTTTGTATGTCAATAGTGATTATTAATAATAATGAAGATTAATTATTTTTAATAAATCATTGGTGGTTGGATTCCTATGCAGGAATCTCTCTAGGTAGGTACCACCGCAGTGCCAGTTATTCTGCCGTCAAGCAGTAGTGTGCAAACATTACTGTGTACTGCCCCACACTAGAATTCCTCCTGTAGCGTAAATGCGTTTGACAGACAAATTTCCCACACGTCACAACCAGACCCTTAAACCAACGATTTAAGTATTTTGCACAGATCTTTGACTCGGCATGCATTCGAATTTAGGACCCACGGCATAGAAGTCCAGTACTCTGACCAATAAACTACACAGTCGCCATATTTTAAGTTCTTTATTTTTTAATGAAACTTGTGAGAAAAGCGGAGGTGTGAACTATTACACCTTTATCACATTTCATTGCAATAGCTGGGTTAATAATATTGCGAGTGATAATCTAGACGTATAGCGAGAGGTCGGGGCAGACAGACATTTTGTTATTCACTGAGCTAGATTGATGGTCACAAGAACCCTTGCCGAGACGATCATTTTTTTGTGTACCTTGTTATAAAGATTACGTTTATGGATATATTAGCTAAAAGTTTCATGAAAGTATCTGTGGAAGCAAATTATGCAATATTCGCTTTATCTCTCTTTACTACTACACAAAACACCAGAGAACCAAAACCAATTAAATTCAACAAATTATAAAATTTAGATTTTTTCACCCAACCTGATTTAATTTCTAATAACAATTATTCAGTATTGATCATGCAAATATGAAATAATTTTAAGCCGTTTCGATGTACTTCTGAACTCTTTAATGATTATACCCGTTCGAGGGAATTTAACTAATTATCTAATTTTTCACCCGCTGAGAGCAAACTTTCACATTTAAACAAAAGCGTTAAAGAGCTTCAAACTGTTTCATTTTGTCGTAGCACCGAAGCAATTTGGAAAAGTTTTCTTTCATTCACAACGATTTCAGTTACACAAAGGTTTCATAGTTAACGTCATGAATGGTGATAGATAGACTAAGTATGCGACAAAAGAAGTTAAAAAATACGGATAAATGCTGACGTATATGTAATCAACATCCTTTACGATGGCCGAAAATCGTTTAAGACTGACTCTTAAAGTGCTCCACTAATGCTAATCTATAGCAGTCGAATAAGCTTTGAACCAACGGAGGACATCCTGCACGTGTACCAACAAGCTTTTCTAAAATAAAAAGCTTATTGAAAAACCCAAAAACAGTTCTCTAACAAAACACGTAGGCTCGAAACGAATACCAAGTATGCTAATGAACTTAATGTTGTTGAAGATTATCGAAGAAATATAGAATGTAGAATGACATGCATGACAAAATGCAAGTCAAAAAAAACTCAATATAGAAATGCACTGTTGGTTACACAGTATGGTGCTGAAAATGCCTTAAGCATTCGTTTATGGATGCAGAGTCTGCAGCACGGGCTATATCAAAAATAGGCGTCAACTAAATTTCGAATCCAAGACACAGAAAAGGTAGTGCGGCTCTCCGACTACTGGTATCAGAGTACCTGACTGCTACGCCGCGGGTCATGGGTTCAGATCCCATCCGAGTCAACGTTTGTGTAAAAACACATTGTTTATTTTGGGTCTGGTTGTGTTACGATTGTCTGTGTTTGGCACTGCCTCCTAACCTACCTCCGATCTTATCGCATGAGCGTAACATCGGGCGCGGGTTGTTACTTACTGACGAAGTTAAGTGAGTGCCCGTGTATTTGTGCGTACACTTGTGGCACTATAATATCTCCTGGGCAGTTGGTCGCTCTTATAGTATTGAGATTTTTTTTTTTGAAAACATTGATGTAACGAGCCACCTAGTTACCACCAGCCCACAAGCAACGTCTGCCTACAACAAGCAAGCGTCTACTCACAACAAATGCTGTGTAACCTAGAACATTTCTATGTGATGCCACACTGCGCTCGTCACCCTGAGATATCAATTATAAATTCTCATATATCCAGTGATTACGCTAGCCCTCAGTGCCGTTCACCCCGAAACATAGTAATGTTTGAACACTGCTGCTTCACAGCAGAATTATTTAAAATTAAAATTCATGATCTGATTTGTTTCTGATTTAGCCCGCAACAGAATTAAATGATACAGTGCAGTCCAAGGTAACGTGTTCTCTAATAACATCGTAGGCTGCACGTAAGGTAGCCTCTAACGACATAGCAGCTGCTGTAAAACTATAAAAATTCAATATCACGCCACAATTTTTATAAAACAGTGTGACTCAATAAATCACTGAACAATCATATTTTTATTTCAGTAATAGTAACACCCAAGCACAGTCTACCTGATGTGAGGTCAGCTTCCACTACGGAACACACAGACTATCACACAAAATCAGAAGAACTTTTATTTCAGAAAAACTTATACATTAATATTGTTCGGGCTCTTAATTGCGCAGGAGATATTGTAGTATCGCAATTGTACATGAAAGCACAATCTCGTTGAGTTTCCGTTAGAATATTGGCTCCGCCTGGGTTCGAACCCAGGACCCGCTGCGCAATAGGTACTCTGGCCGCTAGACTACTCAGTCGCCACATTTAAGCATTAGCCCATTAGAACAATATAAAACAATAACAACATTTCACATATAAACATCGAATGTACTTTTGCCTGGTGGTCGGAAAGGAAGGATTCATTACACACTCCATAGGAATTCTTCCTATGTAGTAGTACCTACTTAGACCGCAGGGCCAGTTATTCTGCAGTGAAGGAGTAGTGTGCTTAGGCGATTAACGTGTTTAGGTTTTGAGGGCACTGAGAGCTAGCATAATTACTGGGCATATGATAATTAAGAATTGGTGTCTCAGGGTGACGGCTTTTGTTATGGGCAGACGTTACGCTTACCATCAGGTGAACAATTTGCTGGTCGTATCACTTTTATTGTAAAAAAAGTCATAATTTAATGAACGATTAACAATTTCTTAGCGCTACGACGTAGCAAACAAATAAAGATAATTGTGTTTTTTGACATTTTTATAGTTGCAATTAAGTTAATATAGCTGTAGTGACTCAACGGCAGAACGCTCGCATTAAACTTCATATTACGCGGTCGTCCTGGGTTCGATGTCCAGTTTAATTTCTTGTATTGTAATTTAAAGTCCTGACCTCCTGCACGTCGGTAAAGGCAAGCGTCTCGAAGACACATTCTCTTAAAAACTCCGTTCTATAAAAATTAAATAATGTCTTCAGCTGGCTATAATAGCTAGCAAGAAGTAGCAGAGCCTTTCCTTATATTACTCGTATTCATCAACACATACTTCCGAACAGGGTCTACTTCCTCATTTCGCCGGGTGATCATCATTATTTTTTCATTTGAGCCAATCACTAGTCTACTGCTGAACACAGGCCTACCCCACAGATTGCCAAAAAAATATGAAAAATTTGCTAATTTTGGGAGAATTTGCCATAGTTGCTACGCCGGGCAGTTTGGCAACCGCAGTTTATTTATTCGTAAAAAATATCCGTCTATGACATCCCTCATACAGACAGCAGCAACTAAAGTGTCACCAACATTTCAATGGAGTCCAATTATAAATTACAGTATAAATAATAAAGAAAAAGAAACAACCCAATCCAAACAAGTGCCAAAGTAAATACACTCTTGTATATGCAATATCTCTTGTCTCATTAACTCGCAAGCAATCACAGTTTTCATCGTAGCTTATTAGTTTCTTCCAAGACAGTGTTATCGAAACTTCTGAGGACATGATACTGATGTTGTTAATGTAGTCACATTTGTTAACAGTTCAAATTAAAATACTATTTCTAGAGATAAGTGTAGTTCGCCAGTTCGCCAGTTCGCCATATTTGTGATCGACTTAGCAGCTCAAAAGATAGAGCCTGTAGTCCTGAGGTCTAGGTTTGAATATCAGCCATAACTAATATTTTGCAGTGATTACAAGTTTTACGGGGCATATTCACATTATCCTATGATTCTGCTTCTGCATCCGACCCTTCCTTCAATCTTTTTGTTCAATTGTTACATCGGAAATAAAAAAGAGAAAAAAGGGGTGATTGATGCGCTAATAGCCTCATGGTTTAGGGTACGAACTGCTAAACATGACGTCGCAGGATCGAACCCGCTATTTGACTATTGTCGTAAACCATATTCTAGCATAAGCATTTAAGCTTAGTTGCAGTGGTTATCAGGAATATTAGTAATGTCAATGGCATAACTAATATTGTTTTTTTAAACATGTCTTTTGTATTCATCATCAGGCTTTGGAAGGCCATTGATGGACATAGGACTTTCTCAGAAAGCGCCAGCAAAATCTGGTATAGAAGGTTTGCTCGTACCCACTAAACCGGGTAGCTGGGTTGGTGAGCGCATTGCCGGAACCCTCCCACTAGGGATGTGTCCCATCACTAGTTAGTGGGATTTGAGTACGGCAAATTCCAATGGTTTTCCCGCCATCAGTAGGTAACACACATCAACGATAATATAAGATTAAAATTACTATACACAATTTACACCCCTCTATTGGAACGTCGTACTGTAATCTATTGCAATAATAAATATAATTACGAAGATAAACTGAACATTTTTATAACTTAAGAATCATAAAAGGCTAAGTTATTTCAAAATTTACAAGAATAGCGGTAATATATTACGAAACATTAAGCAAGCTGCTTCGGAATGTATTTAATAATAAATTGTGCAGCGAGTAATGCAGTTAAAGCTGTGGCTAGGATTATAATGCCATGAATTACGGGTATTGTTAGCTAATGCAATCAATTTAAGAAGTAATTTAGCTCAGAGGTCAGTTAAGTTACACCTATAAATATCCCATTGCGGGGCACAGGCCCTCAGGAAAGAAGCTTCCTCTCGGTTAGGTGGACAGCATATATGCTCTTATTTTTAAACCTTTAATAACTCGTAAATTTATCGATAAAATTATCATTAGAGGGCAAGGTAATTACGCTTCTATGAGTTTTTTTTAACCTTACATAATATGAAATAATTGATAGAGAAAACGTGTTTAATGGCACTTTTATATGGTCAGAGTCATGCCTCTTTCCCGTTGAGGTTGGCAGAAACCATTTCTTTCCACACGCTTCGATCCTGATCACACAAATATTTCGAAGACATGTGCAGTGCGCCAACCCGCATCGGAGCAGCGTGGCGGATTCTTCCTAGCTCCAAAAACCTTCTCAGAAATGAGAGGAGGCCTGTGCTCAGCAGTGGGACATTTATAGGCTGAAACTTTACTACATTCATTAGCGTTTTATACAGCCTCGTCGGTTGCAGGTACCTACTTTTGATATGGTTTTTCTTAAAACAGTAAAGGAGAGAAAGTTAATTTGCTTAGATCCGCATGCATAATGTAAAATGATCTGCTTGTTGGTGAGTCACAGTAGTGGTATGTATTGCCTAGTGGTGGTGTTGTAGTGATGGAGGGTATCTGGTGGCGGCTCCCGGTGGCGGTATTGGTTATCTTGTGCACGCTGTTGAGGGACGGGCAGTGCTCTTCAAAACTAGGTAATACACACCATTTTACATTTTGCATGCGGATCTTTGCAAATTAACTTTCTCTCCTTTACAATAATAGATATCGGCAAAGTAACGCCTGATTCTATTAACTATATTAAACGACTTCGATCTCATCGTAATACGTTCGCCTACGCCGACCTTTACTGGCTTGCCCACTCATAATCGCCTCATAAATCCGTTTTATCAATCGTCAATCATACATCCTTTCTACAAATCCCAACCATCCAACCATCTTTTCCCCTATCTTTGTCACTACATCTTCTATTACACCACAACGTTCCCTTATTACGCTGTTCGTGACTTTGTCCAACAAAGTCCCTCCAACTATACTTCTAAAACTTCTCATTTCCACAGCAATCTTACTTTCATGCTTCTTCCACCAGACCAAATATTCACTACCATACTTACGCATTGGCAAGTTCCCACACTTATGTAAGGTAGTGAATATTGCACTGGACGCGCGTAAATTTACTTTGATATTCTTGACGTGTTCCTGTTGAAACTTTAGCGTAAGAGAAAGCAGACATGTGTGAAATAAAGTGAAGAGAATCAACCGTCTGCGCCGCCGCCACGCTGGATTCAGCGCCAAACTCAAGTGAGCATGCTTCCTATTCTACCCAAATTAAATAGTTCCCACGGGATATTTCAAAAAACCTAAATCCGCGCTGACGAAGTTGAAAGATAGATAAAATTGAAAATTTTCAAACATACTTGTTTGAGGTATGTAATAGGAAAGTGGTAATATATAAACTAGACGACAATTTTAGCAAGATGCCGCTACATTATGATACGGAAACTCTGAATCTTGACTAAGCAGCAGTAGCGTAATGGTTTAGGGCACGGACTGCGAAACATGATGTCACAGGACCGATCCCGCCATTCCCCTACTGTCGTGAACCATCTCCTAGCACAAGCTTTTTAGCTTAGTTGAAGTGACTAATAGGAATATTAGTAATGATAATAGCAAGCAATCAAAAAAATAAATTAAACAAGGGAAGGGTTATTATTCGTCTTCGATATGTATTCTGTATGAATGTATATATGAATTTTCCAATTCAATTTCCACCCACTTCCAGGTATCCGAATGTTTTTAGTAAATTCTTCACGTATTAAGATCCAAAAACGATACAAAAGTTTCAAGAGTTTGACTTGGTATGGACCAAGATTATCAACTCATTGCACTTTGAGCGTGTTTTTTTTTTTCATTAATAAACTAAAGCACACGACTACTAATTAATACATATTTATATAAAATTATTACATTGTTTTGGTGAAAGGTGGATTGTGACAGTCATCTGCTTTTGCAGTGAGTGTCCAGTCTCTGACTATCTCTTATGGGATACAGTCGTGATCTTAAGTATGTAGGTTATATAAAATATTTACAGCTTTTGTAAGTTAAGGAGTCAAGCCTTTCCTGACCCTTAAATTACATAATTCCAGAACGTCTCGTAGTGGTGGAGGCAGATTATTCCGCCATTTTGTCGCATTGTATTTGGAACTGCCTCGAAAAGCAGCTGAACAGTGTAGAGACATAACTAGTTCACACAGTGAAGTTCTGTTTGATAAGGAGAACCCTGATCACTCTACCTGTGTAATTTTGCACACAGATACGGCGGTTTTTTATTTTCAATGATTCTGATATTGCATCTTATCGGGCGCGGGTAGATTGACGAGTGCTTCCGTGTTTGCGCTGACCTCGTGGCTCTATAATGTCTCTTACGCAGTTGATAGCTTTCGACAATATTCAGAAGTAGTCGTTGTGGTCAAAATCGGTCAAGATGACATCCTGCATTGCATTGCACATTGCAGTACTCCACGTACACAGACTAAATACTAAATTTAACTACATTCGCATTAACTTATTACCGAATAGTCAGCTAAATATATTTATTATAACGTTACATTTGAAAAGTTTTACCACACAATAGTCATAATTATTTCATTAAAAACTTTGTCGGAACTTTTACAATAGTGATTAAATTTACCGACTTAATTTTAATTCAGTTTGGAAACTCCTTAAAGTTTAATGTTTTGTACTCAGCATATTCGGATTGTTTGTAAAGGTTTTAACGAAGTTTTTAATTATATTTTTTTCGGTGTCAAATCGTACGACTTGTAGAAGCGAACCTTATCAAGTATTATTATTTTCTAGAGTACTTTGCGTGTTATACTTTTATAGAAACTCAAAGATCATTACTCAATGACTTTCGTAAAATATAGTTAACATTATCGCTACATGTGATTTGATGCATCTTCTTGGCTCCCGCTTTGTCTAGGGTATTCTGAATGACTGTTGACATGTATGTGTTCAAAAGATTTATTGAGTTTTACTTCAGTATCAAGAAATAAAAAGCATATATTTTATATCGAAATAAAACGCTTTTTATATCTAGATACTGAAGTAAAACTCAATAAATATTTTGATATATAAGCAAACCCCCGTGTGGTGGCGGCTTAAGAGAATCTACCACCCCACCACATCCCATGGATTTTGCAAAAGTCGACATTTGGAAAATTAAAACCACACGATGGCCAGCAGCATCTTCCTGGACCATCTGAATAAATAAACTGCGGTGTCAATGCCAAAGACAATCTACCACCCCATCTCATCATCATAATCTGTGGTTGCCAAACCGCCTGCCAAGCGTGGCAACTATGGCAAAATCCATGCAAAATGAGAGCTACAAACTTTTGTGGCAATCTGTGGGGGTGGCCTATGTTCAGCAGAGGACTAGTGATAGGCTGATGGTGATGACTAAAGAATTGATTATAATATATATAAAATGCCACTAGACAATTCATTGCGCCGTGCGCGGCTTAAGAGAATCTACCACCCCATCTCATCCCGTGGGTGTCGTAAAAGTCGGCAGAGGGTATTTAAAACCAGAAGATGGGCAGCAGCGTCTTCCTGGAACATCAGAATAAATAAACTGCGGTTGCCAACCCGCCTGCCAAGCGTGGCAACTATGGCTAAATTCCCCCCAAAATGAGAGCTACAAACTTTTGTAGCAACCTTTGGGTAGGCCTATGTTCAGCAGTGGACTAGTGATAGGCTGAAATGATGATGATGATGATCAAACAATTCTGGGAAAATCTAGTAGCATTCTTTTTCAATTATAGTCCAGCTTTAAATGACATTAACTTTTTAATTCCTGAATTCACTAGTGGCGTGATTTTACGACTACAGGAAGGTGTATAGATGAGTCGAGGTACTTCGCTGAAGAAGATGGGATGGATGGTAAATAATTCTAAAATAATAAAATTATTTAAATGTAACAAAGTCTTTCTGCTTTAAATAAGTTTTGTTCTATGGACTGATGCAAACAGTGCTTTACTTATTTTTTTAATTTTGTTCGATTTAATTAATTGTCGTACAGCATCAAAACTAGTTTCGATTGCCGCTGTCATCGATAGGTTGTCATGTCAATCATCATGGCGAAGACGTCCAATTCTGAATTCGTTGCTCCAGAAGTACACATGCTTACATAATCTGCGCTTATTGTCAATGCTAACTGAAGTCACTGATGACATTCTCGTTGAATTGAAGGATAGTGAAAGTCGTTAAAGTCACATAGTAACAATTTTCTCGATATAAATCTATAACACAAACCTTAAATTTTCAAAACAACGATAATGAAAAAACAAATGTCATTTACAAAAAACAAAATTAATTCTGGAATCAAACTTTTTTGATATCTTTAATGTAAGTGACCAGTTTGTGAAGCATCCAGTACGCACCACGTAAACTGTCGGAGAACTTTATTCAAACAAATAACAAACAACACCAAGGCTAACACATAGGCATCAATCACTTGGAAAAGTTACGTGTTTATTAAATATTCATACAGAATTGGACCGTTCTTCGTAAATTTCACAACGCTGGGCCTTTTGTGGTGACAAATAACAGTGATACCTTTATCGTCCCCACGTTGAGTAACGCTTAGAGATGGGTTTCAGTAACGGAACACTTTTTTTATGGTACAATAGAGCACAGTCTATCTCGATATTTCTTCTATTCATACCAAATCAGTCAACATTAGCTTTGACTTACAATAGGGTTAATAATATAAAATAAGGTGTCTACTAGACAATTAACCATGGCTTTCCCCCAGTCCTGAACTTCCAGGGTTCTGTAGCAAGACGCCCGATTTAAAATTCTTTAAATATAATGTTATATGGATCGAGTCCATATGACATCATAAAGTTTCAGCCTATAAATGTCTCACTGCTGACCACAGGCTCTCATTTCTGAGACGGTTGTGGAGCTAGGAAGAATCCGCCACGCTGTTCCAATGCGGGTTGGCGGACTGCACATGTCTTCGAAATATTTTTTTTTTTTATTTCACAGACATGCAGGTTTCCTCACGATGTTTTCTTGCACGTGGTAAACTAGCACTTAAAATTGCAATTAACAATTTGAGTGGTGCCGGCACCGGGAATCGAACCCACATGCTCAGCGGTGAAGTAAAACATCGTGAGGACACTTAGGGTAGGTAGTGCTACGGCCCCCCCGAATGGGTTCTCGCCTTGTCGTGGCGGGGGGGCTTAGTAACTGTGGCTTGGTCACCCACGGTGAAGCTAAGAGGAACCCGGTCGGCCTGTTGCCTCAGGCTGACCCGAGGAGGTCGCTCCGAGTGGGCTACGCAAGCCCACTCCGGACGCGAATAGCAGTGGGTCGACACTTCGATACAAAAATTCGTATACATGATCTTATAAGATAATTCAATCCTTAGTCTTCGGTCATAAGGTTTATTTTTGTTTGAATAGACAAACGTAAATTCCCTATACCTTGCATAGCCAACCAAATAAAATAAAAATTTGGACCGCGGTTATGTTGGTAATTCCAGATTCCATCTTTTTTTGACATTGTTTGACGTTTTTTTGATAGGTTTGAATTTTTTCGAAGAGAAGTGTTCACTTTCATCGTAATCTATTTTTTTCGCTTTTAGTTAAATTCTGCATAAATTATTACCCTAAACAATATTACTAATTACTCACATTTCTATATTACTCATATTTCAGCTAATCACGTCGAGTGGTGCCGTATTAGTTTGAAATTTAAGTAAATTTTAGATTTCAGTTTTCGTGTGTGAAAATTTTGATAACTTAAATATATTAAAATGAAAAGTGTGCGTTATCAGAAGTGTTCGATTTGTGATATTCGCAGGTTGCCCAAGTCAAAAGTTTTTCTGTCTAGTTTTCCCCTTGATCCATACCGGTAAGTGAAACTAGTATAATACCACTGCTTACTACAATCATATTCTCATTCTTTATGTATTATAGTAAAGACGTTTCTATTTTTATTAATTTTAGATGCAGATTGTGGATAAAAGCTTCAGGGAGTGATGATTTTATTCACCTACCAGTAGAAAAGCTGCATGAGCTAAAATACATCTGTGGCTCTCACTTTTCTCAGGAATGTTTTAATGATAAGGAAAATCGCTTGCTGAAATCAGCAGTCTCATCATTAAATTTACCAAATCCACCTTTACCAGATCTTATTTTTGCCAAGTTTCCATTATATTTGGAATTGTATTACTCAAAGCAAAATGTTAACCCCGGTATGTACATCAATTTAAAATTTATTATATATATTATATATTGTATTGAATATTGATCTCATACAATTCTGATCAGAGTAGCTTTTATATGATAAACACTAAGCCATGTGGATGTCAGTTATATATATATCAAATTAAATGACTGTATAATAATCTAAAGCTGTTTTTATAGTAAAAGAAAAATTAATATATTGTATCTAGCTAACCTAATTTATTATTACATTGCAGGTGAATCAGAGACTGTTGGTAATAAGGAGACAATAACTGACATCATTGAATACATAACAATTGCATCTACATCAAAGGCTTCATTTCATGAAACATATGAAAGAAAATACAGTAAGTTTTGAATACTAAATTGATTGACTTATGGTATTTGTATATATTATGTGGTATTTGTATAGATAGTATACAAAATATAAATTTCTAAATAGAATAAATTATAGAGGGAATGTTTTAATCATTTCCAGGTGAACCAGTTATAATCCCTGGTGATGATGTCCCAGACATTTATAAATCTGTGGTTTCTCAACAACAAAACAAAATTGGTAAGTTTTTAATAATTTTATAATTTATTATTGTAAACCTGAAAGAAGGAAAAGGCCTTGAAAGTGTCTAAGGTGAGATATTTCTGGTACTGCAATTACCAATCGACTTGTTTAGGACAGCATTTATGGAAACTTTTTAAAAGAGGCCTATTTCCTGCAATGGACAGTACCCATAGGCTATTAGTGTAGTATAGTGTATATATGTATGTACATATATAAATACCCTTATACCATTCATATTATTTGTTTTTTTGACTTGTATGATAATAAATTATTTGTTTCCTTTCAGGAAATTAGAGACAAGAGACCACTCGACAATTCAGAGCCTGAAACTGAAGAAAATTATTTATTTCATATTGAATCTTATCCTGTGCTATCACTGCCAGAAGAAGAGATCGACATTGTAGATGATTTATTTTATAATTTTGAGGAACAACCTATTATGTATGTCAGTTGGTTTTTAGCTGCTAAGTTATGTAAAAAACTTAATTGTAACATGTGCCTATGTTATTTAAAATAAGATAGTCCTGATTCTAAAGATCCTATGTATATATATGTCATTAAGAGAATGGTGGCAAGATAAGATATTGTTAAAAGCCACCATTGTTCAACATTTACATGAGCTCAATATTGGTTGCTTACAACTAAGTACCCACTGCAGTATGCAATGGTTTAAATGTTTGGTCTATTCTAAAGATGTGGGAAAATCCTGTAAAATTATTAATGCTGATTTTGCACACTTAGAAATTGATACTGCTGACAAAAGAAAATAGGTGTAGCAGAAAAACAAAGATAAATAATTTACTTTTTATACAAAATATATATATTCCCGAATACCCTTTTTATATCTTTTGCTAATGCTGGTCCATTAATGATATCAATAAGTTTGTCAATTTCTTAAATGACATAGGCTTTATAAAAGTTTTCTTTTGCTCTTTCACTATTCCAATACAGCATCTTTAATATTTCAGATATTATAATGTTTAGCATGTTTGAAAAAATAACTTTTTAACATGTGACATATTGATTCTATTGTAAAATGTAAATAACATTGTAAAACAGAGTTATTAACAAAGAAAAGAATATACCCAGAGTTTCTTGCTTTTAAAATTTTAACCCCGGTATGTACATCAATTTAAAATTTATTAAATGTATTATACATTGTATTGAATATTGATCTCATACAATTCTGATCAGACTAGCTTTTATATGTTAAACACTAAGCCATGTGGATGTCAGTTATATATATATCAAATTAAATAACTTTGTATAATAATCTACATCTGTTTTTATAGTAAAAGAAAAATTAATATATTGTATGTAGCTAACCAATTTATTATTATATTGCAGGTGAATCAGGAACTGTTGGTAATAAGTAGACAATAACTGAGATCATTGAATACATACCAATTGCATCTACATCAAAGGCTTCATTTCATGAAACATATGAAAGAAAATATAGTAAGTTTCGAATACTAAATTGATTGACTTAAGCCACTGGTACTATCTGTGCAAAATATAAATTTCTAAATAGAATAAATTATAGAGGGAATGGTTTAATCATTTCCAGGTGAACCAGTTATAATCCCTGGTGATGATGTCCCAGACATTTATAAATCAGTGGTTTCTCAACAACAAAGCAAAATCTGTATGTTATTAATAATTTTATAATTCCTTATGTAAACCTGAAAGAAGGATAAGGCCTTGAAAGTGTCTAAGGTGAGATATTTCTGGTACTGCAATTACCAATCAACTTGTTTCGGACAGCATTTACGGAAACTTTTTAGAAGAGGCCTATTTCCTGCAATGGACAGTATCTATAGGCTATTAGTGTAGTATAGGGTACGGGTATATGTATGTACATATATAAATACGCTTATACCATTCATATTATTTACTTTTTTTGACTAGTATGATAATAAATTATTGGTTTCCTTCCAGGAAATTAGAGACAAGAGATCACTTGACAATTCAGAGCCAGAAAATTATTTATTTCATATTGAATCTTTTATCCTGTGCTATCTCTGCCAGAAGAAGAAGAGATCGACATTGTCGATGATGAATTTATAATATTGAGGAACAACCTATTTTGTATTTCAGTGGGTTTTTAGCTGCTAAGTTATGTAAAAAACTTAATTGTAACATGTGCCAATGTTATTTAAAAGAAGATAGTCCTGATTCTAAAGTCTTCACATATATATATATATATGTGATTAAGAGAATGGTGGCAAGATAAGATATTGTTAAAAGCCACCATTGTTCAACATTTACATGAGCTCAATAGTGGTAGGTGGTGTTGCTTACAGCTAAGTACCCAATGCAGTATGCAATGGTTTAAATGTATGGTCTATTCTAAAGATGGGGCGGAATATATGTTTTGTATAATAAGTAAATTATTTATAAGAAAATCCTGTAAAATTATTAATGCTGATTTTGCTCACTTTGAAATTGATACTGCTGACAAAAGTAATATAGGTGTAGCAGAAAAACAAAGATAAATAATTTACTTTTTATACAAAATATATATATTCCCGAATACCCTTTTTATATCTTTTGCTAATGCTGGTCCATTAATGATATCAATAAGTTTGTCAATTTCTTAAATGACATAGGCTTTATAAAAGTTTTCTTTTGCTCTTTCACTATTCCAAGACATCATCTTTAATATTTCAGATATTATAATGCTTAGCATGTTTGATAAAATAACTTTTTAACATGTGACATATATTGATTCTATTGTAAAATGTAAATAACATTGTTAAATAGAGTTATAAAAAAGAAAAGAATATACCCAGAGTTTCTTGCCTGAGAAAGTTGTTTTTGTGAACTGATGTAGTTTTTCACGTTTATAAGAGTTTTAAACAATAATACACGTCTATATATCATGTGCCTCATTATTTAAATAAGTACTTAATTAACATTTTTATTTTATTTTAATTTTTTTATAATAGGTATTTTCTTTGATAAAGCGAGGAAAGTTTGTAAATAACAATATGATGTAATATTATATATTTATTGCTGTCAAATAAAGGTATTTTAAAGAAAATAAAATGTTTTTCCTTTATACAAAAAAAAATATTGAAAATATTGACCATATTCATTTACCTAATCTCGATAAAAAATATCGATATTTGTACAACACTAGCCTATCGATATGGGTTCCATCGAACATTCACCTCACTATCTGTCAAAATAAAATTTATCTAAAAGGTTGGTACACATACAATCCTTATTAGGTTGGCATGAGAATGTATAGGGAATTCGAAATGAGTATGTGTGAGTGAGACACGTTTCAATGTACTAAGTGCCGACTCTTACTTATATACTCTTTGGCGAATAGGAGGACTGCTGGGGGGAGCAGTACGCTGCCCTCCGCAGCCGAGGTGGAGTCGCGGAGGAAGAGGAGTGTAGGTGTATCGTTGCCTCTCTCCCTATCCTCCGCGACTCTGGCGGGGCCGTACCGTCGATGCGGTAATGGTGGACTGCTGGGGGGAGGAGTGAGTCGACACTGCTCACCCTGCCCTTTGCAGCCGAGGTGGAGTCGCGGGGGAAGAGGAGTGTAGGTGTTGCGTTGCCTCTCTCCCTGTCCCCCGCTACTTTGGCGGGGCCGCATCGTAGATGCGGCGGTGGTGGGGCCGCGGAGGGAGAGGAGTGTTGGTGTGTCGTTGCCTCTCTCCCTATCCTCCGCGGCCGTAACGTGGTTGGCGGCGGAGCCACAGACCAGATCCGCTGCCGGGGCCAGGAAGACTGGTGCTTTCGAGTGCAAGTCTCCTGGCCCCGTGGCCTCCGCGTGGTGGACTCGGGGGGGTTCGTTGCGCGCACAAAGGGGGCCGTGCTGGAAGGCGCGTCCTGTGTTCCGGCGCGCCTTGCTGGGAAGGGGAGTGGGGAGGAGCTGTCCTCTCCCGAGAAGGAGCCGCCGATGTTAGGCGGCCAGCGCCGGTGGGGTCGCGGATGTGTGCGTGAGCGTTCCCGTGGCCCTGCCAACATGCGGCGAAGGCGGAACATCATGGGGTTTTAGTCGGTGCAAGTCCGACATAACCCGTCCTTCCCCCCGTGAAGGCGGGTATGCGTCAGGCATTTCCCCATGTAAAAAAAAAAAAAAAAAAAAGGTAGTGCTACGGATCGCGGGATCGTTCCAGCACGGAGCCCACACTTGTATGAAATATTAATAGTTTTTGCATGTGTCTATAAAACCACTATTTATCCACGATAAAAGATATAATAGTGAGGTGCGTCGTTGCTTATAATAAAAAATGTGAAGTCCGGCATTCGCAAAATACCTCTATTTCAATGCGGTATTTCAAGATGTCTTGTACTTTGTATGTAAAGTTAAATTTAAATCTCACGTCGAGATTTTCATGTGATCCAATTAAAGCAGAGTGTTCGCTTATAATCCGCTTACTCATTTTATGTCGCGTATTTGTGACGGTGATTGATGCTATACTATACTGTGATTAAATACAAAATGAAAGATTATGAAGTCAGCGCTTTTAAATTTTGGACGTATATAAGAATGAAGTCTGACATGTGAATGTATATTACCGATCGTCTACTGAGTCATGATTTTAAGTATATCTTAAGAAATAATTTTGGTTGTACGGGTTTTAGATATGGGTTTTGTCGGTCTTGCACCGACTAAAACTCTTTGGTGTTCCGTTTCCGCAGGATGTGTGCTTAAGAGTTCCCGTGACCATGTTGGCAGGGTCACGGGAACGCTTAAGCACACATCCCGGCCATATACATTTCTTCTAAAATAATGGATATTTCATTGGTAGTGCGTTTCTGGAATTATAAATATTGAATGTTGAAATATTGCAAGCGAGCCTGAAATTTGAATAGAACGGCAAAAGCAGTAACCGGTAACTCAAGATATTATATTCAGAAGATTTGGTATGTTCACTAGAAATTTCATCTACTCGTAGTAAAGGTTTGCTCTCAGTCGCCGCACGCAGAGCGAACTTAACTAACTCTTTGTTTATGTCAGAAGCTTTTCAATTATTTAACCACCATGTGTTGATGGTAGAACGGGAATATATTACTGAGGTAGCGCTACTCTTGTGTATTGATACATGCAACAAAACTCTGTACCCGACGTTATTTACTTTGTTATACAGTAGTAACGAGACCAGCATGACATATGCTGTGTTAGCCAGAATATTTTTGGGCAGTCCGACACTGCACTCGTCACCTATAAATTCTTAAGTCTCCCATTCCCAGTAATTACACTAGCTAGTTGCACACTGCATTAAAATTGCTTGACGGCAGGAATAAACGATTTCTTAATTACCACAAGGAAATCATTCATTCCAAGTATCCTGTCATGCTTTAGAGGATATTGAGTAAACGCTGACCCCCACCGCTCCAGACGTAAGGTGCATATGCACAAGCACAATAGATAACAAGCACAAACGCACACACACAAAAGATATTATAGTGTGTGTGTGTCACATATTGGACATCGCGCGGGGAAGCATAACATCAATTTAGTTGCGTATTCATCTGGAATGATAGCTTGGACCCCACACGAAAATAATTTAAAAATTCCGTTTAGTTGTTAATAACTACCAAAGCTTAAGACGGCTTAAGAGAATCTACCACCCCATCCCGTCCCGTGGGTGTCGTAAAAGTCGACATAGGGAAAATAAAAACCAGGAGATGGGCAGCAGCATCTTCCTGGAACACCTGCATAAATAAACTGCGGTTGCCAACGCGCCTGCCAATCGTGGCAGCTATGGCAAAATTACCCCAAAATGAGAGCTACAAACTATTGTGGCAAACTGTGCGGGAAGCCAACGTTCAGCAGTGGACTAGTGATAGGCTGGAATGATAATGATGATTTTTTTTTTTGGATAGAGTGACGAAACGAGCAAAACGTTCACCTGATGTAAAGAGCAACGTCTACCCATAACAAATGTTATGTCACCCAGAACATTTCTGTGTGACACTACACTGCGCCCGTCACTCTGAGACATCAGTTCTTAAGTCTCATATGCCCAGTGATTACGCTAGCTCTCAGTGCCATTCAAACTGTAACACAGTAATGTTTCACACTACTGCTTCACGGCAGAATAACTGGCCCTGGGGTGGTACCTACCTAGACGAATTCCTGCACAGGAATCCTACTACCAGTGAAAGCGTTTAAATTAATCTTTGAAAGTTTTTATTTAACAAATTTTTATTTAAAAAACAGATACTTTTAGTGCATAAGCATTAAATATGAATTTACGTATATAGTGTAGTAAAAGAATAAAAAAGTTGTCATCATGTGCCACATCGTAAAGTTAATAATCAACTTCTATGGTAAAAAATCGTACTGCGTACTCTGTTACTGATGTTGTATCGCAATCCGTTTGCACTCCGTCCCATATCCCTTCCAACAACAGGCAGGGTTTTAATCACTAAAGTAGTATTATCGTAGAATTCATTTATAATAGCATTTTGAAAAGACTGGCGATTCTACTGTTTCTACAAGTTGTTTAACAACTTGTCCGATGAGAAGGAACGTTTGCAAATGTTGCCATTATGCTTCACGATACTTAATGTACTATTGATATGGGCATTGGCTTATTCGAACCCAGAACATTTTTATAGATCAATTGATTCAGTACATATACGCGATTGCATCTGTCTATAAATATGCGTCTATGAAGGCTCATAATTCATTTAAAGTTGAGGGCGTGCGAAACTTCAATATGTATTCCTTTATGAAGCACGTTCATTCGAACACAAAATTAAACAACTCTGTGCTTTACCGCTTTACGTCAAAATCGATTATCGTTTGTATTTGTGACGTACTATTAATTGTCCAAACTTAACGCTAGAGTTAAGCTCACATCTGCATTGCACTACATTGCTTAAATGCTTACGCTAGAATATGGTTTACGACAATAGTCAAATAGCGGGCTCGATCTTGAGACGTCATGTTTCACAGTCCGTACCCTACACCATCAGGCTATTAGCGTATCGTCTCTCTCTTTTTTTCTCCTTTTTATTTCCGATGTAACAATTATACGAAAATATTGAAGGAAGGGTCGGATGCAGCAGCAGAATCATAGGATAAACTCAATATGCCCCGAAAACTTACAAGTAATCAATGCGAAATATTATTTATAGCTGATATTCAAACGTAGACCTCACTACTGCGGGCCCGATCTTTTGAACTACTCAGTCGATCATCTGGGAAACTACAAATATCCTTTGAAATAGTTTCTTAATTTGAACTGTTAAAAATGGGTGGGTACAATAACAACATCAGTATCATGTCCTCAGAAATTTCGATAGCTCTGTCTTTGAAGAAACTAATACGCTAATACAAGAAGTGTTTCAAAGATTTATTTTGAACACGGAGTTCTTTACATTAAAATATATATTTGTTAATGACATAGCAAGATTAATGGTCACATAAGAATCCTCGCAGAAGAGAAAACATCTATTTGTATTGTCATCTAGTTGTATTTCCGGTGCTACTATTATATTTATATAAAATTTAAATTGAAATGTGTATGTTAGCGCTGAGCTTCGCAATTCGTACCCGCGTTAATCTAAAATAACATTCACACTTACCCTCCCATGACTGATCGCGACGGGACAAGTTTCCTTTGTCTCCGTTCGCGTGACGTCATGGAAGATTCGAGACCCGAGCGAGGTATTTATTACCTTCGGCCATTTCACTGGAGCCACGATTCTGCACCCGGTCAGTTTAGGTCACACACGTCTCCTATCGGACCTTAAGTACGTTGTGCTGTACCTACCTTAGCTGCAAACATTTCGGTTGCATATTTAAATCTCGCAATCAGTTTTATATTTTAGTTCATCCCCATATTGGGGTTCCGAGGTTCAGATTCAAGAACGCTTTCGAGGTTCAGATTCACGAACGCTTTCGAGGTCCGCACGACTACCTTCCGGGAAACGACGAAAACACCTGCCAGCCGACCGTGACGCCGCGTGGTCATTCATTACCGGCGTCCCCCCAACATGTCACAATATTTAGATAACACTATATTTCGCGGAATTTATCAGACTTCAGACTTCCCGGATTGTCGATGCTTGAAGTCAGCTTAATGTTCTTTTACAAGGGAGGTTACGAATTTTCCTGTCTGAGGAGTATTGTTACTATTCCCTTATCGGCGATGCTACTTAAGATCTTACTCCGTCTTTGGCCCAGGCGTTCCATTCAATAGAAAAAGAGGGAACAATTGAGTGTATTATTGTCTAATAGTACAAAAAATACATAATTTACTACTAAGATAGGTGTCCGGCAGAGTAGAATCTTTCCTACCGAGGTGTCGTAAGAGGCGACTAAAGTATTTTACGCAATGCCTTTTGTCAAAAGAATGTGTATACATATTACGATACAACACTGTCACTATACTCTTACTGCTCATGGGAACGCAATAAGGAGTAAGATTATTTTTTGCCTCTTAGGAAAATGGTGGGACGGGGTTCGCCACCCATTTCTCGTCTCGTTTCCCACGGGGACAAAAACTGGTTTACGTGTATAGTCTCTGCCTACCTCTATAAAGAGGGATAAAGGCGTGACTATACGCATGTAATATACGACACTGGCTTGTTAACTTTTGTAGCGACATGAGACAAATTTCTTTGTTCATTTCATCAAATTTTCATGAGGTAACTTGAAATACCTTTGAAACATGACAAATGTGTGGAAAACGAAAGCGTTCTCATCTTATCGCACAATATTTTATTAAGCAACCTAATAGAAGTTACATTTTATTAAGCAAACTGAAAGAAAGTATATTTTCAATTTTGCTTTCATTCATCTAAAATGTTTTCTCATTGTATTGTTATAACTCGGATTGTATTCTACTTTTTTTGTTATTCTACGCGCCAACATTCATATCAACGCTAACATGAAACATAGAGTCCCACAAAATACGCTATCTTTTGTAAGGATGGGCATCCACTTGAGTTTTGAGATGAAAAACTCTTGAACTGATATCATGGCGGTTAAGGATGATCGATGCGTGTCCTACAAGAATCTTCTTTATGATCTCGTTCCACTTAGGGTTTATTTATTATTCATTTACTTTATTGCAGACAAACATAAACAAAATATAAGAAACATTGTGAGGTATAAGAGTATACAAATAATTAAATTTATTTTATTTGTACTATCTCACTTTATAAATTATAAATAAATCAAATACAAAAAAAATAAAGTAAGCATGAAAATGAAGTTATGAACAAATGAAGATAAAATATTTAAATATCTCCCTCAGCGACATTTAATGAATAATAAGTAACAAAAAAAAATATGGTTATGTTTGAAACATTCCATAAAAATGTAAACAAAATTGAGTTCAAATTAAGTAAGTGAGTAGGAAATATAGACAATATTTCCTACCATTTCTATAAGGATTTTAAAATGTATGTGTCGAAATTTAGCTGCCTCTTGCTAAAATTGCTGACAATTTAAGAATTTTTTTTTTGTTATAAATCGTGCATTTTCAATTGTTATTTGTGTCTAGGTCTTAAGACAGACTTAAGCCCGCTTATGTTACAAAGCTACAGGTAAGAGCAGTCTCACAAATAACCGTTCCGTACATATATTCCAATAGCATTATAATTGACATCGAATGTAACATGGTCACTTTTGTCGAATGTACGAAAGTTCATAATTTATTAAACGCAACCAATTAGCCGGCTATTGTTTTCGGTATCGGCACAGTACTCTACACGCTAAATGTGAGACATGTAAATAATAGTCTAAATTATACCGACCGGGGTCAAAGTAAAATAAATGCACGCCGAGAGAGTCGGTTATTGAATTTGTGAACATAAGGTTAAAGCTCGGCGAGCAAGTCTTGCTTTACTTTAGTTATTATAAAAAAATGTACCACGTAGAAAACACATAAATATTTACTTAGCGCAATATCTCTCTCTCTCAAGGTTTTTTTACAGTAGAATAAGATCATATTTTGTACACAAGCGCTATTTATGACGTGTTTTAATGAAAAAAACGTGTGCGTTGGACGAGGTTGAAAAATAAATATTTAAGTCTTATGTCCTTCTAGCCTAATAGGCTGAATGCTTTGTTCATGCATTTATTTTATTAAAACATTAAAAAGTGTTTGTTCTCAACGAACTTTTATTATGAAGTCAAAGTTCTGGTTTATGTTAACTCATACAACGTAAAGTGTTTGGGCTGTGATAACCTAAGTTACGTTCGTTATTTCAAGCTATTTAACAGATTCTGTAAAATAACAGAAATTTCTGTCAATAATTTCTATCATCGATTAAATAATTTATACTCTTACGAATACATACTATTTATAATACTCGTATTCTTATTGAAGACACATTACATTTTGTTTAAATATACTAATTAAAATTCTCATAAATATAAATAATAATTATGGATTTTTGAATGCTATGATTTGTTATTATACGTTTGATTAATAATATTATCGGACTTACAATATTTTTATTTTTTCGTACATTTTTGTTATTTTTTTTTATTTGTTTAAAGTGACGTAACGAGCAAAACGTTGACTTGATGGTGAGTGCAACGTTTGCCCAAAACAAATGCTGCGTCACCCATAACAGTGTGTTTCGATCTATTCCGCGCCACCTCGTGCAAAAGCTCCTATTTGCGTTCCCACGAGCAGTACAATATATACAAACTAAAAACAAAGTTAGATCAAAAAATCAGTGTCCGAAAATAAATTCCATTTCTTTAGATTTAGGAAATCACGATGTAACCTAATGACTTGTATTTTATTGTAAATTACATTAAGGTTTGACAATTTAGTTTACTGACTGTACAACTTACTACGGATGGATTTGTTGGATTTACTGTCTTATGCCTTGCTTTATTTTATTAAATCAAAACTAAGAAATAAGACGTCTCATATAAAAACATCGTCTTGTACATAGCCGTGTTGTGGCGGCTTAAGAGAATCTACCACTCCATCTCATCCCGTGAGTGTCGTAAAAGTCGACATAGGGAAAATAAAACAACAAGATGGGCAGCAGCATCTTTCTGGATCATCTGAATAAATGATATACTGCGGTTGCCAACCCGCCTGCCTAGCATGGTAACTATGAAAAATGGTATGGTAACTATGCCCCCAAAATTTATTAATTTTTGAAGCAATCTTTGGGGGAGGCCTATGTTCAACATTGGACTAGTGCTAGGCTGAAATGATGATGATGATGATACATAAACAGAAGAAACAGCAAGACCGTTGCCAGTTCTCTATACTCGTACAATGCATGGCTTTAAAGTGAAAGTTAGACAAAATTACAATAGAAAATCCACGATTTTTAACGGAAAGAAAATCTTAACTAGTCAACAATTTTAGCAAGAGGCAGCTAAATTACGACACAGAAATTTTGAAATCTTGATTCATTTCAATTAAGGAAGTATAAAGAAATTTTTATTAGTCTTCTATCTTTTTATATAGAAATCGAAGAGGTCTTCAGTTTGATAAAAAAATACCTGAACTTAATTTTGTATTCATTCTTATGGAATGTTTGAAACAATTCCATACAATTTTTTATGTTACTTATTATTTATTAAATGTCGCCCAGTATTTAAAAATTTTGGTTTTATTTGTTCTTAACTTCATTTTTCACAAATGTATCTACAAATTTAAATCTTTCTCTTTTCCTTGTTTATTTTATTAACATAAAAATACCATTAGTACCATTAATTAGATCTAGAATGGTCATAAAGATCTCACTGTTGTTATCATAAAACATCAACATTATCTGTGACCCGCAAGCTACATTATTAAATGATTTCTTTCATAGAAGTGACGAGACGAAAAAATTGTCCATCGGACGGTAAATATTTTACAGTCCAAGTAATAATTAAATAGAACCAATCCAATCTAACAAAGTCAAAGTAAATAAAGTACTATCTCTTATCTCATTAGCTCGCAAGAAATCACAGTTTTCATAGTAGCTTATTAGTTTCTTCCAAGAGACAGATATCGAAACTTCCGAGGCTCAAGAATGTGAGGTTGTTATTGTTGTCACAGTTGTTAACAGTTCAAATTAAGATACAATTTCAAGTGATATTTGTAGTTCGTCAGAAAGTGAACGGTCGGCAACTGACATGCGTCTCAATGGTTAGCTTGGTTGTCTGCAGTCGTGGTCTAGGTTATAATTTCAGCCACAAATAGTATTTCGCATTGCATTACTTGTTTGTTTTCGAGACATATTGAGATAGTCTTATGATTGTGTCACTGCCTACGACCTTTCTTCACCCGTTCGATTTTTGTACAATTATTACAACATCAATAAAAAGATGCAGAGAGTGAAAGAATGTGAAAATGCTTCAACCAGTGTCGCAGTTAACTTATATGACACCTTTTTGACTCTGAACTACAATAACTGATTACAAAATCAGTAGCCAGAAGTACTGTGTTCAGTAATATCGTTAAAATCCAATTTGTTACTGTATTCAAACAACTAAATAGTCATGTACAAAAAAAATCTTACTTAGAATTGTATGACTCAAGTTGTTTGCATATTCAATAGTTTCAGCCTATCACAAGTTCACTGCTGAACATACTCCTCCTCTCTCATAGATAGCCACAAAAGTTTGTAGCTCCCATTTTGGAGAGATTTTACCGTAGTGGGTTCCAGGAAGACGCTGCTGCCCATCTCCTGGTTGTTACTTATCTCCTGGATGAGATGGGATGAGACTATTAAAAATTTATGGTAAATTTATTATAATACCAGATACTTGCAGGTGTGCTAGTCTTATATATTTTCAATATATGAATATGAATAATACTAATGAGCAAATACATTAAACTGGTATACGAGTAGTACTGGCAAAACATATAATAACGACAAATAATATTTTTATCAATCTTAATCATACGATCATTTGACTTTTGACGGACTGAAATGATGATGATATAACTGACATTGCCTTAGAATCAATGGGATATTTATTGAAATTATATACAGTTATAAAAAAAAGTAAAGTTTCAGCCTATAAAAGTCACACTACTGACCACAGGCCTCCTCTCATTTCTGAGAGGGTTTTGGAGCTAGGAAGAATCCACCACGCTGCTCCAATGCGGGTTGGCGGACTTCACATGTTTTCGAAATAATTTTAATTTCTCAGACATGCAGGTTTCCTCACGATGTTTTCCTTCACCGCCGAGCACGTGGTAAGTCAGCACTTAAAATTGCAATTAACAATTTTAGTGGTGCCGGCACCGGGAATCGAACCCAGGTCACTCGCGTACTATGAAATTTAAAGCGAGCGCCTAGCCCCTGAGCTACCATGGCTCTCATATTATTATACAGTTATAACAATACAAAATTGTCAAAACACAAATATACTTTGTATCAGTTTACTTAATAAAACATTCGGCGAAAATAACATAACGTTTTCTTTTCCCACTTGACTTTACACTTGACTTGTTTCAATATATACACAATTCAAATTACTCTAAGAAAATCTAGGAAAATTCAGGATTATTCAGGATTAAAAAAACGGAAGTGGCAATGGACCGACCATAACCGTCGGGAAGGTTCTCGATTGGCAACCTCGTACCGACAAACGCAGTGTAGCCGCCCCCCACTAGATGGAGCGACGACCTGCGCGATTTTGCAGGAAGTCGATGGATTCAGGTAGCTCAGGACCATGTTTTGTGGTAATCTATGGGGGAGGCTTACGTTCAACAGTGGAGAAATAATAGCGATATAAACGCCCAGTGTACTACATACATACATAAGATCACGACTGTATCCCATAAGGGGTAGTCAGAGACTGGGCACTCACTGCAAAAACTGATGACTGCCACAATCCACGTTTCACCGAAACAATATAATGCACTTGGTGAGATAGGTGGTGAGCCCATCGCCACCATGCGCTGTTGGGTGCACAGTGCAGTTTAATTCCTTACTCTCCTCTTACGAGATCCATTGGATGAGATGGAGTGGTAGTATTCTTTTAACGAGCCGCCACCACAAGGCAACCCAGTGTACTATGCCAAATTAAATTATTTTTTGCAATGAAATGTATCTGTCTGTCCATCTACACTTTAATTTTTTTTGTACAGACTATAACTGTTCATATACGTCATTCAGTAAGCGTCACACGACGACTTTAAGATGATGTTATCCTTATCGACATTGAACAAAGTGAGAAACCAGTAATGGTTACTGCCATTACTGTTTTCTAAGATGCTTAACGTCTGCTCGAAATTGCATGGTGATCAAACCTCTCAACTTATAACTGACTTAAATTTTGCAGTGTACTCTTTAGAAGCTGTGCGTATAAAAATGCCCGCCCGCATTTAACATTTAACTTTTTTTAATTTAATAAACATTTAAAAAGTATTATACCTGTGAAGCATAACATAACTTATTCCAGTCGCCGCAGAAGTTTCCATATTCACATTTCATGTTTATTGATCAATTAAAAAGTACAAAGAACCAAAAATGAAGAAGAAGAAAGAACCAAACAATCGGCAACGGAGCGGAAAAACGCACGAGTGAAATGCTGTGTGGATTTAGATTAGTCAGAGCGGTGATATTTTGAAAACGCTTTATTTTAAAACTTATATGTACATTTTTTGTACAACGAAAAACGCAGAAACGCTCTGGGATGACCATTTCTGTTTGGCAGGCTTAACATGTGCTGAGAGACTGATCTTGATCCACAGTTTGTAAGAGTTATTTTACACCATAAATCGTTGTGAAAGTAGAAAGATAACTTATATAACGCTGAGTAAAACTATAGATAGTAATTGTTTTATGATACTTTTACAAATTTTGTGTAATGAGACGGAACTTTTGTGTAATATTACGCTACATTGATCACATTAAAAAATATCGAGGCACAATGTCACAGACACTGTTACAAAACAAACAATTTTCACTTTCACCGTTACGTATAAAATAAACGTCCCACTGCTCCACAGGAGCGTGTTCTCATTATTAAAAGAGTAACGGAGACTGCAGCGCTACTTCAGTGTACTTAACACGAGCATATTTTTAATATTCCGACTACCGCGTACGTCGTAAATGAGGGTCGCGTTCGGACATGGTTTGCTTGCGTATTGTGAAGTTGAAGGTAAGGCGCCGGCCGCTGAACTACCGTGCCTCATTATTTCCAGTGGAATCATTAAAATAAGCAAAGATGACCAAACAGTCTGAGCGGAAAACGTAAGACTAAAGAGTTACATTCATATTACTACTGAGATCATTAAAGAACATTAACCCCGCTATCTATTTGCGACGGTTTCGTCGCAATGAGTTTAAATGAGGACAAACTCGACATTTTTTCCTGACGAAACCACAGTTTTTCGTTTACAGACCACTTTCATTTATGTTGACGCCTCCGGTTTTTCTGTCGTTACATTTATACATGAGTCAGAGAATTAAAACATTACGTCCTTTTCATACACAACCGAGAAGCTTAAAAAAAATATGTGAAGCAGCAACTTAAGACTCGAGTTGTCTAGTACGGTGACCAACCCGTCAAACTTGGCATCACAGTTAATTATCATAGTTCGGGAGAGGCCTATAGCTAACAGTGAACTGCGTCGAAGCGAATATTGTATGAACATTATTAACTCGTTTCATAAACTTAAGAAGCAGATAATATTAATTCTTAGTTACTAACATTACGCGCTTCTCACATATGCTAATACGGCAGCTTATCTTTCTAATGCACCACGGACAATACTGAAATAGATAAAATACTAAAATAGATCAAAATGTAAAATTATGATTTGGGAGGCGAGTGAAAGGCCGTGTGGTAGCGGCAAGAGAATCTACCACCCCATCTCATCCCTCGGGTGTCGTAAAAGTCGACAGAGGGAAAATAAAAACCAGGAGATGGGCAACAGCGACTTCCTGAAACATCTTAATAAATAAACTGCGTTTCGTCAACCCGCCTGCTAAGCGTGGCAATCTAGGAAGGAGTCTATGTTCAACAGCGGACTAGTGATAGGCTGAAATGATGATGATGAATTATGAGGCGAGTGTGAATGGGCAAGCCGGTAGGGTCGACGTAGGATAACGTATCACGATCAGGTCGAAGTTGTTTTAAGGAAAGACTACGTCAAACAAGCTTGTATGAACCAAGGAGCTTGTATGAAAACACTAATGAAAGTAGAAAAGGCGGAAGATGTGTGTCAGGATCCGACGAAAAAATGTAGTCTCTGCCTACCCCAATGGGAAAGAGGCGTGACATGTAAAACTTACTGAATCTTCTCGAATACATTTTCTTGACACTTTAACCTTTTATTATATTATCCAGTCTTTTATCATTCGTATGTAGTAGACAGAACTTATGCTGTTTGAGATATCGAAGTAAAAGTGAATCTCATAATGTGTAAATTAAAAATAATAAGAAGAGAATGAAACATGGAACAAGTCTATGTTTAACAGTTAGATATAGATGCGTTGAAAAGAAGACGAAGATGAAACACTCATAGCCGCTAAATACTTTGCTTGCTGTGTAGTAATGTGGTCATAAATATAAGTACCAAGTTTTCAGAGAATGATTTTCAAAAGAGCTTTGCAAGAGAGTGATACAGGTCTAGTGTATTTTAAATTATTCGAGTGTAAATCATTTGATAGAGCAGTCAAAAATTTTATTAAAATTCCGTCATCTTACAAATTCAGCTAAATATGAATGTGAACTTTTTTTTTGAACATTTTTGCGTGATTCCACACGCCCTTGCGCCCTTGACCCTGAGACATCAGTTCTTAAGTCTCATATGCCCAGTGATTACGCTAGCTCTCAGTGCCTTCCAAACCGAAACACAGTAATGTTTGCACACTACTGCTTAACGGCAGAATATTTGGCCCTGGGGAGGTACCTACTTAGACGGATTCCTACACAGGAATCCTACCAACAGTAAATTTTAATTTCATTAAAAATTGATGAAGTTTTAGGAAACACGACAAGTTTCGTTTCATTCAAGATATATAAAAATGGTACTTGTTTACCATGAAACGAAGCATTCATTCAGATACGTTCGGTAGCACATTTGTCAGTCATTGAAACACGGGAAACGTATTTAGCTTTAATTATAAGCTTTTACCGTATTTATATAATTTCATTGAAACGATTATTTTTACAGTTTACAGCGAGGTTGACTAAAAATCAATTTAAAATAAGGTTTTTTGAACATTTTTGGTAGAGGCAAATGCTGATCTATATACATTGTAAAAATGTACGAAGGAGCTAATCTATATACTGTTATGACCCGGAGTTCATTTCCGGCGATAGAATTCTTTTCTCAGTAGCACGGCAGGAATATTGTAATGTTTGTGTATGTAATAGTGTTTCATCAAATTCATACGTCAAGGATATATCGTATAGTGAATGTTAATTGGGTCGGTATTTTCTTTACAAACTGATTTTGGACGGAATGTAATAAATTCACCTGTGTAAATTCGCACTCATCAAAACGAAAATTACGTTTATATTCGAGTCGCCATACACGCCAAAGCGAGAATACCTAGAACGTTTAGTAATTTTACTGTCGATATTTACTGGTGGCTCGCTATATATGCACGATCCCATACAGGATACGTTGTCCTGTGTAAGGAAATACAGATAGGCAAATTTATTTACGACTTCTATCATCCCTGTTATACGCTGATGACTTAAAATTATACTCTGTTATTACTCATCCTAATGACATACATTTGACGCAGAACGACTTCGATAGATTACAAAATTATTTTATTTATTATTTACTTTACTGTTTATATACACATAAAAATCACAGTAAAAATTACATACAAAGACAATAAATACAAAAGCACTGCTTATTTTATGATGAAATTTCTTCTAGTAGGCCTGTTACTGGATATTACACTGGATATTGCCCGTTACAGAGAAGCAGACTCGATGTGCACTTTCATTATAACACAAATAAAAATATATGTAATAAAATCATAAACATATGTGTATGTACATATACACATATACATACTTACATTTATACATACATATACACATACATGTACACAAATGCACTAAAGTGGCGGAGAGGTAATGCTCTTTAACATGTTTTTTAAACAATAACGCAGTTTAAGCTTCACGAATTATAAAGGGAAGCGAATTCCACAGTCTTACTGCCTGTACAGAGAAGGAATGTGACTAGAGGTTGCTAATATAGACTGGGAACTTCAACAAGGATTTCAGATGATATCTGCAGATCCCTTTAGGGGAATGTATAAAAGAGAATCGATCATGCAGATAAGAAGGATGTATGGGATTATGTATACTATTGAAAAAAAGTCAAAAAGTTCTTCTCTTCCTGCGAATACGGATTGGCAGCCACCTGAGCTGCTTTCAGTAAATTTAAACATGGTCAACCTTTTTTAGGCCAAAGATTTATCGGTTGCTTTAGTTTTGCAAGCACTACAGTTTATTTAATTGCTCCTCTGAAGTATCCAAGCAGCAGACGTCAGTTATTCTAAGATCGAAAAAATTAGGGTCTGAACTAAAAAAATCTTAGACTGCAATAGCAAGAAACCTTGAAGACATTTAAAAGCATGGAAAGCTTTTGACATTTTCACGCCAATTGCAGTTATTTGTCAGTTTCAAGATAATTTGCAGTCATTGACAATACCTGAGTTTTTAACTGTGTCATAATAAGGAATAGTGGTGCCGTTAATCTGCAAAGATGGTAAAGATGAGAAATCAATTAAGCTCCGAGAGAAATTGCTGTCTATAATAATTGTTTGTGACTTATTTGGGTTTACTGTTACGCCATACGATCTGGACCACTCATTTATTTTTCTTTAAAGCGGGAATTTGACGGTAAATCTGCAAATCGTCTGCATAGAGATGGAAATTTGAGGAAATTGCCTTAGTGATAGAGTAATCAAAGGTAGTAAAAAGCAACGGAGATAGCATGCCACGTTGAGATGGATATACCTGACGCAATGAGATTGCACCAATCAAAGTAAGAGTTATCGATAACAATCAAACCAAGGTACGATGTGTTACACTTATGTTATGCCTGTGTTATGAAATTATTTCTGCCCTTTCGGATATATCTAAATTACGTGAATCAGTCCGAGTTAGTGAAATTTTAAAATACTGGAAGTTGTGGTTAAAAATTGTAAAGCAATTATGTGGTCGGCTATACTGAGAACTATATTCATTGCGGGGGTTAATATTAGCTAATTCAACGTCGTACTAATGTGTGTCTTCATAAAGCTCCTTGTATGAACAACCCTTTCTTGAAATAACAAAATTAAATAAGTTCGGAGGAATCAGGACAAAGCTTCACATTTGTGCACTAAACTTTGTATTTAACAAGTTTCGTATTGAGGTTGAGAATGGAAGCTACTTCCTGTGTTCAACTCCATCACGTCTGCTCACAGTCCGTTGGATTACAAATGGATGTTTGATCACGTGGCCCGAAACATTTAGACAGTTTTTTCTGTAAACTATTTACATCAAATGTATTGGACTGAGCCAATAGTGTAGTTTTTATTGAAATTTTCTGTTTGAAAATACGTGGATAAATTAAATCTTAGTTATAAATTTTGTAAAATAATGACTATGTCCCGCAGAGCTACAGGCACAGCTTACAATCGTATATGAAGCAACAATAATGTTCCTTCTATAAGATATATTACAGTGCGTAATGAAAATCACCTTTCCGTAATCTATGTTACACTTATGCTATACTAGCTTTTAACCGCGGATTAGTTCCTGTGGTTCTAAAAGAGTTATCAGAGTTCTGTCAATGGAGCACCAATCCTCTGTCAGCTGCTGAGTGTTACATATGATGCTACTGTTTACAATGTTGTAAATCAAGCGTTAGGTTAAAAAAAACAACACAGGAAATGTAAAAATATACGCTGGACCGCAAAGAAAAAGGCTCGGTTATAAAATCATCAATATCTTCAAAAAAAATTGACCTAGCTTTATGAAACAAAGACTTAATTAAAGAATATTTCAATGGGCTTAAATGAAATTAAAAAAAATAATTCAAGCTTTATATTTTTAATAAATGAAAAATAAATAAAAATGCGTAGTTTTTCCAGTAATTTCGTAAATGTAGATTGGTTACAGATGTGCCGTTTTCACCCATTTTAGGACTTTGTGTGGCCTCCGCGAGCTCGCAATACTGCTGTTATGCGATTTGGCATATTTTCTACTAGGTTTTTGAGGCGATGCTGCAGACAATTCTGCCATTCCTCTTTTAGAGCATCTTTCATCTCACGTCGCGTGATTGGCGGCGGATTCCGCTGACGTACACGTCGTCCCAGTTCGTCCCATGCATGCTCAGTGGGGCTTAAGGCGGGGCTGCGTGCTGGCCACTCCATGCGTGTGATACCGACTTCTTGAAAATAGGCAAACACTATCTGAGCTGTATGCCCGTCCCAGCGGGCGGGCATTGTCTTGCATAAAAACGGCATTCTCGCCCATGTCCACTAAAAATGGACCAACTTAGTCATTCAGAATTTCAGTGACATATCTTTCTTATCATATCGTTAAAATTCCGTTTTCTATCACCATTAGCTCAGTGCGGCTTTCGGAAGTAATCCCAGCCCACACGTGAACAGAGCCTCCTCCTTTTTCTTCTTACTGGCTTGGTTTTTGGTGGCGCTCTCCCGGTCTTCTGTACACTCTTTTCCACCCGTCGTGCTTGTATAAACAGAATATAGACTCGTCTGAAAACATAACTCTTGACCAATCATTGCAATTATCGTGTTCTCTACCATAACTCAACGTTGAGTTTCTGTGGTATCTTTCTAGTTTTGGGCCATTTGCAGATCTTAATGGCTTTTAATTTGCTTCAGCCAGACGCCGCCTTACTGTATCCGTACTCATATTGTTTCCTCCAACTCGTAAACGATGATTTTGATTTACTTCAACAGCCGTAAGAAAGCGATTTCTCAAAATTGTTGACACCGTTTAGCGATCCTCCCGCGCAGTCGTGCACTTTGTTCGGCCTGTTCCTGGTCTTCTAAGATTGGATCCAGTTTCATGGAAACACTGAAGTACTCGCTGAACTGTAGAAAGAGTCACACCAACAGTTCTCGCTGTGTATAGCCTATATTCAAGCATTGTCAGGATCCTGGTGCATTCTTTCGCGATTGGTTAAAAAGAAATGTGATAGGTTCAGATGCAGAGGAGACACATAAAAACACATCCGATTATTTTATTTTTTCTAACACCTCACATGAACGCAAAACGTATTATTTCAATTGAACAGTTAATTTCGAACAAAGTCTGTATAATATTATTGTAGTTAGAATATCTTATTAACTACGTTATTACAGTACGACAAGCAAAAAAACAACTTTTTAATTCCACAAAAACAAGAGTACAAATAAGATATAGATGCATGAATGAATTAGTGTTATAAATTGGATTATTCTAAAGATTGTGACGGTCACAGTGGTCCGTATCTCTACCTGCTGCAATCATCATCATCATAATCATTTCAGCCTATTATAGTCCACTGTTAAACATAGCCTATGTTCAACAGTGAACTAAAATAGGTTGAATAATCCCACATAGATTGCCACAAAACACGGTCCTGAGCCACCTGCATCCATCGCCTTCCCACAAAACCCCCATTGGTGGGGGTTTTTGCCAACTGCCGTTGCCGACCCGCCTGTCAAGCGTGGCAACTATGGCAAAATCATCACCTGTTACAATCGTGGGTTCAAATTCCAGTCAATGAATTTTTCTGTGAAATACACAAATTGATTGTCGGGCATGCTTACAATAATTTTAAAGTATTAAATAAGATGAACTGAATACAGTTGGAATTTCTTATAATCTATATTTCCAGCGGTTTACAGCACGCAACTGTAAATTAAGTTTTATTAAATGAACACAGTAGTATAAAGCTCCAATAAAAATTTGATCCGTTAGATATGAACGTGCAGCATGTATGATAACTTCAAAATGGCGGAATAAAACTTGTGAATAAAAGTGACGTTTGTCACGGCTTTGCATTTCTCAGAGCACCGCGGCGTAGTTACGTTTGGATGTGGATAAATGAAATATAGAGCAATTAAGATTTCCACTAGAGTTATATCACTGCAGTTGGTGTCAGGAGTAATATGTTTAATATGACGTGCATTTTATTGAACACATTTAATTTCCAGATATTAATAAATGCATAAAGATATTTTAATGTCTGTACACGAGACTTCTGTACTTCTATCTGAATATAAATTTGAAACATTCGCTATCATGTCGTCGCACCAGTAGGTGTATGGTACTGGAACTAAAAGCCAAATAAAACATAGTTCTTATAATCAATAACCACATTACCTGCACCCAATAACAATCTTACATTTGAACTGAAACTTTATGTTCACTTTATCTACTATTTCCACTACTTACAAAGAAAAGTTACAATTTATATTACAGGATTATTTTGAATTATTAGTATCAAAGCAACATAAAAAATATAATAAAATCACTAAGTCATCGCTGGCGGGTAGTCTACTGATGACCAATTTTAGTTTATTTTAATATTTTTTTTAACTTGTTTTACTTATCTATGTTTGATATATATATATATATATAAAAGTAAAAAAAAAATACAAATATATATATATATATATATATTTTAATATATTTTTTTTTAATTTATGTTACCATTAGATGATAGCATGCTAAATAGTGATTCTATTTCTTTCGATTCTGCTACCGATGGATTAAGCAGCAATGCTAGTTTCGAAAGCATCCCTCCCCAAATATTACTTTAGACCCTTATTTTACGGATGTTGCTAAAAACTTCAACACTGGTCATATCAATGCGCAAAGTATTCCAGCTCACTACCCTGATATGTTGTCAAGCTTTGACAGTAAAAGTATTCACGCAATTCTCGTTTCGGAGTCATGGCTTAAACCATGTATTCCTTCCACATCTTACTCGCTTTCAGGCGTCCAGTTAATTCGTAACGATCGAACCGGCCGTGGCGGTGGCGGCGTAGCTATTTATCTTCGTTCCCATATACCTTATTCAGTCATTCAGGCATCATCCACACTGCAAACTGGAAGTGAAGCTGAATTCCTATTTATCGAAGATCTTGTCTCTCATACGAAATTACTTCTTGGAGTCTTTTACAGCCCTTCTCTCAATATTGACTACTTCTCCACCTTAGAAAACCTTCTTGAGAATCTCACGCCTATTTATTGCCATACTGTGATTATGGGTGATTTTAACACATGCCTATTAAAAAACAATGCCAGATCCACCCAACTAAAATCCGCTATTGAGGCAGCTAATTTAAAACTTCTTCCTTCGTCTGCCACACATTTCTTCCCAAATCGTGCCCCTTCTCTTCTTGACATAATGTTTGTATCTTCACTTGAACACGTTGAAAACCATGGGCAATGTTCTGCCGATGCTTTTTCCTACCACGATCTTCTTTACTTGTCTTACAAAGTCAGACCTTCTAGAGTTAAGTCAAGAATCTTGCTTCAGCGCAACTTTAGTAGCCTGGATGTTGAACGTCTTCTGCAGGACGCTGAAAAAATTGATTGGGATGTAGTCGAGAACGCCCCCACTGTTGACGAACAGGTAGCTTTATTTAACACCAATCTAATAAAACTTTATGATGTTCATGCTCCTGTCCGTCCAGTCCGTGTTAGGCACCCTCCTTCACCCTGGCTTACGCCAGACATTAAAAAAATTATTGAAAAGAAGAATAACTTTAAATCAAGATACAAGTCAGATCCTAACGACACAAATAGAGAAAAATATAGATTGGTAGGGAATCGTTGCAACAGTGTGTGTAGAAAAGCACAACGACGCCATATTCACCAATCAGTACAAGATCCTGACCCCGCCAGGGTCTGGAAATTCCTTAAATCTTTAGGAGTTGGGAAATCAATTCATTACTTATCTCACCATAACATAGACCTTAATACGCTTAATAAGCATTTCTCCTCATCGTCTTGCATTGATGATAATGCAAAACATAGTACTTTGAACTTTTTTTCTACCGTTCCCACTCCAGACATTCCCGCTTTTAATTTTAGTCAATTTGATAATCGTGACGTTGAGAGAGCCATACTATCCATCCATTCGAATTCAGTCGGTTGTGACTGTATTAGTCGTAACATGGTCATCCCACTTCTGGACCTCCTTACCCCTGTAATCACGTCTATTCTTAATAAATCATTGCAAACATCTTCTTTTCCTTCAGCGTGGAAAGATGCCAACGTAGTCCCTCTCCCAAAAAAGACCAACCCCTCGAGTTACCGATTACCGTCCAATTTCCTTACCCCCATTCCTATCTAAAGTTCTAGAACGCCTTGTGTATAACCAATTAAGCTTCTACCTTCTAGATCATAACCTTCTCAATCCGCTTCAATCCGGTTTCCGGCCTGGTCACAGTACGACTACATCACTCCTACATATTACCGATGATATTCGTTATGGTATGGAGAACCAATAGCTTACAGTACTTACTTTGCTGGACTTTAGTGATGCATTTAATACCGTAGATTTTGACATTTTGTTGGGCATCCTGCTTTCTCTCAACGTATCTCCGATTGTGATTGACTGGCTTCGTAGTTATTTATATGGTCGCCGACAACGTATTCAAGTACAAGATGTTTTTTCCACTTGGACTACTACAGTGGCTGGCGTTCCGCAAGGCGGCGTGTTGCCTCCTCTCCTGTTTTCAGTTTTCATTAATTCCATTAGTCATCAACTATCTTCTTCTTACCACTTGTATGCTGACGATCTCCAAATTTATATCCAGTCTTCTCTAGAAGATCTGCCTAAAGCAATTGTCACAACCAACACTGATCTGACTTCTATCTTGAACTGGAGTAAATCATATGGCTTAAACATTAATCCTAAGAAAACTCAGGCAATTATTATTGGAAGTTCTAGACTTATTACAAAAATTGACTGGCCTTGTCTACCACCTATTCTGCTAAATGGTACACACATCCCATATAGTAAAAAGGTCAAGAATCTGGGCATATATTTTGACTCCTGCCTGACCTGGACTCCACAGATTAATGAGGTTAGTCGAAAAATGTTTTCTGCTCTAAGTTCCTTACGGAGACTACGTAATTATCTGCTTATAGCTACTAAAGTTGTGCTTGCACAGTCTACTCTTGCCTATACTTGACTATGCTGATATTTGCTACCTAGACATTACAGAAGTACAGCTTAATAAACTTGAGCGAATTCAAAATTTGTGTCTACGATTCGTATTTGGGCTTCGCAAATATGATCATGTATCTGAATTTCGTAAGCAACTCAAGTGGCTTCCCATCCGACTTCGCCGGAATACTCATATACTTTCTGCTTTGTACTGCGTGCTGTTCAACCCATCTACCTCTTCCTCCATATCCATATCCTCCGTACTTAAAAAATCGTTTTGAGTATATTTTCCTATCCCATGATACATTTCTTCGTTCCTCTGTCAACCTCTCCCTCCGGACTCCTGTGCACTACACTTCTTTCTTTAGTAAATCTGTCACAGCTGTGCGCTTATGAAATTCCTTACCTTTGCACATACGACGTGCTAAGTCCCTCTTTTCCTTCAAAAACCTGCTTAGAGCTCATTACTTGAATATTTAAGTCATGCTTTCACTTATCCGTTTGTTCTTAATCCTTTACCTTACTCTGTCGTTTTTTATATGAGATGCTATCATCTAGTGTTTTTTTACAGATTTATATGGTTTAGTGTACACCACCCTCTTTTTCTTCTTCTGGTTTTTCATTTTGCTGTATTAGTTCTCTGCGCTAAGGTTGTCTGGAAGAAATTGCTTTCAGTGATAAGACCGCCTTTTGTACCTTAACTTAAATATAGTACTTAGTCTTTATTTTTGTATTGGTGTACAATAAAGAGGAAAATAAATAAATAAATAAGTAAGTACTTAGACGAAAATGAAATAACGCATTTATAAATGTATGTTCAGAACTGATATAAAGTTTGCGTGATTGTTAGTGTGATACGAGTATATGTTCTACATTAATATTCCCCTACTACGATTTTAGCCCGTGGTCTGATCAAAAACACGTGCACCAGGGCGTTGATTTTCCGTACGAACATTGAATTAATTTACGTAGTGCAGAGCGACTTCTAAAATAATATCGCTGAATGTGCACGTGAAACTGTTCTCTCATAACAATGTCGCAGTCGGAATAAACTATTACACGTCATGACACGGCAAACTTCCGACAATACGATGTGACTTACGAATATATAGGTGGTGACACAAAGTTAAGATTTTTAAATAAATCAAGTATGAAATATCGTCATTTCAGCCTATCACAAGTCCACTGCTGAAGATAGGCCTCACCATAGATAGCCACAAAAGTTTTTACCTCTCATTTTGGTATGAAACTCAATTAATGTTTTAACAGAACAATATAGTTTCGGTAAGTAATCATTTGCATTGAAAAGTATTAACAAAGATCATTATACTTTTTTTTGGCTCGGTTGACGCAGTGGTTAAGCTGTTGACTACTGCGCCGCGAGTCGCGGGTTCGATTCCTGCACGGGACAAACATCTGTATGGCCTACAGATAGTTGTTCCGGGTGTGGGTGTTTGTGCATGTGGCATTTATGTATGTAACACGCACTCACGACACAGAACAAATCCATCCTACTGTGGGGCATGATTTAAAAAAAACTGTATTTATCTTTTTTATCATATCAATAGCCAACTTATAAGACAAATGTTTTGCTTAAAATGGGGCTTGAACTTTGTCTGCTTTACTGTGGTGAGATGCACAAATGGTATGGTTATGATAACAATGTGGTCAATTTTCGTATTGAACCTTGGTTCTTGGGTTCGATCTTAGATAGAGAAAGTATTTGCACAATGTACTTGTAATGTAATTCTTTTTAGTCGCGGTGTAATGCGTTTATTCCTGTATATGACACTCTATTTACTAAGGTTTTCGTTCAGGTACGAATAAGTGACGACGAGTCAGTGCTGTTGTTTGCCAGGTCGCTGTGATCTAAATGCTCCAGAACATCATTATTATTGAGAAAAAAATTGAGCTCATAATATAAGATATACTACCAACGCTTTTTTTCGTAAATATCTCGTACGGTGAGAAAACTAAAGTTTTTAGTTTGAACATTACAATGCGATTTATATGAATACTAACAGTTGACATTAATGTGTTTACTATTCGTGGTCATAAAGTCGAATTAGGTAGCTAACGGATGGTAGTAATGTTGCGTATATAAAATCACATACGCTAGTACACAGATTCATCATTTCAGCCAATCGCCACTCCACTGCCAAACACAGGCCTCCCAAATCGATTGTCACAGGACAAAATCCTGAGCCATCTGCATACATCGACTTCACGCAAAACCGTATATATAATTTCGGTGATGTAATTGCTGTGAGCCTTCTTGGCTTTTACAGCTTCATCGGATACTGTGCTCACGAGTCAGGATCCTGCCAGGTTTGGTTTATTTAAGTATTTATGTTTGGGTCAAACATATTTTCTATGAATATAATAAAAAAGATAAAAATATATATATATAATAAAAAGATAAACTCCTACAAAAACTTCGAAATTCGGACGGTGTCGCGTTCGCTGCGTGCTTGCGCGATCGAATATCTCAAATGATTTTAAGTCGTCTAATGACCGTCCGAGGGAGGCTGCGGGCCTCCTTTCGACTGTCGACTTGTATGTCGGTAACTCTGGGCGGTGAGAACCGCCCTGGAACACGGGTGTATCGTGTGTACGCGGTGTGATTGTCGACTGCTGCGCGCCGCTCTCTACGGCGGTCGCGAGTCGTGGTGCGTGTTATATAAAAGCTATTAACTTTGTGTACAGTGTAGCCTGGATCGTGACTGACCGTGTCGTGGCCAGGGAGTGTTGAGACGTCCGTGTCGTCTAGCACGTTTCGTGGGCGACGTTTGCGTACGGTCGCGTTTCTATCTGGTCGACGCAAAACCGTGCAGGTCGTCACTACATACATTGGCAGGCCCTACACTGCGCTTGCCGGTACGAGGTTGCCTCTCGAGAAACTTTCTTCTCTCAGTTATCGGTTCTACGAGATGTGTCGCCGGTCCATTGTCACTTCAGCTTGCTATTTCTTAGAGCTATGTCGGTTATTCTAGTTCTGCTGCGGACATCCTCATTATGGATTCAATCTCGCTGAGCGACTTGGAGCATCTACACGCGGCCTGCAGTGAAGGACCACATCTCGCTTCCGTATGTCGTCACTGGCAACACGCACTGGTTATATATAGCCTAATTTTTTATGACATTGACAAAAAATAATCATACATTTCTAGATAACAATTTCAGTGAATATATGTTACCTCATGAATATAATATCGTGAGTCAACGGTTATTGCTTTTCCCGTTCGATTCAAATTTCGAATACTCTTGCAATATTTGAATATGTTGGCCAATGTAAGATTCGAGGGACGCCGAAGGGCTTGATTATTAGCTTCCTAGAATAAACCGCACTACGAGTATGTGTGTTATCATGTTACGTATTTAGATTGACTAAAGATCATGTAAATGTACGAATTAATGTTATTTCTATGCAGGAATCGTATCCGCGTTTCTCCACTGAAACCATTGGCTTTGCCACTGCGTCAATCGAGCCGACATATCTCTTCTTATTCACTTTTACAGATATATATGTAGTGACATTTACATCGAACCTGCTTTCGATGGTATCGCTGTTGCCGTCCAATTGACATGACAAAATGAGGACTACAAAATAAGTCTGTGTTTGGAGCTGGATAGCAATCCTGTGATTATGTAACGAGAAGTTGCGTTCTATGATAAGTATTATATATTTTGTGATAAGTCTCATTGTCTTCATTTAAATAACGATCAAGCCAATTTGGACAGACTTTGACGTTAGTTACTTTACTAAAGTATTGAAGACGTTATTTTACTAAAGTATTGAATCTTGATTTTAAAGTTCTGAAGTCAGTTTATTGTTGAATAATATATTGTTTAGGAAATAATTGTGTTGTCGTATCTATTTCCTCGCTGCTCAAATAATTTATAACGTAACTGATCTTACAAATCAAATTCACAATACTCCATCATATTATCCATTTCCACTACAATTTCAATTACACAAACAGACTGCGGACTCAATCACTGAAGCAGTATTACCGTAGAATCCATTTAACATAACATTTTGAAAATACAAGCTATTCTAATGTTTCTAAGAGTTGTTCAACTTATTCGATGAGAGTGAACCTTTGTAAATGTTTCTTTGTAAATGTTTCCAATGTGCTTCAGGGTATTGGAAACATTTTTGAAAGATGTCCTACAATGATAACTAAAAATAGTTGTTTATTTACAATATTTTTATTTTATTATATATAAATAATTGCGTCGTGCGGCGGCGGCTTGAGAGAATGGCAGGGAGCGCAACTGTAGCCCAATAAATATATCAATTAATAATAAACTAATTCTAAATACATCTCATCTATATAAACTTCAGGGCATTCAATCGAACTAATTCATCGTCATCATTATCTGTTGTCAGCCCACTGCTGGACATAGGCATCTCCCAAGATTTGCCGTAACCCCCACCCGAGGCAGGCGATTTGGCGATCGCAGTACCAGTGTTTGAGAGATAGTTTTATAGAAGTCCACCGTCTGTCGTCAGCCATGATATTTTTAGTGCCATGGCGACCGCGTTGCCCAGTGGTTAGGGCACCTGACCACCACGCTACAAGTACTGGGTTCGAGTCCCAGCCAGATCCAACATTTGTGCAAAAACACAAACTATTGGGTTTCGGGTCTGGTTGTGTTGCGATTGTCCTTGTGTCTCTGATACTGCCACTTAACCGATCTCCGATCTTATCGCATGAGCGTTTCATCGGGCACGGGTAGATTGGGATCATTGAGTGCCCCTGTGTTAAGAACACGAGCTTATATCTTCCGACAGTATTCGACAGTTGTCGCCGTCGGCCAAGAGGACATCACTTCACGGGTTAAAACGCGAGTGGCAGATTTCCCAACGCAATCAAAAGGAATCTTTATTTTTTAAAGCTATTTCATGTTCCGCTTGCTTCTTCCAACAGTTATTTACGTGTATTTACACAATCATGCCGGAGTGCTTCGGTTCAAATGTGTCCGCCGTTTTATATTCAAGCCTTTTATTTTTGCGTCGTAGTCTCTTAAACGGTCTGTCCGTTGAATTATAATTGCAAAATGGTTCCATCTTTCCCGTCTCTTCCCATTTTTATTTAGTCCTTAAATAATAAATTAAAAAGAAAAAATTGTGACGACTCGTTATTAAGTTTTATAAATAATATTATTATTACTATATACTAACACTTAACACACAAATTGTTATGCACAGAGACGTCCAAAAATTTGTAAGTTATGATATTTTTTATTTTTAATATTAGGTAATTAGCAGTTAGTAATTAACGATTCTTATCTAATATTGAACTAATAAATTGCTTCAATTTCAATTCAAACCTATGAAATTTGCACCTTAACTTGATATTTTAAGATATTTTAAGAACGGAAAACACTAAGTATTTCAAATTAGTAACAATTTTATATTAACGGTATAGTATGAGATATCGATATTGCTGTTGAAATAAGTAACTAGCATGGCGCAGTGTCCCAAAATGAGGCTTGGCCTCCGATGACAAGAGATGCCACGTTTCAATGAACGTTTTGTTAAACATAGAAAGATAGAAGTATTCTTCTTCCATGGTTCTCTTATTTAATAATTGTCTGATCAAGCTTATTAGTAGGAATCCTTATAAGTATGCATAACTCGGCGACTAATGAGTGCGGATGACGAGAATATTTTGTAAATGCGATTAAGACAATGTTTGACTACAATCCCATTTCATGCTTATAACTTCGAAAATGGTAAGTAATTATTTTAAAGACAGTGAATAGTTCTCTGGGATTATGATTATATAAAAAGACTCGACTTTTACTTTCCGTATATCTTACAAGTCGTTATTGAAGCGCTGAATTATAACATTTGTAATTTTGTGTAGATACAAACACGTCCGATAATACGTAAGACTAAGGGCAAAATAAAATAAAAACAAAATGTATCGAAAAATCAAAATAAGTGAAGCCTGTCTAAAACAAAGAACTAGTTGAGTGCGTAGTATACATTAACTTTGTTCTGCTCGCTGGCTGCGGGACTTCTGAATAATTTACAAAATTAAATAACAAACTTTCGCGGCTTCCGTTTGTTTATTTAGTCACGAATTTGTTTTATTTTTTCATAGTTCGAAATCGATGCAGGCCAGCACAGGGCATACGAAACTAAGGTTATTTCTATTTTCATTCTTAAAATAACCCCTGCTGCTGCACATATATACTTATTTATCCCGAAGTTGACGTATGTCACACAAATATTCCTTTTCTTAACTGTTTATGGTCAAATTAAATGTAAAACATACATATTTATATAAATATACATACTTACGAAACAGGAAATAAAAATCAAACTTGCAACGATTTTTTAAAGTATTCCCGGTCTTTTTTTTATAACACATTTTTCAGGAGCTTTTTTAATATCAAGAGGTATATCGTTCCAGAGTCTTAAAGCTGTTAAGGTGAATGAGTGAGATATGTAACCAGAACGGTGTAAGGGCGTGAGCAATTTGAGTGCAAATAGGCCACTCCACAGCGCTCCCTGTTCAACGTATGCAGATGGAATAAATTGTTGCATTACAGTCTTGTTTAAAGGAAAATAAACTACACTGTAGTATACGTGAACTAACCTCTGTGTGTCTGTGGTGGTCTCGATCGGAGAATGACCACGTTCTCGCCGAACACCAACGTTTGGTGCGTTCCGTGCAGTAAGTGACGAGGACAGGTGACCTAGTTACTGGTAACGTGACATTTCAAGTACGAGAGCAACATTCGTGACTATTCAGACTAACGTCCGCGTGATCAGAGTTCTAGACTTCGACGCTGAGGAACCTGGGTTCGAATCCGTTTTACTATTCTGGAACTCTACCTGTGTCGCTCTCACATTCGTTAGTATCAAAAGAGACTGACTGTCTTGCTGTAACATAAGTTCACGGTGAAGTACTACTTATTAAGGTAACGGCGTGGCAGTAAATCATACAAGAAGAGTTTAAATTCCGATCCTCTTTAGCCTCCCTTCAGACCATTATAGCCTACCTTCCCTCTACGGATTATTAAATTATTATTGCAGAATTTTAATGGGATCTAATAAAAAGTGATCCTTGTATAAGGAATACCCGGAAAAATATAATTGTCAACATTAAGTTATTGTTGGGTTGGATATTTATTTATAACGTTTATTAACGACATAGTTATACAGCCAGCACAGCTTGCACCTGGGCCTAACATAATGTAACGATATACTATCTCTAATTACGTATTTTTACGTTTTAGAAAGATTTAAGAAAATATAAAAATTATAAAAAAAAAAAAAAATGGTGGTCCAAAAAAGTTGGGAAAATATATATGAGGACCAATCCCAATAGTGAAATTTCATTATTTTCAATTTAATTTTTCTTGGCATAATATTACATAGATCAGTGCCTAAAAATTACTTTAAAACATATAAAATATATCCAAGAGACCTTATCTCTCGAAGTACTATAGAAGTTAATTAAAAATATTACAATATAAAATTAACTTCATTTGTATGGAAAATACTCTATATAGTTATTCATAATAAGGAGGTGTTCATGTAATGCCAATCTTAAAATTAGAAGGGGTTCGTGTAAAGTCAATTACAAAACCAATCTTAAAATTAGAAGGTGTTCGCGTATTGCTAATACCATACTATTAAGTCCGAGACGCGAGTACCGTGCGGAGGGGCATACCAACAGCTCAACATAGACGTGTGTGAGGTCGAGCATGACTCTCTATAGTATCAAGTTGCATAGTGCTAATGTTCCATACAAAGATCCTATGTAAGTAAAGTATATGATAAAATGGTCTATCATTGAAGGTCTCTTGTAAGATATGATATTATAAAAATGAGTTGGAACTTAAAATTATTAAGATAGAGAATTCATTAGACTTTCATACAATCACATAAGAGAGGGTGTGGCTTTTAGCATTTCGGTGCTGGAGCTTACTCTTTCGCCCCATGTCTTAGAGCATTAGTTCTATGATACATGGTTCATACACCGGCGTCTTAGTGGCTTGCTACAATGACACGTTGGTAAATTTTTTAGTTAAACAACTTTTGCCAAAGTCGATAATTATCATATAGGGGTGTTGTGAGGAGGCACCATCTATGTGATAGTCACAATAATACTTACTGCTATTGTGGTATTGTGTTTTTAGTGACGGTTATATGAATGAGTTGCATCTGATTCAATACAACTTATGATTCGGGTTGACGGAGGTTTTTTGCAGAAGTGTAGATGTTTGCTAAGACTGTATAGAGGCCCTTGTGTTGGCGTATGTCTGAGCGATGGTCGTAATGATGCTTGTTGCACCTGTGACAATGCGTCCTAGTGACAGTTGCTTAGATGTCGTTAATATAATGGTTGCGTCTTGCACTTGGTTTGACTCACATTTTCTTTAGATTTGTCCAAGTCGGGTCTCTCTATAACGAGACTGCAGACTGTCCGCCCTCCATGTGTTGAATAACAACAATATTAAATAAAGCTCTCAGTAAATTCCCACAAATGAATGATAACTGGAAACTTGGTAGTGGGTGAGACAAACTTGATCGAAATACATAATGCTCATTGCAATTACACAAACCCATTTGACGAATATAATAGAATGCTGATTGCCTGATGGCTGAATGATAATTATAAATGATAAATAATGGCAAAATACATCATTACAATGGTTGGCGGAGCTAATGTGTCTACTTCATGCGGATGGTAGCTGGCGGGAGGAGACTCTCAAGGCTGCAGCCGAAAGCTGCACAACGTGGGACCCCATACCCTAGAAGTGAGCAGTGGACACACGACGTGCTCTGCGGCAAATTGCCGTGCTGACCTTGTATTGGATGTTGATGCCACACACTCGACATTCATCTACAGTTGCAGCGGTCTGGTGAAGTGATGGCGCGTACGGAAGGCTTTACTAGTTTATTGGGCCGAGTGCTCATAACTGCTCGACGTGTGCCAAATCCATGCGACGTACATCCACGAAGACTGGACTAGCTGTATACTTGTATGATGTAAACACGCATTGACATGCGAGACTTCGGTCTAAGTTTGTGCTTACGCACTAGCAAGAGGCCAAGCCATCTTTTTGCTGGTTCGCCAGTGTTGCTGTGGACTACGGTCCTTGTTCCCGACTTCTTGTCCTGTGTCGGGGGGAGCGCATGGATTGGAAGGCGTTCACCGCACACGGCGGGAGTTGGAGCCGTGTGCCTTCCCCACATTTTTTTTAATAAAAATGTTGGGGAAGCGATAGCTTGTAGTGGGTTATTAATAATTTAAAGTTAATCTTATACAAGTGCGGAATACAAATCTCTTTGGAATAGATATTAAACATTGTGAACCCTTTACAAGAGTATAGGGAATAATAATTAATTAGTATTAGTACACTGTCTTGGACTTGCAGCTTCTCTAGTGAATAAACATTTTTCCATGATACACCTAAAAGAACAAGTTACTATCACAATTTATTAACATATATCATTAAAATGGCCTAGAATGAAAAAACCTTTAGAAATGATCTTGAAAAAGATTAAGTCTATTTTCTGGTCACGTAATTAATTTTATCAACGTGAAAGTTGAATAGTTACAATTTGGTGCCGTGACCAGGATGACATTAAATATTTAACTGATAATATCAGAGTGGGCTTTATGCCTACAATTTGTTGTTCGTGAAGTGGAGAGGTGTCTTGGAGGATGTTGTTTGCTGGGGGTGGCTGACGGTCTGGGGGTGGTACTGAATGTTAAAATTGTAATTTTCTTTGAAGGTCTGCATAGAAAATAAACCCATTACAAGTAAAAGTGAAAGAACTTATTAGAACTCAAAGGTGAGAGGCAATTAGTAAAAAGTGATTTAAGTGAACAGTTTTAAATATTATAAAATTTATCAAAGATGGTAAAAACAAGGAAAATTACCAAAAAACTTGCTAGTTCAAAAGCAAAAGATGAAGTCAAGAAATTACAGAAAATTATTATAAAAGTGGTGAAAGATTTTGAAAGTAAAATAAAGAGTTTGGAAAATAAGATTACAAATCAAACAAGCGAATCTGAAATTAAAATCAATCAAGGTGTTAGGGGCGAGCACCTCAAATATAAGTGATCCTAGACAAAATATTGTCTATAACATAAGTAACATTTCAATTGAAAAACCGAAGTTTGGAGGAAAGGAAAATATTCATCCTGTCACATTTTTGGAAGATCTCACCAATTATTTAAAGAAGGTTCCATCAAAAGGTCTAGAAATTTCAATAGCACAAGAATGTCTCATAGGCGAGGCTAAATACTGGGCTCGAATTAATAGTACACATTGGCAAACTTTAGAAGATTTTAAAACAGACTTTTTAAAAGTATTTTGGGGTCAGGAAGAGCAAAGTAAAGTAAGACGATTCTTAGTTCAGAATAAGTGGAGCAAGTATACACATCCCACAATGGTCAGTTATTTTCTGTATGTTATAGAAAAAGCTCATAACCTATCCTATCCATTACCTGAAAAACTATTAGTTACTGATGTTATAAGACATTATCCTAAAAATATACAACAACTATGGAGGATAGCAAAGATAGAGTCTATAGTAGAGACTATTGAATTTTTGAGAAATTTAGATGATATTGAAAAGCAAGATGAAGGCCGTGAACCTTACACTTATGAAAAGAAGCGTAAGCCTAGTTATGACCAAAAGCATAAAGATATACAGAAATCTTACAAGTCATGGCGTAAACCGGAAGAGGAAAGGAAGAAAGGCACTGAAATAAATGAGATTCAACAAATTAATGAAGGACCTAGTGGTTCGGAACCTAGTTCAAATTTAGTGCAGCAAAGGTCGAATTAGTTCTCGGTTCGGCTTATGACTGTGTAAAAGGGAACAAAGCTTTAAACATTTTATTAAAGTCAGGGTGGCGTCCTGGACAAACTATTGGTAAAAATGATAGAGGCTTGAGAAAGCCTATTTCTTTAAAGTATCAGTTTGATAAAAGAGGATTAGGGTATAGTGACAGTATAAATAATTTACTAAAATTAATAAAAACCAAGTCAAACTTGCCTATGACGGAGTTATTCTTGCAAACTGTCTTTGAGGAAGGCGGAGACAGTTTTAATAGGGACTTTATGGGGAATATGAGATCCGAAATTAAAGTATCGATTTTTGATAAGGAAATAGATGCGCTCCTCGATACTGGAAGTGATGTTACATGTATCTCTTAGTATTTATACTTACAAATTAAAAATAAAACTAACAAGTTATCAATAATGCCAGTGAAGGCAATGCAAATTAAAGGCGCTGTAGGGCAACGCAGTACAAAAATACAACAAATGATCATTTTGCCTATAAAAATTGGTGAAGCAGTTTTTGAAACGCAAACTTTGATTATTAGCAATTTAATAAGGCCATTAATATTAGGGTTTGATTGGCTAAAGAAAAACAAAATTTTAATTGATTTGCGAAACCATAACATTGGTATTGAATTTAAGGTAAAGGATAGATGCTGTTTCATACCATTCAAAGGGGATAATAATTGCATTCTGTATAATAATTGTATACAACAGAATAACTCTGACTTTCTTCAAAATATAAATTTAGGAACCGCATTGGTGGAGTCCGAAAGACTAAAGCTTGAAAATGTTTTAATTAAACATAAAAATGTGTTTTCTAATAGACTTGGCAGAGCAAACTGTTATGAACACAAAATAGAGATGATTGATGACGAACCTATAGTAACTCGATCATATCCAATACCTTATGCATATAGATCGAAAATGGAAGACAAACTCAACGAAATGGAACCCGCTGGAATCATTAGTAGGTGTTCGACACCATACAGCAGCCCATTAACATTCACCTTAAAGAAAGACGGCTCTATCAGAGTTTTGTTAGATGCGAGAAATATAAATAGGAAAATGGTCGCAGAAGCCTCCTATACAATTAGACGTTTTAAATTCATTTCACGGGGCTAATTACATAACTACCATTGATTTAAATAACGCATATTTTCAAATTCCAATTAGCAAAGATGGTAGAAAGTATACAGGGTTTACATTCAACGGGAAGTCATATGTTTATAATGTTTTGCCACAAGGATTAAAAACTTCAGTGGGAAGTTTTAGTAGAGCAATGAATTATATATTGGGTCCCGAAGTTCAAGACTTTTGTGGAAATTACCTTGATGATTTGGCAATAATAACAACAGACTCATTAGATAAGCATTTGGAGCACATTGATATTGTTTTGAATAAGTTAAATAAAGCGGGACTAACATGTAACTTACAGAAATGTGAGTTCATTTGTAAACAAATTAGAATGTTGGGATTCATTATTTCAACAAAAGGAATTTCAACAGATCCCGATAAGATTCGAGCGATACAAGAATTTCCTATACCAAGAAAGGTTAAACAGTTGAGGGCCTTTTTGGGTCTTTGTAATTTTTATAGACGATTCATACCAAACTATAGTACAATTATAATACCATTATGTGAATTACTCAAAAAAGGACACAAGTTCCATTGAAGTGAAAATGAGCAAAAGTCATATAATAATGTAAAACAGCAATTTATTAATACAATACAATTGCATCATCCACAATTTAACAAGCCATATTATTTACAAACCGATTGTTCAGGTGTGGGTATGGCCGGAGTGTTATATCAAATCGATAACAACAGTGAAATGAAAATATTGGGTTATCACAGTAGAGCATTAAAAGGCTCTGAGTTAAATTGGACTGTTACTGAGCAAGAATTTTATGCTGTTATAAGTTCATTAAAGAAATTTGAAACATACTTAAGAGGCAATAATGTAATAATATTGACTGATCATAAGGCACTTTCATTTATCTTTTCATTTATAAGTTCATTAAAGAAATTTGAAACATACTTAAGAGGCAATAATGTAATAATATTGACTGATCATAAGGCACTTTCATTTATAAATAATATGAAACTCTATAATGGTAGAGTCACTCGATGGATCTTGTATATTGAACAGTTCGATTACGAAGTACGACATATCTCGGGAAAGAATAATATAGTTGCAGATGTTCTTTCACGATACCTCCTGTTAGTGATTTGATACAGGAAAATAAAAATAATAGTTTAGAAATAGCATATACAGAAAGTGAGCCAAATACTCAATTACTGGAAAAATTAAGATCATTATGTAATTATCAGAATCAAGATGTAGAGTCATTGGCAATAATACAAAAATTAAAAACATTACATAGTACAGAAATGGATAAAAATGAAACATTAAAACGGTTCATTTTAAGAGACGATATTTTATATTATAAAACTGATTTGAGAGAGGTGATCTTTTTACCTAAAGTTCTAAGACAGGACATAATTAATCAAGTCCACATCGAAATGGGAGATCGATTCTTTTGGAAAGGTTTAACTAGAGATATTAAAAAGCAAATAAGAGTATGCCATTTATGCCAGTTATCAAAGAAAAGCAATATAACTTATGTCGGACCATGCAAGTCCATCATTACAGATAGTATTGGAGATATAGTTGGCTGATTTATACGGACCATTGGCATCCGGAACCTTTGGATATACATTTATTTTTGTTATTCAGGATGCATTTAGTAAGTTCGTGAGATTATATCCTTTAAAGCAGTCAACAGCTAAATCAGTAGTTACAAAAGTAAAACGTTATGCTGAAATAATCAAACCTAAAGCAATATTAACCGGTAATGGGAAACAGTTTATAAGCAATCATTGGAAAGAATCGATGAGAGAATTAAATATAAAGCCCATTTATACCACAGTTCGGAATCCTAGGCCAAACACCACTGAGCGAGTCAATAAAGAGCTTGGAAGGTTATTTAGAACTTTCTGTCATGCTCAACATAAAGATTGGGCAATTATTTTGCCAAAAATAGAAGAGTTATATAACAATTCACATCACGATAGCACAGGCTTTACGCCTTGTGAAATTCTTTATGGCGAACCAAATGAGATGTCTTTTGATAGAGTCATTTCAACATCTAAAAGTAAATATAACATAGAGCAGATTCGACAACAAGTTAAGGAAAATTTGATAGAGTCGAGCCGTGTTCGAAACATGAAATTTGACAAACGAAACAGATTAATAAAATATCATATTGGTGATTTAGTAAAGATTCGTAGATCAACAAGATCTGATGCGGGAAATAAAGTTATGAGCAAGTTTGACTTGGTTTATGAAGGCCCTTATATAATAGCGGCTGTACCATTTGACAATGTATATACCTTGGCAGATCCTCAAACAAATAAAATAAGAGGAATTTTTAATGCTATACATTTATTGAGATATTTTAAATAACAATATGTTACGATTACATCTTGTGTACGCCTTTAAAATATGAGACTTAATGGTTATTGTTATAAAATAATGCAAGTTGCAGTGCATTAACATAAGAATGTAAAGGAGAAATATTATTTTAACATAATATAAATGTTAAATTTGTACTTATTATTGTTTGTTATTGTTTTATTATTTTGAAATAAATAAATGGGGTTCGGGATAGGGCGGAATGGCTCAATCACATTTATTACCGAACAACATTCAACAGAAAGAAATATATATATCATTGTACTCAGTACATGAAAAATAAGTGCATTTCATAATGTTATATGACAAAGAATTTCATTAATTATCAGTTAAGAAAGTAAATAGAGTTCAATTATTTGACTCTACAAAAATAGAGTTATTAAAATAACATAAATACTCTCACCTAACTCTCGCATTGAATCACGTTAGTGATAAATGTGGTTGGAGGGGTGCTGGAGGCGGCTATTCCCGGGGTAGGGGGAAAATATTATAATATATTTATATTTATAAAGTCGTTGGAATTATAAACTATGAATCAGTGAAAATTTCACACTAATGACTTTACTGTGTGAGTCATCAATGTAAAATTTGGGGGTGGATTGTAACGATATACTATCTCTAATTACGTATTTTTACGTTTTAGAAAGATTTAAGAAAATATTAAAAATTATAAAAAAAATGGTGGTCCAAAAAAGTTGGGAAAATATATATGAGGACCAATCCCAATAGTGAAATTTCATTATTTTCAATTTAATTTTTCTTGGCATAATATTACATAGATCAGTGCCTAAAAATTACTTTAAAACATATAAATCTTATCACTCGAAGTACTATAGAAGTTAAATAAAAATATTACAATATAAAATTAACTTCATTTGTATGGAAAATACTCTATATAGTTATTCATAATAAGGAAGAGTTCATGTAATGCCAATTATAAAACCAATCTTAAAATTAGAAGGTGTTCGCGTATTGCTAATACCATACTATTAAGTCCGAGACGCGAGTACCGTGCGGAGGGGCATACCAACAGCTCAACATAGACGTGTGTGAGGTCGAGCATGACTCTCTATAGTATCAAGTTGCATAGTGCTAATGTTCCATACAAAGATCCTATGTAAGTAAAGTATATGATAAAATGGTCTATCATTGAAGGTCTCTCTTGTAAGATATGATATTATAAAAATGAGTTGGAACTTAAAATTATTAAGATAGAGAATTCATTAGACTTTCATACAATCACATAAGAGAGGGTGTGGCTTTTAGCATTTCGGTGCTGGAGCTTACTCTTTCGCCCCATGTCTTAGAGCATTAGTTCTATGATACATGGTTCATACACCGGCGTCTTAGTGGCTTGCTACAATGACACGTTGGTAAATTTTTTAGTTAAACAACTTTTGCCAAAGTCGATAATTATCATATAGGGGTGTTGTGAGGAGGCACCATCTATGTGATAGTCACAATAATACTTACTGCTATTGTGGTATTGTGTTTTTAGTGACGGTTATATGAATGAGTTGCATCTGATTCAATACAACTTATGATTCGGGTTGACGGAGGTTTTTTGCAGAAGTGTAGATGTTTGCTAAGACTGTATAGAGGCCCTTGTGTTGGCGTATGTCTGAGCGATGGTCGTAATGATGCTTGTTGCACCTGTGACAATGCGTCCTAGTGACAGTTGCTTAGATGTCGTTAATATAATGGTTGCGTCTTGCACTTGGTTTGACTCACATTTTCTTTAGATTTGTCCAAGTCGGGTCTCTCTATAACGAGACTGCAGACTGTCCGCCCTCCATGTGTTGAATAACAACAATATTAAATAAAGCTCTCAGTAAATTCCCACAAATGAATGATAACTGGAAACTTGGTAGTGGGTGAGACAAACTTGATCGAAATACATAATGCTCATTGCAATTACACAAACCCATTTGACGAATATAATAGAATGCTGATTGCCTGATGGCTGAATGATAATTATAAATGATAAATAATGGCAAAATACATCATTACAATGGTTGGCGGAGCTAATGTGTCTACTTCATGCGGATGGTAGCTGGCGGGAGGAGACTCTCAAGGCTGCAGCCGAAAGCTGCACAACGTGGGACCCCATACCCTAGAAGTGAGCAGTGGACACACGACGTGCTCTGCGGCAAATTGCCGTGCTGACCTTGTATTGGATGTTGATGCCACACACTCGACATTCATCTACAGTTGCAGCGGTCTGGTGAAGTGATGGCGCGTACGGAAGGCTTTACTAGTTTATTGGGCCGAGTGCTCATAACTGCTCGACGTGTGCCAAATCCATGCGACGTACATCCACGAAGACTGGACTAGCTGTATACTTGTATGATGTAAACACGCATTGACATGCGAGACTTCGGTCTAAGTTTGTGCTTACGCACTAGCAAGAGGCCAAGCCATCTTTTTGCTGGTTCGCCAGTGTTGCTGTGGACTACGGTCCTTGTTCCCGACTTCTTGTCCTGTGTCGGGGGGAGCGCATGGATTGGAAGGCGTTCACCGCACACGGCGGGAGTTGGAGCCGTGTGCCTTCCCCACATTTTTTTTAATAAAAATGTTGGGGAAGCGATAGCTTGTAGTGGGTTATTAATAATTTAAAGTTAATCTTATACAAGTGCGGAATACAAATCTCTTTGGAATAGATATTAAACATTGTGAACCCTTTACAAGAGTATAGGGAATAATAATTAATTAGTATTAGTACACTGTCTTGGACTTGCAGCTTCTCTAGTGAATAAACATTTTTCCATGATACACCTAAAAGAACAAGTTACTATCACAATTTATTAACATATATCATTAAAATGGCCTAGAATGAAAAAACCTTTAGAAATGATCTTGAAAAAGATTAAGTCTATTTTCTGGTCACGTAATTAATTTTATCAACGTGAAAGTTGAATAGTTACAATTTGGTGCCGTGACCAGGATGACATTAAATATTTAACTGATAATATCAGAGTGGGCTTTATGCCTACAATTTGTTGTTCGTGAAGTGGAGAGGTGTCTTGGAGGATGTTGTTTGCTGGGGGTGGCTGACGGTCTGGGGGTGGTACTGAATGTTAAAATTGTAATTTTCTTTGAAGGTCTGCATAGAAAATAAACCCATTACAAGTAAAAGTGAAAGAACTTATTAGAACTCAAAGGTGAGAGGCAATTAGTAAAAGTGATTTAAGTGAACAGTTTTAAATATTATAAAATTTATCAAAGATGGTAAAAACAAGGAAAATTACCAAAAAACTTGCTAGTTCAAAAGCAAAAGATGAAGTCAAGAAATTACAGAAAATTATTATAAAAGTGGTGAAAGATTTTGAAAGTAAAATAAAGAGTTTGGAAAATAAGATTACAAATCAAACAAGCGAATCTGAAATTAAAATCAATCAAGGTGTTAGGGGCGAGCACCTCAAATATAAGTGATCCTAGACAAAATATTGTCTATAACATAAGTAACATTTCAATTGAAAAACCGAAGTTTGGAGGAAAGGAAAATATTCATCCTGTCACATTTTTGGAAGATCTCACCAATTATTTAAAGAAGGTTCCATCAAAAGGTCTAGAAATTTCAATAGCACAAGAATGTCTCATAGGCGAGGCTAAATACTGGGCTCGAATTAATAGTACACATTGGCAAACTTTAGAAGATTTTAAAACAGACTTTTTAAAAGTATTTTGGGGTCAGGAAGAGCAAAGTAAAGTAAGACGATTCTTAGTTCAGAATAAGTGGAGCAAGTATACACATCCCACAATGGTCAGTTATTTTCTGTATGTTATAGAAAAAGCTCATAACCTATCCTATCCATTACCTGAAAAACTATTAGTTACTGATGTTATAAGACATTATCCTAAAAATATACAACAACTATGGAGGATAGCAAAGATAGAGTCTATAGTAGAGACTATTGAATTTTTGAGAAATTTAGATGATATTGAAAAGCAAGATGAAGGCCGTGAACCTTACACTTATGAAAAGAAGCGTAAGCCTAGTTATGACCAAAAGCATAAAGATATACAGAAATCTTACAAGTCATGGCGTAAACCGGAAGAGGAAAGGAAGAAAGGCACTGAAATAAATGAGATTCAACAAATTAATGAAGGACCTAGTGGTTCGGAACCTAGTTCAAATTTAGTGCAGCAAAGGTCGAATTAGTTCTCGGTTCGGCTTATGACTGTGTAAAAGGGAACAAAGCTTTAAACATTTTATTAAAGTCAGGGTGGCGTCCTGGACAAACTATTGGTAAAAATGATAGAGGCTTGAGAAAGCCTATTTCTTTAAAGTATCAGTTTGATAAAAGAGGATTAGGGTATAGTGACAGTATAAATAATTTACTAAAATTAATAAAAACCAAGTCAAACTTGCCTATGACGGAGTTATTCTTGCAAACTGTCTTTGAGGAAGGCGGAGACAGTTTTAATAGGGACTTTATGGGGAATATGAGATCCGAAATTAAAGTATCGATTTTTGATAAGGAAATAGATGCGCTCCTCGATACTGGAAGTGATGTTACATGTATCTCTTAGTATTTATACTTACAAATTAAAAATAAAACTAACAAGTTATCAATAATGCCAGTGAAGGCAATGCAAATTAAAGGCGCTGTAGGGCAACGCAGTACAAAAATACAACAAATGATCATTTTGCCTATAAAAATTGGTGAAGCAGTTTTTGAAACGCAAACTTTGATTATTAGCAATTTAATAAGGCCATTAATATTAGGGTTTGATTGGCTAAAGAAAAACAAAATTTTAATTGATTTGCGAAACCATAACATTGGTATTGAATTTAAGGTAAAGGATAGATGCTGTTTCATACCATTCAAAGGGGATAATAATTGCATTCTGTATAATAATTGTATACAACAGAATAACTCTGACTTTCTTCAAAATATAAATTTAGGAACCGCATTGGTGGAGTCCGAAAGACTAAAGCTTGAAAATGTTTTAATTAAACATAAAAATGTGTTTTCTAATAGACTTGGCAGAGCAAACTGTTATGAACACAAAATAGAGATGATTGATGACGAACCTATAGTAACTCGATCATATCCAATACCTTATGCATATAGATCGAAAATGGAAGACAAACTCAACGAAATGGAACCCGCTGGAATCATTAGTAGGTGTTCGACACCATACAGCAGCCCATTAACATTCACCTTAAAGAAAGACGGCTCTATCAGAGTTTTGTTAGATGCGAGAAATATAAATAGGAAAATGGTCGCAGAAGCCTCCTATACAATTAGACGTTTTAAATTCATTTCACGGGGCTAATTACATAACTACCATTGATTTAAATAACGCATATTTTCAAATTCCAATTAGCAAAGATGGTAGAAAGTATACAGGGTTTACATTCAACGGGAAGTCATATGTTTATAATGTTTTGCCACAAGGATTAAAAACTTCAGTGGGAAGTTTTAGTAGAGCAATGAATTATATATTGGGTCCCGAAGTTCAAGACTTTTGTGGAAATTACCTTGATGATTTGGCAATAATAACAACAGACTCATTAGATAAGCATTTGGAGCACATTGATATTGTTTTGAATAAGTTAAATAAAGCGGGACTAACATGTAACTTACAGAAATGTGAGTTCATTTGTAAACAAATTAGAATGTTGGGATTCATTATTTCAACAAAAGGAATTTCAACAGATCCCGATAAGATTCGAGCGATACAAGAATTTCCTATACCAAGAAAGGTTAAACAGTTGAGGGCCTTTTTGGGTCTTTGTAATTTTTATAGACGATTCATACCAAACTATAGTACAATTATAATACCATTATGTGAATTACTCAAAAAAGGACACAAGTTCCATTGAAGTGAAAATGAGCAAAAGTCATATAATAATGTAAAACAGCAATTTATTAATACAATACAATTGCATCATCCACAATTTAACAAGCCATATTATTTACAAACCGATTGTTCAGGTGTGGGTATGGCCGGAGTGTTATATCAAATCGATAACAACAGTGAAATGAAAATATTGGGTTATCACAGTAGAGCATTAAAAGGCTCTGAGTTAAATTGGACTGTTACTGAGCAAGAATTTTATGCTGTTATAAGTTCATTAAAGAAATTTGAAACATACTTAAGAGGCAATAATGTAATAATATTGACTGATCATAAGGCACTTTCATTTATCTTTTCATTTATAAGTTCATTAAAGAAATTTGAAACATACTTAAGAGGCAATAATGTAATAATATTGACTGATCATAAGGCACTTTCATTTATAAATAATATGAAACTCTATAATGGTAGAGTCACTCGATGGATCTTGTATATTGAACAGTTCGATTACGAAGTACGACATATCTCGGGAAAGAATAATATAGTTGCAGATGTTCTTTCACGATACCTCCTGTTAGTGATTTGATACAGGAAAATAAAAATAATAGTTTAGAAATAGCATATACAGAAAGTGAGCCAAATACTCAATTACTGGAAAAATTAAGATCATTATGTAATTATCAGAATCAAGATGTAGAGTCATTGGCAATAATACAAAAATTAAAAACATTACATAGTACAGAAATGGATAAAAATGAAACATTAAAACGGTTCATTTTAAGAGACGATATTTTATATTATAAAACTGATTTGAGAGAGGTGATCTTTTTACCTAAAGTTCTAAGACAGGACATAATTAATCAAGTCCACATCGAAATGGGAGATCGATTCTTTTGGAAAGGTTTAACTAGAGATATTAAAAAGCAAATAAGAGTATGCCATTTATGCCAGTTATCAAAGAAAAGCAATATAACTTATGTCGGACCATGCAAGTCCATCATTACAGATAGTATTGGAGATATAGTTGGCTGATTTATACGGACCATTGGCATCCGGAACCTTTGGATATACATTTATTTTTGTTATTCAGGATGCATTTAGTAAGTTCGTGAGATTATATCCTTTTAAAGCAGTCAACAGCTAAATCAGTAGTTACAAAAGTAAAACGTTATGCTGAAATAATCAAACCTAAAGCAATATTAACCGGTAATGGGAAACAGTTTATAAGCAATCATTGGAAAGAATCGATGAGAGAATTAAATATAAAGCCCATTTATACCACAGTTCGGAATCCTAGGCCAAACACCACTGAGCGAGTCAATAAAGAGCTTGGAAGGTTATTTAGAACTTTCTGTCATGCTCAACATAAAGATTGGGCAATTATTTTGCCAAAAATAGAAGAGTTATATAACAATTCACATCACGATAGCACAGGCTTTACGCCTTGTGAAATTCTTTATGGCGAACCAAATGAGATGTCTTTTGATAGAGTCATTTCAACATCTAAAAGTAAATATAACATAGAGCAGATTCGACAACAAGTTAAGGAAAATTTGATAGAGTCGAGCCGTGTTCGAAACATGAAATTTGACAAACGAAACAGATTAATAAAATATCATATTGGTGATTTAGTAAAGATTCGTAGATCAACAAGATCTGATGCGGGAAATAAAGTTATGAGCAAGTTTGACTTGGTTTATGAAGGCCCTTATATAATAGCGGCTGTACCATTTGACAATGTATATACCTTGGCAGATCCTCAAACAAATAAAATAAGAGGAATTTTTAATGCTATACATTTATTGAGATATTTTAAATAACAATATGTTACGATTACATCTTGTGTACGCCTTTAAAATATGAGACTTAATGGTTATTGTTATAAAATAATGCAAGTTGCAGTGCATTAACATAAGAATGTAAAGGAGAAATATTATTTTAACATAATATAAATGTTAAATTTGTACTTATTATTGTTTGTTATTGTTTTATTATTTTGAAATAAATAAATGGGGTTCGGGATAGGGCGGAATGGCTCAATCACATTTATTACCGAACAACATTCAACAGAAAGAAATATATATATCATTGTACTCAGTACATGAAAAATAAGTGCATTTCATAATGTTATATGACAAAGAATTTCATTAATTATCAGTTAAGAAAGTAAATAGAGTTCAATTATTTGACTCTACAAAAATAGAGTTATTAAAATAACATAAATACTCTCACCTAACTCTCGCATTGAATCACGTTAGTGATAAATGTGGTTGGAGGGGTGCTGGAGGCGGCTATTCCCGGGGTAGGGGGAAAATATTATAATATATTTATATTTATAAAGTCGTTGGAATTATAAACTATGAATCAGTGAAAATTTCACACTAATGACTTTACTGTGTGAGTCATCAATGTAAAATTTGGGGGTGGATTGTAACGATATACTATCTCTAATTACGTATTTTTACGTTTTAGAAAGATTTAAGAAAATATTAAAAATTATAAAAAAAATGGTGGTCCAAAAAAAGTTGGGAAAATATATATGAGGACCAATCCCAATAGTGAAATTTCATTATTTTCAATTTAATTTTTCTTGGCATAATATTACATAGATCAGTGCCTAAAAATTACTTTAAAACATATAAATCTTATCACTCGAAGTACTATAGAAGTTAAATAAAAATATTACAATATAAAATTAACTTCATTTGTATGGAAAATACTCTATATAGTTATTCATAATAAGGAAGAGTTCATGTAATGCCAATTATAAAACCAATCTTAAAATTAGAAGGTGTTCGCGTATTGCTAATACCATACTATTAAGTCCGAGACGCGAGTACCGTGCGGAGGGGCATACCAACAGCTCAACATAGACGTGTGTGAGGTCGAGCATGACTCTCTATAGTATCAAGTTGCATAGTGCTAATGTTCCATACAAAGATCCTATGTAAGTAAAGTATATGATAAAATGGTCTATCATTGAAGGTCTCTTGTAAGATATGATATTATAAAATTAGTTGGAACTTAAAATTATTAAGATAGAGAATTCATTAGACTTTCATACAATCACATAAGAGAGGGTGTGGCTTTTAGCATTTCGGTGCTGGAGCTTACTCTTTCGCCCCATGTCTTAGAGCATTAGTTCTATGATACATGCTTCATACACCGGCGTCTTAGTGGCTTGCTACAATGACACGTTGGTAAATTTTTTAGTTAAACAACTTTTGCCAAAGTCGATAATTATCATATAGGGGTGTTGTGAGGAGGCACCATCTATGTGATAGTCACAATAATACTTACTGCTATTGTGGTATTGTGTTTTTAGTGACGGTTATATGAATGAGTTGCATCTGATTCAATACAACTTATGATTCGGGTTGACGGAGGTTTTTTGCAGAAGTGTAGATGTTTGCTAAGACTGTATAGAGGCCCTTGTGTTGGCGTATGTCTGAGCGATGGTCGTAATGATGCTTGTTGCACCTGTGACAATGCGTCCTAGTGACAGTTGCTTAGATATCGTTAATATAATGGTTGCGTCTTGCACTTGGTTTGACTCACATTTTCTTTAGCTTTGTCCAAGTCGGGTCTCTCTATAACGAGACTGCAGACTGTCCGCCCTCGATGTGTTGAATAACAACAATATTAAATAAAGCTCTCAGTAAATTCCCACAAATGAATGATAACTGGAAACTTGGTAGTGGGTGAGACAAACTTGATCGAAATACATAATACTCATTGCAATTACACAAACCCATTTGACGAATATAATAGAATGCTGATTGCCTGATGGCTGAATGATAATTATAAATGATAAATAATGGCAAAATACATCATTACAATGGTTGGTGGAGCTAATGCGTCTACTTCATGCGGATGGTAGCTGGCGGGAGGAGACTCTCAAGGCTGCAGCCGAAAGCTGCACAACGTGGGACCCCATACCCTAGAAGTGAGCAGTGGACTCACGACGTGCTCTGCGGCAAATTGCCGTGCTGACCTTGTATTGGATGTTGATGCCACACACTCGACATTCATCTACAGTTGCAGCGGTCTGGTGAAGTGATGGCGCGTACGGAAGGCTTTACTAGTTTATTGGGCCGAGTGCTCATAACAATGTAGTGGTTAACAACTCCTCACCATTCATTGCTTTGTTTCAAGCTCTAACGCTTTTGTTTAAATGTAAAAGTTTGCTCTCATCGGGTGACAATTCGATAATTAGTTGACCTCGAAAGAGTATAATTATTAAAGAGTTCGGAAGTACATCGAAAAGGCTTAAATTTATTTCATAATTGCATGACCAATACTGAATTATTGTTATTAGGAATTGAATCAGAACCTATGAAAAAATCTGAAATTTTATAATTTATTAACTGAATTGGTTTTGGTTCTCTGACGTTTTGTGAGAAAGAGAGACAAAGCGACTATTGCATAATTTGCTTGCACAGATACTCTCATGAAACTTTTTGCTCACATATCCATAAACGTAATCTTTATAACAAGGTACACAAAAAATTATCCTCTAGGCAAGGGTTCTTGTGACCATCAATCTAGCTATGTGTATAACAAAATGTCTGTCGGCCCCGAGTTCTCGCTATACGTCTAGATTATCCTTATTATTAAAAGAGCCTACTCCTTCCTCAAAGGCCGGCAACGCATTCGGAGTTCCCCTGGTATTGCGGATGTTCATGGGCGGCGGTGATCACTTACCATCAGGTGAACCGCTTGCTCGTTTGCCTCCTCTCCTATAAAAAAAAAATCCACTCGTAATATTATTAACCCAGCTATTGCAATGAAATGTGATAAAGGTATAATAGTAATTCACACCTCCGCTTTTCTCACAAATATCATTAAATAATAAAGAACTTAAAATATCGCGACTGTGTGGTGTTATAGTCAGAGTACTGAACATCTATGCCGTGGGTACTGAATTCGAATCCCAGCCGGAATCAAAGGTCTGTGCAAAAACATAAATCGTTGGTTTACGGGTCTGGTTGTGATGTCTATGTGAAATTTAAGTTTGTAAAACGCATTTACGCTACAGGAGGAATTCTTGTGTGGGCATTACACAGTAATGTTACACTACTGCTTCAATGCTGGCACTGCGGTGGTACCTACCTAGAGAGACTCCTGCATAGGAATTCTACGACCAATGATTTATTAAAAATTATTAACCTTAATTATTATTAATAATCACTTTTAATATACAAGGTCTTATAGAAACCGGAAGAAAGTTGATATTGCCAAGAAAAAGGGTAGCTACCCGTCAGATCGGATGGTCTGATCTGAGGAGGACGTCTCGACTAGTAATATTTAGATGTTGTATATAAAGTTAGCGTCTCAGAAACTCTCATGTGGTGACATAGATGTCGCTACTCTGTAGTGTGTAAACATTACTGTGAATCGGTCCGATAGCTAGTGTAATTACTGGGCATATGAGACTTAAGAACAGATGTCTAAGGATGATGAGCGCAGTGTCGTGCCACACAGAAATGTTCTGAGTGACACAGCACTTGTTATGGGCAGACGTTGCACTTACCATCCGGTGAACATTTTGCTCGTCTCGTCATTTTCTCATATAAAAAATACCAGCATTTTCCCAAGAGTTTCTGTAAATTGTGAAGAACAGAGGATCATTACAGATGAAATGACTTCAAAATCTTTTTCTGGTGTACCGCTTTGAAGGCTGCTAACTGTAACACTTTAGGATAATAACTTATACATGACGCAGTTATCTAGTGTATACTCCGCTAATTTACATGCTGTAACACAAGACACTTCGCTCTTGGTGAGGAAATCAATCTGCAGAGTGAAATAGATCTCAACACGTGCTCAGGTATTTCGACGGAACCTTCTATATTATTTTACGATCAGTGAAATAAATTACATACGAGTGTGGCCTAGTGGTCAGAGTACGTTATTCCTACGTCGCAGGTTTTAGTTTCAAATCCATACTGTAGATAAAGTTTGTACAAAAACACAAATTGTTGACTTTCGGGTCTGTTGTAATTATCCTTCTGTCTCTGGCACTGCATCCTAGCATACCTTTGGTGTTAACACGTGAGCGACACATCAGGCGCGGTTAGGTGATGACAAGTAAGGGCGCCTCTGTGTTACTACAATATCCCTGATTTTTTAGCTTCTTTTAGATTTATATAACAAATTTGAAAAGTACAATCATTTTAACGATTATTTACAGCTTATAAATATCTACCGCTGTACATGTATTATCGCTTGGTACAAGTCTCTTCAGATCATTTTTTTAAACGTAATATTAAATAAAGACATTTGCTACAGACACTTGTATTTATGTAAGCAATGGAAATCTACCAACCTACAAAGGAGCAGTGTGGCAAACTAGGAAGGGACTTTCGGGTCTGTTGTAATTATCCTTCTGTCTCTGGCACTACATCCTAGCATACCTTTGGTGTTAACACGTGAGCGACATATCAGGCGCGGTTAGGTGAGGACAAGTAAGGACGCCTCTGTGTTACTACAATGTCCCGGATTTTTTAGCTTCTTTTAGATTTATATAACAAATTTGAAAAGTACAATCATTTTAACGATTATTTACAGCTTATAAATATCTACCGCTGTACATGTATTATCGCTTGGTACAAGTCTCTTCAGATCATTTTTTTAAACGTAATATTAAATAAAGACATTTGCTACAGACACTTGTATTTATGTAAGCAATGGAAATCTACCAACCTACAAAGGAGCAGTGTTGCAAACTAGGAAGGGATTCCAAAACGATTTATTCGTTTCGATAAACACGTATTCAATTATTTTTAATTCTAATACGACTACATTTACACTAATATTTACCGAATTAGATCACAAAAAGTCATCCAATCTTTTTGCTACTAAACACGTTCAGCAAACTACAAAATCAGAGTCGAACCGCCGGGCGCTTCAGCTGCGCGTTTATCATTCCGCATTCAAAAACCAACGAACCGTGATTAAACGTGACATATTCAACTCAGAGAACTCCTATTTTGCAAATATGAAAATAATCCTGTAAACTTATTGGAAAGATGCGTTGATTTTTGTTGTTATCAATATATTTGCTTTAATAATCAAAAAAACACACAAAAAGTTACTAAGAGTTACATTTTTTTTATAATGCTCAGGTTTTTCTAGGAATTTTCCTGGAACATCTGAATAAATAAACGACGGTTGGCAATCCGCCAAGCATGGCAACTATGGCAAAATCCCCCCAAAATGAGAGCTACAAACTTTTGTGACAATCTATGAGGGAGGCCTATGTTCAACAGTGGACTAGTGATAGGCTGAAAAGATGAAGATGATATCCAACCAATAACATGAAGTATAGACAAACAGAAAATATGCCTTACAGTGTCGATTTTAATCTTTATTAAAGCCTATTTTCGTGCACAAAAATATAACAACACAGTTCTTTTTTAAAGTGCCCTGTAATATTAAAGTTTTCTTATAAAGTCTTCAGCTTACTTTATAGGGTTAAATGAAAATAAAGTTGTGATATATTTCAGCTAAGGGACAATCATCCATGTATTTAGCATCGCTCAATATGCCTTATCATGTCTAAGCTGTGTCTGGGGTATAATATAAGACAAAAACAAAATTAAGATTATCTTCAGTTTTAATAAACATTAACGATACCCATAAAATATATTTACAAGTTGAAATATTTGTCTAGGTCTCATCTCTATCAGGCCCTTAAACAATGTTATATTGTAAACATTCTCAACGAATATAGCACCCTGTTCAGTTTAATATTACGGTTGAGAGTCGAGTGTTATTCAAATGCATATTTAAATTGCATGTAGTAGTAAAAGATCCATAGCTTTAATGTTTTTTTCAATTTATCTTTATAGTTCAAAATAGCAATGAATATACTTAGAGTAACTTATTCATTTTTGATACCTCTAACAGAAAACCAACATGTTCAAACGCAACTATAGAGTCATAAAGCTTCACATCGAATACATAAGTATTCGATGTGAAGGTTCAACGGGCGAAACCGCAACTAGGGTTCTATCAGATACTAATATGCAATCACAATACATTCAATGTGCCGTAAGGAATAAACTTGACGTACTTTTCAAGGCGTGGAGAGCATAAATGTTCCGCATATGATCCTTACGATCATCGATCCTGTGGATAAAATTTCGTCTGAAATTATTTGTACCGTTGCAGGTCGGTACAGCACTTCAATATTTACCCGATTTATATATATATATATATATATATATATATATATATATATATATATATATATATATATATATAATATATATATATATATATATATATATATATATATATATATAAATCGGGTTTTTTGCATAAAGTGTTGAAACGAGCAAAACGTTCACCTGATGGTAAGTGCAAAGTCTGCCCATAACAAATGCTGTGCCATCCAGAATTTTTTTGTGTGACACTACACTGTGCCGATCACCCTGAGACATTGGTTCTTAAGTCTCATATGCCCAGTGATTATGCTAGCTCACAGTGCCCTTTAAACCGAAACACAGTAATGTTTGCACACTAGTGCTTCACGGTAGAATAACTGGCTCTGGGGTGGTACCTACCTAGACGGACTCCTGCATAGGAATCCTACCACCAGTCATCATCTACTCAAATCTATACTGACAATCACGAACTATGCCTGAGAAGTAGATTATGGTACTTTTAAGGTACATATACGTTAAAATTACTAAAAACGTTTCCAATATTATTACATTACCGCAAGAACCATGTAAAACCGTTGCGATACGTAAATTGTCACGCAGCAAATGTTTCTGAATAGACTCCGATGAACAGGGAGGCAGCAAACGTGTTTGGCTGCCGAAGCTCACATGAATATGAATTGTATAGAGCTGGCTGACTGGGTGTGAAACGAAGCTTAAATAATTAATAGAATTTGTACGGAAAGGTCAAATTATGAAGATAATTAGGTCGAGTCTTAACAAGAGAATAATAAGCTTATGACAGTATTATTTCCAATGGATGTACGAGACAAGTAAGTTGTTTACCTGATGGTAAGTGCTGAGTGCGGTGTTACCCAGAACTTTGCTAACGAAAGTTTTAAGTGGCGCCACACTATTACACACTCATCATCATTAGACATCGGTTCTTCAGCCAGTTCAGGGTACACGATACCTTGTAAATCCACTAGTCACTACTAAGACCTAGTAAAAGACCATTTGTGATTGAATTAACGGCGTGGAACTTATTGCATGTTGATGGTTACCAGTCACTTTGCATGTTTGTATTGGAAATCAACTGACACTGCCTATTTTTAATAAATATTATAGAATGTAGATTTTTCCTTTTTTTTATTATAATACTAAATCTAACTATCAGTATCAGGCGTTGAAGTTCAAAATTTTACCTAACTTATTATGAGTTTTATAAAAACACAAGAAGAAATAGATCTTACTTCAGTAACATTTTACACGCTATATTCAACAAAAACAAGAATAAGTTCGTTTCATGAACAATAAATAAATAAAGTGTCACATGTAATTCATTCCTTACATACACAGCCCCAATTTATCTTCTTTTTACTATACGTCGCAGTCCGCCTCGTGTGGAAAAGAACCGCAATAACTGCGTCACTTGGAAATTCAATTGGCATATAACTTATATTTTTAAAGAACTACTGGTGGTGGGATTCCTATGCAGGAATCCGTCTAGGTAGGTACCACCCCAGGGTCAGTTATTCTGCCGTGAAGCAGTAGTGTGCAAGCATTACTGTGTTTCGGTTAGAAGGGCACTGTGAGCAAGCGTAATCACTGGGCATTTGAGACTTAAGAACTGATGTCTCAGGGTGACGGGCGCAGTGTGGTGTCACACAGAAATATTCTGGGTGACACAGCATTTGTTGTGGGAGGACGTTGCACTTATCATCAGGTGAACGTTTGCTCGTTTCATCACATCATCCAATATAAAAAAAGCCTACTCGAACGCTGTAGACAACGCGCCCTTGCACTAAGCGATCAAAATGAGGAATTCCTGGACATATGTTTAACCGGTACGGTTAAACTTATTTTTGTTTCCTAAAAAAGTATTAATGTCATCAGTGTGATATAAAAATTAAAAAAAAAATGGATCTTTCTACTTTAAACTGAAAACTCAGACGAAATATGAATCATAAAATTAGTTGTACTCGTAGTATGTTTGCAGTAATGCAAAAAAATACCCTTAATCCAACATATTTATTTATTCCTATCATATGACATAACAAATCATAGTGCGTTTCACATAACAGGGCGCAACGTAACATAGTGAGTAACTCACGATATGTCGTAAAACAACAAAGTGTGCAACACGTCATAGAGTGAAACAGATCGTTAATGACCTCGTGGCCTCGTCGTAGAACCTCGTAGTCTCTAAAAGATTTACAGTACATTTATAATTGGTCCGTTGTGTATGGTATTCATGTGAATCCCTCTAAGTGTCAAGAAATTATCTTAGGTAGGTTTAGACAATTATCAAAACTAGATCATTACCGTCAATTGTGCATAATAACAATGCCATTCCATTTGGTCCCAATGTTAAGAATCTCGGCTTATATAATTATTTTACATGGAACAAGCATATTTAGGAGGTAAGGCGTAAAACTACTGCAACCTTGCGTTCTCTTTATCGTTTGAAAAATTTTCTTCCAACCCCAACCAAGGTTTTGCTTGTCCAATCTCTCATTCTGCCAATTATTGACTATGTTGATGTGTGTTGCCCAGATTTGTTACAACATCAGCTGAACACATTGGATCGTCTGCTTAATAATTGTATAGGATACATTTATGGTCTTCGTAAATACGCTCATTTATCTCCCTTTTCGAAAATAAAAATACGTTAAATTGAATAAAATACAACATTCATTGTTTACGCTCATACTAGCAGTTTCAACCACATAATAGTCTGTCGTTTGTCTACGTTCATACTGTCGCTAACAAACACGCTTAGAATTTTCAAAAATTGCCAACCAATAATTAGTCAATAACGTTCAAACTCAAAATTTTATGAATTAATGTCAAATATCGAACACAGAGCGATCACAAGTTATTATAAATTAATACAAATAAGTTCTTTAAAAACAATCATAGTTAGTCATTTTATGATAAGCATTTTACTCTAGCGGTAAGTTTTATCTCACACGAACACATCTTTCGATCAAGGAACAAGTTATCCGCTAAATTTGATTGTAGTTTCAATATCAAAAGTTTCTTAAAGCACTTGCACAAAAGCTTAAAACCTTAAGTACTTTTTAATGTTTTTAATATTCACAAAATACGCCTAAATATCATGAATGCGCTTTTAAATAGAAAAGTTCCTTGATGCCCTGTCTCTGCTGTATAATTTATGTCTGAGAGCATTACGGATACAGCAAGGCGGTGTTTACGTTCGCGATATATTATAAATTATCTACTGTCGTAGGCAGCTTAAGAGAGAAAAAAATAAATACTTTCTTGACTAATTGCAACAGACATAGACGTAACAATATGAGAACGAAAGTTATTTAACTTCCTACAGATTTTTTTTTATAATCTATTGGTCGCCCAATGGTCTAAATATGTTATTTTTTTAATAAAACATAATACATACATTTTATCCTTTTGCCCTGCTTCTCCATATAGAATTTTAATACTAAATCTAAACTATGCCAAATCTCACACTCAAAAAGAGGTACAAAGTTTTCTCTTCACGTATTAATATATAGATTACTAGCATGGAATAAAAACTATCCTATGTCCGTCTGCAGAATAGAAGCTGCGTCTCTGCGCCAAATTTACTTAAGATCAGTCCAGCGATTGAGTGAGCTGACTCTCTCTATTTGTTACCGTGAAGGTGAAGTGAAGGTGAAGTGAAGGTAATAATAAACATCCTACGACCTTCTCCAGAATGATAGCTATCTCGGTGCATAATTTCGTCAAGACCGTGAAAAGGTAACAAACAGACAGAGGCACAGAGGTAGTTACTTTCGCATTTATGATATTAGTACGGATATATCCCGAGATTACTCACTAGTTCAGGTGTCTGTCATTCCAAAGAAGCATGGCATATTGGCATATTGTTATACATATTATTATAGCCGTGGTAGTTCAGGGGCTAGGCGCTCGCTTTGAATTTCGTAGTAAGCGAGTGACCTGGGTTCGATTCCCGGTGCCGGCACCACTAAAATTGTTAATTGCAATTTTAAGTGCTGATTTACCACTTGCTCGGCGGTGAAGGAAAACAACGCGTGGAAACCTACATGTCTGAGAAACAAAAAAAAAATATTTTGAAGACATGTGCGGTCCGCCAACCGGCATTGGATCAGGGTAGCTCCAAAACCCTCGTAGAAATGAGAGGAGGCCTGTGCTCAGAAGTGGGACATCTATAGGCTGAAACTTTACTTTTTTATACATGGCGTCAATTTAGCTTATTTGTTAAGATGTCCACCACTTAATTAAATGTTCTAAACGAAAAACGTAATAATAATTCATCTTACTTTTTAATGTCGCAGCGATTGAGAATTGGTTTTTTAGTATAGATAAAAATAAAAGCTTTGAAATAATTACGTGGAATTTATCCTCAAGAGAATTTAATCCCCAGTTCCAATTAGAATTCGTACCGTGCGGTATTTCATATTTATTGAGTGTTCATAACATACCATAGCGTCGTGAGAGCGCCCGGGGTGAGACAAATGTGACTTTTATTTTCAAAAGGTGAAGTTGTGTGTCTAACATTACAGCTTTTATCGTGTGCTGAGTATAGTCAGCAACATCTAATTCTACACTACGTTTAAATAAATATGAAATGATATTGTTTTTATACATTTTTACATTTCTAATTTATTTACGATTCTAGAGTTTTCTTTACGATTAGTTGTATCACTGTGTTATTGACCTTTAGTTGTGAATCGAAAGAAAAGCTTCGAATATCTTCAAATACGATACGTTTAAACGTATAGAAGAATAAATTGCCAAGTATGCTAATTCCCAGGTTACGAGTATTATCGTGCTAAATGTCACTAACCTTCAGTCGTAAATCTAAAGAAAGCTTTCGAGTTTCATCTCAACAACAACTCGGCACTTGGTACATGCCATTGAATACGTTTCAGGGCCGTGTGCTCACTTGACCTGATAGCAAGGGGTATTTGCTATAGTGGTCAGTTGTGCTGTTCCAGGAAAATGCTGCTATCCTTTCAGAACACATTTTTTTTAAACGATCGCCCTACAATCTCTCGTGTAGCGTGAGAGCGTTTTACAGACAGAAATTTCACATACATTCTTTTTTTGTTTGTATAAATTAGGAAAATACAATATTTCAATATTTGTGTAGATTTAATTTTTAAAATTCCTTGAACTGTGTCTGAATTAGATGACTACGAGGTTCTACGACGAGGCCACGCGGTCGTTAACGATCAAAGATGTTTCACTCTATGACGTGTTGCACACTTTGTTGTTGTACGTCATATCGTGAGTTACTCACTACGTTTCGTAACGCCCTGTCATGTGAAACGCACTATGATGTGTTATGCGCTATGATAAGTTCCACGCTTTTATGTGTTTCGTACCACGATGGGTTACATATTATGTTATGTAACATCCAATGATGTGTTAACATTTGTAGGAATAAATAAATATTAGGTTATTACATATAGAATTGGCGTTTAGTCGTACTGGCCACTTTGATCTGAAATATATCCTCTTTTTAATTCCAAATTCAAATTTATAAATCCATTTAGCTGGTATATTTGACCTTCGAAAACAGTCATTCATTTGTTTTTTATTTATTAGTTTTTACTTTGGCGTCGGTCATCTCGCACAATGGAAAACTTGAAATATTGCTTTATTTATTTTATCGTGGCACCAGTGCTGCAGAAATAGCTCGAAGGATTAACGATATCTATGGCACTCACTGGTGTCGGAAATGAAAATATTTAACACGGTACGTTTTTGGTTCCAACGGTTTCTGGAAAATTCGGACCTTCAGAACAAGACCCGTGGACGGCCGGAGACCAAAATGGATAATGAAGAATTAAAGCCAATAGGCTTGTGGAAGCGAATCCGTCGCAAACCACTTCAGAGTTAGCTGCAGGCTTCGCTGTGAGTGATAAAACTGTTTTAATCCACTTGAAGCAAACAGACAATAACTAGGTCTCCGTAAGCGTGTAAATTCTGAAAATGTCTCAATAGGGAAATAGACGATCGGAAATTAATTCCTCCCTATATGATTTACTACCACAAGAGTACCTTCATACGGGTCGTTAAAGTGACATTGTAAAATTATATTAAATTGTTAAAATCTTTTAAATGAAACTAATTTTACGGATTTTATCGCGTTTAATGTTTTACTATATATAACGCACGGTCACGGGGGGACTGAGATGACAGTTGTCCCGATGTCATAGTTAACCCGGAGTACCTTCAGCTTTTAATTATTATTTGTAGTCCGATCTACGCAGAAAGAGCTTACTGTGTCTTGAAGCCTCGCAGTGGTATGCTTGGTTTTTGATTTAATTTTATTAATAATAGGATCCCAAGCCGGTGGTAATACCCAACCATCTTCCCTATTGAAATTAGGATGTTTTTTAATTTCAATAGCCTCGCGAATCATCCTTGGAAGGAATCGGTGTTCTTTTGCGAGGATTTGTGGTCTATCAAATCTGATGTAATGGTTGGGATGATCCAGAACATGGTCACAGACTGCAGACTTCCTAGAGCGTCGATGCTTCACATCAGCTATGTGTTCTTTAACGCGGGTTTTAATGGATCTTTTAGTTTGCCCTATGTAAGAGAGACCACATTCACAATCCAGCTTGTATACTCCTGCATCTTGTAGAGGGATGTTACACTTGACAGATGGTAAAAACTGACTTATCTTCTTCGGCGGCTTGAAAAATGTTCTTATAGAAGCTCGCTTCAAGATATAGCCAATCTTGTCCGTGACTCCTCTGACATATGGAAGAACAGCAGGTACACGCTCGACTGTGGCCGGCTTCACTCGGTCACTGCGACGAAGGCGCGGAACCCGAAGCTTGTTGTCTTGCAAAACTTGCTTGACATGCTGAAGCTCGGCGTCCAGGTGTTTACTGTCACAGATCCCTTGTGCTCTCTGAAACAAAGATTTACCCACGGTAGCTAACTGTGAAAGATGGTGGTGAGATTCACCATTTAAATACCTATTTGTATAGTATATAATTATATAATTAGTATGAAATTATCCAGCAACAGTTTTAGCTGGCCAAGACACATTTTCTTAATGATATTCTCCCGTTTTGTTAAAAAGACTGTAAAAAGTTATTACAGATGAATCCAATAGTAGTTAATTTAATGTCTCTTTAGAACTTGACCTCGCCTTATATTATTGGCATAAGATAACCCATCACTTTAGTACATTTACTAAGTATTACAAGCGTTGACTGAAACTCGTAGCCTCCGTTAGATGGTAATATATTCTATCTAAGGTATAACTATTTCACTCATGCATTAAGGAGTGAGATATTCGGTACTGAAATCGCAAATTCCCTTAGCGATTATTGTAACCATTGCTGTGGAGTATCAACCGGCTGGTTCTTGTCTTATAGTGGATTTATTAGAGGTTGTAGATGTATCATGAAAATAGATCAATATTACACTCTGCTCATGTAAGCTGTAATTGAATATTTTTAAAAGGAAAGCTAATATGAATCATCCGGTACGTGTTACGTCCGTGTAACTCCATATCATAAGCAATACGTTACTCCTGACAACCGATTTGGTTTTACGATCCAGCGGACCGTTAGATAGCTGATGTACAGACTGTACGAGCGTGTTTTTGTGTCGGGATTTGCAGACGTGAATTACAAATGTGCATATCAGCCATGAATAACAATGGAACGGACTATTAGAAATATCAACTGGGTGTAAAATCGGCATTAAACCCTAGTAGAAGGATACATGGGGGAGACCTATGTTCAACAGTGGACTGTAATAGGCTGAAATGATGATGATGATGATGAGAAGGAAACATAGAAAGGAATATTTAGATAATTTCTGTCGATTATTATGTGTTTTGTTTCACGAGTCTGCAGTGTGTTACAGATACGGCGTGTAACACATTGTTTTTCCCGCGATGTTTTCTGTGCGATCAAACGCATAATTAATCTGTGTTTAATAATTATTCAAATGTTTTGGTAAGCACATCAGTTTACATGCCAAATAATTCATTTCTGTAGATAAATATTCTCACAACACGTTCTTTAAATGTGTTAAAACACTGTCACGTTACTTACATTATTACTATTGCTTAATAAAAATCTGGAATTTTTTAAGATTCTGCGAAACGCTACCGCAATAATATACGCTGGACCGCAAAGAAAAAGGGACTACTAAGAAATAAGGACTAAATTAAATATTAATAAATGTGTAGTTTTTCCAGTATTTTTGTATAAGTAGATTAGTTACAGATGTGTCGTTTTCACGCATTTTAGGACTTTGTGTTGTCTCCGCGAGCTCGCAATACTGCTGTTATGCGATTTGGCATACATTGTTCTAGGTTTTTGAGGCGACGCTGCTGAATATTCTGCCATTTCTCTATTAGAGCTTTCATTTCACGTCGTTGTCTTGCATAGAAACGGCATTTTCGCCCAAATTTCTCGTTGTGTTGTAGTTAATGTCACAAATACACCCATAGTTTAAGGTGTATACAATAAAGTATAAATAAATATAAAAATATCTCTGACATATTCCCCAATCAGTATTTACATAAGTTACAAAGTAAGTTATGTAAATACCGACCGGGGTACGTCTTACGAACAACGTGTAACGTAAGTTATGAAGTAGCAATATATTACATATTTGGAAGTATTGTAAAAGTTTTTCAGTAACTTATTACAACAAAATATTATTATAAAAACAAATATTTATTTATATAAAACAATTTGCTAATAATTGAAATAAAGTTAAAGAAATGAAAAATAAAGAAAACAATTTTATTATTACAAACCCTGGACGGAAGAATAAAATAATGCTAACAATTTCGAACATTACATTACATTCACAAAGATCACAAACCCTTATAATGATATATGGAGCCAAAAAACGTGTAAACACTCTACAAAGTTCAAAGGGTTCAAAGGTAAATGCCTACTTGAAGCGAGGATTTTACTTTAGGTCTTATAATTGCTTATGCTTTCGCAATTTTCCTTTTTTATTTCACGGCAAAGACTACAAGCCTATCTGATACATGATGATAGAACATGATCATTTGTAATACAGAACGTGTCGCAATTTTGTTACCAATAAATATTCACACTTTGATAAATGCTCCATTGATATATAAATATTTCCAACTTGTGTTGGAGAAATGCTTGTGATAGCAGCAGAATTCGATTCGGACTCCGTTGGAAAACTAAATGGTGTATTGACAGTTATAATAATAAGTTTATTTATTAAAAAAAATCTATATTTATCCAGGGCTATGCGCTCGTTTTAAGTTTCATAGTACGCGAGTGACCTGGGTTCGATTCCCTAAGCCGGCACCACTGAAATTGTTAATTGCGATTTTAAGTGCTGATTTACCACTTGCTCGGCGGTGAAGGAAGACATCTTGAGGAAACCTGCATGTCTGAGAAATAAAACATATTTCGAAGACATGTGAAGTCCGCCAATCCACATTGGAGCAGCGTGGCGGATTCTTCCTAGCTCCAAAACCCTCTCGGAATTGAGAGGAGGCCTGTGCTCAGCAGTGACACATTTATAGGCTGTTACTTTACTTTAAGTATCTAAGTTTTCGAAAATAAATCTGTATTAATATTTTTTTAATGATGCTTTCATGCTTTACCTTGATGCTTTGCCTTGATGCTTTGTCGTTAATTTAAAATAAAAATTAAATAATAAAAATTAATTCTTGTTGTCACAAACACCCGACACTTACCTATTAACTACTTATTAGCTTAAATTCGATAATTATCATAACTATTTTTTAAAAATCTGAGTGTGATAATATTATTATTTAAGTATTGATTTTTTTTTTATTTTTAAAACAGAACTGGTTACAATAATAAAAAAAAATACGTTGACCTAATAAGAGCTGGACTCCTAACGGCAAGACAGCATTAAATATTTTTGAATGCTCTCATTCCACGTGCCGTTGCCCAGCTATTTACGTCTTTTACTATTGAAAGTATGAAGAAGTTCATAATAAAGATAATGGTTTTATATATAATAAACAATTTTTAACAAAATGGTTATCGTTAGCGGTGTAATAAATTGTCGAGGAACATTACTGGAATCTGCAGTGGTAGTGTAAGCAGGGGTAACACTTGCTGTTGTAGTGTTTGATCAGGAATTGATCGAGGAGGTGGCTCAACATTATACTGCGGCAGTGCCTGAGGGCAAGCGATGGCTGAAAAACAAAAAAAAAAGTTTTCTGCTCTCTATTAGCTGAATTCGAAGTATTACAACGCTCCTGCACAGCAGACCATTTTGGATTTTTTTGTTTCCGATGACCTTTGCCTGACATTGATTTTTTTTAGATTTGTTAACGTCATCGTGGACCCATTCAAGTGTAGTGAGGAGTTTTTCTCACTAAATCAAGCATAGAGTCTATAGAGGTACATATAGTCTATATGAAATTCTTAGAGAATCCAGACAAATTCATTTTATTCATCAATCAAAAAATACATGTAAGACTATAATCCGTCTAAACCATATATTAATTTTCCGTATAATATGTTTAGAGTATAATACAAAATTAACGAGAAACTCACCTAACAGTATAACGAGAAGATACGTCTTCATGATTGTCATCTGTCTGTAGTTTGACTAATTTTAATATAACTCGAGACTTTATATTTATATATGCTTAGAAATGTTTATATGGTCACAGTAGTAACAATGTTATATTATATTTAAATAATAAAAGCGATTATAATTTGTTGTAGAGAATTTTATAATAATTCTCGTATATGCGATATCTAGGTAGGTACCGATCCAATAAGTGTATGTATATATCACATTTTCACAGATATTATTGTCTAGGAGGTGCTTCTTGCCATACAAGACCACGCATAAAAACATCTGAGCAGCAAGTGTTTATAAAAGACTAGCTAATGCCCGCGACTTCGTCTTCGTGAACATAAGTATTTTAAATATCGCAAAGGAACTTCTTGATTTTAGGTGATAAAAGTATCTCAGGATGCAAGCAATCTCGGTGCCAAATTTCGTCAAGATCGATACAGCTGTTGAACAGTGAAACAGTAACAAACAGATACAGGGAGGAAGAGAGTTACTTTCGCATATATAACATTAGTTAAAGATAAACAACATTTCGTGTAACTCGAAATAAAACTGCATGTTTTAAACAACTTGGCGCAGAAGCATAGCAAGGGGTTCTGCTCTAATGATTGCGGGTTCGATTTGATTGCCACTAAACATAGCTGCCTCCACTCTGCCACCCACAGGTTGTAGCTTTGTCTATTACTATAAAATAAAACTAGGAATCACGTTACATCGCATTTGCCGGTACGAGATTTTCACTCGTGTAAGTTGAACTTGAACTTGAACCTTTTCTTACTATAATCATTAAAAATATATCATTAAAAGAGTAATAACATTTAATATCAGAGTGGAAATTTCTTGATAACGTTGCAAACATTGATGGAAGTGAAATAGTATTTAAGGTCATCATATTGGTAGTTTTTGTTCTCAAAACATTTGTTGATATAAAAAAGTGAATGCTTTCACTAAAAACTTTGCTCTTAATCGGTAACTGTTACTTTCAATTAGAATTTGTAATGACAGTTATTAATTGACAGCAATGTATTAACATCGTGTGAATCAGGATTTCTTATTCGCAAGATGTTAACTTTAGCTTCGGCCGTTAAACTCTTTCAGGTTATCTTATTTCTGCGTGTGAATGTGATGTGATGTGCTCCCACCGCATGGACAGTTTCCACGAGCCTCTAGTTCATATCGTCGACTATAACACAAAGCGATTTTGCAATTCGATTTGGAAGCGATCGGGGTTTTGGATAAGGGCACGAGATAGACGGAGCGTGGACTTTTTTAGGCGCGACCTCTCCAGCTTTACGTTCAGGTTCAATTTGCCTCTTACCATTCGGTGATCACTGTCGGTTTTCACCCTTGCGATAACAGAGACATCATTGAACAGCTGTTGTTTGATCGTCATGATGAAGTCGATCTCATTTTTGGTAGAACCATCCGGGCTCAGCCAGGTCCACTTTCTGTAGGACCGCTTTTGGAAGAAAGAGTTCATCATAAAGAGTCCCTCCTTCTCCACAAAGTGAGCCAGTTGGCCCCTTTGGTTCCGTTGCCCTATTCCAAATTGCCCCACTACCAGCTCATCGTCTTTTTTCATGCTCAGCTTACGAGTCAAAAAATATTACTGCCCCAAGCGTTGCGTTGCGTTTCCACGAGCACAATAGTGAAAGGTGATAAAAACTGTCCTTAATCGCCTCTTAAGACTAAAAAGCTTCTTAAGAAAAGAAGAGAAAAGGTAGATGCTATTCTACTCTGTCGGAAACCTATCGGCAACGGACTATGGACTATTCCCGGTTCCTAAAACACGATGTCAATGAGAGGAGGCCTGTGCTCAGCAGTGGGACATTTATAGAATGTTATTTTAATTAAGAAGCAATTTAATTAAGAATTTTTATAGCTTTGCGAATGGCATTCCATACAGGAACGTGGACATACTCGTTTATATTAAAGCACCTTCCCGAACCTTAGATATGTAATTATTTACGTAAGCATTTAATGAAAAATCCATTACGCAATTATGTTTGTGTAATTTCACAAATATGTTATGAGTAAAAGCTACATGTACGTACTCGAATGTTATAAATTAAATGTACACGTTTATTATAGTACCACGTTTCATAAATATTAATATTATTCTCATTTCCTTCATCAGCTGAGTCTCTGTCTTCTAGAATAATTCGTAACCAAATTATGGAAAAAAGGTTTGACAAAAATTCAGGGAAATCACAACTTGTAAACAGCTATGCATTTTACGACCACGTGCGTTTTCATCTTTCGACTTAAGACAAAACATTATTTTTATTACATTCATTTTTCATCATCACAGTTTTGCAGGAAGTTGATGGATGCAGGTGGCTCAGGACTATGTTTTGTGGCAATCTATGGGGGAGGCCTATATTCAACAGTGGACTATGGTAGGCTGAAATGATGATGATGATGATGATGACAATCATTTATCGTTGCTTTAGTGAGTGTCCTGTGACCGAAAGAAAAAAAGCGAAAGTAACTTCAGTTATTCGTTTCGTCATTTTTACCAACAATTTTTATTAACACAAAATTACATAAAATAAACAAATCGGTGATAATATGATGCTCTATGTTGTTAAACTACTCAAAATAAAGTATTCATACATATAGTATAGTACATAGTATTTGTAGATTGTAAATTCCAGCGGACCTATTCAGAAGTATAACTCACACGGCAGCCATCGCTCTCATCAAATAAATCAAAAGGGAGCAACAGTACGCCACCACAACAACACAAAGAGACATTCGTGCAGGCTTATCATTCCACTGTCTTATAATAGTTAATCAGTCATTCTATACATTAGCACTTATGTTAGCAGGTTGCAACTCCATCACCTTCACTACAAAATCCCTTAGCTTACAATACCGCACTTACAAATACATACATACATACAGTCACGCATCTTTCCGATTAGTGTAGGCAGAGACCACATCTTTCCACTTGCTACGATCCTGACACACATCTTTAGCTTCTACTTACATTAGCGTTTTCACACACGCTCGTCGGTTGCGAGTACTTTTAACGTGACCTTACAAATAGCCTTGTAGCAATAGGACGAATCTTACAATTTGCATAAGAAATAAGCGCCACGACTACAAACATTTAAAAAAAAAACTTAATTTTCTGTAATTGTATTAGACACCATAACTGTTCGTTATAACAGTTGTCTAATAAAAAAAAACCATTCCTTTTTGTTTCATCGAAGGATGAAACAAAAAGGAATGGTTTTTTTTTGACTTATCTCATTCAGACAGCAGCTACGAGAGTGTCACCAATTTGAAGTTGAGTGTCACAAAATAAAAAATGATTACATGGAGTCCAATAGTAACTTACAGTCCAAGTAATAATGAAGAAGAACCAATCCAATCAAAAGCGTACCAAGGTAAATACAAAACTAACTACTAAACGACACTATCTCTTGTCTCAGTAGCTCTCAAGCAATCACAGTTTTCATATTAGCTTATTAGTTTCATCCAAGATAGAGTGATCGAAACTTCTGAGAACAGGTTACTGATGTAGTAATTGTTAACAGTTCAAAATAAGATATTAATTTGAACTATTTGTAGTTCGTCAGACGAGACTCAAAGGACAGGGTATTTGCCTGCAGTCGTGAGGGCTAGCTTTGATTATCAGCCATAACTAATATTTTGGAACGCATTGCTTCTAAGTTTTTGAAGCATGTTGACTGGCGTCTTACAGGTCGCGAATTTGATTACCTAAGTTATTTTCAAAGTTACCTAAGTTATTTTTTTTTAAAGTCGTATTTTCAATAACTGTTGAAACTACTCGGCCGCAAATTTTTCACGCAATAAGGTAAGAGGCGATGAGGCGATCGGTTTTAATAATTTGTCGTAATTTCAGACGCAGGGGTGACACATAAAAACACATCTAAATATTTTACATATTTATTTCTAACAATAAACTCATCAACACAAAACGTATTATTGAAATTGACAAATTCATTCTGGACAAAGACTATATAATGTTATTGTAGTTACAATATCTTATTAACTACGTTATTACAGTACGACAAGCGAAAGAAAAAAAAAACAATTTTTATTCCACAAAAAGACGAGTACAAATAACATGAACACGAACTTTTAATAAAACTTTTTTTACGGGTTTTCTTGCGTTTAATTTTTAAACTATTTATAACCCGACGTTTCGAGTACTATTGTCAGAATGTATGAAGTTCTGTGAGCGAGAAGAATGAATAAGTTGTCTTTAATTAATAATGTAATTGGTTCCGAACGTTTTAATTAAAGTAAAATAAATAAACAAATGTAATGACGTATGTATTAGTATCATGCTTCGGATTTTTTAAGGATTTTTGACGGTCGCAGTGGTCAGTATATCCTTCTATGTGCTGGGTCCTGGATTTAAGGTTTACTTTCAATGATTTTAAGATATTAAATAACATGAACTGAATACAGGTTTCATGTATTTACGCGAATATTATACATTAAAAAAAACTGAATTTAAATGAATTTTATAGCGTTATATTTGAGCTATTAAAAATCTAAGGTTCTAGCGCTTTGCGGCACTCATCTGTAAATTAAATTTTATTAAATGAACACAGTTGTATAAAGCTCCAATAAAAATTTGCTACGTTGGATATTACTGAAAACGTGCATTATGGATAATAACTTTAAAATGGCGGAAATAAAACTTTACGCTTGTAAATAAAAGTGACGTTTGTCACGGCTCTGCATTTCTCAGAGCGTCGCAGCGCGGTTACGGTTGGATGTAGATACATGAAATATAGAGCTATTGTCATTTCCGCTAGAGTTATATCAGTACAGTTGCTGTTAGGACTAATGTGTAATATGTGTATGTATGATTATGTGTAATATATTATTGGATAATTTTAATGATGAAACGGACGACTTTTGAATTATCGGTATCAATGCAACATATAGACATATAATATAAGCACTAAATAGTTGCTTAGACGAAAGTTAAGTGACGCACGGTTATGTATGAAAAACTTTATCACTATACTATTTATAAATGTATGTTAAGAAATGAGATATTGTGCATTACGTGATATTTGTTCTAAATTAATATTCCCCTTCTACGATTTGAACTCGTGGTCTGAGCAAAAACTGTGCACCAGGGCGTTGATTTTCCTAACGTCACTTGAAATTAATTACACTACACAGTGTAGAGCTAGCGATTTCTTAAATAAAATCACCAACTGTGCACGTGTAACTGGCCTTTCATAACAAAGTCGCAGTCGGGATAAACTATTACACGACACGACACGGCAAACTTCGGACAAGCATATTAGCTTTCCTGAACATAACGCGCTCCGAGTATGTGTGTTATCATGTTACATATTTAGATTGAAATATTAGAATGTAAATATTATTTTTTTCCTAAGCGGGAATCGTACCCTTACCACTGAAACCAATGGCTATGCCACTGCGTCAATCGAGCCGACATATGTCTTCTTATCCTGCTTTCGAACCTGCTTTCGATGGTATCGCTGTTGCCGTCCAATCGACATGACGAAATGAGGACTAAAGAATAAGTCTATGTTTGTAGCTGACACTTTCGACTACAATGTACGATGCGCAGTTGCAACATCTAATGTTGATCGGAAAATGACTGTGTACCTAACGTGAGCCTAGAGGACAGCATACTACTAACGTTTTATTAAAATAATAACAAAGGCCAAACGATTATCGTAAAAAGGCCGCTGACTACTCCTGTCCTCATTAGTATAGTTTATTTTATTAAAATACTTTTCAAGTGTAAACACACAGGCACTGAAATAAATATAAGTCCGTTGCGATAAATATTCCTCTCTGGAAGTCAATTTATGCGCATCATTGATCAGTTTTCATAAAATGAATAGGTAATGGCTAGAGAATTGGCTCGGATGGCGCTGTGGCTAAGCTATTGTTTTTACCGCTTAGTTTCGCGGGTTCGATCCCCGCACGGAACAAATATTTATATGGTCTACGTATAGTAATTTCGGGTCTGTGATTCAAGTGATGCAGTTTATATCTGTGTCATATGCTCGCGAAACTTTTGTTGATGGAAGTAAGTGACGTGCCGAGCAAAGTACGAAAGAAACTATCTGATGGTAAGTATCACCTGCCCACAATTACGACCATACTTTATAACTTATGAACTGCACATTTTTCAGTTTTGAAATACCGCCGGTTTGCTGGTACGCGTTGGACTCTATAACCTTTCTTCCTGAACGGTTATCGATTCTACGATGTATATTGCCAGCCCATTGCCAAATAACATTACGGAAATTTAATTCCGATCATCTAAAAAAGGTTTGTTCCCTAAATATACGCTTTGGATGAAGTTCAAATGCAGACCGACGAAAAGTGAGGGAAGAAGTTTAAGTGTAGAATGAACAATTTGTTTCCTTTGGTTTAAGGAATCAAGCGGTAAAACCTTGAAACTAAATACTTTTATTTTTTATACAACGAGCAAAAAACATTACATTTTGAGAGTTACATATAAATCTTAAATGTTGATTGTTAGTAGTTTTTAACTTACGATTTAATCTTATTTCACTCCTCGCTCACTTACCGCCACTAATCGACTTAATCCTCGCGTGTTCAATGTCAAATTATTGAACGTAATGAATGATCGGTACATTATTGACGAGGTAGCTCTTTAGTTGATAAATGAGATGTTTGTTTATGACACGTTATTCAAACTAAAGCAAATCGTAAATACGCGTAGCTTACAGCGAGGTGGAGGCGAAAAAAGAGAACTTTTAGGCTAGTGTTGCAGCTTTTATTCTGAGAGAAATTCGGTTCTGCGATCGTAAATTTAACTGCGTGTGGATAATCCATTCTAAAATAATAAATGCGAAAGTAACTCTCTCTGTCCTTTTGTATATTTGTTACGTTTTCACGGCTCAACCGCTGAACAGATCTTGACGAAATTTAGCACAGAGATAGGTTGCATTCTGGAATTTTATACCTATCTAGTAGATGATATATGTTAATATTAAAAGTTTATGTTATTTAACTTTTATTAGTTCGTGCAATATACTCAAGCCGTAATATACCCGAATCCAATCCTCGGTATCGGCACAACTAAATGTTACTGAAAGAACTTTCTGTGACAGAATTTCTTATGGAAGCGGTGCAGCAGTTTCTTATAGCAGCCAGTGGTTGCTTTTGGTTGACACGCAAAGATTTTTATCTGATTGTGTTAACATGTACATAATACTCGTATCTCCAACTCGAAGTCGAACAGCGTCTTCGCCCGTCGCGTTACAATTGCAAAATGATGGAAGACTGATTTATTCTCGTTTACCATTTGAACAGTCATTATATTTTAATGGAAAGTGGAACTAATATTATCTGGAAGAGATTTAACATGTGAATATATCGGTATGATTATAAGTTCATAAAGTATGATTTATTGTAGGAGTCTCTCAAAGAAGGAGTAATTATATATTTTTTTAATTCTCTTAGGTCATTTAACTTCCATCCTATTAACTCGTAATACTGGGTACGAATTTCAGCTGCAAATTACTTATTTATTTATTTGATAATTTATTACTTTCAATGAACCTCAATTTACCAAAAGCGTTTTTATTTTTAAATAATGAAGTACAACTCAAAAATCTATTGAAGCCACATATTTCAATATAAATAGACGAAGAGAATAACTAACGATCTCTGAAATTACATACAAGTATAATACATTAACTTATCGGACGTAATGTCATCTAAAAATCACAAAGGAAAATATTCGCCTCTTACAAGTCGTACTATTTTTACATCGCAAAAAATTCTAATTAAAAACTTCTTTAAATCCGACGTCCAGTCAATAGCTTTACGAACAATAGGGACGTGCTGAGCACATAACACTTAACAATAAAGAGCTTCGAAACTAAATTAAAAACCAAATGACGGGAAATTTAACGACTATTGTAAAAGTTCTGAAAAAGTTTAACTGAAATATTTCTCATTGCAGTGCGTAAAGTAAAACTATTCCAATATTTGTTCGTTCAGTCAAGTTGTTGTGTTATATTTATGTGTTACATACAATTAGTTTGCTATTCAGTAACAAATTAATAGAAATCTATTTAAGTACAGTTCACGTTTGTTTTATTTATTGACGCTTACATAGTAATTATGCAAATCAGAGAATCGGAGACCGCGCCTAGCAGACTGAAGGGTTTTGCCAACAAATGGATCTTCTGTCATCTTTGAAGCTAGGACACGAAACTTGATTGCTTGGAGGCTGTTGTGGCTAAGGCGCTGTTGTAGAACTGCTACTACACATTAGTAATCTTTTATGTACAATGTAAGTTGCACATAAAAGACATAAACGACATTTTAAAAGAAATGAAACAAAATCATAATTTGCGACAATTATACATTACACATATTATGATTTATATAAATAAATATAACATTATTGTATTAACTTCCAACTTTAGTGTGCATAAGTAATCAGCGTACTTTATCAGTATGTCGTGGTTCCTGGGTTACCGGTACTAGACAAATAAATATTAGAAAAAACTTCAGTACGGGTTAGCGGATTTATCATTTCCGTAGCCTATTTAGTATATGACAAGTCCTGACCAACAAATAGTAAATAAAAGTAACGCAATAGTCCACAAATGTCCCATTACTGAGATACCTCTTCACTTTTAACATAGTCGTATAAAATGTGCTTAAATAATTTGTAAAATAACTCGAACATGTTAAATTCAAACTGAGGTAGCGATAAAAATAACACAAGTTGTCCCGTTCCATGTTCATAAATAAACCGATTTTTTTTTTTTTTATAGAATAGGAGGCAAATGAGCAGGTGGCTCACGTGATGGTAAGTGATCACCGCCGCCCATGAACACCTACAATACCAGAGGAATAGCAGATGCGTTGCCGGCCTTTGAGAAAGGAATAGGCTCTTTTCTTGAAGGTCCCTAAGTCGTATCGGTCCGGAAAAACCGTTGACGGCAGAACATTCCATAAAGTGCAAGTGCGTGGCAGAAAATTCCGCGAAAAAAGGACTGTGGTGGAATGCCAACCAACGAATTGTGTAAAATGCACAATGAAGTGCCCGAAGCACTGCCTGCGATATTTTAAATAAATCATACTTACGCATACATTTCATCGCTCGTGATGTTTTTTTGCAAATATTATGAAAATGCTCACTTATGCCTCGTTTGATTTAATTTCATTATTTTTAAGTAGGTAATGAAAATAATCTCGTATTGATAGTATTTGACTTTCGACGACCGCGTGACCTTGTGGTCAGAGTACCTAACTTCTAAGCCGCGGGTCCTGGGTTCGAATCCCAGCCGGAGCCACCTTTTGTGTCATTTTTTTTTTTTATTTAAGACAGTGACGAAACGAGCAAAACGTTCACCTGATGATAAGTGCAACATCTACCCATAACAAATGCTGTGTCATCAGAACATTTCTGTGTGACATCACACTGCGCACGTCACCCTGAAACATTAGTTCTTAAGTCTCATATGCCTAGCTCTCAGTGCCCTTCGAACCGAAACACAGTGATGTTTTCCCACTACTACTTGACGGCAGAATAACTGGCACTGGGGTGGTACCTACCTAGACGGATTCCTGCATAGTAATGCTACCACCAGGAAAACATAAATTGTTGGTTTTCGGGTCTGGTTGTGTTGTGATTGTCCCCGTGTTTCTGACACTGCATCCTAGCCTACCTCCGATCTTATCGCATCAGCGTTACATCGGACGCGGGTAGGTTGGGACGAGTGAGTGCCTCTGTGTTTGCGCGTACACTTGTGGCACTATAATATCTCCTGCGCAGTTGATGGCTCTCGACAGTAGTCGGCATTTGTCGCCGTGGTCGAAATCGGCTAGGAGAACATCATCATCAATGATGTGGCTATAAGTAACAAAGTCAAGTCAAGTATTCTATAAAATGATATTAATAATAGCTGGTAATTGTTGAAATGGGTCTTTGTACCCAAAAAACTTTTTATTCTATACTGTTTTGGTTGACCGGCACTAAGATCCAACGCACAGCTTAGCATTAGCCTCCATTAAACAGCTTCGTGTCGCACTATTTTAAGTCTTCAACGTCCAGTTCTTTCCAGTTGTAAAAGTCATCATGCTCACTATGCCTTTTTATGAACATTATGGATTCTGCTGCGTGGGTGACCTCTACCTACCCCTTATATGGCCAAAAGTCGTGACTGTATATATATATGGATTCTGCTAGGTGATAATGGGTACGTTTACATTAGAGCCAATTGAGTACATGGATTTATTTCGTTACAGATTATTTAATACATCTAAGAAAGAGAAGGAAGTGACGAGACATCAGCTCTTAAGCCCAGTTCTACTGTCCAGTATTTAAACTAGATATCAGTGCCCTTTAAACCGTAACAGGGTAATGTTCGCATACTACTGCTTAACGGCAGAATAACTGACGCTGCAGTGCTATCCACCTAGATGGATTTCCGTATAGGAATTCTATCACCTGTAAAAATGGTAACGAATAAATGATTCATATAAATTTACTTCAAACTTTTCTGATAAACAACAGCTTCAACTCAGTCATCAGCGTTAACTAAGCCCCTTTAACTTGTTATTATTGGTTGAATAATGTATACGTGTAAATTACCTCAATCATTTAGTAAAAGAAATCACGTACATTCAGTGTAATTTCACCTGCTATCTATTCAGAAGATGACTTGTGCCAAATTTGTAGCCAAATGTAATTTGTATCTAATTTCGGGATACATAAGTATATATGTGCAGCAGAACAGGGGTTATATTAAAAATGAAAATAGAAATAACCTTACTCGTAGTTTCGTATGCCGTGTGCTGGACTGCATCGATTTCGAACTATGAAAAAATCAACAAAACAAATCAAACAAATTCGTGAATTGTTAAAAAAAATTGTAAGTTATTCAGAAGTACCGCAGCCAGCGAGCAAAACAAAGTTAATGTTTACTACGCACTCAACTAGTTCTTTGTTTTAGACAGGCTTCACTTATTTTGTTTTTATATTAGTTTGGCCTTAGTCTTATGTGTAACTTAATCGTAAAATCCCTCGAGATCTTCAAATGGAATAAATCAACTGACAGGCGGCAGTATCCTCTTGAGCTTAAAATCTTCTGTTTGTTTGAAAGAAAGAAAGCGTAAGAAAAGCAGTTAAGTTCGGATTCCATTTATGTTAATATCTGTATTTGACATTTTGGAATATACTCGTAGATGCTTGAATAAGTAACTTAAAAATCCCGATCGCTTAATTATAGCTGTTAAATGCTGAATAATAATCACCTTCTCCTATCAGCTAAATAGGATGAGTTCGTATGGGTGCACAATCACAGTACATCCTAGACCCAAAATCTGTTCTAGGGTCTAGGATGTACTGGTTGAATTCAAGAGTACTCACAACTTGAACATTCATTCACGTTTCCGACCACAAATCTTAGTTCACATTTTACATCTTCGCGATGCTCTGCTTGCAAACAGTTTCAATATTTGTGTGTTACTAAAGACATTTGAGAGAAATTCTGTTTGAATTTTTCCGGATTTTACCTTTACATGACGAATTCTGAATTCTGTCGTAAATAACACAAGAGAAACGTCAACGTCGTAAAATTTTTGGTCGTCTCTGTGTATAATAATCTATGTGTTAAGTGTTTGTATATGGTAATAATAATATTATTTACAATAATTACTAACGAGTCGTCACAATTATTATTTTCCATTTATTCTTTAAGGACTAAATAAAATGGCCGTTCAAGAGACGGGAAAGATGGAACCATTTTGCAATTGTAATTCAACGGACAGACCGTTTAAGAGACTAGATCGTTGCAATAAAAGGCTTGAATATGAAGCGGCGTACAAATTTGAACCGAATCACTCCGGCGTGATTGTGTAAATACAATTAGATAACAATTGGAGGAAGCAGGCGGTACATGACAGCGTTTTTTTTATTATTGGATAGAATGACGAAACGAGCAAAACGATCAGTTCAGCCTCATATTCCCAGTGATTACACTACCCTTCTCCATACCACTTTCAGTACCCTTCAGACCGAAACACAGAAATATTTGCACACTATTGCTTCATGGCAGAATAACTGACCTGGTGTGGTACCTACCTACCTACCTAGACGGATACCTGCATAGGAATCCTGCCACCAGTTAAGGGCTATAAAAACATAAAGATTAGTTTTGTTGCATTGGGAAATCTGCCACTCGCGTTTCATACTGTGAAATGATGTGCTCTTGGCCGACGCCGATAACTACCGAATACTATCGGAAGATATAAACTCGTGTTCGTAACATAGGGGCACTCAATGGTCCCTATGTAGTATATGTTGCTACGGAGGTAGGCTATGTTGCAGTATCAGAGACACAAGGACAATCACAACACAACCAGACCCGAAAACCAACAGATTGTGTTTTTGCACAAATGTTGGCTATGGCTGGGACTCGAACCCAGGACCCGTGTCGTGGTAGTCAGGTACTCCATCTATAAGGACATGCGGTTTAATGACATTAACAATATGATGGCTGCCGACATGTCGTAGAATGACTGTCTCTCAAACACTGGTACTGCGATCGCCAACTCGCTTGCCTCACGTGGTGAATACGGCAAATACTTTACATAACTTTAGACAATACTGCCTTCACCCACGATGATACCTAAGACACCCAGAGATGTCTTAGGTATCATCATCATTTCCGCCGATCACTAGTCCACTACTGAACATAGGCTTCCCCCGTAGATTGATACAAAAGTTTGTAGCTCTCATTTTGGGGGGAATTTTGATATACTTCCCACGCTTGGCAGGCGGGTTGGCAACCGCAGTTTATTAATTCTGATGTTCCAGGAAGATGCTGCTGCCCATTTTTTGGTTTTAATTTTCCCTTTGTCGAGTCGTATAATGACTCCCACGGGATGAGATGAGGTGGTAGATTCTCTTAAGCCGCTACACGGCACTTTAGGAATTTTAGGTCTAGCATATTTGAATTGCTTATTCCGTCATCAGGAGGCTAAAAGATTACTCTGGCCTTTTTTATACATTTGGACGAGCTTCGGGACGAGACGTGGTGGCGTTGCCTCTGTAACCTCGACGTCACCACTTAGCTAGTATAATTGCGCGAAATGGGTTTCATAATCAAATTTTATTCGGCGCAATATGTGCATTCATTGCCATTCCAGTAATAAATGAAAATCTTACACCATTTTATATAAATACATTTTTGTTTTGAATAAAACTACAAAGTTTTCCTTAAACAATTTACTAAATGATAGACTGCTTCAAATATACTAAATATACATACGTGTGTCCGAATTTGTTCAAAATGTCGCAGAGCGTGCTTTAGACGATTAATTCAGCTTTTGATGCAATTTATTTGCATGAACATGAAACGGTTATCCCGAATGCTTTTTTTATTCAAAGGTAAAAAAAAGTAAAGTAAAATTTCAGCCTATAAATTTCCCACTGCTGAGCACAGGCCTTCTCTCATTTCTGAGAGGGTTTTGGAGCTAGGAAGAATCCGCCACGCTTCTCCAATGCGGGTTGGCGGATTACACATGTCTTCGAAATATTTTTTATTTCTCAGACATGCAGGTTTCCTCACGATGTTTTCCTTCACCGCCGAGCACGTGGTAAATCAGCACTTAAAATAACAATTAACAATTTTAGTGGTGCCGGCACTGGGAATCGAACCCAGGTCACTCGCGTACTATGAAATTTAAAACGAGCGTCTAGCCCCTGAGCTACCACGGGTAGGAATTATTTGAGTAAATTTATTAAAAAAAAACAACCCGCAGATTCACATGGAGGTATCTATGAGCACTTACTATTAGATGGACTGTACCCTCGTTAGTATTAAACGAATACTGTTTTAAAACAGTTTTTTTTTTAATTTATTGATCTTATTAGAAGAACCTCTTTCCTACACAGGCTTCGTAAGAGGCGAATAAGGTATTGTACCGACGGCATATATCCGTGCAGAATATCACCGTAATATCCAATGCTGTCACTGTACTCCTCGTGGGATCTCAATGGGGAGTAAGAACTATTCGACTCGTACAAAAATGGCGGTGACGTGGCTTGCCACCCCTCACGTCTTATTTCACGCGGGAACGAAAAGTGAACTATGTGAAAGTTTATTTTTAAATGTTTAAGACCACTCAGACATTCCTTAGTCGTATCCAATAATCCTTTAAATCTTTAGAACACTCCTTATTCAACTTTTTTCTGGTTAAACATACGACTTAATATAAATTATCCACAAATAAACATTTGTAGATAATTATAATAACCTAACTCAACTTTATTTATAAGTATATGTGAACGCAAATCAGATGTAAAAGTTGACTCAGTTGTCTTGATAAAGGATGAAAAATTACCACCTGGTAAATGGTTACTTGGTCGTATTATTGCCAAGAATCCGGGAAAAGATGGTCTTACTAGGGTACCTTACCTTGAAATGTAAAAATACTACTCTTAAACGTCCTGTACATAAACTATGTCCTCTTCCTTTTGTGGACTAATCTTATGTTTAAGTGTTTAGTTTACTTATAATTTTTTATCGTTCATTGTGCATTTAATGCTTTGTTCATACTGTTTGGTTTAAGCCAGTGATCGCTTTTTCACTATTTTGTTAAGAACTGTTCGTCCTTGGGGTGGCGGAATGTTAACAATTATACATTTAAAACTCTATTTTTGCAACTAAATACTGCTTTGAACCAATAAGTTATGTTGTCAGAATTATTTTTCATGTTTGATTTTTCGAATTGACAGTTGACATTGTGTATAATTCTAAGACTGAATCAGAGTAATTGGTTTTTCTAACACACGTTTTTCTCCATTAAAGTTTCAGAATCTATTTTTTAATCTAAATTATCCACAAATAAACTACTAATAAATTCTGCCTACCCCTTATATCGAAAAAGGCGTGTACGTATGTGTATGTCTAATTGTAGTAATTTTAAAATGTTAAAATCCTTTTACATAATTAATTGCATTTTCCGTAAGTTATAGCCTGTCATCAGCGATTTATGGATCAGGAATGAAATATAATACGAGTATCTACTTTGAATTTTTTTATTCGAATCTAAATTTGAATCTCAATATGTCATAATTTCAATACATAATGATTTCTTATATTTACGCGAACACTACACATTTAAATGAAACTAATTTTACGGATTTTATCGCGTTTAATTTTGTTATTTATAACCCGACGTTTTGAGTGCTTTACAGCACTCATGGTCACGGGACGACTGAAGTGACAGATGTCCTGATGTCATAGTTAAGCCGGAGTACCTTCAGCTTTTAATTATTATTTGTGGTCCGATCTACGCAGAAAGAGCTAAACTGTGTCTTGAAGTCTTGCAGTGGTATGCTTGGTTTTTGACTTAATTTTATTAATTATAGGATCCCAAGCTAGTGGTCTTCTCTATTAAAATTAGGATGTTTTTTAATTTCAATAGCCTCGCGAATCATCCTTAGTAGGAATCGGTGTTCTTTTGCGAGGATTTGTGGTTTATCAAATCTGATGTAATGATTGGGATGATCCAGAACATGGTCACAGACTGCAGACTTCCTGGAGCGGCGATGCTTCACATCAGCTATATGTTCTTTTACGCGGGTTTTTACTGATCTTTTTGTTTGTAAGAGAGACCACATTCACAATCCAGCTTGTATACTCCTGCATCTTGTAGAGGGATGTTACACTTGACAGATGGTAAAAATTGACTTATCTTCTTCGGCGGCTTGAAAATCTATATATCTATATATCTTGAAGCGGGCTTCCATAAAAACATTTTTCAATAAGTAAGCGAGCACAAAGGCCCTGAGCTACCAAGGTTCACTGTCAACGTGAACACGGCTAATGAGTGCCTCTATGTTTGCGTCGTAACTTCTGGCACTGTAATATCTCTTGCGTATCTACATCATGATAACGGCGACTGAGACGTTAGATCATACATCAGCCAAGAAATAATATCACTAAGAAAGTAGAACAAGATATTTCAGGCGACTATTGACAGGTCCTTGAAATTAATAAGTTTTTAGGAATATGCTTGACCCTTCCAAGGAAGGTAGCTTTAGGGTAAATTGGTCATGCATTTTGAATAACAAATAATTACTCACTTGAGACTTCCATGTCCATCCGCATCTATACAATAAAATTGTTTCATTCGATCGAGGTGCCTGATGGTAAGTACAACGTCTGCCCTTTACCAATTTTGCGTCATCCAGAACATTGCTGTGTGGCACCTAACTCGTCACTTTAAGACATCAGTTCATAAGTTTCATATGCTCAGTAATCGCACTGGCTATCAGTACCTTTAAAACTAACACCGTAATGTTCGCACAGTACTGCTTCACGGTAGAATAACTAGCCTGGGATTGGTACCTACCTAGACGGATTCCTGAATAAGTGTCCTCCAACTAGTCTGCAGAGCTAGTAGTGCATATCTTACAAAATTTTTATCTTAAAAAACTTAAGAAACCTCTATAGATCACAGGGTCAACTGTTTTTTTTAATAAGATTGGAAACAAAGCATATGTGTATTAATTATCAGCGATCGTAAGTTGTGATGTTGTAGCATTAACGAGATTGTTTTTTTTACTCAAGCATGCTCGTAGTAAATCAGCACTTAATATTGCAAAACAATTTTGTGGTGCCAGCACAGAGGATCGTACTCAGATCCCTCGCGTATTATCAAATTTAAGGCAAGCGCCCGGCACTTAATTTACCACGGCTCGGTATTCAAGCTGCCATATAATACAAAATCATTCAATAAATTAATGCGTTGAATGAAAATATTGAATATCATATTTATTAAAATAAATTGATTCGTTAAATAATTTCGTTATTCGTATATTGAGTGGATTCATTAACGTGAAAGCTTTAAAAGCTTTTAGTTAAATATTCAAATAATACATCAGTTAATGAAGGAAGTAAGAATAGTTGTGTCATTTTATTTATGATAAATGAAAGGATGGAAAAAGCAACAGTATTTTATTTTGATATTTAGAATAAAACAGAATGGTCAAGCTCTTGTACCGGAACGCAAAAACAAGGCGTGTACTTCCAGTCTGCATTCAAACTGACTCGTAACTGTGACAATGCAATCAGTTCCGCCGATCTCTAACGCACTGCAGGCGTCAAGCTAAACGCCTGTTAGTTGCGAGCATGCAGCTTGAATTTGATCGAAACAGATTTATTAAAGGTTTAATAAAACTAATTTTACGGATTTTATCGCGTTTAATTTTTATTATTTATAACTCGACGTTTCGATTGCTTTACCGAGTAAACCGGCCACAGTCGAGCGTGTGCCTGCTATTCTACCATATGTCAAAGGGTCACGGACTAGATTGGCCATATCTTGAAGCGAGCTTCCATAAGAATATTTTTCAAGACGCCGAAGAAGATAAGTCAGTTTTTAACATCTATCAAGGGTAACGTCCCTCTTCAAGATACAGGAGTATACAATCTAGATTGTGAATGTGGTCTCTCTTCCATACGACAAACAAAAATATCCTTAAAAACCCGCGTAAAAGAAGTGAATGATGTGAAGCTTCGACGCTCTTGGAAGTCTGCAGTTTATGACCATTATCTGGATCACCCCAACCATTTCGTCAGATTTGGTAGAACACAAATCCTTGCAACAGAATACCGATTCCTATCAAGGGTGATACGCGAAGTTATTGAAATTAAAAAACATCGTAATTTCAATAGAGAAGATGGTTGGGTACTACCACCGGCCCGGTATTCTATAATTAATAAAACTAAATCAAGCATGAAGCAATTGAAGCATACCGCTGCAAGAGTTCAATACACTATAAGCTCATTTTGCGTAGATCGAACAGTAATCTGCACTGAATATTTAGCAATATTCTTACTAATACACAGATATTCACTAACTTTCATCTTCTTTAAAGAAAACGTTAAATAAAAGAAAAAGATATAATAAATAAAATTAAAGACATATATCTCTACCGATGTGGCACCAGAGTCAGACCTCTAGACAATTTTACGTTTTCCAGGCATTTCATTAAATCGCGGCACAGTTACATTCGATAAACAAAATATATCAGTGCAGTTGTACTACCGCGGATCTCTGATATTATTTTTGGTTTATACCACCGCGTCTCATTGCATATAATTTAAATAGACTGGTGATCTGACTGATCTGGACTGCATTGGTTTGAGAATGAGAAATGAGTGTTATGTTACTGAAAACTTTTGCTCCAAAAGCAAAACATGTTACTTCAAATCACTTTCATCTGTTTCTAGAGAAGACCATCCAACCAAGCTCTCTGTACGGTTACGCAGGTTCAAGAACCCTTGGATAATGTATGTATATTTCATAAACACGAAACTTTTCCAAATGATTGATGCCTTAGTCTTGGAGTTATTTATTATTTATGTGATTTATATATGTGATGCAATCCTCGAACAGTATTCGTTGAACGTAAAGTTTCTGGAATTGATCACTTACATTAAACATATTAAAAGATAATTCCCAATTTGAAATGAAATTTTCCCGCCAAGTCACGAATGACAGTAGTGTTTGCATTAGCCTTAACTCAATAAAAATGTTACGCTGCTATATAATTGTCGATGCGTTGTGATGTTTAGGTGAACAAGAAAGATATGTTTCAATTTGGGGATACAACTTATGTATTCTGTGTGTTCACAACTCGGGCTACCCCAGTGTAAGTGCTTCCATTCCAGGGTGCAGAGTGCAAAGAAGAACAGACATAATTTTAAAATTTTAGACAAATAAAAAATTATGTTATAATGTTCACAATAACTAAATACCTTTACACATTACATACTGGACATGCAGTTAGTTTGTAAAGATAATAAATACGCTGGTACTGTAATTAAAACACATTATATTACAAGTAAACGGGCGGAGCTTTCCAGTAAATTAATAAACGGACGAACGAATAATGAATGAACTTCTTAATTTAATTACAAAAAATAAACGTGGAGCGAGACAGTTTTAATTGCAGGTTCGACCGATATCATTACCCTGGCATAACATTTTAATTTAACATATTACAGATTCATTTATGTACATTTTCCTGGTCCGTTGTGTACATTTGTTCCTGATTGTTCCTGATAATATATGTATTGCCCAGCGATCAGCATATCTGTCCTATTGCTAACGCTAAGATCTATAAAACTTTAGCACCAACTTTATCAAATATTAAGGTTGATTTTCTTGTTCTGTTTGTAACATAATTTCCGCAGGTCTCTTTGGCAGATGATGGTGCCGAGGAAGAAGCTAACGGCTATATCAGTCAATTATTCTTCAATAGCGCCGTGTAAGACGTATGACCTATTTCTAGTTTCTCATGTGGTGACATGGATGTCGCTGCTGTCTCTGACGTAGTAAGATTCATTGAAATTTAAATATCTATGTAACTGCGACTGGATGTGACATCTAACAGTAGACTGTTATTCCTATAGGCCGCCGCTGCACGCTATTATTCTGTGAGAACGTGTGTATGCTACAGCCAGTACATAGCTGCAACGCGGTACTGCTGCTTATTTAAAATAGTATCTTATCATCATCGTAAAATAGTTTAATTTCCTTTAAACGATGAATTCACTTGCACGTATTTTGAATACTTTTCGCGATGCTTTACTTCATTGTAAATTATGAAAACAATTTTACAGATCAAATGATAAACTATATGTGCGATTGCAACTGTCTATAAATATACGGCAATAAAATCCCATGGCTCATTTAAAGTTAAGGGTGTGAAAATTTCGATATAAATTCCTCTTTAAAGCACGTTCATTCTAATGCAAAATGATCAATTTTGTACTTTACCACTATTACTTAAGATAAACAATTGCTTGTATTTGTCACAATGCATTTAACATTTCAAATCATTGCGTTCCCACGAGCAGTACAGAGACAGCAATGCATATTATGGTGTTGTTCTGCACGAATAAAGGCTGTCCGTACAATACCCTAGGCGCCTCTTAAGACACCTCGATAGAAAAGAGGCTCGATAGGTGCGTTTCTACTCTGCCGGACACCTACCGGCAACTGTTGAATGATCTAACAGTGAATGTGAATCGTTATGCAGCACATATATCTCAATCGATCCCGATGAACAGGGACGCGGTTGAAGTTTGGTTCTTATAGCTCACGAGTATACTGGTCGTGTGATGACATTTTACTGGGTGTTAAGCGAAAGTTAAATAATGAATAGAATTTATGCGGAAGAGTCTCATTGATTTATAATTATGTCGAGTCTTAACAACTAAACACAGCTCAATACAGTTTTAATTTCTTTATTTATAATCAGCTGCTGTCCGGCATTCATTGCAGAGGTTAGTTCAAAGTCTGCCTATAACAAGTGCTGTGTCGCCCACAACATTTCTGTGTGGCATCACACGCACGTCGGCCTGAGACATCAGCCATCTTAAGTCACATAATTATGTTCAGTAACTACATCAGTTATCAGTACTCTACAGACCGAAACACAGTAATGTATGCACACTATTGCTTGACGTCAAAATAACTGGCACTGCGATAGTACTTACTGATGGGAATACCAATAATAAAGTAGGACTTTGATGTATTACCGACGAGGTCATTCTACGAGCTATAGGGAAGTATGATTGTCAGAGGTTATTTTAAGTAAGTAAGGGACAAAAACGTGAACGAAAACTAATGTCGACCATACCCATAGAGTTCACCGTCACACCTGGACAATGAAATGGAATGCCCCAAGACCTGTAATAGATTTTTTAACGTTACTCTACTATAGCATTACTCCTTAAGTTAAAGTCAAAATCAAAATTACTAAATTTATGCTTGTTAAAAGCTTTTACGAGTATGAAGGTCAAAGTGTAAACCGCTTCGGAAAATAAGACCTTCTTATGAAAGAACCGGCTAGAAACTCTGGGTCATTCTTTTTTTTCAATGCCATATAATTTAATTTATAAATTACATCATAAATTTACGAGTCAGGGAGTTTGCAAGTGCAGAGTAAGAATTATTTACTGTACCTGTACATTTGTCCTCTATGTAATAATCTATTTTTAATACGCTTTATCTATTTTTTTTCAAATCAATGTCCGTTTTTTCCGTCACACTATTAAGTTTATAATTTTAGTTTTTTTATTTGATAACAAAGTTACAATATGTCCCTTGTAAGAAAAGCCTTTTTAGTTTTGGGCAACCTAAACATACAGACCTCTATTTACATCATGTTCTTTTCTGCATAATGTTTTCAAAACCAAACTTATTTCTTTTCCTGTCGTTACTCTTTAGAGTAATACAAGAAAAGTCTTCAAGCCTGTGATGAAATATAGATACCAATAAAGTGATGTTTAAAAGTAAAACTGTGGTTACTTCAGAAATTAAGAGTTCAATTTATCTTTTTTTAACTCATTATGAGGAAATAATGAGCTTCTGTGTTATGACTGCTCTTTAATGATCACAACGGACCATATTGGATATTATCGTTAACCTTCATACACAAGGGTGACATTTGCCGCGGTCTCAGTGTCACACAGCAACGCAGCGCTGTTGTGATCGGATGTCAATAAATGTAAAATATCGTATCGTTAGCATTTTAACTTGAATTATGTGAACGACGTGGGCATCAGATCGGTTATGTTAAATATAATGTATATTTTATTGACACCTTTATGTTCCGGCTATAGATAAATGCTTAAAAATATTCTTGCTTAAGAATCGGGGCCACTCACTTCGTATCCGTTGGTATATTAATAACATTAACACAAAGAAAACATATTTCTAAAGTCAAGCCTTTTTTCCACATAAAGGGGTAGGCAGAGACCACACACGTAAACCACTTTTGGCCCCCACGGAAAACGAGACGTGACGGGTGGTGACCTACATCGCTTTCATTTTGGTACATTAGGTACATATTTGGCCATAGGCTACTGTGACTTATTTATTACTACCTAAAAAATTAATAGAAGTTTAAATCAAATACAGCCTAAAGTAAGTAAAGTAAGTAAGATAAAGTTTTGCTTTTAACAGCCAAATATAGAGCAACATAATCCGATCCCAACGCAATATGGCTTTGCTTATCGCCCGCATCAATTAGTTAAACCATTAATATTAAAGTAGTAATACTCTCTCGGGTCACGTGATGATCGACTCTTACCGTTTAACATTAAGTTTGTTGCTTGATAAAAATCACAAATCAAGTTCAGTTTACCTCGCAAAATTAACATGCAGGAAATCATTGAGTGGGGTAAGTTTAAAAAATATTTCGAGTTCAAATTGGTATAGAAAAATCCATGATACAAAAGTAATATTCACAAGATTTTCAAATCATTGCACAGCGTGTGATAAATATAACATTCTCTTCAAGCAAAAAAAAAACAACGAAAGGTATTTTATAATACTACTCGAGATCCCATTTATCTTTTTTTTTAAAGATTCCAGTTCAGCAAAAGGGTTTCATTTTATCTTGTAGACTATTTTCATTTCATTAAAAAAACGAGTAGATGTAGAAAATACAAAGGTGTTATTATGACGGAATGCTGGTCTGTCGAATCTGAGCAAGTACTTGTTATTTTTTGGAATCAAAATCTCAGTATACTTTAATATTAATTTTAACATTCGGATCTGAATGCTCTTAGGATAAATAGTTCCTCACGATGATCCACAGTATTGAAGCCAAATAACATGTGTCACTTAAATCGTAATCTCAAAATAAAATCGAAATTAAATTAAAACAAAAGCTAAAGCCAGTCAAAAAATAATTTTTCAGTTAATTTTTTTTGTTCGTGAAACTGGCATTTGATTATTATTAACATGCTTGGTTTAAATTATCGTAAGGCTAGTTTTGGTACAAATTATACAAGCTACAGCAATAATCTCGTCTGTTAAAGTTCTAATAGAAAATCGTCTATGCACGGGTACTCCTATGCTTGGACGGGCGCCGGAACCTACCTCCTTACCAAAGCGACTCGCAGTTTAGGCGATAGATCCGCTCTGCATTACGTTGTACAACATAATCGTAATTTAGATCGATGAGAGGTAGTGGAAATTGAAAAGTAAAGACTTAAAGACAGACTCATTTTAGTCTGCTTCTAGTGCGGGCAGGTGAACTTCACATCCTTGATTTTTTTTAAATGCAGCATGTTTCTTCACAATGCTTTTCGTCACCGATAAATTGCATGACAAGTAAAATATATTAATTACGTAAAAAAATATTGTAATTGAATACATTTATACTAAAGACTCTAAAATAAGTCTAAAATAAAGTTTTTGTTGTTATTAATCAGCACATAAAAATATTTTGTTTTCTGTCATTGTGTCGACACCAAGGATCGTAGCTCTACTCAATCAAAGAATAGATAACATTTATTGTAATTTCAATAACAAGAGGAAGATATTACGAGTATAGATAGATATTTAGACTACTTAAGCTATTGAAAAGAAATAGATAAGGAATGTATATAATAGGTATAGAAACTCCAACTCAATTAATAGCATAAATTGAGACGTCTACAATCTGGACGGAAAAACTAAATTTAGCTTTTAAATCATCATCATCATTACAGCCCATCCGAACTCCCTCCCTACATGTTACCAGTACCATGATCTTGAGCTGCCTGCAATCATCGACTTCCTTCAAAAACGTGCAGGTCGTCGCTCCAGCTAGTCAGGTCGTCCTTATACTGAATTTGCCAGTAAGAGGTTGCCACACGAGAACCTTTTGCTCCCCAACGGTTATTAGCTATATTCAGCAGTGGACAACGCTTCAGGATTTCGTAGCAACAGCCTACTACGTAGCTTTTGGTTACGGCGTAGCTTTGCTACGTATTTGCTACGGCGCTAGATACAAAAGTGTAATAAATTTTACTGGTGGTAGAACTCCGATTCAGAAAACCGTCTAGGTTACCACCACAATGACAGTTATTCTGCTGTCAAGCGGTAGTATAGAAGCATTACTGTGTTTGGGATTGAAGGTTAATAATGTACTAATTACTGTGCATATGAGACTTAACAACAGATGTTTCAGGGTGATTAGCGTATTGGGATACCACACAAGTACGTTCTGGGTGACATAGCATTTGTTATGAGCAGACGTTGCACTTACCATCAGGTGAACAATTTGCTCGTCGCGTCAATTTCATCTAAAAGAAAATATAGTTTTTATGCGGTAACTGTCACTGTGATAGGCGCGTCGTACGCCGTAGTGTGCCGTAAATTAGACCGACCGTAGTTCAATTTAGATACAGTAACGTAAAATCAATAAGTCAGGTACAATAAAGACACAGACCCTTAACTTAAGTTTATTTTAATTACCTCGCAACCCAGTGTGGACTTGCCCCCCCCCCCCCTCCCAGAAAAGTATTGTGTGCTCAATGCGAGTTTCTCAATTAATTTCTTTAATTTCTACGTTGCGGATCTATGGTTAATTTTACGTTGTTTAATGGTTCATACATTTAGACGACCGCGTGGCCTAGTTGTTAGATATAAAATATTTTGTAATCAATGCTTTGTACCTGATGATTTGAATTTTTTTCTTGTGTTAGATAGCTCGTTTATTGAGGGAGGTCATGGGTTAAAAAACTTCATGCTACTTAAAGAACCGCACGCAGAGAAGCAAACATTACAAAGAAGGGCCGAACTGCGAATTCTCATGTCAGCGAAGTATCATGCCGTACGAGGCAGTCATGTGGTTATATTGAGCGGGACAATGCTAGTTTATCATGTAAACTAAAATTTCGTGAGACAACGTGACTCGAACGTTGACTGAATTAATTTGGTTTAAACGCGTTAAGTTAAAGTTATTGAATTTATATGATAAAAAGAGTAAGGCGGTACGTAATTAGTTATTAAATAAATAGTAGCATAAGGATCGTTTTCATCACATGACAATGCAAGGTCGTGCCCAAAAGAAATGAATCATGTCCAAAAGATGTAATTTTATGTAAAAATATAAATGAATTTTGTAGTTTTGTTAATGAACAGTTTTTTTTGTAGAACTAGAAGATAAAAATTATTAAAGAAAGGAATTCAATTACTGTATTCAGCATTTGTAGACTTATACCATCTGCGTTACATTTTACGCATACATTACATATTATGCTGTAATAACTACCCATAAAGACTATTATTGCTTTACTTTATCATGTCATAAGTAAATAAAAACATATTGTAAAGTGTAAACCATTATTTGACCAGTGATTTTTGCTTTGCAGTTCTGAAATGTGGACTTTGTGTTTGCGATACTGTAGGTAATAAATACGCAGCAAAACGAAAGACACTGAGATTCTTTGTTGCCGATGAAGTAGTGGAGAAGGTTTTTTATGGAAGTGACCTTTCCGAGACGAGAGTTCACCTGATGTAACTTTCACGTTTGCTCCTAGGTGAAGGTGACACCCTCTTTTTGTTGCACTGCGCCTGTCACCGTCGAAAATCTGCTTGAACCTTATTTGCCCTGTAATTACATTAGTTCCAGTGTCCTACAAACTGAAATAAAGTGTTGTGCAAGCCCAAATGCTTGACTACACACTACTACCATTATCACATTTTACCTATATTTGTTTATAGTGTTGAGATTTGGAAGGACCGACTTCGTTGCCTGACTCCATCTTCATCCGCGTATGTACATGTACACTTAACAATGTACTTTACAAATGGAACAATACTATGTTCCATGATTCGATAAGTGAATGTAAGTATAAAGAGTGAAATTAAATTATAGACAGTATTGTTTTAGAAAATACCCGCACTTTATTTCAATCGCTCACAGACATGTTGCAAATCTAGCTTATGAAATAATTTCTATACATATTTTTTAATATAACACGAATTAGGTTCATACTTTCAGTTTCTTAAAAGCATGGCGGAACGCAAGGAGACGGACACGGTGGAATGCGAGGTGGCAGTGGAGAAGGTTCAGATGGACACGTTGATTGCGGCTGATAGAGCGAAATGACCGCGCGGTCTAAAGTCCTCAAGCCGGAGAGAGGGTTGGGTTGGAAACAGATGATAGGAGGACTCGGGATGACAATCCTAGGAAGTCTCACAACTAGTTGATCTGGTGCTGGTGGTTGTATTGGAGGCGGTTGTACCTGTAATTTGGATGATTTAATTAATACATTTCTTTGACCAAAAATTAACTTATTTTAGTTCTTTTACGAGAACTTTGAAAATCATTGCCCGGTGCTATTTATTAAAATACAGTACTTATTTCCAGGTATTGTTATTTAAAATGTTTATATATTATTCATAGTTTAAGCAATATGCTATACAAGAAATGTCAAAAATACGTACTTTAATAGGTGCAGGCTTAGGTGGTCGAACTGGTGCAGGCCTGACAACTATTGGAGACGGCCTGGGTGGGTACACAGGCTTAGGTCTGACTTCAATCGGCGCTGGAGTAGGGGGTTGCACTGGGGCTGGCTTAACACGTATGGGGGCCGGCGCATCAGGTTGAACTGGGGCTGGTTTAACCCAGATTTTTGGCGGTGCCGGTAGACGGATAGTTCCTGGTCGGACGATGATTGCTGGGGGTGGCCGATAGTGAATCCGACCCGGTTTCACAATTATTGATCCTAAAAGGAACAAGATGTTTTTAATTGATTTTTTTTTAAATATCAGATATTTTGTTAGTACCGTTACCACGTGAATTGATTTACTATAGGTTATTAAAAAATTTACTGTTCGAAAATACTACTTACCCGCTGGAGCCTGTCCATACATGTAGTTAACAGGTGGTTCACAAGGGTTGCATGGACCGATCCTTATAATCTCGTTATCATTTACACCGGGTTCGCAAGGTTCTGGGCACGGAGGTGTATATGGATCACAAGGGGCGCATGGTGGTATCGGCTCGCAGGGTTCACACGGGGGATACTCTACGCAAGGCTCTTGCGGATGTGGATCCGGTACTGGTTGACACGATGTCGTACCCAGAAGAAGAACTGTACAAATAATAAACAATGGAAAATAAATTGACAAATAAATCCCTAAAATTAAAAAGGCAACCGTTCTCTAGCAGTGGTGGCGCCGTAATCATATCTATCACTTCCTTTCGTTCCATAGACAAACAACCTGTGCAGTAAATGATGCGTCCGTAAATTTACAACTGGGAAGTGGCATCTTCAAGTTCAAATTATATGGTTATTTGAAAGTTCCAGAAAGGGAAAAAGAAGTTCAATATGGTAATCATGAATAAATTCAAAGCAGTTCTGGGAGTCAGAACGGTAGAAAGTTTTACAGAGAATGCTATATATATAGAGAAGAATAAATAGAACCTTTAAGACTACTACGGAAGAAGTACGTAGAAGAGAGGCACAGTATCCTTGATGTGGATAACAGTTTTACCAAACTTCGAGAGAAATCGTTAGAAACAGTATTTGTGAATCATCTGTAAAAAGTGGCAGTAAGATGTCTATTTAGTAGATATTGAGTTATAAAAAATTCAAAAAGTAAAAAAGATTAAACCCCTTAAATAGCCAGGAAATACGTTACAGTAAGATGTGAAAGCATCACCGATGAATATACGTTGCTGGCGATCGGACAGATACACACATTTAATATCGTCAACTATATTAAATGCGTTGCTGAAATCTAATAAGCACAGATCAGTAAATTCGCTGTGTTCTATTCCTAATCAGATATCATCAATGATATAAAAAAAGCTGTAACACTGTGTCCAGGCAAAAATCTTTATGTTCAGGGACAGTAAAGAATTTTGCAAAATTAAATCTACTGTAATCAGTGGAAATGAGGCGGTATTTAGTTATTAATGATAAAATAAATACACTAAATAAATATTTTTTTTTAGTGCTAGACTTTAATTAAATTAACAGATGATGTTAGTATATAACACTCCAAATTAAAGAAATGGAAAAAAAATATTAAATTTAAATATTTAATTACCAGTAAACCAAATGACTTTGCTCCATGCCATCTTGCTGTCGTCTAATATTTCGAGGAAAACATATCGGTATTTATGCAGATTTTCTTTATATTTTTCATAATGAGATTGACAATCAAAAACAGATTGCTGTGTAATGACAGTAACGTTTAAATTGGTTTAATTTTACACATGCAATGTAATATGGAATCATTTGTCATAATGTAACTCAAAATATTTTGCAGGTTTATAATAAATAATTTAAAATTACCTTAATCGGTTGATTGGATTTAAATAGCACGAAATGTAAAGTTTATGGTTTAAACATAAACATAGATCACATTTGTTTTATTTCGCGACGGTCCTCAAAAAGTTTTTTTTCATGGACATTACCTTCAGTTTGTGACTGATAAGAAATATGTTGGAGTTACAACATGTTTAAAGCAAAATATTGGTTTCCATGCACTTTATTTAATATCTCTATCGAAATAAAATTAATAGTCAAAATGTTCTGTTTAAAATATTTACACTAGTGCAACATAAGTAGAAATATTAAAAAAAAACTTTTATTTTATTATATAAAGTGACGAAATGAGCAAAACGTTAACCTGATGGTAAGTGCAACATCTGCCCATAACAAACGCTGTGTCACGCAGAACATTTCTGTGTGACACGACACTGCGCCCGTCACCCTGAAACATCAGTTCTTAAGTCTCATATGCCTAGTGATTACGCTAGCTCTCAGTGCCCTTCAAACCGAAACACAGTAATATTTGCACACTACTGTTTCACGGCAGAATAACTGGCCATGGGGTGGTAATAAAGTGGTGTCATACTTTCCCATGTCTTCAGGAGGCGCTTAGTTTTATTCGCTGTATTTATGTATGTGGTCAACAAAGAGCCTGGTGGCCATAAGCATTGTACATGGTATAAAATACTACTACTGGTGGTAGGATTCCAGCGCAAGAAGCCGACTAGATACGAGCGTAATGCCCGTGGTGCTGTCGTCAAGCAACTGTAATTATTTATTAATTATTATTATTAAGATAGGATAACAAAAAAGTATTTTATTAAAAAACCTTTTAATTTTTTAAGGGAAGTTACAAAATTAACCACGGGAAATAAAACAAACAGTTCATATCATAAAATTGTAAGTGGCCGATATCTGTATGGGGAGTTTTTATAAGATATAAATATATAATATAACTTCTTTAGAATGTTTGTATGTCTGTCTGTCTGTGTGTTTGTACGCGCGTCACGAAAAACTACTGCACGAATTTGATGCGGTTTTCATAGTTGTATTGCTGCAGGTCCATCTTAAGATCTGGTGCGTGTTTCATCTTGATACGCCGCCTGGAAGCCGAGTTATTAATCTGTAATAAAGTTTGAGAGTTGTATGTTTGAAGGCGCTAATATCAGAAAATGCGCTCACATCCGATTAAAAAAAAATCCATTAGATTCAAGATTTAAGGAACAAAGGCCACCAAATTTTATGACGCAACTTGAAGGTGCCGCGCGCTGTAGACAGAAAGTTACCGAGGGCCGAACTGTTAATAATCAGATCATAAGGTACCGTGCCGTACGGTTCAATCATTTGGTTGGCGTATTTTGCGGGTGAAACCGCGTAAAATAGCTGAGTCGGCCAGTAGATTATAAATTTGAATTCTGAATTTTCTGACTTAGTTCCGGATAAGCTGACTAAATTGAGGATTCGGTAGTAGTAGCCAGCCTTTCTAAAGCCATGTCATAGCGACGTAGGTTTATTTTCTGTATAATTATTAATAAAGATATTACTAGTATGTTTTAATAATAACATATGAGGGCACATTCATATTCCATAGTGCAAAAAAAATCGGTCAAGGCAAATGCCCTAAGTAATATTAAGTTAAAGATTAAATTCTTCCAGTGTTTATTCCGAACATCCCGAAATGATTTCTGGTCAGTTCCATTATGCGAATGCATCCAAGATCCGAAAAAATTCAAATAGTTTCTGTCCATGGCGTAAACAATGGCGTTAAGATATGTGCCATACGTACTTATCATTAACTTTGCGTACCAAAGTTATCGCAAAATTTGTCAGATTGTAAACATTTTTTAAAAATTCGAAAATAATTTTCTACTGTTTTTTCATTAAATTTAAAACACGGATAAAAAGAAAAGATATTGGATTATTTATTAAAATTATGTATAGCAATTTACAAAAACAGTCTTGAAATTTTAGTATTATATAATATTTTAAAAAAGTACCTCAGCTCACTCGCATTCTGAAAAGGTTGAGAATATATCGGGTTGAAGCGATATCGGCATATGACGAATAGCTTAAGAAACTAGCTGCGACTTATAATTACTGCATTGTTGTGATAAACATATTGGATAAAATAAAAAATATCCACTTGCATTACACACAAACATTCAATAATCGTTTACATACAATTTATAAAATAATTGGCTAACATTTGCAAATACAAAATAACAATTAAAATTTTGTACGGATATTTTTTTTTTTATAGAATAGGAGGCAAACGAACAGGTGGCTCACGTGATGGTAAGTGAAATTAATTTTTTAATATGCTTTGCTAAATATACAATATCAAAAACCTTAGGACTTTGCAGTGAGTGAATTGTTATGAAAGAATCAATTTTAATTAAATGAGAGATCTTGAATACATTATATGAGTATTATACATACATGAGTATTATATACATCTTATGCCTTAACATGATTTTATGATATACTTAGACTTCAAATAAAAAAATATTTGTAGGTTATATGTGTGATTAAAAGTATTTTATTACTATTAGTACAAGAAAAAAAATGCAATAAACAAAAATATTAAATAAAATGGTATAGCAATCGGCGGTCTTATCGCTAAGAGCGATTTCTTCCAGACAACCGATAAATGGAATGTCCATGAAGATGACGAAACTGAAGAAACTATTAAAGAGGGTGTGCCGGCGATTAATATATAGCCATATTAAATATATTATGAAATAATAAATACAGTGCTTTTGGTAAGTATATAAACAAAGTCTGTTTATCCGTTTACCTCAAGCGCAGGTACTGGTATGGAATGGGCTAGTATCTGAGTACGGAGCAAAGCTAGGATTCGGAATAGAACTTTGCCACGGCAAGCTATGGTTCCCTTTCAGTATATTTGACAATAACACATAAAGTCAATAATACGACACGTGTTTCACCTCAAACGAGGCAGTATCAAGTGATATTGACACTACGACAGTCAACCGCCGAATCGTATCTTAGCAAGTTAACTTTCTCTCCTTTTCAACGACAATATTGGTGTTGGTCATAACAAAAACTATAGGAATATATAAGTAGCGGAAAACTGAAATAAAACATGATGAAAATACTAAAATAAAACATGATGAAGATACTAAAATAAAATCAAAATTAAAATAAATTTAATATATGCAAAACAATAATACCGTTTCATAGATAAATAGGTTAAACGTACACGCCACTTTAAATTAGATAAATACGTTTAACTTCAGAAAAGGAAAACTCGCTTTTAGAAAATCTACAAAAATGTACGTTTAGGTTTTAATATATGAAAAGACATTAGGAGATGGGAATTCGTGCCAGTTCTACGAGACCACTTACAGATGATAAGATGGAAGAAATTTTAAAGAATACTTTTAAAGAATAATGTCCTTACTTAAACGGGTGCACCGTTTGTAATAAAACAACGTGCTTTAAATGTAATAAAAGCCGTAAGTTATTAAGACACAAAATGTGAATTCTTGGAGAGATTTTCAACAGTTTGGTGAAGACGCAGTTTTCTAAAAGCTGTCCATCCGAAGTGCATTCGAAAATTGACTTCTTGGTCGAAATTAAGCTTACCTAGCCGGAAAATTTTTCCCTATGTCCAATACACACTTGTTATTTACTTCGTTGCCGTTGTATGTCATACCTATTCCGATTGTAACAGTACAGCATCTATGTCATATGTATGCCTTTACAATCGGCATATGACATGGACGTTGGACATGATCTTAGTATTAATTTCCTACCTGCTAGCAGACACTATTGAGTTCATTGTGCGAATTGCTAAGGCCAGCATACTCCTTATCGTCACAGGCGCAATTTCTAAAGATTTATCGGTTTGCGATTGCGTACTCCTAGGTTGGGAATATATTTTCAAAAACATTATCTTTAAAAATATGTCGAGCTTAGGCAATTGTAATAATTAATTTTCAACGCGTGTGACTTAATGATTAATTTTATTTAATGTTAAATTAAACTTGGTCCAACCTTGTCCAATGTTGAATTACGGTTGACGAAGCATCAAACATACGAACTCTTGTACTCGTATTGAGAGTTTTAACTATAAAAGGAGATCAGACGTAGAAGTCACAGTCGACAATCATGGGTATCTCAGTACTGTTCGTGTTCGGTAAGTATTACACATTATTTAATAATTATTTTTACCTGATAATCAGTATTTTGCCAAAGACGTTATCGCAAAGAAAATAGTGCATATTAAGTTTATGGGATACATGTTTCCAGGGAATGCTAACGTTGCTATATATAATATTGGTGTAGTAAGTAACCTCAACGTAGCGAATGAAAAGATTAAAACAATAAAGAGTAACAACACACTATGTGTTGTAAAACCAGTAATTTGTACGCACGCAAAAATATTATTTTTAACCCAGAATTTGAACCTAGGAGCCATGTATGGGTGCAGAGGTATCATTACCGAACGGAACTATGTCCCGTATACGGGACATGTAAGTGGAAAATAAGACAATTTCGTTAAAATTTATCGAAATATTATGTTGTGGATATCTTATTGAAACGAACATCGCAAAACATTCTTTTAATTTATACTTTTACACTTGCAGCTCTTCTTGGGTACGCATCAGCAGCACCTTGGCGTTGCTATAAAACTGAAACCGGGGCCACAGTATGCATCGGAAGACCAGGAGAACCCTGTTTTTCACAACCGTCGATTTGCATCCCACGATCAATCCCTCCTTGCGTCGGACCTGCGTACGTGTACACACCGCCTCAGTGTATACCACCTTGTCCCGCACCTTGTCCACCATGCCCACCATGCCCAGAGCCTTGTCCAGAACCATGTCCCCCTAGCCCAACATCTCCTTGCTACTATCCCTACACACCGCCTTGCCCTGAACCCTGTCCACCATCTCCGTGCTACTACCCATGTGTCCCACAATGTCCTGAGCCGTCGATTCCACCATGTATTTCACATTGTTGTTAACACTACGCCACTGTACACTACTGATTTTTTCGCTGAGAAATTTGTTATTTGGGTCGCTTTTCCGTTGCGGTTCAGTAAAGTGTTGTGTTAAAAGTGCCAAAATTAACATAACTACGCAGACTATTCGGCTTTTACAAAATTGAAAGAAAATATATACAATTTCGGAAATTCTTTAATGTGTTTTGTTTCTATTATTTATTTACCTCAATAATGTTCATCTTCATTAAGAAATGAATCAGCCTTTAAAGTTAATCAGCGATTACAATACAGAAGCACGCCGGAATTAAGCATCTTCGAAGTTGATGAAGGAGATTTTTTGTATAAGTAGCGAGACGAGCATCTCGTTCACCTGATGGTTAGTGTCACGCCTGCCCGTAACAGTGCGTTGTCACCCACTTTCCACTGGAAAATTCTACGAACGCACTGAGCTCGTCTCCTTGGCATATGACTTCTTAATGCCTTGTAATTTTGACTTGTTTATTTTTTTATCACTTTTTTATTATTGTTATGTTAACTTACACAATTATGTAACGTTTTGTTCGTTATAAAGCAAAATTGAAAACTTATTCTTCCGCTTGTATTCGCGTGTAAAAATGATTACTCAAAATTGTCTTAAATCGTAAGTTGTTCTTCAATGACTAGGCGTTTAATTGAATACTCAACGTCTTGTAAAGGGTTGAATTGCAAAAGATTAGCGATTGATTAGTTTTTTTTTTCTTTAAGCTCTTAAATCAAATTAACGCCAGCAAGTACTCGACCTTGTTGCCTTGTCTGGCAAATACAATAGAGTACCGCGTAAGCCACACCGACCTCTCGAGCTACTGCTGTCTGCTCCTTCTCCTTCCGAGATAGTAATATCCTACACCTCATACTTGTAGTGACTTTCCCAATTTCGCATTCTCTATCCCGAGTCCATTTCCTCCCTAATCCTTTTCCCTTCCTCTCCGCCAAGCCAGTAGTTATTGTGCCGATGGCCTTGCTGCTCTGGGACCGGCTGACTTTACCTAAGCTAAGCCCTAAGCTAGCCTTACTTAAGCATGCCATAAACATGCCATAGGAAGATTTTGTCCACCCAAAGAGAGCGCCGTTTAGTTGGGCAACATCTTCCTCTAGCTACTCGTGGCAACGCTATGGGGAGCGACAATTTTACCTCGTATGAAAATTTTTCATAAAAGCGATGGAACGAGCGAAACGTTCACCTGATACCATCAAGTGAACGTCTGCCTATAATACGTGACGGTGACGTGGTTCGCCGCCGGTTACGTTTCGTTTCCCGAGGGCGCAAAAAGTGAGTTACGGATGTGGACTCTGCTTAACTCAATGGGAAATAATCGTAAATGTATGTATGTATATACTGATACATCTGTTTTGTCACTTAAAAAATTGTGTCGCTCATAAATGTCTCACTACAGAGCACAGGTTTCCTCTCGTTTCGATAGGGTTTGTAGTGAATAGTCCGCCATGCTGCTACAGTGCGGGGTTCCAAGTCAGTTCACAAACTTATAAAGTTTATTAAACGACGTCATTCGACATTAAACCATACAAAATACCTATTTTAGCTTTTTGCTTATGTAAGTACTGACTTATGATCTTTTGGAATAAATAATATAATTAGTTTATCTAAATATAGAGTTACCCCGTAGTACCTATTTTGCCGTATAGGCTAAAAGCAATTCAATCGAAGACAGGTTCAGTGACAGTAAGGATATACAGACAAGAATTTGATTATACTCGTATATGTACGGTTCTTAAGAGATTTACTGGTGGAAGGATTCTTATGCAGGAATTCGTCTAGGTAGATACCACCCTAGTGCCAGTTATTCTGCCGTGAAGCCGTACTGTGCAAACATTACTGTGATTCTATTTGAAGGGCACTGAGAACTAGCGTAAGTAACACTGGGCATATTAGACTTAAGGACTGATGTCTAAGGGAGACGAGCGCAGTATGGTATCACACAGGAATGTTCTGGGTGACACAGCATTTGTTATCGGCGGACGTTGCACTTACCATCAGGTAAACGTTTTGCTCGTTTCGTCACATTATCAAATAAAATAAAAAATAGAAACGTTACAGTCAGCCTAACACCAAATACTAATTGAAATGTCTGGCAACTTTCTTGTTGACCTTACATTACAGTACATCGACAATTGTAAACAAAAGTTATTTTTCTTTTCGACTTAAGTCTAATGCAAACATAGCGGACACTTGTGAATAGGCCTTAAAAATACATTTCAAAATTGGGAATAATTTATTTATTATAAGTGATCAATTCCACAAACTTTACGTTCAACGAATACTATTCAAGGATTTCATCAAATATATAAATCACATAAATAATACGAGTAAATAACTCAAAGGCTAAGGCATCAATCATTTGGAAAAGTTTCGTGTTTATGAAATACTAGCGATCCGCCCCGGCTTCGCACGGGTACGGTAGATAGATATTAGAAAGATAAATTAGTACTTTATTTGGACAAACAGAACAACAACAATCCCTTCACTAACATTTTTTGTAGCGACTATGCTCTAAAGACACGTAATCGAAACACCCTACACAAAAACAGCGACGGTACATGTATTACTGTGCGTATAACCATACTCACACTCATACGAATGTCGTAACAATTCTTCAATTGTGTGTCTCACAACAGATCTGACTTGATAACAACAAACCCATGTAACCATGTAATTAATCTAGTATCCAAATTACCTTTAGGCTATCCGAGTATTACGATATACCTTGTTATTAGGGTAAAACCTTTCCATGAATATTCACATTTAATTTTTGTTTACCTTTCCGTTATCTTTTAGATCTTGTAGTTCTTGTAAAGTCATAATTTTATATATTTTGTTATTAGGGTTTAAGTATTCTTAACTTTTGAAACAATAAACCTTTGTGGCAATCTATGGAAGAGGCTTTTGTTCAACAGTGATAGGATGAAATGATGATCATGATGAATAAGTAGAGCAAAGAGTACTACCCGTTTATCCGTTGAATGGTTTTGAAGTGACGCGAAGTACATTTCTAAACTGGCAGGTGATATTATATAAAATATTTACACTTTACTGGTAAAAGTAAAGATAACACATTCAATAATACGTATATTTAGGTCCAATTATTCATTAGACTTGATAATGAAAGATCTACACTACTGTCTAACGTTCGTATAAAGATGGGCCTTACTACGGCAGCAGACGAGAGTTTTGTCTAATTTAGATTTGTTTTTAATAAAATGCTTCTTAACAAGTTGTTACTACTACAAGCTATAGGTATTCATATTTTAATTCTTTAACGAATACTTTATATTTTTAATACATAATAACGTAAGTTCAATAGATATCCTATACTTGGTAAAATAATAAAATGCAATGCCTGATCACAATGAAAAGAGAACTTCGTAAAACTGTTAAAAGTAAAATATGAACTCACCAAGTGCAAAAAGAAGTATTGGAGTATGTACAAACTTCATTTCGACTCGGATGTAATAACACAAATGTTGTTAATGCAAGCCGAGCTTCGGAAATATTATGTGTCGTCGTCGTTTCAGCCCATTACAAGTCCACTGCTGAACATACCATCCCCGATAGATAGCCACAAAATTTTGTAGCTCTCTTATTGGAGGGATTTTGCCATAGTTGCCACGCTTGGCTTGGTTTATTTATTTAGATGTTCCAGGAAGATGCTGCTGCCCATCTCCTGGTTTCAATTTCCCTCTGTCGACTTTTACGACACCCACGGGATGGGATGGGATGGGGTGGTAGATTCTCTAAGGCCGCCACCACACGGCACACCAATATTATGCGTGCCTTTCTTTATTTACTTTGTTACTACCGGTCTTTAACTGTGAAAAAATATTTGAGGAATTTAGAAATAAGATTAATTTTCGCGTTATCGTCATTTTAGTTTGTTTTAAATATCGACATTAATTTGAAACGCATTGGTCGCTCTCAAATGGCAACAAATTAAACTGTTCGAAAACATGTCTCGTGCGAATCAAAATACGTTTTATGCTACCATGATTCACTGATTTATTATTGTTTGTTTTAATTTATTTTATTTTATTACTTGCTGCATGTTAATTTTTTTTAGGAGTTTTTCATAGAAAATGTACTTAATCAATAATTAATTTTAAACTATACAGGTGACATCTTTTCGACTGCTTTTGACTTTCAGCTGCTAAAGAAGCTGGTATAACCATAATTATACAGATATACCACGTACAATTAGGTCACGCGATTGACATGGTTAGAGTACCCCACTTCTGGGCTACGGATCATGGGTTCAATTCCCAACCGAAGCCAACATTTGCTAAAACACAAATATTCGTTTTCGGGTCTGGTTGTGTAGTGATTGTACTCATGACTGCATCCTAGCTCTCCTCCGAAGCATTAGGATAGGCAGGTCAAGTATGTCCCCGCCCGGACATTAGAACAGTACTTCATGCCGGCCCACTGCTTGCATGGAATACTGTTCTCATCTCGGGGCGGGGACACCCCAGTGTCAGTCCCTTCCATTGGACCGCATCAACGAAGAGCGGCTCGAATCATCGACGGCCATGTTCTATATGATCGGCTTGATCCACTGGCTTTGCTCAGAGATGTCATCTCTTTGCATTTTTTATAGGGTCTACTACGGGAAGTGTTCCGAAGAATTGTTCGGATTAATACCTGCCACTGAATTTTACCATGCCACATTGCGGCACAACAAAATTCCATCTTCGCCACCTTGATGGTTGGCATTCCAAAAACGTGCGTTTTTCGTGAAATTTTGCTGCCACGCCCAAGCACTTTATGGAATCTGCTGCCACCGGCGGTTTTTCTGGACCGATACAACTTGGGAAGAAGAAGCCTATTTCCTTCTCACAGATCGGCAACGCATCTGCTATTCCTCTGGTATTGTAGATGTTGTTGAGCGGCGGTGATCACTTACCATCAAGTGAGGCATATGCTCTTTTGCCCCCTCGACTATAAAAAAAACCATTACTCAGTGTTTTATTTAATCTCTCGCCACACCAGGGCCAGTTATTCTGCCGTGAAGCAGCAGTGTGCAAACAGTACTGTTTCGGTTTGAAGGGCACTGAGAGCTAACATAATTTCTTGGTATATAAGACTTACGAACTGATGTCTCAGGGTGACGGGTGCATTGTAGTGTGAACACAGAAATGTTCTAGGTGATACAGCATTTGTTATGGGCGGACGCGCACTTACCATTAGACGAACGAATTGCTCATCTCGTCACTTTATCAAAAAAAAAAAAACTTTACTTTATAAAATAGCACAATACTCGGTGCAAAGCAGTGTACTCAGAATAAAAGTACAAGTAAAGTATCAGTCAATAAATTTCCCACTGCTGACCACAGGCCTCCTCTCATTTCTAAAAGGGTTTTGGAGACGGGAATAGTCCGCCACGCTGCTCCAATGCGGGTTGGCGGACTTCACAAGTCCTCGAAATATTTCTATTCCTCGGACATGCAGGTTTTCTTACGATGTTTTCCTTCACCACTAAGCCCTTGGAAAGTGAGCACTTAAAATTTTAGAACAATTTTGGAGGTGCTGGCACCGGGGATCGAACCGAGGTTACTATGAAATTAAAGGCGAGCAACGGGCCCCTGAGCTACCATGGCTCAGAGAACTCAGAGTATTATGGTATGTATTATTTTAATTAACGAACGATGCCCCTCTCTGGGATTTCTCCCGTATCATGAGTGCATTTTACAGACATCAATTTCACATTCTCAACCCGAAACCCGAAAATCCTTTTTTAACCTATCTTTAGATAGCTAAAATGTCGCACGGCATTGTTCTTGTTAAAGCGTAAGCGTAAATAAATATGTGTTAAATATTAAACAGTACATTCTTACTACACATTGCTGAAGAATGCTCAAATGGTTGCAAATCAAACAAATTTAACAATGTTCTACCATGAACAACGATATTTAAACAATCTTTCAAGTTATATAAATGTAAAGAGTCCGCGTACTAAGACACATTCGGCCGACGAAATGGGACGACAAGCGGCACTTGGTATTTTGGGTGCGTTTTTAACATAGTTGTTTAAAATACTTATAGTATCTGAAATAAAATTTTTGAAGAACATATTTCTGTTGAGAAATGTGTATGTTATAGTGGGCCAGGGAACAAATCTCAAATTTTCGTAAAATACTTAAATGATTAGATTTACTCAGGTCACACCTGCTATTAAATTATTCTTAACATAAATATGAAAATAAAAATTATTATTTTACTTACAGCATTAATAGCATCAACTGCAGCGGCACCTGCGCCACAGCAGTTTGGATCCTTTTTACCGAGTCCCTTCCCTGCACCACCGTTTCAATCACAGGATACCGAATCATCCGAGCCACCATGTTCTGAGTCTTTCTACGAACCGGACGCTGAACCATGCTATCCACCGTGCTCTGAGCCTGATATTCCACCGTGCTCTGAACCATGCAGTCAATCATATCCAGAATCTTACTTCCCACCCGGCGCCTTACCAAGTCATCTGCAGTCTTATGATCATTCCCTACCACGGCCAAGTAAGTATTCATAGCAATGCAAATATAGCATAGCAATTCAGAACAAAAATATAATACTTCGTTTACTTTTATGAATTATTAATGAAATAACTTTTTTTTCAGCACTTGAAGGCAATGGACCGATCGGCATCGTGATACAGAAAACGCGCGTTGCGGATAATCTACGCTCTGCGGGTTTTCAAGCTGTACAAGTTCCGGGTGGAATATTCTATGTCAACCATCCCCCTACTGCAGTTATTCAACCACCACCAATTCTTGTGAGACCAGCGCCACTCCGTCCGATCACCCCGGCCGCTATAATGGTGCAGCCTCCACAGCAACCTCCTATAGTGCCTCCCCAAATAGTGGTGAGACCCGAACCATTAAAGCCTATCACGCCTCCTCCTATCTACGTACGTCCACCTCGACCGAGCCCAATTACACCTGAACCCATAAAAGTGCGACCACCCAAACCGGCACCCATTCAACCACCAGCAATAACTATAACACAACCCCAGCCTGCTCCAATAAATCCCCCTCAAATATGCGTCCGTCGCCCTGCGCCACCGACTGTCCAACTTCCAACAATATGCATTCCTACGTCAGCTATATTCAAAGGCCACCTTGACTCACCATGTCCATATCCATGTCCATTCCATCCCAGTCCATGCGCTTAAGATACTTGCATAAACGCATTATTGTATATTTACAACGAAGATCTCTTGTTTAAGAATAGTTGATGCATTCATTAACAAATGACCCGCAGCAATATTCAAAGGCCTATTGATTATATAGATAACATATTTAACAATGCATATAAAAATACCCGCACGAGATTTTGATTGTGATGCCATGTTTGCAACTGATAGCTTTGTATAAATAATGTATGTATATCATATATATTCAAGAATGTATATGTTCAATAAATTTTTCAGAATATTTTTGATTTTATTGGTCACAATTCCATAATATAACATTACCACAGACGTTTAAATACTTTGCTAAAATATTAATACAATGTTAGTCAAACTTGAAAAGATACTCGTACAAGAGCTTATTCCTTCCTCAAAGGCCGGCAACGCATCTGCTATTCCTCTGGTATTGTAGATGTTCATGGGCGGCGGTAATAACTTACCATCAGGTGAGCCGCTTGCTCGTTTGCCTCCTCCAACATAAAAAAAAAAAATAAGCAATTATTATTGTATGTATTTGTGAATTGAAAGATATTATAAGACTGACTGATGCCTGTCGATGGTTATAATGTTTGGGTAAATGTAAGTAACATAATTAGGCTCTGGGCTGCACAAAACGGAACGTGCTCAAAGCAAAGCAATTCGTGTTATAGACATAAAGCTTTCGAGTGATTTTTAATAATGTTTGGAATCATCATCGTCATTTCATATTATTACTAGTCTACTGCTGAACATAGGCCTTCCCCATAGATTGCCACATAAGTTTGTAACTTCCATTGTGGTAGGATTTTATTTATTTTGATGTTCCAAGAAGATGCTGCTATCCATCTTCTTGTTTTAATTTTCCTTCTGTAGACTTTTACGACACCCAAGGTAGATCCTCTTAAGCCGCCACCACATGGCGTGTTAAGAATGCCTGCCTTTAATACAGACATACTTCTTAAAATATTAATCATTTAATTAAAAAAAAAAACAATTGTAACGAATACAATGTTAGTTTGACCTATTCCCATACTGTCTTAAAAAATGGAAATTGCGTAAAACGTTTAGCACATACACTGTCTAAATGACAACTATAGCCGGGAAACAAAGTTGTTAGTTGCTAGGAGTAAAGCTGATTTGCGCTTTGACCTAAATTTAATTAATAAATCTGATTAACTTCTTAATTTCTGTAATGATTTCTTATATTTAAGCAAACAATTCACATTGAAATGAAACTAATATTACGGATTTTATCGTGTTTTATTTGACTTTTCATAACCCTAATCTTTCTCAAATTTTAATTAATTAACATTCGTATAAAGAACCTTCTAGTATAACTTAAATCAAAATCATTATTTAAAATATTAACGATTAATACAACTATCGTGATAGGTAGCTTAATATTTGAAGAGTTTAGAAATTACCAAAATATGTCTGCATATTTATGTGCCTTATAATTAGTTTATGATATTATCGATAGTAAATGAATTTACATCGACACGACACATGTTTCGTAATCTCGTTACATCTCCTTCGAAGACTTGAAGGTGAATTATCCAAGGATCAATTTAGTTAGCTTAGACGGTGCTGAATGTAAAAGCGTCGAGCGTTGCTTACGGCTACAGTCTGACATAAATCTGTAAGCTACAGTAAGTTTCTTGTGTATATTATATTGTAGGCAACACGATTGTTATATTTTAAGTACTCCTATAGAATTACAGTTATAATAAATAATATCGTGTATGTGCTAACACTTGTAGCACTAGAATATGGGATTTGAAAAGTTAATATTGGTGAAAAGGATACCCACTTACAAGAGCCTTTGCATGAAATGCCTTCTCAATCATTCAAAAAAGCTTAATTACAGCAATCGGCTTAATTGTTTACACTCCACAGTGTAGCTTAGGACACATACGATGATAATACGAAGATGCAGTAACAAAGACAGAGAAAAGGATGCTTAAATGGTTTGAACACGTACAGAAGACCGACGTAACAAGCCGGTCAGGGCCAACGTTGGTGAACGTATCACAATCTAATCGAAGTCTTTTTAAGTAAATGCCACGTCAAAAGTCGTATTATAAGTAGAAGTGAAAGACGTGTGTCAAGATCGTAGCAAGTAGGAAGTGGTCGTCTTTACCTATCCCAATGGAAGTGTGTTTGTATGTATAAAAAAGGCTGCAATAATCTTCATTTGGTTATATTTATGTTGTTAGCTGTATTTAGTGCGTGGTTATACCTATCTACATTAGATTCGCTGAACTGAAACGAAGTTGTTGGTAGTGCTGTTTAGCATTGATTTGTTACGAAGAGAAAATATTTCATAAACGGGTAATGGTAATGGCGTACAAGGTTCCTATGTTTACGCACATTCTCGCATTCTTAAGAAGAGGTTTAGGTTAAGCAGACCGATTATGGTGATTACTAATATTTACAAATTGTTCAATACTATTACTAATCGGGTACGTGCAGTACTAGAATAGTGTTGAAGTCGGCTAAGAGAACCCGGAGTACCTTCAGCTTTTAATTATTATTTTTGCTCCGATCTCCGCAGAAAGAGCTAACTGTATCTTGAAGTCTTGCAGTGGTATGCTTGGTTTTTGATATAATTTTTTTAATTATAGGATCCCAAGCTGGTGGTATTACCCCACCATCTTCTCTATTAAAATTAGGAAGTTTTTTAGTTTCAATAACCTCACGAATCAACCTTGGAATATATATAGGAATCGGTTTTCTTTTGCGAGGATTTGTGGTTTATCAAATCTGATGTAATGGTTGGGATGATCCAGAACATGGTCACAGACTGCAGACTTCCTGAAGCGACGATGCTTCACATAAGCTAAATGTTCTTTAACGCGGGTTTTTACTGATCTTTTTGTTTGTAAGAAAGGCCATATTCACAATCCAGCTTGTATACTCCTGCATCTTGTAGAGGGATGTTACACTTGACAGATGATAAAAACTGACTTATCTTCTTCGGTGGCTTGAATAATGTTCTCATGGAAGCCCGCTTCAAGATATAACCAATCTTGTCCGTGACTCCTCTGACATATGGTAGGACTGCAGATACACGCGCGACTGTGGCCGGCTTCATGATTCACATTATATTATTATACTGAAGTCAGGTAAAATACTACAATAACAAAGTCTAATTTAAAGTAACATTTACCGATTAAGAGCATTATTTTTAGTGAAAACATGTTTTCAAATTTTTTTCATATCAAGAAATGTTGTGAGAATGAAAATTTCTGACTGTAACGGATTTTATATACAATTTCTCTTCTGTCAATATTTGAAATGTTATCAAGTAGTATTTACGCTAACATATATTGTTATTACGGCTTCAATTTGTGTTACGGTTCGCTGATTTGTCTAATTTTATGATAAAAGTAAGACAAGGTCAAGTCAAGAACTCTTACCGGTGAATGCGGCGTATCCCATGTTTGATCGCGCTGATCTCGAGAACCACTGAACGAATTTGCATGCGGTCTTCACAGTTATGATCTGCATCTCTCCAGGAATATTTACTGAAAATTTCTCTAATTTTTATAGAACCTAAGCATTAACAGTACTAGGACTGAATCAAGACGGGAAAACATTTTCCAATACTGTCAGAAATGTTTGTTGTCCTTTCCCAATTTATTTTTAATTATATCAATTTAAAACAAAATTTCATCCGAGCAAAGCCGGGCCAGATAATTAAAAATCTTGTTTGACTAGAAGGCTAAGTACATTTATTTTCGTCGAAACCCGACGCTATGTTAGCGTTTCTCTGAACAATTTGTACTGACTTATTACTTGAAAATGTCACGGAAATTTGTGTTGTAACTATTATTATCATATATTATTATAAAATTCTCAACAACAAATTAATTTAATGATTCTTCTTTAATGATTTTAATATAACATACAATTGCTATTACTACAAACATTTCTAAGCATTTATATAAAGTGTCAAGTTATATTTAAATGTGTGTTAGATGAGTTCTCGTTTATCTTGTATGTTTCATTTAAGACGGCGACTTTTGGCCTTTTACTTCCAAAAACAATTTTTTGATTTGATTTGAACCTAATGAACATATCTCGTACCTAACTAGAATATTACTCGATGTGATGTGACGATGAGCTTGATTGATGATGGTAAGGTTTTTTTAATTATAATAGTTTATATTTACTATTGTCCGCATAGTCTCGGTGTGGATAGACGTTTGCAAAGGATTCTATTTAGATATTACGCATACAAGAAGCTTTAAAAATGTTCTCTAAACGTATTAAAAATTAATATATGTTTTAGATGGATTCTAAATCCTAGTTTCCGAATTAATCAATGAAATGTATTTAGTCTGTAGATTCTCAAAGAATTTCAAATAGACTGTACGTCGCTTTCGACTTTCTGTGGGGTAGAATTAGTGAGATAAACTGTAGATGATACTTGAATGGGTTCATGATGAAGTTAAGAAGTCCGGCCCCAAAACACACTCAGAGATGAGGGGAAGCCTGTGCTCAACAGTGGGACATTTATATGCTGTAACTTACCTCTCTATTAAACTTATTTATTTTATTTATTTATTATTCTTTATTGTTCCCTTACAAAGAAAGGATACAAAGGGCGGACTTAATTATATATATAAATATCTTATAACATTTCCATATACGTAAATAGAAACATACATATACATACCTATATATATATAAACATATACACAAACAGATATATACGTATACATATAAACACACATACTACACACAAAACAATGCAAAATCAAATCGGGGACAGACAACTAACAATTTAACATGCAATGACTCTTCAATAAATAATCACGAACCAATTTTTTGAACGAGTATTTATTAGAAGCTTTTCTGATGTCATCGGGCAAGGAGTTCCAGAGAAGCGCAGCCTGAACAGTGAAGGAGTTCCTATAGAACCCGGTGAAATGCGTAGGAATACAAATCTTATTATTGGAGGAAGAACGAAGAACCCTATCATGTGATGAGAAGAGATACTGAAATTTATCTTTGAGATAAGACGGCGAAAATGGATCATTTAAGATGGAAAAAAGAACAAGCAAACTTCTGGATTTGCGCCTTTGTCGAACAGTAAGCCAATTAAGCTGAGATCGATATTGAGATACATGGTCATACTTTCGCAGACCAAAAATAAATCTAATGCAGTTGTTGAGCAGGCGCTCCAGCTTGTTAAGAAGATCTTGGGATAGGTCTGGATAACACACATCTGCATAATCAATAATGGGTAGTATTAGCGTATGGACAAGCATGAGCTTAGATTTAATGGGAAGAAAATGTTTTAAACGATACAAAGAACGTAAGGAGGCAGTGACTTTCCGACTGATTTCAGTAACCTGAACTTTCCAGGAAAGGGTGTCGTCAATGATAAGACCAAGATCCTTTACAGACTTACTAAATGGAATAAAAATATTATTATATTGTATAGAAAGTAAGTCTGCAAAATTAACCTTAGCCAACATCTTCGGACTACCCACTAGCATAGCTTGGCATTTTGAAGGATTAACAGTCACTCCATAACGAGATGACCAATCTTTAAGGGCGTTTAAATTCTTATTTAAGTTATTAATCCCGTTATGAAGATCAACAATATCGCATTGTAAATACAGCTGTAGGTCATCAGCATACAGATGGTACGGGCAATCAATTATGGAGGTGATCAAGTTTATAAAAACAGAGAAGATAATAGGAGATAGTATACCGCCTTGCGGCACGCCAGTTTTAACATCAGCCCAAGCTGAGGATTTTTGTCCCACGTGAACAGATTGCTGACGCCCGCGGAGATAAGATGAAAACCATTCTAAGACAGCAGGTGCGAAATTAAGATGAGACAGGATGGAAAGGAGAATATCGTGATCAACTGTGTTAAAAGCGTTCGAAAAATCAACTAGCACTACCACTGTAATCTTTCTATCGTCCATACCCTGTCTAATGTCATCAGTGACTTTGATTAAAGCAGTAGCAGTGCTGTGACCGGGACGAAACCCTGACTGATATGTACTCAGTAGGTTATGTTTCGAAATAAACATGTAAATTTGCTTGTGAACACAGGCTTCTAAAATTTTGGAAAGGAAGGGCAGAATTGATATAGGACGATAATGATTTGGGAGAATAGGAGTTGAAACTTTAGGAAGTGGCTTAACAAAAGCTTTTTTCCAATGCCTAGGATATTGACCAGAGTAAAGAGAAAAATTTATAATATGGGTAACGGCCGGGAGTAAATGTTCTAATATGGTGACAACCATATGTCTGCTAATGTCATCGCAACCCACAGCCTTAGACTTAATTCTCAAAATAAAATTTTTAATTTCATCCTGGTCAACAGGTGAAAAGTTGAATGCTGGAATGCGAGGAGATGGCATTGACGCAATTGAAGTCATAGTTTGAGCACGGATTGTAGGATCCAATGCTTCGACAGAAGCGAAATGTAGATTTAACTCATCGAGTGAAAGAGAAGGACCACAATCCAGTGTGGCAGGCTTGCCAACACCAAAAGTACTGAGGAATTTCCACACTTCGGGAGATGATAAATTATCAATATTGTCATGGAAATATCGGCGTTTAGCAGCCCGTACCATTTGATTGCACCTGTTCCTGGCTATCTTAAAGCACGACCAATTCTCCTGCGTACGTTCTCTCATAAATCTAAGAAATGCCCGATTCCGTCTAGACATTGCCATCCGTACGCCCTCCGTCATCCAGGGGTAGGTGGACGCTTCAATCTAACCTTGTGGACAGGAGCATGAGCATCGTAGAGGCTGAGAACTTTGTTATGGAAAAAAGTAACTTTATCGTCAACCGAAGGTTCTGCAAACATTGGGGCTAAGTTAATATTGAGAGCGTCACACTTTAGCTTGTCGTGGTTTATTATGGAGAAACTGCGTAAAGACAGTACGGAAGGAGAGTGCCTAGGAGGTTTAAGCTTGTATGAAGCATAAATAAGGTCATGGCGAGAAATACCCAAGGCGGGTATCTGCCCGTGTGTTGCAACACGGTCAGGCCAAGCAGCTAGGATAAGATCTTACTCTTACTTACTCTGTAACTTTTGCCAAAGATAATCGGAAACAAATATAATCGGAAAGTGGTCTGCGGAAGCGTTCAAAAATATCCTAATTCAATTTTAGAGAGCAGAAGAAACTTATTAGTACTTATGATTTTATTTATGTTTTAAATCATAAAGATAACCCAGAATATATTAAATTAATCTCTCTCTCTCTCTCTAGTCGTTCCCTCATGACTGAGGATCGTGGTCATCAACAAGTGGTCCACACTTGGAGTGAACTATTTGCTTCCATCGTCTTCTGTCCATCGCGGCCCTGACGACGGAGCTAAACCTCGGGGACCTGGAGTATTTTATTTGGTCGGTCCATCTAGTAGGAGATTGGCCTCGGGCTCGCTTGCCATTTGTGTTCCATACTACGATCAATTTCTCAAGGCTTTTACCATGGACAGACAGGTTTTTATCTTGAGCTGTGAGAGGATCGACACATTTGTTCGCATGGCCGTCCAAGGTATCCTCAACATACGCCTCCAGCACCACATCTCCAAGGCATCAATCCTCTGCCTCTCTCGAGCCCGTATCGTCCACAACTCCACGTACCAACCGGATCTTGGTGTTAATAGTGATTCCCCTCTTTTTCAATATTTTGTTCAGGTGGGCAGGGGTTAAATTAATAATCACGCACAAAATAATTCGAATTAATGACGCTGCTAAGTTTTTTATTTTTTTATTTGATAAAGTAACGAGACGAGTAAAACGTTCACCTGATGTTAAGTGCAACGTCTGCCCATAACAGATGCAATATTACGTAGAATATTTCTGTGTAGCACCACACTGCGCCTGTCACATACGTTCATGAGTTCTTAAGTCTCATATGCTGTTAGTGATTAGGCTAGCTCTCAGTGCCCTTTAGACCGAAACACAGTAATGTTTCACACTACTGCTTCACGATAGAATAACTGGCCCTGGGGTGGTACCTACCTAGACGAATTCCTGCATAGGAATCCTACCATCACTAAGTGTAAGTACTCTCTGTGTGGCTTTTTCGTTTTTATTTTTCATCCATCGTCGTTTCTGCTCAGACACAGTGTCACCCTTGGTTAAACTACAACTGCAGGTTCCAGTAATGTTCCTCGACAGTTTATTGCACCGCTAACGATAACCATTTTATTAAAAATCGTTTATTAAATACAAAACCTTGGTATTTATTACAAGCGTCTTCATACTTTTGATGGAAAAATACGTAAATAGCTGATCAACGACAGCATTAAAAAACTCCATATTTACTGTCTTGCCCTTAGGAGTCAAGCTTTTACTAGGTTAGGCTAACGTAGAATTGTTTTTTTTTATTTTGATTATTGTAACTAGTTCTGTGTAAATAATAAAAAAATAATCCTTAAATAATTATATTATCACAGTATTAATTTATAAAATAGTTTTACTAATTATTGAATTTAAGCTTCGGTGTCGGGTGTCTGAGACATCAAGTATTTATTTTTAAATGTCGTTCTTTTAAATTAATTATGGGCGACAAAACGTCAAGGCATTATTGAAAAATAATAAATATTACACACGGATTTATTTCCGAAAATTAAAATAGTACATTTTCAATGTACAATTTGTGTAAATACAAGCATTTTTTTTATTTTTTATATCGAGAAAACATTGTAGATCATGGACCTCTGATCAGTGGGATCGGATTATATGCTATCTATTTCCGTTGTAGGCGTTATACCAGCTGCCGGAATACTATGCGAATGGTATGGGATGACGTTCGGTGATGTTTCTCGAAGAGAACGTAGTCACTCCATAGTTAGGAAAGATGTCAGGTGAAGAATTTGGTGAAGACTCATACACTGTCGCCCGACCCAAAGCAATGCAGTTTATAACGCAGATCAGTCCTGAAAAAAAATGTGTTATAAATTATAAATTTCTAATCGTTCATTTGATTTTTTATAATGATTATATAATTATTATAACAGCAGTCTAACTTAAAGTGAATAAGTTCAACTATTTCCAGGTCCTTTTAGACTATATCTCTTACTGATAAGATAAAATAACGTATGTTTAAATCAACAGTATATTAACGTCACTGTTTTGAATAAACTAGGAAAGTTGATTCACTTACCAACGAAGAACAACAAAGATTTGTAGGTATCCATTGCACGTGTTTCTTGGTGCGGTTTGTGAAGTTTTCGATTATAACGCACTATATATACTGACATTTTAATTTTATTGTTTATACTTCCACAATTTTAACGGTTCATGGAATTTCATAAACAAATTCATAATTAAAAATGTTTTCATACTTTTGTTTCCTTTTTCTATTATAACGCGTAGATTTTTCAAACAAATCTTAGATGAAAAAGTGCTTGTGATTTTTAAATCTGAGATACATCTTAGTGAGAACACGACAACGCTAACTAAGCCTAACTAGCCACACAAAATGGAGTACACTGTTTTCGAAAAAAAAAATTGGCACATAAATTACCTTCTGCTGGCAACAGGCCTCCTCTCATTTTGAGAGGGTTCTTGGAGCCAGGAATAGTGCAGCGTTACTCCAAAGCTGGTTGGCGCACTTCATATGTCTTCGCAATATATTTCTTTGTCAGACATGCAGGTTTCCTTATGACGTTTTCCTTCACCGCACGTGATGAACTGCACAACAATATAAGGTACGAGTATATTGGTACAGGCGATCAAACTATTTTCGTATCCCAATATTATAAAAATGTTAAATATATGTTTAGAGAATTACTTTGCACTATGTGGTGCAAACAGATAAAAGCTTTGCAATAATTGTAGCATGTCGAAATACGACGTTAACACACAGCAAGCGTAACATATTAAACTGTCAAGTGCAACGATAGTTTTTGTAGCAAAAGCTCTAAATTAGCTTATTACGACGATTTTATAAAGAGTTAAAATGAACATCACACTGTGTGCCGTCTGGTTAATAAAACGACGAGTTGTCGTTTACAGGTCCCAACTGACTCGTTTAAGCACTCGTTGGGAAAAGCTGAATGTTACATGTCACAAACCCAGATATACGTTTTCAGTATACTTTGTTGTACTGAATTAGTTAGAATATGTTTACTTCATACAAAAACCATTTCAGGTTTCGGACATGAAACGACTTCGCTGTCCTATTCATTTGTTCATGTTGAACGTACTCTCGAAAATGACAGAGTCAGCAGAGTAGCTAAATTGGGTTCAATTCAACTTATTACATAATGCAAAAGAAAGCTTACGAAGACGTTGTACTTAGTGCATAAACACAAAACCCTACTGAAATAATGTTGTGTATTAACTGACTAGTAGCGTTAGTGTACCGTGTGAAAACCGCACTACGTTTCGGCTTGAAGGGCACTGAAACTAGTGTGTATTTCAAGGCTATATGAGACTTAAGGAACGGAGTGTGATGAGCTCGATACTGTGCTGCTCAGACCTCCCCAGTGCGAAGTTCTGCGTGACGCAACTGTTATGGGCATGCGTGGCACTTACCATCAGGTGAATGACTTAGTCGTCTAGTCACTTACTTCCATAAAAAAAAACTATTATGCCTCCATGTTATTTTGTGTTAGTTTCATAAAAGACTTGACACTACAACCTTGCGAATGAAATAATCAAATAATTTGTTAACTGATATTCCCTGGTTAGTTTGATAGAATACAATAAGTCCTCCGTTTCGACATGTATGTTATGTAAGAAAACCCATCACTCTATTCCATCGAGTTGGCGTCGCTGAATTTCGAAGGCTAGGACCTATAATACCCAGACCGGAGAACCAGACTAACAGAATTAGCTAGCGAGGTATCCGAGGTAATAACTGTAAATACCCCCTAAGCTAAAAACTGTAGATTCCCCCTAACTTAAGAGTGGAACATGTCCAACAGTGGATTGCTAGGAGTCTAATGATGACGGTGAACAGATATATCATAAAATAGATAAATATTCCTTGTTCATGTAAGCTTTAACTGAATGATTTACAAAGTCAGCTAATATGAATCATCCGGAACATGTTCCGTTGGTATAACACCGTACCGAGTGCTATACGTTGCGGCTGAGAACCGATTTGGTTTTACGATCCAGCAGACTGTTAGTTCGGCGAGGCACATACTGCACCGGCATGTTTCTGCGTTCGGATTTGCATACGTGAATTAGAAATAACAGCCGAACATTATTCTTATCGATTTTATTTCACGCCCCTCTACTCTGCAATTTATTTAAGATTGCAGAAAATTGTGGTTATAGATTATAACAAAAACATAGACTTGATATTCCGAATACAAAGTTAAGTTCCGGGAGCGCCGCTGAAAGTTTTTTAAAAAGACAACTTATCGCTACAACTGTTTAATTAAGATTTAATATTACAATATTTCTAACGTCTATTTATATTAAAATAAATGCTTACACTATATAATATTGTTTGTACTCTATAACATTCAGGCTTCACGGTAACCCGAAGCCAGACTCTGACTAATCATAATATGAAAGAATAGATCCAGCGTCGCCCGCACGCGGTGTAATGCGATGCTGCAAAACAAGGTGTCTTATATTGCTGACTAGGAATTTGGTGTAAGGTTTTCTTAGCCATAACAGGATATTATTCACGTCTTACAATAATACATGTCTTAAGTTACTAATCAACAAGTTGTTGTGTTAGGGCCAGGTGCAGGATGTGCTGACTGTATAACTACATCGAGACCTTACAACAGATAACTTGTTTGTTTATCAAATGTATTTATTTAGAACCCAAGATTTGGCGCTGTTTGCCTACTGGTCGACCAAGAACGAATCACCACTACTTATTTGTGCAACGTATACAATTCTTATTGGGATTATAATTAGTTATTCCCACTAATGTCACCTTTTCATAGGCAGTAAATGTGCAGTAAAGGTCGGAGACTAACGTGGGTTTTCCATCTTTTACCATCTCTGCTTATTTCATTAGTAACAAAAGCGTTAAATTTTGTTTAAAGTTATTCTTTAACAAAAATATGTGTTACTGATATTTTTTTCATTCATCTTCAAAATACGAGTACATTATATTTTGCTAATTAGAGTTACTAAAATGTAATTTGATTTTCCTATTAAAAGCTTTCTATTTTATAAGTCGAACACTGTTTAAAAGCTATCCTGATTATAAATTTTACTAGTTTGTTACAGCTGTTATTTTGTCATTAGGGTTTACTTTCGCGTTCACTTTTCGAGAGAATGTTCACTCATATTGCACTATGTAATTTGATTAATTATGTTAAAAGAAATCATCGCCTTTCTGCAGAGCGAATTATTTTTACGAGTATTAGGACACGAGTTATTCTCGTACACCATGTAAGTACTGCATGCAGTGAACACGAGACTAAAACAATAACGACACATTCTAGTCACACTTGCGGCACTATAATATATGAACCTGTTTTGTAGTAACTGTAGGATATCTTCGAAGTTCAATTACACCAGCAGAACGTCCTGGTAAGGATGTTCTGCTGGTGTAGGGGTACCTGAACATTTTTAGAATTTTTTCACTTACTGATTTTAATTTGCTAATCTTTCAATTTTTTTTTTAAATATTTTATATCTATATACAGGCAATAGTTATTGTTCGTTTATTCTTTTAATGAAATAACGGTATCCTATAAATATAAATCAAGAGTAACGTCAGCTTCGTTATTTGATTCCGATACAAGCTGCGATAAGCAAGCGCCTATTCATTCATTAAATGCGCTTTGTCGTGAACAACGAGCTGCTAATTCACGGTGCTAAATAAATTAACTCAGAGCACGCTACTGAACCCCACGACGGCACTTAACTCGACTTTAGTTGGGACAAAAGTGGGTGATTAATTAATTATTTTTTAAAAGCGACCCTAAAATATTTCTCCCCTTTCCCGACAGTTTGTTAGTCTTTTACTAACAGTCAACAAGGAATGTTATACGTGTTTCTCAAAAATTTGCTTTAACGTATATTCGAACTTAGGACTTACGACCTTAAGATAGTTACAAAAAGAATGTCAATGTAGAAGGTGTATATGTTTATATACTATTCAACTATACTTAGTTGAGATAGTCCTGCGCGGAATGTCATTTGCAGCGCTTTATGAGTTTTCTTCATCATCATCATCATCATTTCAGCCTATCACTAGTCCGCTACTGGACATAGGCCTCTCTCAAAATGCCAAAATTTATGGCTCTAATTTTGGGGGAATTTTGCCATAGTTGCCACGCTTGGCAGGCAGTTTGGCAACCGCAGTTTATTTATTCAGATGTTCCACTATGTTGCTGCTGCCTATCTCCTGGTTTTCATTTTCCCTCTGTTGACTTTACGACACACTCGAAATGATATGGGCTGGTAGATTCTCTAAATAACACAAACCCGCTAAATATTTATTGTTAGGTGCAATAAAGATGAACAACGAGATTGGTGTTTAATGAAATGAAATATTTTTTTATACTTAGTAGTCTATGTAGATAACCTTTAGGTGGGTCAAGCAGTAGTGTGCAAACCTTTCTCTGTTGCGATTTGAATTGGTTATAAATAGTTAAAATAAAACGCGATAAAATCCGTAAAAAATAGATTTATTTAATTGTGTAGTATTCGCGTAAATAAAAGAAAACATGTCATCAAGTAGTTTTTACGCTGATATAAATTGTTATTACGGCTTTAATTTGTGTTTCGTTCGCTGATTTGTCTAATTTTATGATTAAAGTAAGACAAGGTCAAGTCAACAACTCTAACCGGCGAATGCGGCGTATCATACTCCTATGCTTGACCGCGCTGATCTCGGGAACCGCTAAACGAATTTGCACGCGGTCTTCACAGTTATGACCTTGAGTGCTGTAAAGCGCCCGAAACGTCGTTATAAATTAGTTTAAATTAAACGCCATTAAGTAAAAATTTGTTTTATTTAAATGAGAAGTATATAAGTAGAGAGAGAGAGAGAGAGTATATAAGTATATAATAAGATAGAAGAAGAAGTTAGAGAAAGCGAAAAAGGTTTTTATTATACTAGGAATCGCTCCACACCGTAACATTTTTTTAATTTCTCAAATTTAACAACTGCACCCGATGAAAGGCGCAGTATTTTGGTAAACTTAAAAGTAAACTATCGGTGGTGCCTTTTCAACATACAAACAATCGTGTTTTAATTGCAAAGTAAACTTTTGACATTCGTTTTATAAGGTAGATTTATAACATAATCTAAACATTTATTAAACGCAAATAAGTGCAACAAAATGTGCGACATTTTGGTCGAATAATGGTTACGTATAAGTGTGTTAGTTAAGTTATATAGAAGTTACATAAATATTACACTATTACACGACCGACTGTTCGGTTAGCAGTGGGTTATTTTGGGTCACTTATAAGTTACATAACAGTTAGATTGATATCAAGAAATTACCGAAACGTTATACTCGTACTTTGCCAAACTACGACAACATGAAGACTTTTTTAATCTGTGTTATTAAATTAAACAAAAAGTTGTGAAAAAAATCCCAATACTGACATTGCATTAGGCCAATAAACGTCACAATAATTTTTTTTGCGCCCTGCGTTGCATTTTTCCTTTTTGCAATAAAATGTTAAAATGTATCAAATTTCTCCATATTAGATTCACTCGTTTTGACTTTTTTTATTGTAGAAAGTGACGAAACGAACAAAACGTTCACCTGATGGTAAGTGCAACGTCCGCCCACAACAAATGCTGTGTCACCCAGAATATTTCTGTGTGACACCACACTGCGCCCATCACCTTGAGACATCAGTTCCCAAGTCTCAAATGCCCAGTGATTACGCTAGCTCACAGTGCCCTTTAAACCGAAACACAGTAATGCTTGCACACTACTTCTTCACGGCAGAATAACTGGCCCTGGGGTGGTACCTACCTAGACGGATTCCTGCATAAGAATCTTACCACCATACTGAAAGAAAAACAAAAGAAAAATAGCTGGAAACAACAGTTTACTAATTTGTTTCTTTCTTTGAAATGTAACCTTTTTAATGTCTACAAATCCTGTCACATATAAATAGTACAGCCAAAGGCATTTTATTACAAGTTTAAACATACTATATGCGAAAAGACTAAACCAAAAACTTTCATCTGTCTTCTTTATATACAAAGCGTCCACTTTCCTACAATTACAAAACAAAAAGGTCACATATACGTTTCTTAAATACCATGAGATGCACCATTACAGTTAAGCAACTACCAACAATGTTACACAGTTTAATCAAATAAAACAAAGCCTAGAATTTTAAAAATAAAATCATGTACTTGTGATGTATCTATGAATAAAACATATTCTATTGTGTTATAGAACTTAATGCCCCTTTGACCCCTTTAGAGAACACAAACGAATGTGAAATATTTACCGCGTATAGACCGCGTGGCGTAGTGGTCAGAGTACCTGACTTCTAAGCCGCGGGTCCTGAGTTCGAATCCCAGCCGGAGCCAACATTTGTGCGAAAACATAAATTGTTGCTTTTCGGGTCTGGTTGTGTTGTGATTGTCCCTGTGTTTCTGACACTGCATTCTAGCCTACCTCCGATCTTATCGCATCAGCGTTACATCGGGCGCGGGTAGGTTGGGACGAGTGAGTGCCTCTGTGTTTGCGCGTACACTTGTGGCACTATAATATCTCCTGCGCAGTTGATGGCTCTCGACAGTAGACGGAAGTTGTCACATCATTTATACGTATATACGAAAAGCATAATCATTGGCACTGAATTAAGCTTGATTAGTTTCGTCGCATGTGCGAGTGACCATTATTTATTCAATGCAATAGATTAGTCGATCCCGTTCTCAGCGCAGCTCGTTTGTTCAATTGTAGGACATTATTTTTGTGAGAATCTGCACAGTACTCTGACTCGTCGATCCTGTGACAACGTGTTTTTTAAAACAAAGCCCCGCAGCTGCATTTCATCTGTATCGTGGGTGCGTTTGACAGACGTAAATTTCACATGCACAGCACAATCGGACCCGAAAACCAACAATTTGAGTTTTTGAACAAATGTTGACTCCGGCTGGGCCCAGGACCCACGGCGTAGAAGTCAGCTACTCTGACTACTAAGCCACGCGGTCATCGCGTAGGTGTACGTTCTACGACTCACAAGAAGGTATTCGTCTTGTGAGTTGTAGGCCTTGGTTTCAAATCTTTGTTGGCGATGGAAAATGAAATAATGTCTTCAGTTTGAATGAAAAAAAATTGTTATTTGGTAACAGAGGACGAAGTAAACTTCATTAAGCAACTATAAAATTCAATTTTATGTAGTAGCCATTTCGCAGACGTTGCATCAACTTTTTACTTGTCAGAAAGAGGCAGATATATATGAACTGGAATCAAACTAGATGCACTTCATCGTACAGAACCCTGAATGCACACACCTCTGAGCCACAGGTGTGAGTGGTGGTGAGTGGCAGTATGAACGCTCAAAGTATATAATAAATAGCAGTGCTAAAAAAATATACATTAAATAAATTAAATAAAACAAGTATCGTATAAAAACGTTTTTAAAATGGACTATTTTCAATTCATTCAATTTGGGGGCAGAAAACGAACATGTTATAATGTATTAGTACTATGCTACAGAAAATACAAGGTTTTTTTATGCACTAGAAATATATTTTTATTAGCAAAGCGAGGCATGTTTTTGAAAACATTCACTTGTTAACATTTGATAGCCAACAAAGCGTTTCAATTTAGTGACGACACTTAAAAACAAACTAAACTGGCGATCACGCAAAAACTTATCTTATTTATAGATACCTCTAATATACTTTTACGAAAACTATAACCAGCAGTGGCAAAGTATATAAAGAATGATACGAATCATTCTGTGTCTTTCCGGAGCACGGCTTGCATTTATAATATTTAGGTTATCAGATTCGAGTCAAAATGAATATTCTAGTTTTCCCAATAGTCCTTTTTTTGTTTGGTGAGTACATATTAAACTTGTAACAGTTTTAGAATTCCTCTTCAGATAGAAAACAAGTATACATTATACGAAATTCAACCTGCTGTAATGTTAAAGTCCAGGTTTATAACAACGTTAGCGTTAGCGTTAGTAGACCTCACCCTATCGTATCTGATGAAAAATAGCAACATTATGTGATCGAACGCTTTATCTTACCTTTTAGCAGTACAGTGTATATATTTTAGATAATACCAAATTGCTTATTTGCAGAAGTACTTCACGTCAGTTCAGAAGCATTCAACGGCTATACGGGTGGCATTCCTTGCTCTGCCTTTTACACGGCAGCTATCCCTTACGCACAGAATAATGGTAATCCAGCCCACACACATATTTTTCCCGCACCGTATTTGCTGCAATTAAATACGGGCGATAAAATTTTTTAACTGACGGCAACTCCTCTTTTGAAAGAGACCTCATCATCATCATCATTTCAGCCTATTACTAGTCCACTGCTGAATATAGATTGCTACAAAAGTTTGTAGTCATTTTGGGGGAATATTGCCATAGTTGTCACGCTTGGCAGGCGGGTTGGCAACCGCAGTTTATTTATTCAGATTTTCCACGAAGATGCTGCTGCCCATTCTCCCTCTGTCGACTTTTATGACACCCACGGGATGAGATGGGGTGGTAGATTCTCTTAAGCCGCTACCATACGGCCGGAAGAGACCTAGTTTAGATTAAAGTACCACATGAGCTTTTGCAGGCGGCAGTACATGACAATAATAGTTTACTAATGTGTGATAGGTAATGCACCAGCCCCACTACAAAGAAATCAGCCCACAATGTATCCAGTCACATGTTCCGAATACAAAGATGACGGAAGATCGAAATTGTTTGCAACGCTTTTCAGTCTACCAGGCGCAGTCGCTGATTATTTGATTTGCGGAGGGATTACAGTTTGAGCATAAAAAAATGATCATAAATAATATAATATAAATAAATTTCAAGTTTATTTTTTGTATCACTTTATTTATTTGTAACTAACTACGCGGTTTCACACGCATAAAATAAATCGAACACGTGATTGCCCCATACGGCATGGTACATTATGTACTGAACACTCACGGTTGAGCACTTCTCAGTAACATTATGTTCTCAGTGTGCGGCACTTCAAAGTTTCAGAAAACACTTTGTTGGCTGTTTAATATTCCTTAATATATAGTCCTTTATCTAATGGAAAAGTAACTTTATAAACTGGTTAAGTATTTCCTGAGATTAGCACGTTCAAACATTGTACGCAGTGAAGTACATAATACAAGCAGTAATAGTAAGCACTCTTTTGATTGTTATATCATTAGAAAGTAAAGCCTATGAATGACTCACTTCTGAGCACCGGCCTCCTTCTTGAGTTTTGGAGCAGGAAAGTCCGCTACGCAGCTCCTATGGCAGTTGTCAGTCTTCGCATGTCGTACAAATGTTTTTATTATTCTAAGAAATCCTCACAATTTTGATTTCATCGTATTATAGAATTGCAAATAATAAAATTGATGCCGGTACCGAGGTTCTAATTCAATTCACTCGTGTACTATGAAACTTAAGTAACAACTACAAAGCACCTGAGCTACCACAACACTTTATAATAAACTACTCTTAATGCAGTTGGAAAATACTTTTATTTTTACTAACATATTATGTCAAATAAATTTGATTACGATCGATGCTATAGTAAAAGCTAAACACACACAAGTGCACGATGACGACATTTCCCACGATTGGCATATATTATTCATACTTCATAAAACTGAACGATTAATCAATACTTACTAACAATGAGGACATTTTTCTGATAGTGTTGATCATTTTCAAATGCTTATCGATAAACGTTGACGTTCAAATAAAACACAAACTCGGCCGGCCATGTCCCTTTGTGTAAATTGACACAAAGTCACGAGCTCACTGATTTATATGTGTGGCTGAATAAATATACCAATGAAATGGATGGGCATAGTGAGCTTGTTACTTTTCAAATTTTTAACAGAATTGTTGTGGGATACAATTTTAATGAATATTTATGTAGATCGTTACTCGATCATTATAAGCTGATCAATGAACCATCCGGAATGGTTTAATGTAAAATATTGTAAAAAAAATCATACTTGTGATTACATATAATATCATTCTTCAAAACGGAACTTTAACGCACATAGTTTATTAGTAAAACCATCACTAAAAATAAATCAAACTTTCCGTTTATTTTTCTCAATATCGAAACATTTATTACACTCGAGCATACCGTCCACTTGATGGTCAGTAGTCACTGTGGCTCGTAGATACGTACATCGTACATATCTATATAAAGAATCAAGATCGTTGCATCGGCTTGGTCATTCACCATACGAAATGCAACAGCGTTACGCCGCTCTTTTAAGGAGGCCTGTTAAAGCGTAGTACTTCCACAAAGGCGTACAATTTATAAACTGAATATCGCTACCCGAATAACCTTTATCGACATGTTGGCAAATCTAGCATTAGTCAACATGTCGATAAAGGTTATTCAGTTAATAAATTTCAATGTTAACTACGACACGCGAGGAAAATGTTAATGTCGTGTGGAAATTACTAGTGGTGAGAATACTTATGGCGTCTACTACGGTGGCTTCGGACTTGGGACAAATTGAATTGGTTTTTGGTGTGGTCATTTTAAAAAGTATGTCATGTTTAGTACATATTTTTTTAAAGGTGTATAAAATCCCGTTCTTAAATCCAATCAAAATATAACAGGAGGCCTGTCTGTACTCAGCAGTAGGACTTTCTTTTATTTAGGAATCTCCAAGAAACACGTGCACACATTTTCTTCTTTTTTGTCTTACAGCACGGCACGGCTCTGTTTACAGCTTGACAATTGCAGTATATTTAAAACGTTAACTGCTATATGTTTACTTAGCAATACTTACGTTCCATAACATTAAGGTATAAGAAGGGGAGAGTATAATTGTGATTTTTTGATCTCGGAGATGCCACTTCCTGCCTTCACACGATTCGATTCAGGTAGGATACGAATATGCTAACACTGCTCTCATGTGTATAGTCTGTTTGTGTGCTTTTGTAATGTGACTGAGCCTACTTCCTTTTCAAAGGCCGGCAGCGTTCCTCTGAATGTTCATGGGCGGCGGTGATCACTTCCAACACTTTATCAGTTTGTTCCTTTGCACCTTCTTCTACAAATATATAAAATACATAAATATACCGCAGGGAACACTGACCATCAGGTGGACAGTGTTTGTGTGTCACTGTTACTGAAATAAAAAAAAATGATTGTTCAATGATTTGGTGAGTCTCACTGTTTTATAAAAAATGTCGTGTCGTGTATATATTGAATTTTTATAGTTTTTACACCAGTTGCTTTGTCATTAGAGGCTACCTAACGTGTAGCCTACGATGTTATTAGAGAAAGCGTTAGCTTGGACTGCACTGTATAATTTAATTCAATTACGACTGAAATCGGCTTGCTGCAGAGTTGTATGTAAATTAGATATTGAATTATTATTTATGGTACGGTGTATGTATTTCCGTGTGTTTACTAATAGTGCTGCTTGCAATGAATATAGAGCTTAAAGATAAATATGAAATTTCAGTATGGAACAAGAATTCTTCTGAGTGCTTTATAATATACATCATTTGCAGAGAATTTGCAGTATATACTAAAAATATATTAAAAAGCAGCATTTTATGTTTTGTTAGTTTTTAACATGCTTGAAAGTTAGTTTGTATCTTTAATATCACCGGTAACAGTCTATAAAACCCACTGTTGGGCCTCCAAATCCCAAATGAGGACTTCTTTTGATTTTTTAGAAGACTGGATTTGAGAAGTCGCTATGCTGTTCCAATACGCGTTGGTGAACTTCACATGACTGCAAAGCATTTTTATTTAGTAGACGTAGTAGTATCCTTACGATGTTTTGCTTTATCGCTGAGCACGTGGTAAATCGGTATTTAAAATTCCAGAACAATTGTAGAGGCACCGGCACCGGGGATTGAACTAACATTACTCGCGTATTATGTTATTTATGGCTAGCATCCGGCTTCTGAGTTATCATGCCTCGATAACGTATTTTTTTAATTAAATGTTTTTATTTTAAATATAGAAATAAAACAGCTTCGTCTTTCGTGGCATTTCCGATGTAGGCTCTGATATAAGCTACCGTTCATTAATTTAACAATGAGCTTTGTCGCGACCGACGAGCTGCTAATTCACGATGCTAAATAAATTAACGCAGAACACGCCACGAAACCTAACAACTAGTAAATGACATATTTTAAGTTAGCCTACTTACAATATTAATCATTTCTTAACAACACATATAAATACAGCAAGTTACTACAGATTTTAAATATTAGCATGGTTATAAAGCTAAGAAAATGTTTATCAAACTAACGTTTTATTTTTTTGATATAATGTCTCTTTTCATTGTTTAATGTATTGTAATCAGTGATGGCTATTATTAAAGCTTATTCCTAACCAGGCGCTTTAACAACGGTGTGGTATTTAAACAAGGCGCATCTCGATAAATGTGAAATATTGAGCTGTTGTTATGTAAATTACAGACTGTTCGTTCATATTTTTGAGTGAAGTTTGATAAAGTAAGATGTGATGCCTGTGTGCCGTTGTGATATTTAAACCTCAAATTCACAAAACAAATAATCTCAAATGCTCAAAAAAAAGGGCGATTGTCATTGAATGTACAATAGGCAAAGGTGGTCAATAATCTCTTATAATATACCTTTATTCATACTTATTTATTTAAATCACATAAGTTATGCCGTGTGCCGTGTGGTGGCGGCTTAAGAGAATCTACCACCCCATCTCATCCCGTGGGTGTCGTAAAAGTCGACAGAGGGAAAATGAAAACCAAAAGATGGGCAGCAGCATCATTCTGGAACATCTGAAAAAAATAAACTTCGGTTGCCAACCCGCCTGCCAAGCGTGGCAACTATGGCAAATCCCCCCCAAAATGAGAGCTACAAACTTTTGTGGCAATCTATGGGGGAGGCCTATGTTCAGCAGTGGACTAGTGATAGGCTGAAAAGAAGAAGAAGAAGTTATGCTACCATCAATGTCACAGACGTATGTTACGAAGCCAGATGGCGCTAACATCAATTTTTGTCATTTATTAAAACAAGGTTTTTGTTAACTCTCGGTTTTACTAGCCATCAAATGTTCGTACCGCGGTCTTTAAATAATATAATAACTAACATAGTTTTGTTTAGAAAAACTACAATGATTACTACAGTTTATTAAATGTATGTTTTGTCCGATACTTCTTGCTTCTGGCTCAGTGTGTTGTCACACAGAATTGTTCTGGATGACACAGCATTTGTTATGGGCAGACATTGCACTTACCATCAGGTGAACGTTTTGCTCGTTTCGTCCCTGTCTAGAATAATAAAAACAACTGCAAAAAAAGTTAGGTTATCGTAAGGGCAGTATGTTAATTTTTTGTTGGGTTAATACCGTCCACAATGTACAAATTGTAAGAAATCGGTTCGTTGTGATCTTAAGCTCACATATCTTTGAAAGGGTCAGGCTTTGTGGCCCTTAACCGAGTAACAATATTGGGGAACTTCATATTTTTCTTTAGTTTTACATAATTATAATTTATTTTCATTGAACGCATATGCAATGTAAAGAAGTAGCTAAATTTTAGTGAGTTTTATTCTATCAAGTTTGGACAGAATAAAACTCACTAAAATCTGAATCTAACTAGATTAATAATGGATATATAAATCGTCTACCTAAATAATGGTTGTAACTACATCCATTACTTTTTCTAAATCCTATATCTGGTTAACCTTATTTTAGGATAGAGCTTATTTACTTACAAATACTTAACTGAACAACTAGTTCATTGTTTAATGTAAATAAATGTTTAAAAAAAAGAAAATATTACAAACATTACTAGAAAAAACTCCAAAGAAAACTAATTAACTAAAAAGAGACACAGATCCATAATTTATAGGATTAAGTTAAGCAACAAAGAATGCACCGTTCAAAATTATTTGTTTAAATTCTACTTAAGCAAATTTTGTATTAATATGTCGGAGTCAGCGATGGCTGAGATGGCTTATTAGGCGGTACAGGGTTCCTTGTGTAGATAGCGCAGAATAACAATTTCTAATGCACCTTGTGTAATAATTACACCTACGCTTAACCACCAATTAACTAGCTAATCCGACAGTTTCGTTTTATTAATTAGGAAATTACTAAACCAATCGGTTCTAATTATTTCTAAAATAAAAAGAGACAAGATTTCACGGAACAAAAGCGATTCGTCGAAAACGTGGTGCGCTCGCCGTTCGAGCAAGAGTGTCGCCCAACACGGTCGCGCCAACCATCGCCTCGACGGTCCGCCAGACCGACAGCTGTCAAATCTCGTTCCGGCGTATCTTTTAACAGATAGCGCTAGCAATGCGCCGTCAAATATATGTATATCATAACGTAAACATAACTTGTTTTTATTTCTTGATCTTGATACGTGTTTAAAATACGGTTAGAAATGCGAAAACCAGTGCCGATTGCCGGAATTGAATAACGCATCATAAAAATAAAAATTTAAAAACATTTTTTGCGGGAAATTACGCCGTGAGGTTATCTTCATGGAGTAGAATAATTATTATTGCCTTACTAAGTAGCTACAAAAAAAATTAAATAACAGCCCCACTAAAATTAAACTAAATTACCACCACCCTACGTTTCTAAGGACATGCCAAATGTCACCTTTGTTTATGAACGTAAACGTGACTTTATGGCAGCCGTTACAATTCCATCGTCCGTGTTAATGTCATCGTACTGCGCAAATCCTTCCCTTTTAACTTCATGAATGTCAGCTAATGTTCGTATCTTATGAAATATTCTGATTAAATAGTTCTCACGGGATATTTAAAAAAACCTAAATACGCGCTGACGAAGTCGCGCCCATCACCTAGTATTTTATAAGTAAAGTTGAAAGATAGATAAAATTGACAACTTTCAAACATACTTGTTTGAGGTATGTAATAGGAAAATGGATAATATATAACTAGACGACAATTTTAGCAAGACGCCAAGTCTACATTATGACACGGAAATTATGAATCTTGCCTGCAGTAGCATAATGGTTTAGGGCACGGACTGCGAAACATGATGTCACAGGACCGAGCCCGCCATTCCACTACTGTCGTGAACCGTCTCATAGCACAAGCTTTTAAGCTTAGTTGAAGTGGCTAATAGGAATAATAATGATAATAGCAAGCAATTGAAAAAAAATTAAACAAAGGAAGGCTTATTATTCGTCTACGGTCTTATAACACACTTTCAATTACTTGATCTGTATGAATGTATATATGAATTTTCCAATTCAATTTTCACCCACTTCCAGGTATCCGAATATTTTTAGTAAATTCTTCACTTATTAAGAACAATAATTTCAAGAGTTTGACTTGGTATGGGCCAAGATCATCAGATCATTGCCGTTTAAGCGTGTTTTTTTTTTACTTTTTATAAACTACCAACTAAAGCACGCGACTACGTTGGAGTGGATAAATTTATTATATAGAAATAAATGATGTAATAATGATCGTCTATATTTGACATACAAATGGAAAGTAAGAATTCAATTATTTGTTCATTTATGAGGAAAGTTTGAAACGATACCATATTTTTTCACATTTTGTTACTAAAAGTTCATTTATCTTTTACATTTAACATTTAGATACTTTATAAACATTCGTTAACATAAAAATGTTCCAAATTTGTAGCTCAATTTTTTATATTTTTCCTTGTTGATTTTATTAACATAAACATCGTTTAAAACAATAACATACTTGTTTACATTTCGTTACTAAAAATTCATTTAGACATTTAGACATTTTATTCACGTTCGTTCTCATAAATATGTTCCACATTGGAAGATAATTTTTTTTATACTTTTACTTGTTGCTTTTATTAACATCAAAATACTGTAACGATAACGAACGATCATAAATATCTCATTGTTGATTTTCAGTGCAACCCTCGGTGCGGTTAGTCTCAGACAGATAGTGTCCCTTTGCTAAAGTAAGAAAATACTAATGCCATACATATATAATTTAAATAGTTACACCCCTATATACTTAGAAAGAATTACAAAATCGTTATGTAAAGCCACGAAAAAAAAACGCAAAATGCTATACTTTATACGAAATTTGAAGAACTGCGACAAAAAAAAGAGAAAATGTAAAGTTTAGGAGTCAAGCCTTATACTGACCCTTAAATTATTTAATGCCAGAACGTCTCGTAATGATGGAGGCAGATTATTTCAGCATTTTGTCACATTGTATTTGGAACTACCTCGAAAAGCAGCTTAACAGTGTAAAGACATAACTAGTTCACACAGTGAAGCTCTGTTTGATAAGCAGAATCCTGATCACTCTTCCTGTGTAATTTTGCACACAGATACGGCGGTTTATTATTCTTAATGATTCTGACACTGCATCTTATCATTTCTGTGTTTGCGCGGACCTCGTGGCACTATAATGTCTCTTACGCAGTTGATAGCTTTCGACAATATTCAGAAGTAGTCGTTGTGGTCAAAATTGGTCAGGATGTCAATCCTGCATTGCATTGCACATTGCAGTGCGCCACGTACACGGACTAAATACTAAATTTAACTAGATTCGCATTAACTTACAACCGAATAGTCAGCTAAATGTATTTATTATAACGTTTCATTTGAATAGTTTACGCCACAATAGTCAGAATTATTTCATTAAAAACTTTGTCGGAACTTTTATAATAGTGATTAAATTTACCGACTTTTAATTTTAATTCAGATTGGAAGCTCTTTATAGCTTACTGTTTTGTACTCAGCATATTCGGATTGTTTGTAAAGGTTTTAACGAAGTTTTTAATTATATTTTTTTCGGTGTCAAATCGTACGACTTGTAGAAGCGAACCTTATCAAGTATTATTATTTTCTAGATTACTTTGCGTGTTATACTTTTATAGAAACTCAATGATTTTCGTAAAATATAGTTATCATTATCGCACATACATATGATTTGATGCATATTCTTTGCAGTTGCACTCGACGCTCGACGCCAGACGGTCGCATAGCGCCCCGCTACGACCCGCTCCGGTATTCCGATCGAAGCGTGCAGCTACCTGCGCCCAACCCTTCCGGGAATTAGTCAAGGCGACTTTCGTTGTATTGTACTAATTTCCCAGAATTGTTTCCACGTCATTTGCGAATCCACCTGTTGTGGTTACACTAGCGGATACCTAACGGTGACAACGAAACTAGTGTAGGCTAGCCCCGTACGCCCGCGGTTCCCCATCTGGGAAACGCGCAATCGGAAGAAACCCACAGAAATTGGCCTTGGGTAGTGCCCTAGTCTATGTGGGTTTACTCGACCGACTCAAAAGTCCACGAGTAGTTGTAATTAGTTGTAAGCACACACCCGAGTGTGCAAAATAAGATCCACACGAGGATGCACTAGGGCTTCACACCTAGGCATTCATCCTCCCTGCCTATACCCGGCAGGGAGGGAAGTAAGGCCACACACCCCGGCATCCCACCGGCGGCCACTTCCCCGTAGGAAAAAAGAGAAGGACAAGTATGTCGGAGGCGTTAGCTAACGCACTCTTAGCGGCCCAGGCGGAGCAACCGGAATTACTCCGGTCGCTACTAACCGCTCTGCCGTCAGTAGTTCAATATAATAGATCTGGTAATTAATGATGTGTGTAGCTCAAATATTAATTTTAAGTGAATTTCGATCCCTTTACCGGGGCCAGGTGCGCTGACCACTACGAGCCACATGGTATTTAAAATGAGCAAACCTGCGTTTCTGCTCATTTGCACCCTTTAAGACAGCCCAAACACTTTGTGTTTATAGCGCAAAGATAACCAAAAAAGACCTGATATCCTACTGGACAAAATTACACTATTGTGGTTTTATTTTGTTTATCCTTAATAATGAATTACGACTGAAAAATTTATTGAAGCCACATAAGTCAATATAAATAGAGGTAGAGAATAACTAACAATCTCTGAAATTTCATACAAGTATAATACATTAACTTATCGGACACAATGTCATCTAAAAAATCACGAAGGAAAATCTTCGCCTCCTAAAGGTCGTACTATTTTTACATCACAAACAATTCTAATTAAAAACTTCTTTAAATCCGACGTCCAGTCAATAGCTTTGAAACTATATAAAAAACCAAATGACGGGACATTTAACGACTATTGTAAAAGTTCTGGTAAAGTTTAACTGAAATATTTCTCAGTGCAGTGCGTAAAGTAAAACTGTTCCAATATTTGTTCGTTCAGTCAAGTTATATTTATGTGTTACATACAATTAGTTTTCTATTCAGTAACAAATTAATAGTACTACAACAAATTAAAAAGTAATTATGCAAATCAGAGAATCGGCGACCGCGCCTAGCAGACTGAAGGGTTTTGCCAACAAATGGATCTTCTGTCATCTTTGAAGCTGGGACACGAAACTTGATTGCTTGGAGGCTGTTGTGGCTGAGGCGCTGTTGTAGAACTGCTGCTACACATTAATAATCTTTTATGTACAATGTATGGATTAATTTCATGACGACATTTTAAAAGAAATAAAACAAAATCATAATTTGCGACACTTATACATTACACATATTATGTTTTAAATAAATAAATATAACATTATTGTATTAACTTCCAACTTTAGTGTGCATAAGTAATCAGCGTACTTTATCACTATGTCGTGGTTCCTGGGTTACCGCTACTAGACAAAGTAAATATTAGAATAAACTTCAGTACGGCTTAGCGGATTTATCATTTCCGTAGCCTATTTAGTATATGACAAGTGCTGACCAAAAAAAAGTAAATAAAAGTAACGCAATAGTCCACAAATGTCCCATTACTGAGATACCTCTTCACTTGTAACATGTTCTTAAATAATTTATAAAATAACTCGAACATCTTAAATTCAAACTGAGGTAGCGATAAAAATGTTAAAAGTACAGATGTCCCGTTCCATGTTCATGTAAATAAAACGAATTGTGTAAAATGCACAATGAAGTGCCCGAAGCATTTTAAATAAATCATACTTACGCATACATTTCATCGCTCGTGATGTTTTTTGCAAATACTATGAAAATGCTCACTTATGGCTCCTTTGATTTAATTTCATTCTTTTTAAGTAGGTAATGAAAATAATGTCGTATTGATCGTATTTGACGTCGAAGTAACAAAGTCAAGTCAAGTATTCTATAAAATGATATTACTCGTAACAATAGCTGGTAATTGTTGAAATGGGTCTTTGAACCCAAAATACTTTTTATTCTATACAGTTTTGGTTGACCGGAACTAAGATCCAACGCACAGCTTAGCATTAGCCTCCACTAAACAGCGTCGTCTCGCACTATTTTAAGTCTTCAACGTCCAGTTCTTTCCAGTTGTAAAAGTCATCATGCCCACTACGCCTTTTTATGAACATTATGGATTCTGCTTCGTGAGTGTATATGGGAAAAAGTCGTGACTGTATGTACATAAGGAATCTGCTAGGTGATAATGGGTACTTACATTATAGCCAATTGAGAACACGGATTTATTTCGTTACAGATTGTTTAATCCATCTAAGAAAGAGAAGGAAGTGACGAGACATTAGCTCTTAAACCCAGTTCTACTGTCCAGTAATTAAACTAGCTATCAGTGCCATTTAAACCGTAACAGGGTAATGTTCGCATACTACTGCTGAACGGCAGAATAACTGACACTGCAGTGCTATCCGCCTAGATGGATTTCCGTACAGGAATTCTATCACCTGTAAAAATGGTTACGAATAAATTATTCATATAAATTTACTTCAAACATTTGTGATAATAACAGCTTCAACTCAGTTATCAGCGTTAACTAAGCCCCTTTAACTTGTTATTATTGGTTGAATAATGTGTCGTGTAAATTACCTCAATCATTTAGTAAAAGAAATCACGTACATTCAGTGTAATATCACCTGATATCTATTCAGAAGATGACTTGTGCCAAATTTGTGGCCAAATGTAATTTGTATCTAATTTCGGGATAAATAAGTATATAAGCAGAGCAGGGATTACATTAAGATTGAAAATAGAAATAACCTTAGTTTCGTATGCCCTGTGCTGGCCTGCATCGATTTCGAACTATGAAAAAATAAAACAAAGTGGTGACTAAATAAACAAAATAATTAAACGCGAATTGTTAAATTATTTTGTAAATTATTCAGAAGTCCCTCAGCCAGCGAGCAGAACAAAGTTAATGTTTACTACGCACTCAACTAGTTCTTTGTTTTAGACATGTAAGAAAGCGTAAGAAAAGCAGTTATGTTCGGATTCCATTTATGTTAATATCTGTATTTGACATTTTGGAATATAGATACTTGAATAAGTAACTTAAAAATCCCGATCGCTTAATTATAGCTGCTAAATGCTGAATAATAATCACCTTCTCCTATCAGCTAAATAGGATGAGTTCGTATGGGTGCACAATCACAGTACATCCTAGACCCAAAAACGGCTCTAGGGTCTAGGATGTACTGATTGAATTCAAGAGTACTCACAACTTGAACATTCATTCACGTTTCCGACCACAAATCTTAGTTCACATTTTACATCTTCGCGATGCTCTGCTTGCAAACAGTTTCAATATTTGTGTGTTACTAAAGACATTTGAGAGAAATTCTGTTTAAATTTTTCCGGATTTTACCTTTACATGACGAATTCTGAATTCTGTCGTAAATAACACAAGAGAAACGTCAACGTCGTAAAATATTTGGTCGTCTCTGTGTATAATAATCTATGTGTTAAGTGTTTGTAGATGGTAATAATAATATTATTTACAATAATTAATAACGAGTCGTCACAATTATTGTTTTCCATTTATTCTCGGACTAAATAAAATGACCGTTCAAGAGACGGGAAAGATGGAACCATTTTGCAATTGTAATTCAACGGACAGACCGTTTAAGAGACTAGATCGTAGCAATAAAAGGCTTGAATATGAAGCGGCGTACAAATTTGAACCGAATCACTCCGGCGTGATTGTGTAAATACAATTAGATAACAATTGGAGGAAGCAGGCGGTACATGACAGCGTTTTTTTTTATTATTGGATAGAATGACGAAACGAGCAAAACGATCAGTTCAGCCTCATATTCCCAGTGATTACTACCCTTCTCCAATACCACTTTCAGTACCCTTCAGACCGAAACACAGAAATATTTGCACACTATTATGAAGCAATAATGTAGGCAGAATAACTGACCTGGTGTGGTACCTACCTACCTACCTAGACGGATACCTGCATAGGAATCCTGCCACCAGTTAAGGGCTTTAAAAACATAAAGATTAGTTTTGTTGCATTGGGAATTTGGTTGATTGTAGTTTTGTTGGATCTGCCACTCGCGTTTCATACTGTGAAATGATGTGCTCTTGGCCGACGGCGATAACTACCGAATACTATCGGAAGATATAAACTCGTGTTCGTCGATTAATTCAGCTTTTGATGCAATTTATTTGCATGAACATGAAACGGTTATCCCGAATGCTTTTTTTATTCAAAGGTAAAAAAAAGTAAAGTAAAATTTCAGCCTATAAATTTCCCACTGCTGAGCACAGGCCTCCTCTCATTTCTGAGAGGGTTTTGGAGCTAGGAAGAATCCGCCACGCTTCTCCAATGCGGGTTGGCGGATTACACATGTCTTCGAAATATTTTTTATTTCTCAGACATGCAGGTTTCCTCACGATGTTTTCCTTCACCGCCGAGCACGTGGTAAATCAGCACTTAAAATAACAATTAACAATTTTAGTGGTGCCGGCACTGGGAATCGAACCCAGGTCACTCGCGTACTATGAAATTTAAAACGAGCGTCTAGCCCCTGAGCTACCACGGGTAGGAATTATTTGAGTAAATTTATTAAAAAAAACAACCCGCAGATTCACATGGAGGTATCTATGAGCACTTACTATTAGATGGACTGTACCCTCGTTAGTATTAAATGAATACTGTTTTAAAACAGTTTTTTTTTAATTTATTGATTTTATTAGAAGAACCTCTTTCCTACACAGGCTTCGTAAGAGGCGACTAAGGTATTGCGCCGACAGCTTATATCCGTGCAGAATATCACCGTAATATCCAATGCTGTCACTGTACTCCTCGTGGGATCTCAATGGGGAGTAAGAACTATTCGACTCGTACAAAAATGGCGGTGACGTGGTTTGCCACCCCTCACGTCTTATTTCACGCGGGAACGAAAAGTGAACTATGTGAAAGTTTATTTGTAAATGTTTTAGACCACTCAGACATTCCTTAGTCGTATCCAATAACTCCTTTAAATCTTTAGAACACTCCTTATTCAACTTTTTCTGGTTAAACATACGACTTAATATAAATTATCCACAAATAAACATTTGTCGATAATTATAATAACCTAACTCAACTTTATTTATAACTATATGTGAACGCAAATCAGATGTAAAAGTTGACTCAGTTGTCTTGATAAAGAATGAAAAATTAAAATTATTAAGATAGAGAATTCATTAGACTTTCATACAATCACTTATGAGAGGGTGTGGCTTTTAGCATTTCGGTGCTGGAGCTTACTCTTTCGCCCCATGTCTTAGAGCATTGGTTCTATGATACATGGTTCATACACCGGCGTCTTAGTGGCTTACTACTATGACACGTTGGTAAATTTTTTAGTTAAACAACTTTTGCCAAAGTCGATAATTATCATATAGGGGTGTTGTGAGGAGGCACCATCTATGTGATAGTCACAATAATACTTACTGCTATTGTGGTATTGTGTTTTTAGTGACGTTTATATGAATGAGTTGCATCTGTATCAATACAACTTATGATTCGGGTTGACGGAGGTTTTTTGTAGATGTTTGCTAAGACTGTATAGAGGCCCTTGTGTTGGCGTATGTCTGAGCGATGGTCGTAATGATGCTTGTTGCACCTGTGACAATGCGTCCTAGTGACAGTTGCTTAGATGTCGTTAGTATAATGGTTGCGTCTTGCACTTGGTTTGACTCACATTTTCTTTAGCTTTGTCCAAGTCGGGTCTCTCTATAACGAGACTGCAGACTGTCTGCCCTCCATGTGTTGAATAACAACAATATTAAATAAAGCTCTCAGTAAATTCCCACAAATGAATGATAACTGGAAACTTGGTGGTGGGTGAGACAAACTTGATCGAAATACATAATACTCAACGTCAATTACACAAACCCATTTGACGAATATAATAGAATGCTGATTGCCTGATGGCTGAATGATAATTATAAATGATAAATAATGGCAAAATACATCATTACAATGGTTGGTGGAGCTAATGCGTCTACTTCATGCGGATGGTAGGTGGCGGGAGGAGACTCTCTAGGCTGCAGCCGAAAGCTGCACAACGTGGGACCCCATACCCTTGAAGTGAGCAGTGGACTCACGACGTGCTCTGCGGCAAATTGCCGTGCTGACCTTGTATTGGATGTTGATGCCACACACTCGACATTCATCTACAGTTGCAGCGGTCTGGCGAAGTGATGGCGCGTACGGAAGGCTTTACTAGTTTATTGGGCCGAGTGCTCATAACTGCTCGACGTGTGCCAAATCCATGCGACGTACATTCACGAAGACTGGACTAGCTGTATACTTGTATGATGTAAACACGCATTGACATGCGAGACTTCGGTCTATGTTTGTGCTTACGCACTAGCAAGAGGCCAAGCCCTCTTTTTGCTGGTTCGCCAGTGTTGCTGTGGACTACGGTCCTTTTTCCCGACTTCTTGTCCTGTGTCGGGGGGAGCGCATGGATTGGAAGGCGCTCACCGCACACGGCGGCGAGTTGGAGCCGTGTGCCTTCCCCACATTTTTTTTAATAAAAATGTTGGGGGAGCGATAGCTTGTAGTGTGTTATTAATAATTTAAAGTTAATCATATACAGGTGCGGAATACAAATCTCTTTGCAATAGATATTAAACATTGTGAACCCTTTACAAGAGTATAGGGAATAATAATTAATTAGTATTAGTACACTGTCTTGGACTTGCAGCTTCTCTAGTGAATAAACAGTTTTCCATGATACACCTAAAAGAACAAGTTACTAAAAATAAACACAACGTAGATAAAAGGGTCCTACCTATGACGATCCCAATTAATTAACATATATCATTCAAATGGTCTAGAATGAAATAACCTTTAGAAAAGATCTTGAAAAAGATTAAGTCTATTTTCTGGTCACGTAATTAATTTTATCAACGTGAAAGTTGAATAGTTACAATGTGATAAAGTGCAAAGTGCAAATTCTGCCAATAGTAAACGTTGTGTCACACAAAACATTTTGACGATCTTATTTTAGTTAATTACACATCATAATATGTTATGGTATCAGTGCGGAAATGCGTCTGACGTAGAGGTGATTTTTGTTTTGCAAAAGAGGGCCATAAGATATTTTTATAATCTTGGCTCTAGACTGTCTCTTAGAGATAAATTTAAAGAAATTAATATCTTAACCTTAGCCTATCAATATGTATATGAAAACGTTATGTATGTACATAAGAATATTAATCACTTTAATAAAAAAGTGATGTTCATAATTTAGATACCAGGAACAAGCACAAATTAATAATGCCAGTTACTCGATGTCACAGAGTCAGTAACTCTTTCATTGGGCAATGTATACGTTTTTACAACAAAATCCAAGAAAATGCAGAAATTCTTTTAATTTAAAAGTTCAAACTATTTGTTAAACAAATAAATAGACAAAAAAATTACTGTAAAAATTACTTTACCATGCAGTAACTACTCAAACAACCCATACACACGAAAAGCTGTTGTACCAGAACATAGCAGCCGTTGTAACTAAACGGTGAACTGCGTATATATTTCTTTTCTATAGAAAACAGTGTCAGATGAGCAAATCGTTCACCTGATGGTATATGCAACGTCTGCCCATAACAAATGCTGTGTCACCCAGAACAATTCCCTGCGCAGTGTGGCGCCAATGAGCCCATCACCCGAGACAACAGTTATTAAGTCTTACATGCCCCGTGATTACATTTGCTCTCAGTGCCCTTCAGACCGATACACAGTAATGTTTGCACACGGTATATTTCAATGGTAACTACCGAGATGGATATGCAAGACAGGAATCCTACCACCAGATACTTTGTAGGTAATATCTCAAAAAGTTTTTTTTAGTTTTAGTTTTGCAATATGAATGTAATATTACCTTTGAAGCAGCGGCTGTAAAAGCAGATAGAAATAAAAAAAATATGAAATACGCAGAAGTTACATATTCTCAAAGGGACTGTAATCCCCGGCTGTAATTGAATGTTGATAAATGAACGCATTAAAATCGTAGCTCACTTCGTTTATTAAATTCTAAACCTTCTACCACAAAAGACCTTATTATTCGGTGTTATAATTATTGTGCGTTTCAATTCAGTTTTCATAAATTTTTTGTTGTGTGGTTACGATGCGAAATCCCGGATCCCGAATGAAAGTTTATACTTAACACTTTTTAATGCAGACATTTACTAGTACGTATGTACTTTGCTCCCCTTCGCATTCTGTATCCATACTACCACTGAATCAAGCTGCTCGAATCTCAAACGTACAGCACAGCCTGAAGAGCCACAGATTATAATGAACAGCTAATATCAATACATACACATCTTCGTATGTGTTAACAACGGTGTGACTTAGTGGTCAGCATACATGACTGCTGAGTCTTGGATCCTGCGTTTAAAATTCCAGTCGAAGCCAATATGTATACAGCATCAACATTGTAAGTTTTAAGATCAGTCACATCGGTCGCGCGAGCGTGACTAAAGAGGATCGGAATTTAATTTCTTCTTGTGTGATTTACTGCAACGTCGCTGCCTCAATAAATAGTATTTCATCGTGAAATTATGTTACAGCAACACAGTCATTCTCTTTTGATACTAACGAATGTGAGAGTGACACAGTGGTAGAGTTTCAGAATAGTAAAGCGTAAGAAAATCAAACCAAGTATATGCCAGAGTGGTGGAGGTCTATCTGAAAATTAAAGTCTAAAAGTTCGCAGAATGCCTAGAAATGAATATACATAGGGCACTCTATGCGAAATTCCACTGCAGGGGTGTGGCGCTAGGTTTATGCGTATATATTTCATTACATTTTTACAAGCTTTTTGACCGGTTATTTGGCTCCCGGCCGCAACGTTGCCATTTCTATTTCATCAATTAAATAAGCACTAGCAGATGTCGCTGTAGATCATTTCTTAATACATACTGACTATTTCTATAAAACATTCACATATTCACAAAAACAAAAGAAACGCATATATTTACAAAAACAAATCACAAGTCTAAAACGAAAATGCTTCATAATAGCCCATACGATATACCCATAATAATATTTAATAAGCTAACAAAACAATTTCTAAATGTCGAAAATATTACAATTTTCGTGGTACCGGCATCGCGGATGCAACCAGGGTTACTCGTATACTAAGAATATTTCAAGGCCGGTCCCCAGGGCAAATACGGCTATCAGAAACATGAATACATACTTCTAAATGGATTCTCTCTATAGCTCCTACTAAACTCCTATAAAAAAACTCTGTTACTAAGTCAGTACTTAGTAACAGTTTGTTTTATACACTGGAATAGTATAACATTAAAAAACCAATGACTTGTATAGAGTTCTATAAAAGACTTTTGTTTTATTATACTTTTCAGTTGAAATAAGTCATAAAATGAATTAAGATATGCCTTTAGTGATAATTGAACTCAGGCCGTATATTCTAACACAGAAGTACATTGACATGGCGATCCATATAGTATTATACACTTTTAACAATTTATAATTTAAAATTATAATTTAATTTAACAATTTGTACCAAAGTATTAAATTAATTGAAAATATTTCGGTATTAGTCGAATGCGAAGTTATACCCCATACGAAATGTAAACGGAATACACTTGTCTGACCCTGATTCGGCAGTTGTGAAAGGGTGGGTATCAAATTCTGGACGTATTAAAAGCTTCTATTATAAGCAAATAAAATATTAGAAAAGCTACCAAAATAAGATATGTCAACGTCATAACATTCCGATTTTCAATCACTTTGCCAGACGTGACATAGTTATAAATATATTTACTTCAATACACATTTTTATAAGTACTTATAAAATACTATTGATGCCTGCGACTTCGTCCGCGTGAACATGGGTTTTTTCGATTTCCGGGATAAATAGTATCCTATGTCCGTCTGCAGTGCGCAAGCTGTCTCTTTGCCAAATTTCGTCAAGATCGGTTCTGCGGATGAACCGTGAAAAGTAAACAAAAGAAAAGTAACAAACATACGGGTGGACAGAGTTACTTTCGCATTCATAATATTAGTCTGGATTGTATAGCCCTTTATAATGATACAATGTCAGTCATAAATGTCTGTGCCAAAAATAAAATTAAAAATATATGTCCATATAAAAATAATAAGAGAAAACTGCTATACATACGATGCTTAATCATAAATAAATGTTTTTAGAATTGTTGTCCGTCTGAAGTTTTCCTTATTGTCTGAAAGTTTGTCTCGAACCGGCTCCGAAACGGCTCAACCGGTTTCAACGAAAATTTTAGCAACTGAAACAGGAATGTTAACTTAAATTTTCTTTTATATTTCATTTCGTTATCTGACAGGGTTCAGAAGATATGAATATAAATTTACTATAATTTTTAATGCTTAGAAAGAGAAGACGCACGCTGTGAACCGAATATTACCGTGAAGAACCCAAATGTTGATGCGCAAGTAAGCGCGGTACCATGTCGTACGGCGCAATCATGTGGTCGGCTTATTTTACGCGGAGAAACTGCGGGGCACAGCTAGCCTTAAATATATTTAAACATTTATATAAAATGTATTTATGTTGATAGTAAGAGAACTTAAATACTGTAAAAGATTTCGATAACGCTGAAAAACATCAATAAAACTATTCGAATAAAATTCACAAAATAGTGTCCATAATCTGTAGGATGTCTGTACTTCTTGTTGTGCGCAATGAGATAAACGCACCTGTTATATTCATTGTAGAGAGAAAAGGAAATATAGTATGTTTATTCTACTCGTGACTGAATACCTCGTTCCTTACACACATTTAAGATCGGGATAGTTATCATACTTTTGTAATTTTTAGTTCTTCTTTTACTGTACAGTCTATACTGCCCTGGAACGCCCTCCCCGATGATGTCATGAAAGCTCCTAATAAGATCATCTTTAAAAGATGAATTCGAGAATATTATCTCAAGACAGATCACATTTGACTGATTTGACTAGATGTACTTTAGTCTGTTATTATCGTTAATTATTTTACTTGTAAATATTTTGGTATGTATGTATTAATGTAATTTATATAATTTACCCTTAGTTCAGGGTGTCAACAATAAATAATAAATAAATCAAATATATAGTCTTAACTTAAACTGATTTGTTAGAAGAGCTACTCTTTGTTAGAAGCTTGTACTGAAGAGTTTGTACAACACTCACCTCTGGTGTAACATCGAGGGCAGTGTAAACAGGGTGCAATTACAAACGCCAAGTGGTGTCGACTGTACAGAAGGGGATGTTAGTTGAACAATGTTTGATGCTATGTGAAATGAAATCTGTTTTTGGGTGGAGCCGTCTTTCAGAACAGTTTTAGTCACGATGTCATCTATTGTTTAAAGAGGCTGTCATGGTACAGGGTACCAATAAATATATAAATCGGTACAGGCATGAAGCCTGTATAGTAAAAAACCATTAATAAAATGATTACAAATTTTGAACTGACCGATGTCTGTACATAGGAGTACAAAATAAATAGTAGGGGGTGCCGCGACTTAAGAGAATATACCACCCCATCTCATCCCGTGAGTGTCGTAAAAGTCGACAGAGGGAAAATAAAAACCAAGGAATGAGCAGCAGCATCTTCATGAAACATCTGAATAAATAAACTGCGGTTGCCAACCCGCCTGCCAAGCGTGGCAACTATGGCAAAATCCCCCCAGAATGAGGACAACAAACTTTTGTGGCAATCTATGGGGGAGGCTTATGTTCAGAAGTAGACTAGTGACAGACTGAAATGATGATCATGAATAGGAGGGCTGTTTCTAAGAGCAATAGACATTTATCTTTAGAATTTTTGATTGTCTGTCTGTATATTTGTACGCGCATCACGATAAAACTACTGCACGAAATCGAATACGGTTTTTACAGATGTATTGCTGAAGATCTAACTTTATATCTTGAAGAAAATCATCTCGATACCCCGCCTCGAAGCCGAGTTATTAATATATAAAAAAGCTGAAGAGTTTGTATGTTTGAACGTGCTAATCTCAGAAAATACTTATGCTATTTATATATTGATAGGAAATAATTATTTTTCCATTAGATAGCTCGTTTATTAACCAAGATTATAAGCTACAAAATTGTATTCTCCAACTTTAATGTGTGAGAACAGAAAGTTACCGAGATGGTCCGAAATGTGAATGCTCAGGTAATAAGATACTATGCCGTACGGCGTTTATGATACTCTCATAAAGTGAACATCTTCGAAGGCAACTCACTGTTAAACTTACAAATACAAATTGGTCAAAACTCGAATAAAATGCTGATAAATCGCAACATCCGTCTGCACAGCTAGCTCAACGGTATGCAGTGATAGGACAGCGCAGTTGAATCAGCTGTCAGAGGTTAATGAAAGAAGACAAAAGAAAATAAAGTATTTTTTGTCACAGAACTGTCATGCCTACAATTAACATAAGTTTTGTATCTGCCACGTGTCACAGATTGCGTTGTATACGGAAAATGTATGGGACAATTAATTGTGTTCATAATTTTTAACAAAAATGGATAAAACCAAACTAGTTTTTTGTAAAAATTAAGATATAAGTATATAATATATAAAAAAATAGCTCATAAATTAAACAAATCAGTTTTGTCGTGACCAAGGAGCTGTTAACTCACGACGCTAAATTAATTATACTTTAATTCACACGCAAGAACACGCCACGAAATCTAACGACATCTACTCGATTCCTGTTGGAACTCTATACATATAATAAAATTGTAACTGCCGGATGTCTGTGCATGGGAGATATTTAAGAAAAAATAATATGAGGGGAATTTATGAGAGTCCAAAATAATGAATTTTTGTTTGTCTGTCTGTATGTTTGAACGCTCATCACGCAAAACTACCGCACGAAATTGGATTCGGTTTTCACAGTTTTATTGCAGGAGGTCAAACTTAAAATCATGTCTCATCTTATTACACTACTCCGCCTCATCTGAGTTCCTGTTTCTGGAACTTGATGAAAGTGTTGAGCACTTCGTTCTGAAATTAAGGAACATGATATGGAAAGAAACTCCCTCCCATTTATTTTGTGAATTCTGAAAAAATTAACTTTTTTTATAAAAAAAATAAATTGCCCAATAATGGGATCTTCTGTTTCGGGAGTGTGTTTTATGTGTTTTACTAACATAAAAAGCACATTCAAAAACACCCAAATAATTATTTGTAGGCCATACAAATATTGGTACCGTGCGGGAAACGAACCCGCGACTCGTAGCGCAGAACTCAAACGCTAACCGTGTCTTTTAGGTAGGACTCAAAGTCTCATACAGCGTGTACAGAACGCATGTGCAAGGTTTTGTTTCCAGATACCACCTAGAATGCATGTTACCCCGTTTCTTAACAATGCTAGTCTTCTGAAAATGTCATAGCGCCGAAAACTGCACCTTGCTACCCTTTTGTTTGGAGTAATCACTAATAAAACACCGACTTATTTATATGACAAGCTAGTATGGTACAGTGATCAATCTAGATATCCTAATCGAAATTGTAGCAATGTATTCGTAACCCCTAAACGTAGGACCATGGCATTCAGAGGGTCTTTTAGGTATGCAGCTTCTCGCTGTTGGAACGACCTCCCACCACCTTTGCGTGCCCTGAAAACAATTCGAACTTTTAGGAAGAAACTCTCACTTTATTTAAAATATGATCAAAGCCATACATAATTTTATTCCACACAACTCAAAAAAATTTTTTCCCCTACAATCATCTACGTTTTATGACGTCAACTTTAGTTTATATAACCATTTTAGGATCCATTTACTACCGCGTACTTTCAGTACTTGGCTTATTGGTGGTAGGATTCCTATGTAGGCAGTTGTGAAAACATTAATGTGTTTCGGTATGAATGGCACTGATAGTTTGTACTACTTGGTATATGAGGAAAAAACATGAGTCGGGGTGGTATTCTGTGATCCATGAAAAAGTGCGTATTGGAAGAACAAATAACCGAATAATCAGTGACGGAGCGGAATATCACACGAGCAAAATGCTCTGTAGATTTAGATAAATCGGATCGGCGATATTTGGAAAACCCTCCAGTTTAAAACATAGAAATTCCCTGAGATTAACATTTTTGTTTGGTTGCCTAAATATGTGCTGAGAGGCTGATCTCGATTCGTAGTTTGTAAGAGTTATTTTGCAATATAATAATCGTTGTGCAAATAGAAAGAAAATATACAGAGCTCTGAGATTATAGCTAGCCATTGTTCACGACAAGCTCTTACACACATTACCAATTTCTGAATTGCTACGTAATACTTATTTAGTAACTTAAATTAACAGATTCTACAGCGTAGTATGAAGTCGGACGCCGCGTGGCCTATTAATCAGAGTATCTGCGCTGCAGGTTCTGGGTACGAATCCCTGCCAAAGCCAATATTATAATCATAATATGATTGTAAAACAACATCAGTTCTAGCGTACGCAGTACGATCTGCTTCATAGTTTGTTGCGGTTTCGTATTCGTACGTAATGATTATGTTTTGTTTTTATTATTTATTAACGCCTTATTCTTTGCCGTTGCAGTTGATTATTAACTTTACGACATAACACATGATGGCAACTTCTTTTATTCTTTTGCTACACTTTATATGTAAATTGTATATTCTACTGCACTGTATAAGTAAAAAGCCTTGGTAGCTCAGGAAACTGCGGTAGCTCAGGGACGCTCTCCTTATATTGCATCGTACGCAAGTGACCTGGGCTCGATTTCCGGTGCCGGCACTAAAATTGATAAATGCAAATTTCAACGCTAATTTACCACGTGCTCAGCTGCGAAGAAAAACATCGTGAAGAAACCTGCATGTCTGATAAATAATTCATATTTCGAACACTGTGTTCGCCATCCTGGCGGCGGACTCCTCCCGACTCCAAAACCCTCCCAGAAAGGACAGGAAGCCTGTGCTTAGCAGAGGGACATTTATAGACTGTTACTTCTCTATATGTACATTTAAATTTGAACCCAATTCATGTTTGCCAATACTTATTGTTTTTGAATAAAAGTGTGTTAAATTTGTATAAAACTCAAAGGTAAATTGAAACGCTTTGTTTGGTATTAAATAAATAAATATATAAATATAAATAATAAATAAAATAAATATAATTAATAAAAAAGTGTGGCGTCCGAGCTATCATTCCATATGAATAAGCAACGGAATTGATTTCGTGGGTCCCCGCGCGCTGTGCAATATATGAAGCATATGCTAGATGCTTATATTTTCGCATATTTATATCAAATAAAAATATGCGAAACTCGCTGTTTAGCAATAGGGCCACCTGTTGTACATATTTAGTTACTTTTCATTGTATTTTTATTTATGTGTGCAATAAAGAGTGTAAATACAATAAAATAAATACACACATCTCAAAGGCAGTACTTATTGCAATGGTCTTAAACGAGGATCTTGAATAATTTAATTAAAAACACGAGTTGTTTAGGGTTGGTAAGCAAGTCTTATTATTATAGTTATGTTCTTGAAAGTGATGACAAAACTATGTTTTTAACCAATTCGGAATAAAGCGATCCTTCGTGATTACAATTCTACTTTAATAAAGTTGTAAAATAAGTAAAAGAATATTTTATTTGTGAGCTTGTAGGTTCGTTATTATTAATAAATACGAAACTAAATACTTACATCCAACTTGCGTTAGTTACAGGCTGTATTATGGTTAAGCTTACTACGCAGCAATCCTTGTATCTTCAACACTTCCTAGGACAACAGTACGCATGAACTCTTACGGCACGTTGTATAATACTCGCAGTTGACATTAACTTTCAGTAACTGGTCTACCGCCCCATCTCATCTCGTGACCGTCGTAAAAGTAGACAGAGGGAAAATAGAAACGAGTAGATGGCAGCAGCATCTTCCTGAAACATCTTAATAAATAAACTGTGTTTGCCAACCCGCCTGCCATGGCAAAAAAAAGTAAAGTAAAGTTTCAGCCTATGAATGTCCCACTGCTGAGCACAGGCCTCCTCTCATTTCTGAGAGGGATTTGGAGCTAGGAAGAATCCGTCACGCTGCTCCAATGCGGGTTGGCGGACTGCACATGTCTTCGAAATATTTTTTATTTCTCAGACATGCAGGTCCTCACGATGCTTTCCTTCACCGCCGAAAAACTTTTGTCGCAATCGATGGGCGAGGCCAATGTTCAGCAGTGGACTTGTTATAGGCTGAAAAGGGGACAGTTCATAGTTTTTGTTTCTTGTTGATATATCCAACAGTTACGCATTATCGTAAACTATCCAAATATGTTTTAGTCGTAGTTATGTATGCAGTGCGTTTTGTCTATATGTACGTTCGAACGGTATTGTTTGATCAAACACGCCAGTACACAGATGCCAGAAGTCAGTTAACTAACAATGTAGAGTGCTGTTTGTGTTTCTGCGTCTGCTGTACCAAATGCGATTTTGCAACGATGTCACATTCGATTGTAGCTCCCGAGTGTGAACACAGAGTAAGTTGTGCATTCAACGTGTAGTCACTATACGCAACGCAGTTGTAGATGTCGTTTAACGAGAATATGAAGTATGTGTTATATGTATTAACTATAAACCAGAAAGACGTTAGATTAATGGCTTGGGGAGGGAATTCAGCAATCGTTTTATTACAATGTCGTTAGGAGTAGACAAATTATTACGATAAGAAGAGCCATTGACTAGTGTCACTCAGGACATTCGTTACTACGCTAAGCAGACGGATTTTCGATCGCAATACCTTACGCTTCGAACCTTGGACTCTGCAACCCGATACAGCTCGGTGTTTTTTTTGGATCATACACTTGTCACGATGGCCATTCCAACATAGGCCGATAAGTGGCCGGCAGAGTAAAAAAGCAATTACCTCTTTCCTACCGAAGTGTGGTAAGAGGCGACTAAGATATTGTATGGACAGATATATTATGTGGACAGAATAACACCATAATATGATATGGAGAGTAAGAATATTGTAACTCCTAACAAATGTCGGTCCTCCACCTGTCACGTCTCGTTTCTCGCGAGAGCGTAAAGTTGGCCAAGTGAGTGGCCTTTGTCTAACCCCTATATATGGAAAAAAGGCGTGACTGTATGTATGTACGTATTCCAACATCTATCAGAAGCAATGATATTTTCGAAGTATTTGCTTTTAGTTGAATCTTGAGTTCTAACTCATACACGCATTGTGCTTGTACTAAGGTACATATTCATTAGGATACTGCATTAACACTCATAATTTGAAACCGATTTATTTATAGGATAAAATAATGATAATTAACGGTAAAATTGATGTATAATGACTGTAATTAAATCCATTAGCATTCAATTAATTCCATCCATTGTCGTGTGGTGGAGGCTTAAGAGTATCTACCCCCATCACATCCCGTGGGTGTCGTAAAAGTCGACAGAGGGCCAATAAAAACCAGAAGATGGGCAGCAGCATCTTTCTGCAGCGTCTGAATAAATAAACAGCAGTTGCCTACCCGCCTGCCAAGCGTGGCAACTATAGCAAAATTAGAACTTTTGTGGCAATCTGCGGTGGAGGCCGAGATATAGCAGTGGACTAGTGATTGGCTGAAGCGAAGTGTGAAATACATTAGCGTCATATCGCCACACAATTAAATATAATTTTATAGGCGTGAATATCATTTAATTACCTACGTGAAGTTAGCAACTGACTTTACAATAATACATTTTTATGACTTCTAATCGATTGTACCAGGTTTGTACATATAGCGACATCTATGTCGCCACATGAGAAGCTCAAGAAATATTTCATACAATCTATAATCGCGTTATGAAAGTTTCCTGAGATTGCGAACCATATATACAACATCTAAATGTTACTAGTAGGAGGAGACCCCAGATCAGACCACTCGATCTGGCGGGTAGCTACCCTTTTCCTTGGCAATATCATCCGCCAAAATGGTGACCCCGGTATGAACATTCCGCAGCCAGCTTCTCCGAACCACAGCAATAATGTCATCGGCAGCCATCGCAGTCACAGCAACAAAGACTACTGTCGGCACAACGCGTGCTTCCTAGTCTCTAAGCCACAGAGGATCAACGGCGGCCCCTTCTCCTCAGGCTGACTCCTGCAGCATCAACACTTGTCTCCATACGTCTCGAAGCACTGAAGACCTGGACAGAGGTTCACCGCAACGCCAGACTGCACCTCATCGCCTGACGTCACAAGTTCTCCACGCTAACCTACGACTTCCAGTCTCAGCGGGGGAGTGTTGTAGCGACATCTATGTCACCACATGAGAAGCTCAAGAAATATTTCATACAATCCATAATCGCGTTAGGAAAGTTTCCCGAGATCGCGAACTATATATACAACATCTAAATGTTACTAGTAGGAGGAGACGTCCTCCCCAGATCAGACCACTCGATCTGGCGGGTAGCTACCCTTTTCCTTGGCAATATCATTCGCCAAATATAGATACCGGATTGTCTCACTCATCATACAAAATACTGCGGTTATGGGCTGCTTATTTATGCTTGTATTCAATGAAAGCGTGGTACCTATACGCTGCAAACAGTACCTAAAGTTATAGTTAGCTCAAGTCTAACTGTACTGTTAAATATCAATTAACAGTATGCATAATGTTAATAGAATACACACAATTATATTTTCCACGCTCCACAGTGCCCGCTGTTACATAACGTTGCTTATTTCATTGTTATTTGCTTCCTTTACGTTCATAAAAGGTCGAAAATGATTACGTAATCGCTATAAAAGTACTGCGTATTGAGACGCTTTTATTAAGATAATCATTCCCTTTTAAAAATAACTTCTATTTAAAATACATTAGAACAATTTGTATAATTAAGGCAAGTAAATGACACCGATGTGCCTTCTGTGACTGTCTCTTACAAAAACGGTGTCAGATACAAGGACCCGCAACATGTTGTATTGTTTTGTCTGTTTGTATGGCATACATACAGAGAGTCACGCCTCTCATCTTCATATTTCCATTTGAGATGATCCTGACACGCCTCTTTCGCTTCTTCTACTTTCATTAGTGTACTTTAGACATAGCCTTTCTCTAAAACGACTTCGATCAGCGACCACGTTGACCCTTTCCAGCTTACCCATTCACACTCGTTTGTATGAGTGTGGTTTTATGAGAAGGCTTTTGTATGGCCTTTCCCTAAAACGACTTCGATCTGATCGAGTTACGTTCGCCTACATCAACCCTTACCGGCTTACCTATTCACACTAGTTTGTATGAGAGTGTATTTATGAGAAGGCTTTCGTATGTTGAGTGATAATATTGTAATGTATTTATTGCTATTAATGAAAAGGCTATATGCTGCTCCGCTGTCTCTGTTCTTGTGTATTTAAGTATATAATAAAAAACAAATGGTTGAGGAAAATGTAATGAAACTAATAAAAAAAATAGAATTGAACTACCTAGTCTTTACACACGTGTCTTATCTTCTGAAGGCATTATGTTATATATTTCAAATTTTAATCAACATGCATGAAATACTTACAGATATTTCCTAAACAATTAAATATCGACTTAATAACTACTCACGACTGTAATTGCTTTTATTGTAAAATACTTAAATTACACATTGCCGTCCAAGTGCCGTACAGTGATACTCCGCATGAAAGCGGCCTTTAATTATGGAGCATTTGGTGCAAATGACATTTATAATATCACAACTTGGAAGGCTTCTGGGAAATAGTACGAAGTAATTGCTCCGATAAATACCGCCCGGCCCCTGACCTATCACGGCTCATGAACAAAACATACTAAAATATTGTTATAAAAAAACGGAAGTCTTCCTGATATAAATTTTAAAAACTTCGACATACAGGTAGCACTACGCGCAAAGATTAGAAAATCGGCAGGCGCAGTGGCTATGCTTGTCTTCTGCACATTTTGTTACGGGCTCGATTCCCGTACTGACCACGTGGCCTAGCGGTCACTAGGCCTCACTGCTATCACGGGTCCCGAGTTCGAATCCTAGAAGGATTCAATATTTGTGCAAATACAAAATGTTATTTTTCCGGTTTGGTTGGGTTATGATTATCCTTGTGCATCTGACGCTGTATCCCAGCCTACCTACGATCTTATCATAAGAGCGTTACATCGGACGCCGGTAGTTTTTTTTTTATTGTATAAAGTAACGAAAGGAGCAACACGTTCACCTGATGGTAAGTGCAACGTCCGCCCACGACAAATGCTGTGTCACCCAGAATATTTCTGTGTGACACCACACTGCGCCCGTCACCCTGAGACATCAGTTCTTAAGTCTCAAATGCCCAGTGATTACGGTAGCTCACAGTGCCCTTCAAACCGAAACACACTAATTTTGCGCACCAGTAACGTTTAAGACGAGTTTGTGTTTTTCGAGTACGCTTGTAGTACAATTATATACCACGTACATACAGCATTTTTTTTATTGGATTTAGTGATGAAACGGGCAAAACGTTCACCTGATGGTAAGTGCAACGTCTGCCCATAACAAATGCTGTGTCACCCAGAAAATTTCTGTGTAACACCACACTGTGTCCATCACCCTGAGACATAAGTTCTTAAGTCTCATATACCCAGTGATTACGCTAGCTCACAGTGCCCTTCAAACCGAAACACATTAATTTTGCATACTACTGCTTCACGGCAGAACAACTGGCCCTGGGGTGGTACCTACCTAGACGGATTCCTGCATAGGAATCCTACCACCTGTAAATATCATAACGACAGCTACTGAGCCGTCAGTACGACGGTCGTTCAGTCATCAAACAATATTCTCAAAAATGTAGAACAAAATATTTAAGGCGACCATTGACGGGTATATCTACTTTTGGTAGGATTTCTAAGTAGAAATCCGATTAGATAGGCCATTTGTTCTGCCGTGAAGCAGTACGCGTGAGCGTGATCGTGTAACTGCTGTCCTACCATATGTCAGAGGAGTCACGGACAAGATTGGCTACATCTTGAATATTTTTCAAGCCGCCGAAGAAGATAAGTCAGTTTTTATCATCTATAAGGTGTAAAAACTGACGCCGTGTGGTGGCGTGTGGTGGCGGCTCGTTAAAAGAATACCACCACTCCATCTCATCCAATGGATCTCGTAAAAGGCGAGTAAGGAATTAAACTGCACTGTGCACCCAACAGCGCATGTGGAGTCTCTGAGTACCCCTTACGGGATACAGTCGTGGTCTTATGTATGTATGTATGTATAAGGTGTAATGTTCCTCTACAGGATGCAGAAGTATACAAGTTAGATTATGAATGTGGTCTCTCTTACATAGGACAAAAAAAAAGATCTATAAAGACACGGGTAAAAGAACGCCTAGCTCACGTGAAGCATCGACGCTCTACGAAGTCTGCAGTATGTGACCACGTTCTGGATCACCCCAACCATTACATCAGATTTGATAGACCACGAATGATTGCAAAAGAACACCGATTCATACCAAGGATGATTCGCGAGCCTATTGAAATTGACGAACATTCAATAGAGAAGATGCTTGAGGTACTAACAAACATCTTCTCAAGACTTTTTTTTTTTAATTTATTTTGGCAACCAACAGTCATGTACACAAAAATAAATTATGAAACAGTTTTCTTAAAACTATAGACATACAGAGCCTATAAGACGATTTGGTTAAATGAAAAAAACAGGGTTACATGGTAAGACGCAAATTATACACAACAAGAATCTGTAGAATACAATGTTAGAAAATTATAAAAATGGTAAGTCAGACATCAATTTCACGCAACGTATTGGCTAAATCTACTCTTAGTGTACTCAGAGATTAGTTAAATAAGTTAATATTAATGAATTCTTCATTGTATGTGTCAGTGGAACGGTGTAAGAAGGAATTACGAGTATATCTTTTGTGAAAATGCGAAGGAACAAAAAGGGAAAGTTTACGTGAGCGGCGCACAGGTAGACGGGCACGAGCCATAAATGTCACCTAAGAAAGCAACGTGGATGAATCGATTGAGTTATTTAATATTTTAGAAAAAAAAATTATATCAGACTTCAAGACACTGTACGCTCTTTCTGCGTAGATCGAACCATAAATAATAAATAAAAGCTGAAGGTCCTCCGGGTTAACTATGAAAATGGGACATCTGTCACCTCAGTCCCCCCGTGACCATGGGTGCTGTAAAGCACCATAAAAGTTGGGTTAGAAATAGTTTAAAAGTTTTATTAAAAATATAATTTAGGTCAAAAAACATGAATATTTTTACGTGGAGTATTTTGACCCATTCAAGCGAGGAAACTTTAGACTAAATCGGTCCAGCATTATGAATAATAAATATTTACTCACTCGAGATTTTCCCCGTGAAATCATCATCTAGAAAATATTATTGTTCATTCGGCAAGGTGACCGCTGTACATTTATATCTATTCTATAATATGACTACCATTTATTTTTGGTGACGGTATGAAGTGAGCATCGCAGAAGACTTTCGCTTTCTTTAAATTCTACGGAAATGTTAATATTACTTGATCATCACACAAACATAATGTTATAAATATCATTACTTATAATTGTTATAAATGATGTGACAATGTGAGATCAGCATTGCAAGAGCTTATAAAATTTCCACAACGAGTACAAACATTAGAAAGAAACCACAGCGTCAGTTATCCGATTAGTACATACGTCCTTAGTGTACTCGGTAACATTGTACAGTGACAAATGAACTGTCTGCTAATGACCGTGCTACTGAGTACTGACGTCATCACTCAACGTCGGTGACGCTACTACGGCGCAAGTATTTATTGCTTAGTTAGCTGCGCGATACGCAACGTAGACGTTTTCTTGTATCTTTAGAATATGGGGCAAAAATCCTGTCCCTTTTTAATTTTAGAATTACTGTAAATTGTAAGTGTTAATAAAGACGCAACAATATTTATGATATTGATAATGATGACCCACGATGAAATAAGCAAATACGTTAATCGCCTAAAGAGTATTGGCAGGAAATCAAGTGAATGGGGCTCTGCATAACTTTATGTGTAGCCAGAACGTATCTAAAAAGGCACGACTGGCTGTACATAGGGGAGTTCAGTACGGGTGATAACTTTAAAATGGCGGAAATAAAACTTTACGCTTTTAAATAAAGGTACTGGGAGTACTGGTCTCCACACTTATGTATGGTAGTGAATGCTGGATCTGGCAGAAGAAGCATGGAAGTAGGATTAACGCTGTGGAAATGAGAAGTTTGAGAAGTATAGCTGAAGTAACTCTGATTGACAAAGTGAGAAACAGCGTGATAAGGGAACGTTGCGGTGTGGTTGAAGATGTAGTGAAAAAGATAGGGAAAGGCATGCTTAGATGGTTTGGACACGTAGAGAGGATGAATGAAAGGAGATTGACGAAACAGATTTATGAGGCAAGTGTGAATGGAAAAGCCGGTAAGGGTCGACCTAGGCGTACGTATCACAATCAGATCGGTGAACTTTTGAGGAAAGGTCACGTTAAAAGTACCCGCAACCGACGAGCGTGTGTGAAAACGCTAATGAAAGTAGGAGAAGCTAAAGATGTGTGTCAGGATCGTAGCAAGTGGAAAGATGTGGTCTCTGCCTACCCCTATGGGAAAGACGCGTGACTGTATGTATGTATGTATGTATGTTAATCGCCTTCAATGTTGCGTATAATATGCCAACATGATATTATAGGAACTTCTATTGTTTCTTTTATATTTAATATTTTTTGTTAATATAACGTACAGTTAAATACGAGTAAATATATATGTTCTTAAATAATTACTGGTGGGTATGCCTAGGTATTCTTAAGCAGGAATCCGTCTAGGTAGGTACCACCTTTGGGCCTGCAGTGAAGCAGTAGTGTGCAAACATTACTGTGTTTCGGTTTAAAGAGCACCGAGAGTTAGTGTAACAGGGCATATGAGACTTAAGTACTGATGTCTCGAGGCGATGGGCACAGTCAGGTAACACACAGAAATATTCTGGGTGATACAGCATTTATTATGGGCGGACGTTTTAACCATGAGGTGAACGTTTTTCTCGTCTCGTCAGAGTCTCCAACAAAAAAAGTAAACAAATTACTTTCTTTTGACGTTGAAATTACAGCAATTTGAACCCAGCATCCACGACTTTGTAGGCTGGTAAGATCACCAATGAACGTCATAATCATCAATATAGTATAAATAATAATAAATAATAATAAGTATTACTATCTCTTACCATCTATGACGACATAGTAATTCAATCACATTATAGCTGATATTGTAATATTTATTTTCTAGTGTGACACTCGTAACGTCCATGTACTCTTTTTAATGTAAGTACATAAGTGCTCCACAGTGCTCTTCTAACCGAAACGTAGTGAGGTTTCCACACAACTGCTTGAGGGCGAAATAACTGGCCTTGCTGTGGTTCCAACCTAGTTGGACTCCTGCAAACTACGAGTTAAAGACTGTACCTACGAGTACCTCGTCAGATGTTTGTGTTTGTTTCTATATATTATGCAATTGTTTAGAGTTAATCGATATTTACATAACACTGTAAAATTATAAATGTCAATAATAAGACCAATCCCGTGCAAATATATCTTTCAATGTACAGGGCCCATTGCTCGAAATAAATCTGCAAAACACTTCTTGTTTTGTTTAAAATAATAGCTGGAGTATTTTTCTTTAATGTCTCATGAAATGCGCCCCGAAGTCATAAATGCGCTTTAAAATAGAAAAGTTGCTTAATATTCTGTCTCTGGCGTACAATTTACGTCGGTGAGCATTACGGATACAGCTAGGCGGAGTTCGCGTTAGCTATATCTTCTTTAACTGAGCATAATGATGTCTTTACCGTCGTAGCCGGATTCTAAAATGTAGTTCAGGATTTATTTGAACGATTTTTGTGACACTGAATTTCACGTTTTTAATATTTTTCTTGTAGAGAGTGAGACAGAGCTGTTTGTTTCAGTGTCTGATCACTCAACAGTGATTGTAAGGTTGTAAGGGGACAACCAACACAACTAAACCCGAAAACAAACTATATGTGCACAGAGGTTGGTCCTCACTGAGATTAGAACTAATAACCCGCTCCGTAGTAGTCCGGTACTAGAACCATTAAGCCACATCGTCGTCAAAGACTACTTAATCATAATAACATTAACTTTTAAACATATCACTACAGAGTTCAGGCATCCCCTAATTTTGAGATTTTATTCAATATTCTAAGTAGCGTTTCCAGGTTTATTACAAGAGCTAATGACAAATACACTGTTTTTAGTAGGTCAGTGGATAAGTACTTGGACATTTTGGTTTCATTTAGAATTTTTCATAATGTTCTGGAAGCATCAATCAAGGGCGCGTCATAAATTCAAAATGGAACCTCGTTAGCTACGTGTGACTGCTTTACGAGTGCATTTGGATCGTGATTCAACATCGAGGTTGGACGTAGTTGTGTCTGGATCACAAATCCCAACCCGCGACCCGTGACCCGGAAGCCAAGAGCTTAGCCACTCCGCCAACTAAACCGACAAAAACTACTTATACTATCAAGTTAACTGTAAACTCGTCATTATGTAAACTCTTTTTTTTTCTTAAAATACGCACAGAAATATTTTTTCTGTGCCGTGCGAACATTTCTAAGACATATTTTACACATCAGCACAACACAACCAGACCCGAAGACCCACAGATGTTTTTTCCCAAACGTTAATATAACTTTCTTAATAAAATCTGTAGGTTATTCCAATTTTATTTTTTATCCTTTATGATAATGATTATGTTTATAAGAAGTTTCATTTTGTTTCTATTTTGAAAATGAAATTGTGAAATTGGTAATGGATATAAAAGTGGTTTATTGTTAATGTGGCCTATAGACGTGTTCATCTACTCAGCATATAAATATGCATCGCCACCCAGATTAAATGAGATGGAATGCCTTATTGCCGTTGAGTTCTCGATTTGTGTATAACGCTCCTTTCGGACAAACTGCCTGATTTATTTGATTATGTTAGTCAGATATTGGTATATTAATAAATGAAGTTTTATGTATAATTAAATAATTTGTGGTATTAATACATACATCCATAAGATCACGACTGTATCCCATAAGGGGTAGTCAGAGACTGGGCACTCACTGCAAAAACAGATGACTGCCACAATCCACGTTTTACCAAAACAATATAATAAAATAATAATGCACTTGGTGTGATAGGCGGTGAGCCCATCGCCACCATGCGCTATTGGGTGCACAGTGCAGTTCCTTACTCGCCATTTTACGAGATCCATTGGATGAGATGGAGTGGTAGTATTCTTTTAACGAGCCGCCACCACACGGCAATATTACGGCGGTATTAATAAAATATAGAAAATAACGTAATATTATATCCAAATACAAATATTAATTTGTGAAACGCTTATACTTTTGTTTGTAATGAACCAAGTTATTCACAAGAAATGTGAATGTTTCTTCGTTCAGTTTTGTTTCTTCAAAAGTTTCTTGATTTTAAAACATCTAGAATTTTTGATCGAGGGATAAAAATTTAAATGTTTATTCTCACAAAAATGTATTTTACTAGCTATCCGCCCCGGCTCCGTACGGAAAATAGATATAGAAAGATAAATTAGTACTATATTTGTACAAATAGAACAACAACAATTCCTTACACTAACATTTTTTGTGGCGACTATTCTCTCCGGTTGCTCTGTAGCTGGTCAGGTAAGATTGGGTTATTTTACCAACCCCTCCGAATGGATTCTCCCCTTGTCATGGCGGGGTGGGGGGGGGGGGGGGCTTAGTAACCGAGGCAACACGGTGAAGCTAAGTGGAACCCGGCAAAAATATAACAGAGTTGCGGTGAATCAAGGACGCATGCTATATACTAACCGACCACGAGAGGAAATGCCAGGAAAACAAACTCTCAGAAGCACCAATCTTCCCTGTCTCCGCGCTGGATCCGGTCTGTGGCTCCGCCGCCGTCACTTCCACCATGGAAGATAGGGAGAGCGGCGCAACGTAATACGGTCACGTCGCTCCCTCTTCGGCCCCATCACTCCAGTATTGTAGTTTAGTACAGTATGCTCTTCAAATGCTAGGTAATCTACACCATTTTATATTTTGTATGCGGATCTTAGCAAAAAAATGTTTGCATAATAAATTGTTTACAAATTTTTACATTGCTCTTAACCTTTCAAAAGTTTCACGGCATTATGAAAACTTTGCTCTTTGTTACTGTTAAGTGGAATATGCCTTTATGAAAAATGAAACGAAATCCATTCATCAAAACTTCGATAAACTTGCGTAATCAATGTAATGTGAAATATTAGCAAAAAGATTTTCTTTTAAAAACAGTTTCTATTAAATAGTTAATGAAAGTTTTTTGTTTGTTTTATTATTTGGTATGGCGATAAAAACTTATAATAAATTTAAAATTCTGACAAGAAGTAGACGTATGAATGAAAGGTGGTACCTTTCATCAATAGAATTTACACACAATCCATTGCTGGACGTCGGCATGTGTCTATAAGTTACTTCTTATAAGTGGACACCATCTTAATTATCTCTGGATAAACGGATAAGCAATCGTAGTGTTTTACTGGTGGTATGATTCCTATGCAGGAATCCGTCAAGTCCACCCCATGGCCAGTTATTCTGCCGTGAAGCAGTAGTGTGCAAACGTTACTGTGTTTCGGTTTGAAGGGCACTGTGAGCTAGCGTAATCATTGGGCATATTAGACTTTAGAACTGATGTCTCAGGGTGAACTGATGTCACACAGAAATGTTCTGGGTGACACTGCATTTGTTATGGACAGACGTTGCACTTACAATGCGGTGAACGATTTGCTCGTTTCATCACTAAATACAATAAAAAAAGACACTTCGCGCCCGTGACGTTAAAGCACGTCAGTGGATATCTCAGGATTAAGTTTACTTACAGCCCAATCTCAGTTGGGTCTCAAAGTGACGAGCGCAGAGAAGTGCTACGTAAAAGTGTTCTGAGTGACACAGAATTTGTTACAGACAGACGTTGCACTAACCGTCAGGTAAACGTTTTTCTTGGCCCAAATGAACAATATACTGAGGCCTCAAATACTCTAGAAGGTGACAGGCTCTAACGTCTGTTATAACGATCTGTCTGCCAAGTGTGGCTGTTATAGTAACATTTACTGGTAATACCATTCGTGTACAAGAATCCGCCGGGCTAGTACAACCGCTGTACCAATTATTCTGCGGTCAAGCAGCGGTATGCAAAGACCACTGTGCCTTGGTTTGGAATGCAATGAAGCTATTGTACTTTTAAGTCATATGAGGTTAAACAACCCATATCTCATGGTGACCAGCGCAGTGCGGTCCTACACAGAATTTTCCAGTGGAAAGACGTTTGCACCGCACTGTTATGTGCAGGCGTGACACTCGTACCATCAGGTGAATGACATGCTCGGCTCGTGGCTTACTTACTTAAAAAAATCTCCAAACTTGGACGAGGCCTATTTCCAAGTGGACCACTTACAGCGTATGCACTATGGAAGAGTATTTTTTTTCTGTTTCTTTTAAAAACGATTCTAGGTCACTAACTAGGATTTTTCCTGTACCGTAGGCGCCATTTACAGGAATAAATTTCACATGCACGACAAAACTAGACCCAAAAACCAACAACCAGCCATTTGAAAACATGCGGTGTAGAAGTCAGATACTCTGACTCAGACGTTCAGATCTTTGATCAAGAATCCACCTGCGTTTAAAGTCTGTTAGATTTTATATACTCTAAAAATGTGAAGGGGAGGTATAAAAACAAAGACGTTAAATAATTTACAAAACTGTATATAATTTTTTCTAATTTTGTATAAAGTAGTCGTAGTCCAAATAGTCTCGTTACATAATGATTAAAAAAACTTGCAGTATAGAGTAAAGTTAATTTGCAGTTGTGGTTCAGTAATACTGAACCACAACTGGAAAATTATCTAAATTATTAATTTTGCGCTGAATTTTATAACCAATTTTCTTTCTCAATGTTCACTTGTGTAGCAAAGAAGTATTAATAACAAGGCGAAATGCGTGATGGGATCGATGGCTCTGGGTATGGTGGGACACATGAGTAGCACGGAGATGGTAGACAGGGTTCTGGACAAGGCGGTATGCAGGGACAGTAGCAAGGAGACGTTGGGCTAAGGGGACATGGTTTTGGACAAGGTTCAGGGCATGGTGGACAAGGTGAAGGGCAAGGTGGTATACACAGAGGTGGTGTATACACGTAGGCAGGTCCGATGCAAGGAGGGATTGGTCGTGGGATGCAAATCGACGGTCGAGAAAAGCAGGGTTCTCCTGGTCTTCCGATGCATACTGTAGCCCCAGTTTCAGTTTTATAGCAGCGCCAGGGTGCTGCTGATGCGTACCCAAGAAGAGCTGCAAGTGTCAAAGTATAAATAAAGACAACGTTTTATTATGTTCGGTTCAATAAGATATCAAATTCTACATCATCGTATTTCGATAAATCTAAACCAAATTATTTTTATATTTACCGATCAGAATACCTTTTACCGAATTATATGTCCCGGTTTCAAATTCTAGGTTAAAATTAATATTTTTACTAATTTTACGGATTTTAAAGCGTTTAATTTTATTATTTATAACCCGACGTTTCGAGTGCTTTACATTACACATGGTCACGGGGGGACTGATATGACAGATGTCCTGATGTCATAGTTAACCCGAAGTACCTTCAGCTTTTAATTATTATTTTTGGTCCAATCTACGCAGAAAGAGCTAACTGTGTCTTGAAGTCTTGCAGTGGTATGCTTGGTTTTTGATTTAATTTTATTAATTATGGGATCCCAAGCTGGTGGTAATACCCAACCATCTTCTCTATTAAAATTAGGATGTTTTTTAATTTCAATGGCCTCGCGAATCATCCTTGGTAGGAATCGGTGTGATGGTTGGGATGATCCAGAATATGGTCACAGACTGCAGACTTCCTGGAGCGACGGTGCTTCACATCAGCTATATGTTCTTTTCCGCGGGTTTTTACTGATATTTTTGTTTGCCCTATGTAAGAGAGACCACATTCAAATCCCGCTTGTATACTCCTGCATCTTGTAGAGGGATGTTACACTTGACAGATGGTAAAAACTGACTTATCTTCTTCGGCGGCTTTAAAAATTTTTCTTATGGAAGCCCGCTTCAAGATACAGCCAATCTTGTCCGTGGCTCCTCTGACATATGGTAGGACTGCAGGTACACGCTCGACTGTGGCCGGCATCACTCGGTCACTGCGACGAAGGCGCGGAACCCGAAGCTTGATGTCTTACAAAACTTGCTTGTCATGAAGAAGCTCGGCGGCCAGGTGTTTATTGTCACAGATCCCTTGTGCTCTCTGAAATAAAGATTTATCCAAGGCAGCTAAATGTGAAGGATGGTGGTGAGATTCACCGTTTAAATACCTATTGGTATGGGTCTTTTTCCAATAAACTGTGTGACTCAAGGTGTTATTAGGATTTCTAATTACTAAAACATCTAGAAAAGCTAAATAGTTATTTGTAAATTGTATACTCCATTGTAAATTGTATTTTAGAATTTATGGAGTTAAGGTGGTCTAAAAATGCAGTGACTTTATCAGAAGGTAGAATTGTGAATGTATCATCTACGTACCGCTTGTAGAACCTTGGATTTACTGGAGAAGTACGGATGGTTTTCTCCTTAAAGTCTTTCATGAAAATGTCAGCAACAATGGGAGATACTGGGGAGCCCATCGCCACACCATCTACTTGCCGGTAGTATTGTTCCTTCCACAATAGATAGCCAGTTGTAAGGCAATGTCTAAGTAATTCTACATGTTCTACTGGCATGATGTTCTCTGTTAGCTTCCTAGTTACAATTGAGATGCAGTCTTCAACAGGTAGGCATGTAAATAACGACTGGACATCAAAACTGACTTTTTCATTGTCAGTAAGGCCGTGTAGGTCTTTTATCCACTGACAAAATATTAGGAATCCTTTGTGTGTGCTTTTGTGCGTCCTCTTAGTGGGGAGAGTATTTTAGCCACCTCAGTCTCCCGTGACCATGGGTGCTGTAAAGCACTCGAAACGTCGGGTTATAAATAATAAAATTAAACGCTATAAAATCCGTAAAATTAGTTTCATTTAAATGTGTAGTGTTCACGTAAATCTAAGAAATCATTATCACTGTAAATTATTAGTTTCACAACACGCCTAAGGTTAACGCAGGTTGGTACTCTTTCCCCCCCGAATGGGTTCTCGCCTTGTCGTGGCGGGGGGGCTTAGTAACTGTGGCTTGGTCACCCACGGTGAAGCTAAGAGGAACCCGGTCGGCCTGTTGCCTCAGGCTGACCCGGGGAGGTCGCTCCGAGTGGGCTACGCAAGCCCACTCTGGATGCGAAGGGGTGGCCTGCTGGGGGGAGCAGTACGCTGCCGTCCGCAGCCGAGGTGGAGTCGCGGGGGAAGAGGAGTGTAGGTGTATCGTTGCCTCTCTCCCTGTCCTCCGCGACTCTGGCGGGGCCGTACCGCGGATGCGGTGTTGGTGTACTGCTGGGGGGAGGAGTGAGTCGGCAATGCTCACCCTGCCCTTCGCAGCCGTGGTGGAGTCGCGGGGGAAGAGGAGTGTAGGTGTTGCGTTGCCTCTCTCCCTGTCCCCCGCGACTTTGGCGGGGACGCACCGTAGTTGCGGCGGTGGGGGCCGCTGGGGAAGAGGAGTGTTGGTGTGTCGTTGCCTCTCTCCCTATCCTCCGCGGCCGTAACGTGGTTGGCGACGGAGCCACAGACCAGATCCGTCGCAGGGGCTGGGAAGACTAGTGCTTCCGAGTGCAAGTTTCCTGGCCCCGTGGCCTCAGCGTGGCGGACTCGGGGGGGTCCGTTGCGCACAGCAAAGAGAGGCCGTGTTGGAAGGCGCGTCGCGTGTTCCGGCGCGCCTTACTAGTAAAGAGACAAGAGAGGATTGTCCTTTCCCGAGGAGGGGCTGCCGACGATAGGCGGCCGGCGCCGGTGGGGTCGCGGATGTGTGCGTGAGCGTTCCCGTGGCCCTGCCAACATGCGGCGATGGCGGAACACCATGGGGTTTTAATCGGTGCAAGTCCGACATAACCCGTTCTTCCCCCCGTGAAGGCGGGTATGCGTTAGGCATTTTCCCATGTAAAAAAAAAGGTTGGTACTCTTTATTGCTTTAGGATTTCTATTCGTTAAGTTAAGTTGAGTTTAAAAATGTGTCTCCGTGTTCGCACTGCCACTTACAGTAAGTATTATTATATATCCTGCAACGTTAACATTCCCTTGAAACCTAACTGTTGCCATAAACTTTATGTGCACTATTTACTTTGCTGTAACATCTTTTTGGAAAAAGACTGATCATCGGGTAAAAATGATTATCAAATAAATTGTAATACTTACCGAATACGAACAGTGCTGAGATACCCATAACTGTCGACGGTGACTTCAATAACATCTGTTTGCACACCTTTTATAGTTAAAACTGGATGAAGAAGTTTGTATGTTTGATGCTTTGTTAACCGTAACTCAATATTGGACAAGGTTAGGCCAAGTTTAATTCAACATTAAATAAAATTAAACATTTAGTCACACGCGTTGAAAATGCATCTCAAGTTTTATTTTATTTTACATGGGGAAATGCCTAACGCATACCCGCCTTCACGGGTGAAAGGACGGGTCGGACTTGCACCGACTAAAACCCCATGGTGTTCCGCCTTCGCCGCATGTTGGCAGGGCCACGGGAAAGCTCACGCACACATCCGCGACCCCACCAGCGCTGGCCGCTTAAAATCCCCCTAAGGCCTCAAAGGCCTAAAGGCCCCTTCTCGGGAGAGGACAGCTCCTCCCCATTCTCCTTCCCAGCAAGGCGCGCCCGAACAATTACCTCAACTCGACTAATTTCTAAAGATAAGTTCTTTGAAAATATAATCTCAAATTATTATCTAGGGGACTGCAATCACAAACTGGCAAATATTTAGTAACTGTGCCGGTGAATTTATTTTTCTTTAATTTACCATCAACAAAAATATTTAAAAAATTTGTTTAAATACAATAATAATGATTACATTCTAAGCAGATATAAACCGTTAGTATACTTAGGCAATTCCGATCGAAAAGATATTGGGGATTTTACGTATGTTTTTATTAATATTTGTTTTTTCTTCCTTATCAGCCCGTAAAAATTCTTCTGTTTTGGCCTCCCCCGTGTTTGCTCACAGGAGATTTGTCCTCCGTCATCACCATGCTGAGCTGGTGAACTGACCATCGCAGTGCCAGACACTTCGACAATGCAGGATGTAACAAATTTCAGGACGACATGTGATTATTCTGACATTTCCTCATTTACTCGATGTTTACAAAACTAACGGAATGGAATGGACTGCCAGATTATCTTATCGGGCCACCACACGGCAATTATTTTACTTACAGCGGTTATAGCATTATCTGCAGCGGCAACCGCACAGCTTTTTAAAACCTTTTGTCGAATTTCTTCCTTAACCCATGTTTCCTCTGTGCCTTCATACCTAGCACCCGGTCTACTGCCATGTCCAGAACAGCATATTCCTTTCCGCACATTCCCTACCTTCGCCAAGTAAGTAAATGAAATATTTTTATTTCTTTACTCGTTTGTACGAATGGGTTCGAATCCCAGCCGGAGCCAACATTTGTGCTAAAACATAAATTGTTGGTTTTCGGGTCTGGTTGTGTTGTGTTTGTCCCCGTGTTTCTGACACTGCATCCTAGCCTACCTCCGATCTTATCGCATCGGCGTTACATCGGGCGCGTGTAGGTTGAGACGAGTGAGTGCCTCTGTCTTTGCGCGTACACTTGTGCCACTATAATATCTCCTGCGCAGTTGATGGCTCTCGTCAGTAGTCGGAAGTTGTCGCCGTGGTTGAAAGCGGCTAGGAGAACATCATCAATTAACACTAATTCTTTTTTCAGTTTCTGCTGATAATGGACCGGTCGGTATCACAATTCCGAATTCACGCGTTCCAAAAAGCGTACGCTCGCCAGGTTTTGAAGCCGTACAAGTTCCAGCTGGAATAATATATGACCACCGTTCCACTCCCGCAGTTATTCCACCACCTCCAATTCTGGTTAGACCAGCTCCACTTTGTCCGATCACTCAAGCCCCCATCGTTGTGCAACCCCATCAGCAACCACCGATAGTGCCATGTCCAATGGTAGTTAGACCCGCACCTTTACAATCTATCACATCTCCTCCGATTAGCGTACGTCCACCCAACCAAGTCCAATTTACCCTGAACCCGTAGAAGCAAAACTACAATTATTTTTTGCTTATTGCAAAATATCCGTACAAAATTTTCATTTTTATTTTGTGTTAGCAAATTTTAGCTTATAATAAATGTATTGTGAGTATTTTATGTAAATGGTTATTAAATGTTTATGTGTGTCGCAGATCATAAGTATATATTTTTATTGCATCCAATTTCTTTATCTAAGACATATCGGGATGTTATTGCGCTAATTATATAGAAAACAATAATAGCAATTAAAACAAAATCTGCACTGTAAGTTATATTTTACAATGTAAAGAAGTTAGGAACTCCTCCACGTAACTATGCGTCGCTATCAATTTAGCTATGGACTTAGTATTTGAATAAGTTTTCACATTATCATCAGAAATCAATGTTTCAGCAAATCATAGTTGCTGAAACATTTTAACACCTTTGCATAAATTATTAGATAAAAAGAAAACAAATTCTTTTCATTTTATGAATTTAATTTATTATAAACAGTCCTGAAATATTGTCAACACTATTAATCTAATAATTAAACTTAAAACACAGTCCTACTACTCGCTGCACAGTGCCAAGTACCCTAACGACTTTCCTTCGCTGCGTGATTACACTTAACCTATTGAGCGAGAAAATATCCGATCTTCCTTTCATCTGTGGCAAAAAACAGTCGCGGAAACCAGTCGTTCGTCGGACTCTACGGACCGATCTTGTCTACAGTAAGAGACACAAATACAATGTCTCCACATAGAGTCTTATACTTGCACTGTTACCTTTTTCTCTATCTCTCTCCCACCTAGCAAGGCGCACCGGAACACGGAACGGACAGGAACAATTTCGTCTTGTGTGAATAGTTCGTCCGTGTCTCAAGATTTCAAGCCATCGAGTGTCTTTGAAATAATTTAAACAGAGACTAAATAATTTAAATGAACCTTGCTTATAAAATAATAATATACATACTGTCATTAACATTGTTGGAGTAACTTATTTGACTGATAATTTCAGAAAAAGTTCATAAAACAAAGAATTATCGGTTCTACCTAATCTCATTGTACTTAGTACTTTTCCATTTTCACTCCAGTTAATTTTTTTCCTATTCATATCATAGGTTTTCGGTGCTATGTTTATGCAACTATTTGTTACATAATTTTTTCGAATATTGGATGTATTCGCATAATTGAACTGACCAATGGCAAGTCAATTTGGAATGTTCAGAACAAACGCTGCAAATATTTAAACTTTATGCAAATTTTTCGTAAAGCATTCATCCTTGACGATCTTTAAATGGACCACTCAAAATGAAAACCTACGAATAATATTGATATTAGTTCTTCAAAAGGAAATGAAAAAACGTCGCTATGAGATGGCTTTCGAAGGCTACTGATATTCCGAAGCCTCAATTTAGTCGGCTTATCCGGAACTAAGTCTAGATCAGCGTTCCTCGCTCATCTTTTTCACTACATCTTCAACCCACACCGCAACGTTCCCTAAGCACGCTGTTTTTCATTTTATCAATCAGAGTTACTCCAGCTATACTTCTCAAACTTCCCATTTCCACAGAGTTATTCTTACTTTCATGCTTCTTCTGCCAGACCCAGCATTCACTACCATGCATAAGTGTGGGGACCAGAACCCCCCTATGTACAGCCAGTCTTGCCTTTTTAGATACGTTCTGGCTACTCATAAAGTCACTCGTATGTAGAGCCCCATTCACTTTTAATATATTTTTATATTCAAAAAATATGCTCAAATAAGTTTGGAGAAGCGAACACAACGCGTTGTAGTCTGCACTAAACTTTGTATATAACTGCTTCGATTTTAAGGCTGAGAATTGTTTCTGTGTTCAACTCCATCACGTCTACATACAGTTCGTTAGATTTCAAATTGATGTTTAAGCAGTAAACCCGTAGTTTTATCAACAATTTGAACACGTCTTGGGCAAATAGATTTTTAACGTTTTGTCGCATTTTGGCGACATTTTGGCATTTGCATTTATGAACTGATGAGGATTACATCCTCCTTGTCGTAAGACTGTAGCGACATCTTTTGGTTACCAAGCACAACTTGTCATCTGCACATGACATGGTGCCAAGTGTCTGCGCAAACACAAACGAACGCACACACCTTTCCATCTTTGAAACCGATGTAATAGAATAAAATAGAATAGAAAAATATTTATTAATCGCTCACAAATACCAATTACAAAAAAAAATCTACTAAATAATAAGAGAACAAAAAAATAACTAATTTACTTAGATATATTAAATAATATTGATTTAGTACAATGTTAGGGCTTGAACCCAAGACCCTGTACTTCGCGCGGTCGCTTTCTTGAACTGCACGAAATGAAACTACACAATAGATCACACGTGAGTAATATTCTGAACAGAATATTTTGACTATCAATTTTATTTCGATAGAGATATTAACTTTATTTATAGTGAAACTCACGATTTTCCTTTAAACAAGATAAAACTATTTCTTATCAGTCATAAACAGAAAGTAATTTCCATTACAAAGGAACATTTTGAGGACCGTAGCGAATTAAAAGAAATGTTATCTGTGTTTGTATTTAAACTATAAACTTTACATTTCTAGCTATTTAAACGCAATCAATCGATTAAGGTCATATCAAAATATTTATTATTCGACTGCAAAATATTTTGAGTTACATTATGACAAATGATTCCTTATTAAATTGCATGCCTTAGATTGAACAAATTTAAACTTTACTGTTATTACACGGCAATCGGTTTTTGATTGTCATTCATATTTTAAAAATTAAAAAACATCCTTTTTTCTATATGAATACCGATATATTTTCCTCGGAATACCAGACGATAGCAAGATGGCATGGAGCAAAGTCATTTGGTTTACTGGTATTTAAATATTTAAAATTAATAGTTTAATTTGGATTCTTTATTTTGTAGTGTTATATGCCATTGCTTCTTTTAATTTGGTAACAATAATATTATTTATTTAATGTATTTATTTTATCATTAATAAGTAATTAAAAGAACGCCTCATTCCCGCTCATTTCAGTAGATTTGTTTCTGCAAATTCTTTACTTTCCTTTACAATAAGGATTTCGACATGAACCTATGCAGGAATCCGTCTAGGTAGGTACCCCAGGGTCAGTTATTTTGCCGTAAAGCAGTAGTGTGCAAACAATACTGTGTTTCGGTTTGAAGGGCACTGAGAGCTAGCGTAATCACTGGGCATATGAGACTTAAGAACTGATGTCTCAGGGTGACGGGCGCATTGTGGTGTCACACTATTCTAGGTAACACAGCATTTGTTATGGGCAGACGTTACATTTACCATCAGGTGAACGTTTTGCTCGTTCCGTCACTTTTATTAAATAAAAAAATACACAGAGTTAGCGGAGCCTTGGTTAATATGCCCGATTACAATTGGATTACGGATTACTGTTCTTTCCTTATTACATTTCAGCAACGCGTTTAATATTGATGATCACGACATCCTACTCGGTGTAATACGCTCTTTCCACGTATCTCTAACAGCAATTTGTTGGTTTCGGAGTTACCTGTCGGAATGTAGAGAACATGGTATAGGTTTTACTAGTTCAAAGACCTCTACGTAGGATTATAGAGGGATAGGGGGGTTCACCACGACATTATTGTGTTTCAGTTTGAATGGTACTTTATAGAATCACAGGACATTTGAGAAACAACAATTTTTTTTATTGCAATAAGTGACGAAACGTACAAAACGTTCACCTTATAGTAAGTGCGTAGTAAACGCATAACAAATGCTGTGTCACCCAGAACACTACTGTGTGACACCACAATGCGCTCGTCACCCCGAGACATCAGTTTTTAAGTCCCATATGCCCAGGGATTATACTAGCTCACAGTGCCTTCAAACCGAAACTGAGTAATTTTTTCACACTATTGATCAACTGGCCCTGAGGAGGTTCCTACCTAGACGGATTCCTGCATAGCACTACATATCGCACTGGTCAAAAAGTTGTTTACAACGTGTTTTTATTTACTTACAATTACGTTAAAGTAAAACAGCACTTAAAACTGAAATTTTCACTTTTAGTTTGAAACTAATGCTACTATTTATTTTATAACAAATTACTTACCGCTTTAATCCGTTTATTATATAATTTAATAACTTTAACTAAACGCGTTTTAACCAAAATAATTCGATAAACGTGACTCGCATCTCACCAACCTAATTTTAGTTTACATTATAAACTATGTTTGCGCCGCAGTATCAACCGCGTAATATTGTACCGACCACGTGAATGTTTTGTATTTAGCGCCGTAGCAAATAGCTACGCCGTTACCAACAGATACGGCGTAGTATGAAATCGTACTTATTTTAAAAGCGTTGTCCACTGCTGAAAATAGGCCTTCCCCAAAGATTACCACAAACCACAATCCTAGGCCAAAAACTCTTGCGGAGTAATAGTTCTCGAGTGGCAACAGAGTACCGGCAAATGCAGTATGAGGCCAACCTAGTTGGAGCGACGACCTGCACAGTTTTGCGGAAAGTCGACGAAAGCTCAGTATCGTGTTTTTGGTATAATATGTAAGGAGCCCTGAGTTCGAATGGGTTGAAATGTTGATGACGATGATGATGTAGAAGCTAAATTTAGTTTTAATGTCCAGATTGTAGAAGTTACAGATTATGCTAGTAATTGAGTTGGAGTTCGTACACTTAATCTAAAAAAAATTAAGTAGCTCTAGGAATTTGTTTTACTGTCTATATATTGTGCTATCTTCTTTTTTGATTAAAATAACAATAAATGTCATCTTCTCTCTGATAGCTCGGGGCCATTCGCTCTATATTTCATAGTCCGTGAGTGACCTGGGTTCGATCATCGGTTTCAACACCATAACAGAAAAAAATTAGAGGCTGCACTAGAGCAGACTCGTCTTATATGCTTCCTCTTTAAATTAGTCTCTCTTTAAATCTTTACTTTTATATTAACACTAACTGACTCTCTTTGACCTAAATTTATATCGTACAACGTAACGCTAAGCGGAAAACTTTCAACTAAACTGCAAGTTGCTTTGGTAATGAGGTAGCCTCCGGCGTCCGTCCAGTATAGGAATTCTCTATTAAGATTTTAACAGACGAGATTATTGCTGGAGTTTGTGCTATTTGTACCAGAACCTAAGCTTTACGATAAATTTAAGCAAGCGTAATAATAAATAATTAATACGAGCAGAGCAAGTGGGCAAACACCCTTATGGTTTAGGATACAGGGGGCTCTGTGATCCTTCGCCTGATTCAAGGTAGTTCGTGCGCTCCTGATAACGAACAGTTGGAGCTAAAATGCGTTGTGACGGATTATTTTTGTTGGATTGCAAAATGTGTCACTCGTGATGATGACACAAAAGTGGTACTTACTCAACCGCGACCGCGTGGCGTAGTGGTTAGCGTACCTGACTTCTGCGCCACCGCCCTGGGTTCGATTCCCAGCCGGAGGTAACATTTGTGCAAAAACACAAATTGTTGCTTTTCGGGTCTGGTTGTGTTGTGCATGTGAAATGTATGTTTGTAAAACGCAGTTTCCACGATACAGGAGAAAATCCTACTGTGGGAATTCGTTTAAAAAAAAACTGAAAAAATCATCCCCGGAAAATAATAACATCTGGCTAAAATCGGGCAAGGCTCATCATCTTCATAACGATAAAAGCTATCCTGCTATATTTTATTTACATTATCTATAAACTACTAAGGTTTAATAAATTTAACATCGTATTAAACTAACTCTTTCACTCGGCGAGCTGAATTAATAAGTAGTTTGCAAAATTTCCATTTCAAATTTATAGTGTCAGTTAGTGACAGTTAGTGTCGTCGCGTCGTGATAAGTTTACTTTGTTTAATGCAACTCTGTATTGGAAGCTCGTAAAAGCTGATGTTATGAGACCGGACGAACAACAAGTAGCAGTTAGACATAAGACTGTCATACCACAAGCAGAGCAGAAAGCTAAACATTTCTGAGTATTTATACGGCTGGTATACGAGTAGAACCCAGCACCTCCGACTCTGCTGGCAGGTGCGCGAATCGCATCATCATCAATTATCATCATGCCGATGAAGATGATTGATCGTTATAATAAGGGCAAGCTACGTTTACAGTAGCAAAAGACCTGATCAAAGCTCATCTCAGCTCATCATCGTCATCATTTAAGCTTATCACTTCACTGCTGAACATAGACCTCCCCCATAGATGACACAAAAGTTTGCAGCTTTCATTTTGGGGGGATTCTGCCATAGTTGCCACGCTTGGCAGGCGGGATGGCAACCGCAGTTTATTTATTCAGATGTTCCAGGAAGATGCTGCTGCCCATCTCCTGGTTTTCGTTTTCCTTTCCTTTGCATCGGCCGCAATATATTAGTTGCGGCCGATACTTGATGTGTGCTTGAATGTTTATCGGTTGTATTTAAATTTATATGAATTATGTGATATCGTTGTATTTTGTATTAATCGTATTTTATTGAAGCTCATGTTATTCTGAACAGTAAGAAGAAGGTAAGTTTTAACGAATGACAATCTCGTACCGGCAACTGTGATGTAACATGATTCCTGGTTTTATTTTAAAGTAACAGATAAAGCTACAACCTGTAGGTGGCAGAGTGGAGGCAGCTGTTTTGTGGCAATCAAATCGAACCCGCAATCGTTTGAACAGAAACCCGTTGCTATGCTTCTGCGATGATCAATCATTCAAAAAAAAAAAAAGATGTTTCATTTCGAGTTATATGAAATTTTGTTTATCCATACTAATATTATAAATGCAAAATTGACTCTCTCCGTCCCTCTATTTCTTACCTTTTCACGATTCAAGCACCGAACCGATCTTGACGAAATTTGGCACAGAGATTGCTTGCATCTTGGGATACTTTTTTTTCACGGAAAATCAAATAGTCCCCTCGCGATATTTAAAGTACCTATATCTACGAAGACGAAGTCGCGGGCATTAGCTAGTTTTTTTTTATAAACGCTTGCTGCTCACATGTTTTGAAATGTAAAAATCATGATAAATAATAAAAAGTCTTGTAAGGCAAGAAGCACCTTCTAGGCAATAACAGATGTGTAATTAAGATAAACAAATACATTCATCTGGAGGTCTGAACAAATTTTTCAGCGAAACACTATCTTAGCGTTTCTCTGTAAAATTTGTACTGACCTAAAACTATTATTATTATATCGCATATATTATTATAAAATTCTCTACAACAAATTATAATCGCTTTTATTATTTTAATATAACATAACATTGTTATTACTGTGACCATATAAACATTTCTAATCATATATACTCGTATATATAAAATGTCAAGTTATATTAAAATTAGTCAAACTATAGACAGATGACTATCATGAAGACTTATCTTCTCGTTATACTGTTGGGTGAGTTTCTTGTTAAATTTGTGTTATACTCTAAACATATTATACGGAAAATTAATAAATACGGTTTAGATGGATTCTAAATCTTACATGTATTTTTTGATTGATCAATAAAATGAATTTGTCTGGATTCTCTAAGAATTTCTTATAGACTATATGTACTCCTACAGACTCTATGCTTGATTTAGTGAGAAAAACTCCTCACGGGACTTGGATGGGTCCACGATGACGTTAGTAAATCCAAAAAAAATTAATGTCAGGCAAAGGTTATCGGAAAAAAAAACCCAAAATGGTCTGCTGCGCAGGAGCGTTAAAATACTTCGGATTCAGTTAATAGACAGCAGAAAACTCTTCTTTTTTTTCTGCCATCCTTTCGCTGAGGCACTGCCGCAGTATAATGTTGAACCACCTCCCCGATCAATTCCTGTTCAAACACTACAACAGCAAGTGTTACCCTTGCTTACACTACCACTTCAGATTCCAGTAATGTTCCTCGACAATTTATTACACAGCCAACGATAACTATTTTATTAAAGATTGTTTATTAAATAAATAAAACAAAAACCTTTATCTTTATTATAAAGCCGTGGTAGCTCAGGGCAGCCTTTAATTTCATAGTAAGTGAGTAACCTGGGTTCGATCCCCGGTGCCAGCACCTCTAATATTGTTCTACAATTTTAAGTGCTGACTTACCACGTACTTAGCGGTGAAGGAAAACATCGTGAGGAAACCTGCATGTCCGAGGAATAGAAATATTTCGAGGACATGTGAAGTCCGCCAACCCGCATTGGAGCAGCGTGGCGGATTCTTCCTAGCTCCAAAACCCACTCAGAAATGAGAGGAGGCCTGTGCACAGCAGTGGGACATTTATAGGCTGAAACTTTACTTTTTTTTTAAATTATAAACGCCTTCATACTGTCAATAGTAAAAGACGTAAATAGCTGGGCAACGGCACGTGGAATGAGAGTATTAAAAAAATATTTAATGCTGTCTTGCCGTTAGGAGTCAAGCTCTTATAAGGTCATTGTATATTTTTTTTTATCATTCTGTTTCAATTATAAAAAAATAATTAATCCTTAAATAATTATTACACAGATATTTTAGAAAATAGTTATACTAATTATCGAATTTAAGCTAATAAACAGTTAATAAGTGTCGGGTGTTTGTGAAAACCAGAATTAAATTTTATAATTTTAATATCTACTCGTATTATAAGTGAAGTACAAAGCGTCAAGGCATTATTGAAAAAAATATATATTGGTACAGATTTATTTTGGAAAATTTGAATAAATACATTTTAAATTTACAATTTGGATAAATATAAGTATTTTTTTAATTAACACGAAAGATGCACGAAATATGTCTTGTATTTAGAACCTTCCGCGTCGTAAGTATTTTTTACTTTAGTATATCGAGTAAACATTGTAGATCATAGGTCCGATCGGATTATATGCTTTCTATTTCCATTGTAGGGGTTACACCAGCTGCCGGAATACTATGCGAATGATATGGGTTGAAGTTGGGTGATGATTCTGAGCCCATAGTCACTCCATAGTTAGGAAAGATGTCAGGTAATGGATTTTGTGGAGATTCGTACAATGTCGTGCGATCCAGCGCATTGCATTTCGCAAAGCAGATTAGTGCTGAATAAAAGTGTTAAGGAGAAGAACCGTACTTTTGAGTTTTCTTATGGTTGTAAAATTAATAATTAACAGCAGTGTAACATAAAGTCAATACACTCAGTTATTTCCAGGTCTTCTTTATTATTTTAGACTATTCCTATTTCTGGTAAGATAAAATAACATGTGTTTAAAATAAACTAAATATTTTGAATTACTCAGGAAAGTTCAATAACTTACCAACGAAGAACGTCAAACATTTGAAGGTATTAATTTCTGGTATTTCTTGGTGCGGTCTGTGATATATAATTTTGGTGATGTAATTGCTGTTAGCCTTTTTTGGCTTTTACAGCTTCATCGGATCCTTTGCGTTCTGTGAAGTTTTCGATTGTAATATCAGAAGTGTATTAAAATCAGGAGATTTTAAAAGAAACACACAGAAATAAAAATGTATGTCAACATTTTTCATTTTTCTTGTGAATCAATTTAAATAAAAGAATATGTATAAGATATATAGAATAAGAATATAATAACAGAATATATATAAAATATATATAGAAAGAATATATAAGAATATATAAAAAGAATATATACCTATACAGGAATCCGTCTAGGTAGGTACCACCCCAGGGCCAGTTATTCTGCCGTGAAGCAGTAGTGTACAAGCATTACCTACTTGCTGATTATCTGTATGTTTTCAATAAAATGAATTTGTCTGGATTCTCTTAGAATTCCATACAGACTATATATACCCATATAGACTACGCTTTATTTAGTGAGAAAATCTCCTCACGATGACGTTAATAAATCTAAAAAAATTCAATGTCAGGCAAAGGTCATCAAAAACAAAAAAATCCAAAATGGTCTGCTGTGCAGGAGCGTTAAAATACTTCGAATTCAATTAATAGAGAGCAGAAAACTTTTCTTTTTTTCAGCCATCGCTTACGCTCAGGCACTGCCGCAGTATAATGTTGAGCCACCTCCCCGATCAATTCCTGATCAAACACTACAACAGCAAGTGTTACCCTTGCTTACACTACCACTGCAGATTTCAGTAATGTTCCTCGACAATTTATCACACCGCTAACGATAACAATTTTGTTAAAAATTGTTTATTTTATTTATATACCATTATCTTTATTATAAACTTCTTCATACTTTCAATAGTAAAAGACGTAAATAGCTGGGCAACGGCACGTGGAATGAGAGTATTGAAAAATATTTAATTCTGTCTTGCCGTTAGGAGTCCAGCTCTTATTAGGTCAACGTATATATTTTTTTTATTATTGTAACCAGTTTTGTTTTTAAAATAAAAAAATAATCAATACTTAAATAATAATATTATCACACTGATATTTTAAAAATAGTTATGATAATTATCGAATTTAAGCTGATAAGTGGTTAATAGGTAAGTATCGGGTGTTTGTGACAACAAGTATTTATTTTTATTATTTAATATTTATTTTAAATTAACGACAAAACATCAAGGTGAAGCATCAAGGTAAAGCATGAAGGCATCGTTAAAAAAATATTAATACAGATTTATTTTCGAAAACTTAGATACTTAAAGTAAAGTAACAACAGCCTATAAATGTGTCACTGCTGAGCACAGACCTTCTCTCAATTCCGAGAGGGTTTTGGAGCTAGGAAGAATCCGCCACGCTGCTCCAATGTGGATTGGCGGACTTCACATGTCTTCGAAATATGTTTTATTTCTCAGACATGCAGTCCTCAAGATGTTTTCCTTCACCGCCGAGCACGTGGTAAATCAGCACTTAAAATTGCAATTAACAATTTCAGTGGTGCCGGCTTAGCGAATCGAACCCAGGTTACTCGCGTACTATGAAACTTAAAACGAGCGCCTAGCCCTGGATAAATATAGATTTTTTTAATAAATAAACTCATTATTATAACTGTCAATACACCATTTAGTTTTCCAACGGAGTATGAATCGAATTCTGCTGCTATCACAAGCATTTCTCCAACACAAGTTGGAAATATTTATATATCAATGGAGCATTTATCAAAGTGTGAATATTTATTGGTAACAAAATTGCGACACGTTCTGTATTACAAATGTTCATGTTCTATCAGGTAGGCTCGTAGTCTTTGCCGTGAAATAAAAAAGGAAAATTAAATTGAAAGCATAAGCAATTATAAGACCTAAAGTAAAATCCTCTCTTCAAGTAGGCATTTACCTTTGAAACCTTTGAACTTTGTAGAGTGTTTACACGTTTTTTGGCTCCATATATCATTATAAGGGTTTGTGTTCTTTGTGAATGTAATGTAATGTTCGAAATTGTTAGCGTTATTTTTTTCTTCCGTCCAGGGATTGTTTTCTTTATTTTTCATTTCTTTAACTTTATTTAAATTATTAGCAAATTGTTTTATATAAATAAATGTTTGTTTTTATAATAATCTTTTGTTGTAATAAGTTACTGAAAATCTTTTACGATACTTCCAAATATGTAATACTCGTACATTGCTACTTCATAACTTACGTTACACGTTGTTCGTAAGACGTACCCCGGTCGGTATTTACATAACTTACTTTGTAACTTATGTTAATACTGATTGGGAAATATGTCAGAGGTATATTTTTTTATTTATTTATACTTTTATTTATTTCTTTTTTTGTACTCACCTCAAGCTATTGGCATTACCTACCACACAACGAGAAATTTGGGCGAAAAAAATGGGCGACAATGCCGTTTCTATGCAAGACAACGACGTGTACGTCAGCGGAATCCGCCGCCAATCACTCTACGTGAAATGAAAGCTCTAATAGAGAAATGGCAGAATATTCAGCAGAATCGCCTCAAAAACCTAGTAGAACGTATGCCAAATCACATAACGAAGGCAACACAAAGTAGTAAAATGCGTGAAAACGGCACATCTGTAACCAATCTACATTTACGAAAATACTGGAAAAATTACGCATTTTTATTTATTTTACTTTTTGAATATTTTTTTTATTTTCATTGAAGCACATTTAAATATTCTTTAATTTAGTCCTTATTTCATAAAGCTAGGTCAGGTATTTTTGAAGATATTGAAGACTTTCTTACCGACCCTTTTTCTTTGCGGTCCAGCGTATATTATTGCGGTAGCGTTTCGCAGAATTTTAAAACATTCCAGACTTTATATTACCGAATGGAAACAACCTAAGTAACGTGACGGTGTTTTAACACATTTAAAGAATGTGTTGTGAGAATATTAATCTACAGAAATGAATTATCTGGCACGGTAACTAATGTGCTTACCAAAACATTTGAATAAATTTTAAACACAGATTAATTATGCATTTGATCGCAAATAAAACATCGCGGGAAAATCCAATTAACTGTGAGTAATATACTTTCAACGGCAACGACGTGGCGTTTCCTTTCACATCTTACATACTCTTACACCGAGATAATGGGGTGGGGGGGCTTAGTTAGGCTTTACCGCAGGTCGTCTAAAGGCTGATATGATTATTACTATTAAGTTAACAGTTTTTGCTAAAAGTAATTTAAATTTAATTTTTATTTTGCAATAATATAACTCCACTGGTTGTACAATTCATATGCAGGAATCCTTCTAGGTAGGTATCGCGACAGGGTCAGACATTCTGTCGTGAAGCAGTAGTGTGCAAACATTACTGTGTTTCGGTTTGAGGGGCACTGAGAGCTAGTGTAGTCCCTGGGCATATGAGACTTAAGAACTCATGTCTCGCGGTGACGGATGCAGTGTGGTGTCACACATCTAACGGTTCGCTGGATCGTAAAATCAAATCGGTTGTCAGGAGTAACGTATTGCTTATGATATGGAGTTACACGGACGAAACACGTTCTTGATGATTCATATTAGCTTTCCTTTTTAAAACATTCAGTTGCAGCTTACATGAGCAGAGTGTAATATTGAGACATTTTCATGGTTCATCTACAACCCCTAAGAAATCCACTATTAGACAAGAACCAGCCGGTTGATACTCCACAGCAATGGCTACAATAATCGCTAAGGGAATTTGCGATTTCAGTACCGAATATCTCACTCCTTAATGCATGAGTAAAATAGTTATACTTTAGATAGAATATATTACCATCTAACAGAGGCTACGAGTTTCAGTCAACGCTTGTAATATTCATATGCCAATAATATAAGGCGAGGTCAAGTTCGCATATCTTTGTTTTGGTAGGGAAGATTCCAGCCACAGTAGGCCAACACCTCCGGACGTTTGATACCATTAAAAAAGTCTAGGAAACGGCCGAGACTAATGATTACTAAACTTCTAAATATGTATGCTACTTTTCTGAATACTAAAAAGATAAATAAGATTTTTACAATTTAATGTAATTTAACAATGTCGCTTTAATGACCCGTATTAAGGTACCATTGTGGTAGTAAATCATATAGGGAGGAATTAATTTCCGATCGTTTATTTCCCTATTGAGACATTCTAAGAATTTACACGCTTACGTAGACTTAGTTATCAAAGTATAAGCCTTACTCTATTACTTGTTTTACCACTTAAATCATTAATATGACTTTACTAAATTTATCAAACCGTGATCAGTTCTGAAACTTATGCGGAGGGTTTTTGAAGAAAGTTTTGAAAACTTTGTTAGGTAATTCTTAAATCTTTGTCGGGTCTAAAGATTCGTTAAGCATTTAGTAGATTTATGATTTAGAATTATATTACACAAATAACTAAGTATATGTTGAAAGTTTGTCGCGTGGTAACAGTATAAGGAAATATGCAACGCCCTTTTATTCCTGAGTTATCAAAGTATAAACCTACGAGTATTTACTCTATTGCTTATAAGTTTTGAGACAGAATTTTTTGTTTTAGCACTTGAATCATTAATATGACCTAACTTAACTTATTAAACTGTGAAGGAAGTTTGAATGTAATTTTAAAACTTTGTCGGGACTCCTGGTTTGTGAAGTATTTAGTAAAATTATGATTTAGAATTATAAATTCTCAAAATCGTGTTAATTAAGTATATATTGTTCTTAACTACGGGCTTTAAATTTGATTGACATCAGTCTAGTACGAAAATTAAAAAAAAATTGGATCTTTCTACTTTAAACTAAAAACTCAAACGAAATACAATTCATAAAATTAGTTGTAGTAGAAGTATGTTTGCAGTTATGTAAATAAATACCCCCAATACAATATATTAGGTCCTCACGTATTAAATTTGCTTTTTGTATGGGAGGAATATAAAGTCGTTTTTTTTGTAAAATTTATTTAATTAATCAAAGTATGTACCATCTCATAGGTAGTTCATTGATCCCTTTATTATAAAAACCGTGGAGGCGAGAATCAATAAACTCTCTGAAGGCGGTTTAGACTGCCTCATCGAAGAAGAATTTTTTCCTTGTAATAAGTTATCCAAATTCCGAAAAAAATGGTAATTGATCAAGGTCACGGAAATACGGTGGATTTCGCAGACATTCCAATTGCAGCTCCTCCAGTTATGCGGCCGTCCGTTGTGCAGTGTGTGGTCGTTTGACCAGTATTTAGAAAGCTGTAGTGAACGTCGTCGGCACTAGTCCACCAAACACTCACAAGTAACTTTTTCTGAGTAAGCTTTCGCTTGGGGCAGGATTTGGCTGGTTATCCAGGATTCAGCCATTGGCGCTTCCGATTATCGTACAGGATCCACTATTCATCATAGGTAATGACGCGATTTAAAGTAGCTTCATTATTGTGCCGGTTGAGCAATGTAACGCAGCAGTCGACGCGTGTTTGCTGGTTTGTTTCACTCATGAGGTGCCCACCGTTCAAGCTTTTTTACTTTCCCTGTTTGCTTCAAGTGGATTAAAACAGTTTTATCACTCACAGCGAAGCCTGCAGCTAACTCTGAAGTGGTTTGCGACGGATTCGCTTCCACAAGCCTATTGGCTTTAATTCTTCATTATCCATTTTGGTCTCCGGCCGTCCACGGGGCTTGTTCTGAAGGTCCGAATTTTCGAGAAACCGTTGGAACCAAAAACGTACCGTGTTAAATATTTTCATTTCCGACACCAGTGCCATACATATCGTTAATCCTTCGAGCTATTTCTGCAGCACTGGTGCCACGATAAAATAAATAAAACAATATTTCAAGGTTTCCATTGTGCGAGATGACCGACGCCAAAACTTATAGAGAAAAAACAAATGAATGACTGTTTTCGAAGGTCAAATATACCAGCTAAATGGATTTATAAATTTGAATTTGGAATTAAAAAGAAGATATATTTCAGATCAAAGTGGCCAGAACGACAAAACGCCAATTCTATGTGTAATAACCTAATATTTATTTATTCCTGCAAATGTTAACACATCACAGGATGTTACATAACATAATATGTAACCGATCATGGTACGAAACACATAAAAGCGTGGAACTTATCATAGCGCATAACACATCATAGTGCGTTTCACATGACAGGGCGTTACGTAACATAGTGAGTAACTCACGATATGACGTACAACAACAAAGTGTGCAACACGTCATAGAGTGAAACATTTTTGATCGTTAACGACCGCGTGGCCTCGTCGTAGAACCTCGTAGTCATCTAATTCAGACACAGTTCAAGGAATTTTAAAAATTAAATCTACACAAATATTGAAATATTGTATTTTCCTAATTTATACAAACAAAAAGAGAATGTATGTGAAATTTCTGTCTGTAAAACGCTCTCACGCTACACGAGAGATTGTAGGGCGATCGTTTAAAAAAAATGTGTTCTGAAAGGATAGCAGCATTTTCCTGGAACAGCACAACTGACCACTATAGCAAATACCCCTTGCTATCAGGTCAAGTGAGCACACGGCTCTGAAACGTCTTCAATGGCATGTACCAAGTGCCGAGTTGTTGTTGAGATGAAACTCGAAAGCTTTCTTTAGATTTACGACTGAAGGTTAGTGACATTTAGCACGATAATACTCGTAACCTGGGAATTAGCATACTTGGCAATTTATTCTTCTATACGTTTAAACGTATCGTATTTGAAGATATTCGAAGCTTTTCTTGCGATTCACAACTAAAGGTCAATAACACAGTGATACAACTAATCGTAAAGAAAACTCTAGAATCGTAAATAAATTAGAAATGTAAAAATGTATAAAAACAATATCATTTCATATTTATTTAAACGTAGTGTAGAATTAGATGTTGCTGACTATACTCAGCACACGATAAAAGCTGTAATGTTAGACACACAACTTCACCTTTTGAAAATAAAAGTCACATTTGTCTCACCCCGGGCGCTCTCACGACGCTGTGGTATGTTATGAACACTCAATAAATATAAAATACCGCACGGTACGAATTCTAATTGGAACTGGGGATTAAATTCTCTTGAGGATAAATTCCACGTAATTATTTCAAAGCTTTTATTTTTATCTATACTAAAAAACCAATTCTCAATCGCTGCGACATTAAAAAGTAAGATGAATTATTATTACGTTTTTCGTTTAGAACATTTAATTAAGTGGTGGACATCTTAACAAATAAGCTAAATTGACGCCATGTATAAAAAAGTAAAGTTTCAGCCTATAGATGTCCCACTTCTGAGCACAGGCCTCCTCTCATTTCTACGAGGGTTTTGGAGCTACCCTGATCCAATGCCGGTTGGCGGACCGCACATGTCTTCAAAATATTTTTTTTTGTTTCTCAGACATGTAGGTTTCCACGCGTTGTTTTCCTTCACCGCCGAGCAAGTGGTAAATCAGCACTTAAAATTGCAATTAACAAAATTGTGGTGCCGGCACCGGGAATCGAACCCAGGTCACTCGCTTTCTACGAAATTCAAAGCGAGCGCCTAGCCCCTGAACTACCACGGCTATAATAATATGTATAACAATATGCCAATATGCCATGCTTCTTTGGAATGACAGACACCTGAACTAGTGAGTAATCTCGGGATATATCCGTACTAATATCATAAATGCGAAAGTAACTACCTCTGTGCCTCTGTCTGTTTGTTACCATTTCACAGTCTTGACGAAATTGGGCACCGAGATAGCTATCATTCTGGAGAAGGTCGTAGGATGTTTATTATTACCTTTTCATGGTAACAAACAGAGAGAGTCAGCTCACTCAATCGCTGAACTGATCTTAACTAAATTTGGAGCAGCGACGCAGCTTCTATTCTGCAGACGGACATAGGATAGTTTTTATTCCATGCTAGTAATCTATATATTAATACGTGAAGAGAAAACTTTGTACCTCTTTTTGAGTGTGAGATTTGGCATAGTTTAGATTTAGTATTAAAATTCTATATGGAGAAGCAGGGCAAAAGCATAAAATGTATGTATTATGTTTTATTAAAAAAAATAACATATTTAGACCTAACTGTGTCTTGAAGTCTTGCAGTGGTATGCTTGGTTTTTGACTTAATTTTATTAATTATAGGATCCCAAGCTGGTGGTAATACCCAACCATCTTCTCTATTAAAATTAGGATGTTTTTTAATTTCAATAGCCTCGCGAATCATCCTTGGTAGGAATCGGTGTTCTTTTGCGAGGATTTGTGGTTTATCAAATCTGATGTAATGTTGTATGATGATGTAATACAGTTAGCTCTTTCTGCGTAGATCGGACCACAAAAAATAATTAAAAGCTGAAGGTACTCCGGGTTAACTATGACATCAGGACATCTGTCACCTCAGTCCCCCCGTGACCATGGGTGCTGTAAAGCACTCGAAACGTCGGGTTATAAATAGTATAAAATTAAACGCGATAAAATCCGTAAAAATTAGTTTCATTTAAATGTGTAGTGTTCGCGTAAATATAAGAAATCATTATATTTAGACCATTGGGCGACCAATAGATTATAAAAAAATTCTGTAGGAAGTTAAATAACTTTCGTTCTCATTTTGTTACGTCTATGTCTGTTGCAATTATTCAAGAAAGTATTTTTTTTTCTCTCTTAAGCTGCCTACGACAGTAGATAATTTATAATATATCGCGAACGTAAACACCGCCTTGCTGTATCCGTAATGCTCTCAGACGTAAATTATGCACCAGAGACAGGGCATCAAGGAACTTTTCTATTTAAAAGCGCATTTATGATAATTAGGCGTATTTTGTGAACATTAAAAACATTAAAAAGTACTTAAGGTTTTAGGCTTTTGTGCAAGTTCTTTAAGAAACTTTTGATATTGAAACTACAATCATATTTAGCGGATAACTTGTTCCTTGATCGAAAGATGTGTTCGTGTGAGATAAAACTTACCGCTAGAGTAAAATGCTTATCATAAAATGACTAACTATGATTGTTTTTAAAGAACTTATTTGTATTAATTTAAAATAACTTGTGATCGCTCTGTGGTCGATATTTGACATTAATTCATAAAATTTTGAGTTTGAACGTTATTGACTAATTATTGGTTGGCAATTTTTGAAAATTCTAAGCGTGTTTGTTAGCGACAGTATGAACGTAGACAAACGACAGACTATTGTGTGGTTGAAACTGCTAGTATGAGCGTAAACAATTAATGTTATGTTTTATTCAATTTAACGTATTTTTATTTTCGAAAAGGGAGATACATGATCGTATTTACGAAGACCATAAATGTATCCTATACAATTATTAAGCAGACGATCCAATGTGTTCAGCTGATGTTGTAACAAATCTGAGCAACACACATCAACATAGTCAATAATCGGCAGAATGAGAGATTGGACAAGCAAAATTTTGGTACTGGTTGGAAGAAAATTTTTCAAACGATAAAGAGAACGCAAGGTTGCAGTAGTTATACGACTTACCTCCTAAATATGCTTGTTCCATGTTAAATAACTATATAAGCCGAGATTCTTAACATTGGGACCAAATGGAATGGCATTGTTATTATACACAATTGATGGTAATTTGGAAAGATCTAGTTTTGATAATTGTCTAAACCTACCTAAGATAATTGCTTGACACTTAGAGGGATTCACATGAATACCATACACAACGGACCAATTATAAATGTACTGTAAATCTTTGTTCAGTAAAGATATACCATTATGGATTTCCGATGGCACCGCTTGCGTATATAGTTGCAAATCATCAGCATATAGATGGTAAGAGCACTTGAAATTCAATGTGATAAGATTGATATAAATGGAAAACAGAAGTGGAGAGAGAATGACGCCTTGAGGAACGCCAGTGAGCACATCACACCAATCCGACACTTTTTGGCCAGTACGCACAACTTATTGACGCCCTCGAAGATACGATGAGAACCATTCCCGGGCTGAAGATGAGATATTCAAATGAGGTAGAAGGGCTAGCAGGATGTCATGGTAGACTGCATTAAAAGCGTTAGAAAAGTCTATTAAGATTAGGACTGTCAGTTTGGTATTTTCCAGACCCTCTCAGATATCTTCAGTAACCTTGAGAAGAGCTGTAGTTGTACTATAACCAGGCCGAAAACAAGACTGAAATGGCGAGAGAATATTATTTTTGAAAATAAAGGCAAAAACTTGCTTATGTGCAACAGCTTCTAAAACCGTAGATAGAAAGGGCAGGATATAAATAGGTCTAAAATGCGAAAGAAGGCTACAATCAGAAGATTTTGGTAGGGGAATAATATAGGCTTTGCGTCAGATAGTCGGAAAAGTGCCGTGAGTCAGCGATACATTTATTACGGATAAAATAGACTCAACAATGAGTAAAACCATTGTCCTTCTCACATCATCACAGCCCACAGCTTTAGATTTGATAGACAAAATTATTTTTCGTATCTCATCTTCATTGACTGGAGAAAAAGTGAAAGTACCATGAGAATAATGAGGCATGGAAGTTATCAATGAGATAGCATATAAAAACTAATTCGCTTTTTTTTCATACAAACTTTAACTATGCCGAAACTCACACTCCTTCGTGCGTGCAATATGCTTAAAAAGGGATACAAAGTTTTCTCTTCACGTATTAATACATAGATAATTAGCCGGGCCGGCAGACGTTGTCCTGCCCGTTCCGGTATGTGACGCCAAGAGTTGGATTTCTGAATTACATTTAATTATGAAAGCTTACAGCCACACGAACACACTGCCACCTACCGGGTCGGATTTTGTATTTTTTTTTATTTTTCCACTTAAATTTAAGAATTATGTTAACGTTCCCCACAGTTACATACACGACGATATATTGAATAACCATCGTCGCCAGTGAGTGTCTCCGCTGCAAATTTCTTGGATAACGCTCGGAACACTTGCCGTCGACTATGCGCGGTGATAACGGTAGAACTATCACAACGAAAGTGAAAGAAAACGATTTTGTGGTCGACAACGCATGGATTGTTCCGTATTCGCCACTTCTTTCCAAAACATTGCAAGCACATTGCAATGTGCCTGGAATGTTTTTGTACCTTGTGTGTTGTCCTGAAGAAATACATAACCCATATGCTAATATTGATTGTAGCTCTCAGAAGGTAGACAACGCGCCCGTGCATTAAGCGATCAAAATGAGGAATTCCTCGACATACCGGTTAAACTTATTTTTTGTTCCCTAAAAAATAAATCAGTTGAGAGGGATACAGTTTTCATCCGAAAGATGCGCAAGCAGCGTTCGAGTAGTCTGTAGAAAAGATGTCAGACATATGTTGTTGATGGACTGGAAAAGTATTAAATTTACACGCATAAAACTTTGTAAAGATGGTGGTGAGAGTTCTTTGAAAATATTTAATAATAAAAAATTTAACCACAAAAATTGATTTAACATTGCAAAGCTTTCTGAGCGACTCGCGTACGTAGGCCTTAGAAGACCTAGTTGACTGTTTAGATGTTTTCTATTAAGTTATATTCCAATTGAATTGCCAAGTGACGCAGATAATGCAGTTCTTTTCCACACGAGGCGGGCTGCGACGTTTAGTAGAAAGAAGATTAAGCACACAGCTCCACTGTGTACGTAAGGAATGAATCGAAACATTGTATTCATATCGCTCATGAAAGAAACTAAGTCTTGTTTTTGTTGAATATAACGTGTAAAATTTTACTGAAGTAAGATCTATTTACTCTTATGTTTTTCACTTTGGGCATAGTTTTTTTTATAAAACTTATAATAAGTAAGGTAAAATTTTAAACACCTATACAGATACTTAGATTTAGTATTAAAAAAAATAAAGGAAATATACTATATTGTATACTATTTATTAAAAACCGCAGTGTCAGTTCATTTCAAATAAAAATATGTAAACTGACTGGTAACCATCAACATGCAATAAGTTCCATGCCGTTAAGTTTTAATGACAAAATATCTTCTACTAGGTCTTAGTACCGACTAGTATCCTTACAGGGTACCATGTACCCTGAACTGACTGATGAACCTATGTCTCATGATGATGAGCGCAGTGCGGTTCCACCCAAAACTTTTCTTAGCAAAGTTATGAGTAACACCGCAAATGCTATGAGCAGGCGTAGCACTTAACCTCAGGTAAACTTACTTGTCGAAAATGAATTAAAATAACAAATTACTCGATATAAATATCACATAATGTTTTTTATCTGCAACATTCATTCTGTCTACGTGTCACAGAGTAAGTGGCATAAGCGCAGCTTAAAGTAGTAGCAATATTCCACTGCGTTTTTAAAAAACATTTTCACAAAATTTGTAAAAGTTACCTATGAGAAATTTCAGGGAAATCTCAAGACTTCTAACGGGTGGAAGACTAACCACAACAAATTAAACCACAAAAAATAAAAAAATGCTTACCGGTAAGTCTGTCTGTTGACGCGCTCATCACCCATCACGTATCCCATAACTTCAATACAATTTAAAGCCATAGGATGGAAGCTGAGAGGACATATAATTAAGTTAATATTGATTTGAAGGGAAATTAATAAATTTTGTAGTACATGTACTTATTTATGATTTAAATTTATGCACAAAGTTTATATAGTTTAAGGCAAGTTTTAAGAGTGCTTACAAACTTTATCAAATTCTAATTAACTCAGAAACAGCCGTTATAGATTAAAAGTACTTTTACTGCCGGGCACATGGTAACTTAAGACTTGACCGCCGCACATTACAAAAATTGTATCTATGTTTATATTGTATGGACTTTGAAATAAATGTTTTTATTTCAATATGTTCTTAATGAAATCAAACATTTCACGACAATGAGACGGTTGTTAAATTTAAGTATACAGTATGCAAATTTAAGGGTCTCTGTTAACCAGCGATTTAGTTAAAATACATACAATTGTGCACAGTGAGGTGTAAATTTTCATATTATTTTACGTAACAGCTTACAGACTGCGGGCCTGATGAAGCGTGACATTTTGTAACATGTTCCATTAAGTCGCAATATTAAAAAAATTTGCCTAGTAAAAAATGTTTCTTTAGTATACATTTCTAAAGAAATCTTCAATCGTAATTCGATGTGTCAATAAAAATATGAAAATTTCATATATCAGACCTTAAAATATCTACCAACTGAACTACAGAATTGGAACATCCAGCGGAAACTCGCATTTCTGAAATGTAAAGAATATTTTGACAAGTGAATTCCGCCAACTCGCATTTCAGTGGCAGACTCTTCTAGGCTCCAATGTTCACTAAAAATGCGGGGAGATCTGTTTCCAGCAGTGAGACATTTATATTTCACCTTCACTACTACGACATTACATCCTACGTATTTACGTACGTGTAGACTTATCACACGATATCTATCAGGCGGAAATTATTAAATCATTAGGAGTATCATTTTGTTGCCACGCGCAGTCGCTCAAAAATGTGACGCTACCCGATACAATACTCGCTTAGAGAGTCAGATACAACACAATTACAAACAATCAAAGAAACAAAACTAAAATAACCAATTATTTAACAAAAATATTGTTTTCGTCTGACATTTGAATCCAGGACCTTGGACTTACCAGGGAGGTACACTGATCACTGTAGTTCAATGTTTCAAATGTCCGAAGCATTATACAAGATTAATAAAAAACCTGATACTCAGTAACACTATTACGACAAAAAATGCATCAAAAACTGCTTTGCTCCAGAGCCTCTTGTATTTTTATAAGCCAATTATCTTTGAAGTATTCAACACTCGGGGTCCTGCGATCCGTAATTAGTTATCGCTTTACAAGTTCGACCCATACAAATTTAATTAAAACAAAATAAGAAGTTCCGTTCCGGTAGCTGCCGAACAGGGTGCAATAAAAATCGATGAAATTCAGAATATCGTTGAAACTCTGGTAATAGAGGAATAATTTATTCCCTTCATAGCTAATCAACTTCCAAAGTCGTTCGACCACTGACGGGCATCTAGTAAACATAAATCCTCATCCATTCTTTCTTTTTTTATTTTTTTTATTGTATAAAGTGACGAAACGAGCAAAACAGGTGAACACCTGATGGTAAGTGCAACGTCCGCCCACAACAAATGCTGTGTCACCCAGAATATTTCTGTGTGACACCACACTGCGCCCGTCACCCAGAGACATCAGTTCTTAAGTCTCAAATGCCCAGTGATTACCCTAGCTCGCAGTGCCCTTCAAACCGAAACACAGTAATGCTTGCACACTACTGCTTCACGGCAGAATGACTGACCCTGGGGTGGTACCTACCTAGACGGATTCCTGGATAGGAATCCTACCACCAGTGTAGCATTGGCGAAGTCAATCTATGCGCATCATTTTTCAGTTTGCATAAAATGAATGCGTAATGTTAGTGAGTAGTGATTGTGAATCGGGTTTCTCACCGTGGAGTATAATAATCTGAAATACGAGTACATTGAGATATTGTACTGAAATCGCAACGTAGTGAACTCAGTTAACGCAGTGGCTGAGCATCTGATTTCTGAGCTGAGCGTCGCGGATTCGACTCCTGCAAGGAATTATTATTTTTGTTCTGGGTGTATTTGCAGGCTGTGTCTGTTGCAATGCATCCCTCTACCATTCAATGCAAGTAAGTGACGAGACGAGCAAAGTACGTAGGGAAGGTCCAGATAGTAGTGTTACAACTGCTCATAAAATAAAAATGTCACTCAGAACTTAACATGTTATGTGATTTGTAATGGAATTCACGTGTGCCAAATAAATCATATCAATGTCTCATAAATAGTTCACAAAAGGTTTCACGACGTAAGTATTTGCAGTAAAATTTATGAGATTTACAATTTTAATATTAAATTTGTATTAATCGATGGCAGTCTCATCAGTTTAGATTGGTGGGTCACCTGCCAACAGTCGTGTGCTGGTTCAAATTATGTGAAACACACAAAAATATTTATCACCTAAGATTGAGAAGGTATAGTTTAGGTCAGTTTTTGAGTGCCAGTGTTCCAGAGTTCATATCGGAAGTGTCACAAATAACGATGCTCTTGATTTGAAAGAATATCGTTACTTCAAAATATGAACAATTACCATTTCCTTTCGTAGATATATTTTACAATATTTAAAAAAAAGTATTATAAAAGATTAGCAATTTTCGAAAGTCAGCTAAGCAAAACAAATAATAGAATAATAGTAAAACATTTCAAGGGTTAAGGATGTTTCGCTGGTGTACTTGAACCTCTGAGACATTTTAAAGTTACTACAAAATAAGAAAACGTATTATAATGCCGCAAGTGGGACTTGGATGTGTCGTTGTTATTTAAGACCCAACTCGTCGTCTAATAAAAATAATAAGCTCTACAATAAGGCGATGATTTCCTGTACCGTAATTGTATCAAATTACACAGTAGAGTCCCAGCAAATGTTTCTTGTAACAACATCGGAGATTTCACGCGAATGTAATCTCTAATGACAAAGTAACAGCTGTAACAAACTATTTCAATTTATTATCACGATAACGTTTATTTTCAATAGCGTTTGACTCATGTGTGTATTTAAGTAACTACATTTACGTAGCAAAATACAGGATTAGGTTAGGTTAGATTTAAGTATATAAAACTGAACCAGCGTCTAATGAAGACCTTGTATTTATTGTTCTGTATCAAAAACATCTTTATACTTGATTACAGACTTCTACTCCAGATAATTAGGGAATAATGGCAATAAAAATCCTTCAAATGAAAATGTTTTTTTTTCAAAAGTACTTGAGATATCTTAATGACGTTGAAACTGTTAATCTATGAATTAAATTAGTATAATTATATTATTAGTTATAAGTATCATATAATATTTAGGTAAGTGAATTTGTGTGTATATACCAATTTTTCACCTTTTTGTAGACCGTCACTTTATCTGAATTTATTGTGTAGTAGAAACTGAAAATTATTCATCGTTTTTGATATTTAAGAAAATAATGAAGACATAGTCTCAAACGATTGATTCAAACAATATGATTTCGGGAAAGTCAGCATATAATTCAGTCGTCTAGCAATGTGTCTTTTTAAGCGTAGTAACCTGTATACTATTGTCTTTAGCTTACTTTCCGTAGTCCGGTGTTTTTTTTAGCCCACTAGTAAGAGAACAACCGTAACATGTCGTGTCTATGTTTTTTATTTGTCTTCAGCCCGTTAATAGTCCACTGATTTACATAGATCTCTCCAAAAAAAGTTTAGTTATTGAAAATTTCTTTCTGTCTTGCATCGAATTTCAAATATGAAAGAAAAACCAGCAAATGAAACAAATGCAAGCTTTTTGAATTTTTTAAGTTGTTGAATTTTACAGTGTACATAAAGGCTGGCCTGCGGGAAGGACAAAGCTTATTTTAGCTCTACACTCAATTACTCTACTTTTCGCTGCAGACGGCTTAGTTTTGAACAAAGTAACAGTTTTGTTTTGTATTAAGCACAGTATGTCATTTAGTGAAATATTTTACTAGAATCTGAAAAATCAAGAGTTAAGTTCATCGAATCAATCATCATTAACTCGCAAACAGTGTAGAGCACACAGGTCCCCCCCACAAATTTGAGGTTTCTTTTTATTGAACACGTTTTTCGAGGCAATGGTATTGACCTCCAGATAGATATAATTTTTTCATTATTAACAAGCCACTCAATAAATAGGGACGGCGAATACCTTACAGCCGATCATGTGACAATCATTCTAAAAATGAATAATTCGCTGGTACTTTTATTAAAACACAAGCCTTAATTATTGATTTATGACCAGTCTAAGCATTCACGTGATGTTTAAAAATTTACTTAAAAAAATAATTTATAATTCGTCACTGGTCGGGACTTCCTTCACAGGGTTTAACTGTACGGAAGGAGAAGTAACTTTGATAAAGTTTCATATCACTGTTGGGTTCCTGAATAATAAAAAAATGTCTGACTCGGAGTATAACAAAAATAAGCGTCAACTAAATTTCGAATCCAATATTCAGAAAATTCCGACTGAGACTGAGACACGCGTGTTTTAGCTAATATATTCATCAGTATCAGTCTGTTGATACTCCACTGCTGGACAAAGACCTCTCGCAAGAAGGAAGACTTCCTCGTAAGCAGCATACATGCAGACGGGTTGGCCAGATGCGGAGCACCTTCGACGCCGCTGCCTGTTACCGGCCTGTGTATTTGCGGTTTCTTATTTTTTCAGTACGGTTATTCCGTCGCCTACCGGAAGCCACGCGATTTTCTAGGCCTTCTCATTGACATACATTTGACACTCACAGAATGAAACGAAGTCGCACATTTTCTTACACTGTTAGCACACGATAAACTTTTAACATACAGTAATTTGTCTAAGATAATTCTAAATCATAATTTTACTAAGTCTTTCACAAACCTAGAGTCCAAAAAACTTTTAAAATTACATTGAATATTGCTTAAAGACCCTCTGCATATACGAGTATAAGTTTCTGAACTGATCAGTTTAATAAATTTAAACAAGTTATTCTGTCTCAAAACTTATAAGTCGTAGAGTAGGTTTACATTCTGATAACTAAGTATCCGTGAGCATGTAAATTCTTAAACTATGTCTCAATAGAGAAATAGAAGATCGGAAATTAATTCCTCCCTGTATGATTTACTACTACAATGTTAGCTCAATACGGGCCATTAAAGTGTCATTGTAAAATTATATTGCATTGTAGTAATTCTATTTACCTTTTGAATATTCAGAAAAGCTAGATATTTTTGAAGAAAAATGGTCTCACCGCGCATCGTACTTGAACAGAACTGCAGTCATTACAAGCAATTGTATGTGTCATTTGGCCGTGTGGTAGCGGCCTAAGAGAATCTACCACCCCATCTCATCCCGTGGGTGTCGTAAAAGTCGACAGAGGGAAAATGAAAACCAGGAGATTGGCAGCAGCATCTTGCTCGAACATCTAAATAAATAAACTGCGGTTGCCAACCCGTCTGCCAAGCGTGGCAACTATAGCAAAATCCCCCCAAAACGAGAGCTACAAACTTTTGTGGCAATCTGTGGGAGAGGCCTATGTTCAGCAGTGGACTAATGATAGGCTGAAACGACGACGACGACGACATAATTTCAGTAGTACCTTATCGCCTTGTCAATTACTTCTTTTAAAAAAATATCGAGAGCGCGTTACTCACATTCACCCAGACTATTATTAGGAATAATTATATACCATTACTAGGAATTAAAATGAGATGCTCAGCTTCTGCTAGAACCGAGTCGACAACGTAACCAATTGAGCACAATGATTCAATGTTCAGCTTATTTTATTCTAAGTTCAAACCCCGCTTCACAAGCACTAACATTGCGCATTCAATTTCTGCAAACTGATAAAAGATGCTCATAAATTAACTTCGAAAATGCGAAGTATGGAAGAGGATTTATTTTTATGCCTCTTTGTTTATACAGGAAAACATTTCAAATACATGAATAACCCGAGGAAATGTGGAAATGACCATCCACACCACAGTGAGACTTTTTATGATAACGGCTTTTGTTTGAATTTTACTAACACGTTGGTAAGATTGAGTCCTCAAGGCTCATGTTAAATGTGGCTTTTCAAACTTTCTCGTGCAAATTATTCGTTTTTGTTTGTATTTTAAGCTGTGCAAAGCCAATGCTGATTTGTTTTTCCCGACAAACCGACCCTGTAATCTCTTATTTTTATGGGCATGAGTCTCCGGTCTCAAAATTCCGTTGCGTCACCCAGAACGTTTCTGTGCGGAATCACTCTGTGCTCGTCACCCGGAGACATGAGTTCTTGAGTCTCAAATGCTCAGTAAACGTAAGCTATCAGTGCCATTCAGACCGATTTGCACACTACTGCCTGACGGAGCCTATGCAAGAATCGTAGTTGGATTCTACCACAAGTTTTCATTCAAAAAAATTTGCCCTTAACGCATGCCAATGCCTAATGTACTACGAATTTGGAGAAATATAAATTTGTCCGATTTAATATATTGTCGTACAGCATCAAAATTAGTTTAGATTGCCGCAGTCACCAATATGTTGTCATGTGAATCATCACGGTGTTTACTTCCAATTCTGAATTCGTTCCTATAATATGTAAAATGACACTGCAACCGTTAGTCTCACAAGTGGAGTCAAAAGCAAGTCTCATTTAATAAAATATTTTTCTATGAATATCAATGTCCCTCACATATTACTAGAGCTCAGCGAGTCACGTTTGCTGACACTCCACTAGCGTTAAAATTTGCACACAAATATGTGGTTTTCATAGTAAAGAGAAGTTTCCAGTTTCTTATTTTAAAAACGATGCCCGCACTAGATTTCACATGTCGGTGCTTTTACTAACGAAGTATAAGAAAGAAATTATGTCTGTCGCCAAGAAGCTATCTTTTTCTTTAAGATCGATTCAAAAGTTGAGCCGTTAAAAAGTAACAAACAGACAGAGGGACGGAGAGAGTTACTTCCGCATTTATAATATTAGTATGGATAAGGAGATTTACTCAACTAAAATGTAAACGCTAACAACATAATTTAAGCAAATTGAACACATTACGGCCTCTTTTTATCTCAATAAATATAAAAGAAACTTTACAAACTGTTAGTTAGATCCGCTTAGACACTACGCAATATATGAGCCGATGGCTGTAATTATGAAATGTGTGAGAAAACATTTCATGCACAGGATCTTGTAATTGGGACGATGATGATACTCATATTATAGTGCTGCGTGTGAAGCACATACACAGAAGTAGTTATTCCAACTGTACCTTTGTAAGTAAATATAATATAAATATCGTAGTGCCTACAATATTTACTGGAAACACTGGCATACATAAGAAGCATATAAGCTTACATAATATGTCAGGCTGTAGCCGTAAGCAAGGTTGGACGCTTTTAGATTTAGCTTCGTATAGGCTGAAGTATAAACATAAATCTAAATGGACATGGTGATATAGGATGTTCACGGTCCGCTCCTGGCATCCTTTTCTACCTATCACAAGTGATACCTATCACTTATACTAAATGTCGCAAAATTATTCAGGATGTTATGATTATGGCTAATTGGTATAAAATAATACAAATTACTGTGCTTGGCTGTGCAAATAACTTTACTGTAGTTTATCACAGTTTGCAGATTATTCATTTACTCTATCTTTTGCACTTTTCATGATATTTTTTATTGTATAAAGTAAATGAACCATTAATAGTTCATTTAAATGTGGAAATTGAGAAGTATCGCTGGAGTAATTTTCATAGACAAAGTGAGGAACAGCGTGAAAAGGGAACATTGCGGTCAACACTAATATGGACTGATTTGGTTTGAAGAGGAGAAATAGCGAGATAGACTGTGCTCTATTGTACCAAACAAGAAAGTGTTCCGTTACTGAAACCCATCTCTAAACGTCACTTAACGTGAGGACGATAAAGGTATCACTGTTATCTGTCAACACAAAAGGCTAAGCGTTGTGAAATTTACGAAGAACGTTCCAATTCTGTATAAATACTCGTATTTTATAAACACGTAACTTTTCCAAGTGACAGATGCCTATGTTAGCCTGTGTGTTATTATTTGTTTGAATAAAGTGCTCCAACAGTACACGGGGGGCGAACTGAAAGTTTCACAGACTGGTCACCTACATTAAATATATTAAAAAAGTGGAATTGTTTGACTACAGAATTAATTATACTTTTTGTAAATGTTATTTGATTTTTCATTGTGGCGTTTTTATGAAAATTTAATGTGCATTAGTAATCAGCGTATTTGCTCTGTATGTCGTGGATCTGAGTTACTTATCAATACTTTATTACTTACTTATTTATTAAACATCTATGGCAGAGGCCTAAGTTCAACAGTGGACTAACATAGGCTGAATAAGGAAGAGGATGATGATGATGATGATAATATAGAAAAAGTTGCGGCTGAATTTTTATAATAGGGATATAAGAAATTACTAAATATTAATTTTGTTGCTTTTATGATTTATAATCAGGTCAAGTGTTTCTTGAGAAAACAATATTGCAGTGTATTTCATTATTATCAATACAAATTACGAGTTACACACGTGAATTATAACTTTTTACTTGGACATGAATAATAATGAAATGCAAATCCTAATTTGTATTAGAATTTGCATTTGGCCTCTGTCTACCTCTTATATGGGAAAAAGGCGTGACTGCATGTACTCGTATGTACATAAAATGCGCGTGTATTATGTCCTCAGCAGTCTAAAAGTCCGGCGGATCGTCAAACCAAATCGGTTGTGAGGAGCAACGTATTGCTTGTGATACGGAGTTACACGGACGGAGCACATACCGCATGATTCATATTAGCTTTTTTTTTTAATATTCAATTAAAGCTTACATGAGCCGGTTTTATTATTTTTTTAAGAAATATGGCTTCTTTATTGTCATTCTGTCCGCTCTTGTGACACCCACTGCATGGAATAGAATGATAGGTTCTCGCATGCTACTAAATATATGACGAGGTTAAGTATTGTTGAAAGTGTAAAAAAAACTCGCAATTAGCATAAACTATAATAACATCCTTTTGCAGTTTTGAAATGATCCAGAAGAACATAAATTAGTAAATGCTTTTATAGTTTCTCTCGCTTCTTATTAAGAACTTCGAAGTACAACAACATAATATTAAGAAGTCATTGTTTCATAAAGCTTGCCGGTACACAGACGCTACTAGTCAGCTTATATGGACTTTTTTAATGGATAAAGTGACGAAACGAGCAAAACGTTCACCTGATGGTAAGTACAACGTCTGTTCATAACAAATGTTGTGTCACCCAGACACTTCTGTGTGACATTTCTCTCACCCTGAGACATCAGTTCTAAGTCTAATGTACCCAGTGATTACACTAGCTCTCAGTGCCTTTCAAGTAAAAACACAATAATGTTTGCACGCTACTGCTTCACGGCAGAATAATTGGCCCTGCGGTGGTACCTACTAGGAATCCTACCCACAGTTTGCGCTGAATTCCTCTGATATGAATGCTCTGCTGTCAATGTTACATTAGTCTGTAGCGTATAAGTGTGCACACAATGTAAATGCGTAATTTGTAAAATAACTCTAATAAATAATGTTAAATTCAAACTGTGTTATCGATAAAAATAGCACAAGTTGACCCGTTCCATGTTCATGCAAATAAACCGAATTGTGTAATTGTGTGTGTGCCTGCGACATTTTAAATAAATCATACTTACGCGTACATTTCATCGCTCGTGATGTTTTTTGCAAATACTATGAAAATGCTCACTTATGGCTCCTTTGATTTAATTTCATAATTTTTAAGTAGGTAATGAAAATAATGTCGTATTGATCGTATTTGACTTTACAATAATGATGTGGCTATAAGTAACAAAATTAAGTCAAGTATTCTATAAAATGATATTAATAATAGCTGGTAATGGTTGAGTTGGGTCTTTGAACCCAAAATACTTTTTATTCTATACAGTTTTGGTTGACCGGAACTATGATCCAACGCACAGCTTAGCATTAGCCTCCACTAAACAGCTTCGTGTCGCACTATTTTAAGTCTTCAACGTCCAGTTCTTTCCAGTTGTAAAAGTCATCATGCTCACTATGCCTTTGTATGAACATTATGGATTCTGCTGCGTGGGTGACCTCTACCTACCCCTTATATGGCCAAAAGTCGTGACTGTATACATATATGGATTCTGCTAGGTGATAATGGGTACGTTTACATTAGAGCCAATTGAGTACATGGATTTATTTCGTTACAGATTATTTAATCCATCTAAGAAAGAGAAGGAAGTGACGAGACATTAGCTCTTAAGCCCAGTTCTACTGTCCAGTATTTAAACTAGATATCAGTGCCCTTTAAACCGTAACGAGGTAATGTTCGCATACTACTGCTTAACGGCAGAATAACTGACACTGCAGTGCTATCCACCTACATGGATTTCCGTATAGGAATTCTATCACCTGTAAAAATGGTAACGAATAAATGATTCATATAAATTTACTTCAAACATTTCTGATAAACAACAGCTTCAACTCAGTCATCAGCGTTAACTAAGCCCCTTTAACTTGTTATTATTGGTTGAATAATGTATACGTGTAAATTACCTCAATCATTTAGTAAAAGAAATCACGTACATTCACAGTTATTTCACCTGAAGAATTTCATCAGAGGAATTATTGTGCTAAATTTGTAGCTAAATGTAATTTGTTTCTAATTTAGCGTTATATCAGTGTATATGTGCAGCAGAGCAGCGAGTTATATTAAGATTGAAAATAGAAATAACCTTAGTTTCGTATGTCCTGTGCTGGCCTGCATCGATTTCGAACTATGAAAAAATAAAACAAAGTTGTGACTAAATAAACAAATGGAAGCCGCGAAAGTTTGTTATTTATTTTGTAAAATATTCCAAGTCCCACAGCCAGCGAGCAGAACAAAGTTAATGTTTACTACGCACTTACCTAGTTTTTTGTTTTAGACAGGCTTCACTTATTTTTTTTTTTCGTTTCTCTTTGTTTTTATATTAGTTTGGCCTTTGTCTCATGTGTAACTTAATTGTAAAATCCCTCGAGATCTTCAAATGGAATAAATCAACTGACAGGCGGCAGTATCCTCTTGAGCTTAAAATGTTCTGTTTGTTTGAAAGAAAGAAAGCGTAAGAAAAGCAGTTAAGTTCGGATTCCATTTATGTTAATATCTGTATTTGACATTTTGGAATATAGTTACTTGAATAAGTAACTTAAAAATCTCGATCGCATCATTATAGCTGTTAAATGCTGAATAATAATCACCTTCTCTTATCAGCTAAATATAATCAGTTCGTATGGGTGCACAATCCGTCACAGTCCATCCTAGACCTAAAAACTGTTCTAGGGTCTAGGATGTACTGGTTGAATTCAAGAGTACTCACAACTTGAACATTCATTCACGTTTCCGACCACAAATCAGTTTCAATATTTGTGTGCTACTAAAGACATTTGAGAGAAATTCTATTTAAATTATTCCGGACTGTACCTTTAATTATATGACGAATGCTGAAATATGCCGTAAATAACACAAACAAGCATTGTGAATCCCATCCATGCGGGGATATGTACTTACTCGTCGAATTTAAAGCAGCTTTAAAGTACCTTGAATGCCTCATTCTTTACTTCAGGTTTGAATGCAAATATGCCGTTTCGTAATTACATGTGTAACATCACGAAGACGTTTTGAGTGAATGACGTCGGCTCTTGTACGTAGGTAATAAAAAGGATGCCGCTCTCGGCAGCCATCGTTCTCTTGTATCAAATTAAAAGGGAGCAACTGGACGCTGCTACAAGCGAAAAATTCGAGCAAACATGATATACTCCTGTCTTACGAGTGCAATAGTTAATTATTCATTCTGTACAATAGGAGGATTGTCTTGAGAAATTTATGTATAAGTTGTAAGAAGCTAGCAACTACATCACATTCACCACAAAATCAATTTTAGAGCACATGTTAAAAAACAACTATAAGTCTTCCCTGTTCGCCTCCAACACGATTAGTGTACAATAATGTTTAGTTTCAAAAAAAGTGTTTGAAAATATTGGTGAAAAGTACCACACTTGATTTATTTAACATAAGAGCTAACTTGTAAATAATTAACAATTTATTGGCTTGGAAGGAAATCTAAAGACGCTTAACTTGATTGTAGGCGACACGAGAGCGGGTTGAGTAAATTACTAAATTGTAAATTGTCTATACAGATATTATATTTCGCACAACTACTAAAATCAATGCTTGTTGTTTGATGTTAAAATTGCCCGTTGAGTTCTACAGTTTCAATTATTCAGGGTCAAGGTTCTTTTATTAACACTTCACACCATTCCTACTATAATAATTAATAACGAATCGTCACAATTGACGTACGAATTTGAGCCGAAGCACTCCATCACGATTGTTTAAATACACTTAAATAACAGTTTGAACAAGCAGGCGGAATATAAAAGGGCTTTAAAAAATAAAGATTCGTTTTGTTTGCGTTGGGAAGTCTACCAATCGCGTTTCATACTGTGAAATGATGTCCTCTTGACCGACATCGACAAGACGTGGACAAGTACCGAACACTGTTGGAAGATCTCAACTCTTTATCTTATCACAGGGGCACTCAATGGTCCCAATCTACCTGTGCCCGATGTAACGCTCATGCGATAAGATCGAAGATAGGTTAGCTTGTAGTATCAGAGAAACAAGGACAATCCCAACACATCCAGTCCAGAAAACCTATGCTTTGTGTTTTTGCACAAATATTGGCTCTGGCTGGGAGTCGAACTCAGCACCCGTGGCATGGTACGAGTACTTAGGACGGTGATGGTGGACTGACAACAGTCTGATAAATTGCAAAGTGCAAATTCTGCCAATAATAAACGCTGTGTCACACAAAACATCTCTGTGTAGCCCCACACTGCGCTCGCCACCGTGTGAAATCAGTTCTTAAGTCTCACATGCTCAATGATTTCACTAGGTCACACAGCCCTTCAAACCGAATGTTTCCACACTACTGCTTCACGGCAGAATAACTGGTCTAGGGTGATGCCTACGTGATGAAATAAAATGAGAAGAATAAAAGGAAGACACGGGCATATGAGGTATAAGAACTCCTTTCTCAGGGTGACGGGCCCAGTGTGGTGTCACACAGAAATGTTCTGGATTACACAGCATTTGTTATGGGCAGGTGTTGCAATTACAATCAGGTGAGGTTAAATATAATTAAAATATAAAAAAATGACTAAGTGATAGGCATGAAGATAGAAAAAGTTTGTACGTTGAACTTTTAAATAAATTACGAGATCGAAACCGTATTAAAATAAATCTTTTAATAATCATTAATATACATCATTATCATGATTTCCTATCACTAGTCCACTGCTGACCATCCTCCCCCATTGATTGCCACAAAAGTTTGCTGCTCTCGTTATGGAGGGATTTTGCCATAGTTACCACGCTTTCCAGGCGGTTAGTACTACACTGTTTAATTATTCAGATGTTCTAGGATGATGATGCTGCCCCTTTACGCGAACACTACACATTTCAATGAAACTAATTTTAAGTATTTCATCGCGTTTAATTTTACTATTTATACACCGACGTTTCGACCGCTTTATAGCACCCATGGTTACGGGGGGACTGAGGTGACAGATGTCCTGATGTTATAGTTAACCAGGAGTACCTTCAGTTTTTAATTATTATTTTTAGTCCGATCTACGCAGGAAGAGCTAACTGTATCTTGAAGTCTTGTAGTAGTATGCTTATTTTATTAATTATAGGATTCCAAGCTGGTGGTAGTACCCAACCATATTCTATATTAAAATTAAGGTGTTTTTTAATTTCAATAGCCTTGTGAATCATCCTACTTACTACAAGCCACCGCTGTCCTCTAAAACATCACATCGGTTTAGCGCCAAATCTTGAGAGCCAACCATACATACATACTGTGACGCGTTATAGGCAAAGGCAAATTACGTAGCCCATCGCCCTCGCGGGAAACGAGACGTGACGAGTGGCGAACCACGTCGCCACCATTTTAATACGAATCTAATAATTCTTGCTCCCATTGCGTTCTCCCGAGCAGTATAGTGACAACATTGCATATTATGGTGTTATTGTGCACGAACAAAGGATGTCCGTGCAATACCTTAGTCGCCTCTTAGGACACCTCGTTAGGAAAGAGGTAGATACTATTCTACTCTGCCGGACACGTATCGGCCAATACGTAATACTCGTAAAAAATCAGATCCACTAACGATTAAGAATCAAACAGTGTTCCCAGAGAACATATACTAACGCCTGGTGTGGATATTTGTGGATTTTTAGCATTACGATATAGCGTGTGATATTATTTATTTTAAAAACTTTCAAAGGTAAAGGACATTGCTCAGCTCCCATACAAAGTTCGCCCAGGAATCAGCGGTCATAAAACTTTGATTATTGGGTTCAAAATAACACCTTTATATCTATCCGTGAAAGCAGATTGAAACGACGAACTCTTCTAGTACATAAAATATTTTCGATTTTGAGGTTATTCTTAACATAAATGTTCTGGTGACTCCGCATTTGTTATAACCAGACCTTGCACTTACCGTCAGATGAACGTTTTGCTCGTTTCGTCACTTTATCGTATTTTTGTTATCATTGTCTTTCTCGCTGATATCGTACCACATTCTCAGATTCATACCAGAAGTGGTCAACTAAGATATATATTAATCCCATAAGTTATCTCGAAATATAAATCATCTCGTCTTCACTATGCGTCTTATGAACAGTTTGGACTAAATTTAGATTAGAGTCTGAGACATATAATAGTCGTAGGATTTTCATCGAAATCGTTTCAAGGCATTTATTTTTACTATAGCGTATCTCTTAAGATCTAACAAAAGAATGCAGGTTATTGCATTTATCTAAGAACGTTTCTCCGTAAGGTTTCTTACGGATCTTCTCCGTAAGATTCTCCTTATGACGTCATTATTTTCCCGCATGAGTCGCTACCTGATATATTAAAGCCATTTAATCACAAATTGAATTCCACATAAGTTATATAAAAATCTATTAAACGTTGAAAGTAATTAAATATTTTTTTAATGGATTTCCGCTAAGTAACGCCTGATTCTATTAACTATAATTACTATTGCTATGAGAAAATATTTTTATAATGATAACTATCTTCGTTAAAGTACGATTTTTTTCACTGGTGGTAGGATTCCTATGCAGGAATCCGTCTAGGAAGGTACCACCCCAGGGCCAGTTATTCTGCCGTGAAGCCGTAGTGTGCAAACATTACTGTGTTTCGGTTTGAAGGGCACTGATACGTAGGGCGTAATCACTGGGCATATGAGACTTAAGAACTGACGTCTCGGGTTGACGGGCGCATTGTTGTGTCACACTGTTCTGGGTGACACAGCATTTGTTATGGGCAGACGTTGCACTTACCATCGGTGAATCGGTGAAGGTGAACGTTTTGCTCGTTCTGTCACTTTTATGAACTTAAAAAAAACACACTGACATATAAAATACGAGTATATCCTATGTTGGTAAGTAAGTAGAGTTCCTAAAATATAATTTGTATTTCCTATGAGTAACTTTCTGTTGGTTTCATAAGTCGAACATTGCCAAATAAAGTCTATCGTGATTACTACTCTTTACTCTACTTTACTTTGTCATTGGAGTTTACTTTTGCGTGCAGAGTCTACGATGTTATTCGAGAGAATACTCGCTTGGACTGCACTGTGCAATTTGATTCAATTATGGTAAATGAAATGATCGCCTTACTGTAGAGCTTATTATTTTAAATTAGACCATGAGTTATTCTCGTACAAGGAGTAAGTACTGTCTAAAACAAAAACGACACATTTTAGTCACACTTGCGGCACTATATAATATATTTACTGCTATTATAGTATCTGTAAGATGTCTGTGAAGTTCAAATACACTAGCAAAACACCTCCTTACTCTTTAGAATATTTTAGGTTTTTTTTCACTTACTTAATAATATTTTATATACGAGGTTTTTCTTCGCTGATTCCGAAAATTGCTATGTCAATTTGCTTATCTTAAAAAAATATTTTTAAATATTTTAAATCTATAGCCCATCACCCGAGACAACAGTTATAAAGTCTTACATGCCCAGTGATTACATTTGCTCTCAGTGCCCTTCAGACCGATACACAGTAATGTTTGCACACGGTATATTTCAATGGTAACTACCTAGAGGGATATGCAAGATAGGAATTCTACCACCAGATACTTTGTAGGCAATATCTCAAAAGGTTTTTTATACCTAGGAGCTTTGCAATATGAATGTAGTATTTCTTCACTATAAAGTCCAGTAGATTACTTTTGAAGCAGCGGCTGTAAAAGCAGATAGAAATAAAAAAAAAATATGAAATAAGCAGAAGTTATATATTCTCAAAGGGACTGTAATCCCCGGCTGTAATTGAATGTTGATAAATGAACGCATTAAAATCGTAGCTCATTTCGTTTATTAAATTCTAAACCTTCTACCACAAAATACCTTATTATTCGGTGTTATAATTATTGTGCGTTTCAATTCAGTTTTCATAAATTTTTTTGTTGTGTGGTTCCGATGCGAAATCCCGGATCCCGAATGAAAGTTTATACTTAACACTTTTTAATGCAGACATTTACTAGTACGTATGTACTTTGCTCCCCTTCGCATTCTGTATTCCATACTACTCGTACCACTGAATCAAGCTGCTCGAACCTCAAACGTACAGCACAGCCTGAAGAGCCACAGATTATAATGAACAGCTAATATCAATACATACACATCTTCGTATGTGTTAACAACGGTGTGACTTAGTGGTCAGCATATATGACTGCTGAGTCTTGGATCATGCGTTTAAAATTCCAGTCGAAGCCAATATGTATACAGCATCGACATTGTAAGTTTTAAGATCAGTGACATCGGACGCGGGAGCGTGACTAAAGAGGATCGGAATTTAATTTCTTGTGTGATTTACTGCAACTTCGCTGCCTCAATAAATAGTATTTCACCGTGAAATTATGTTACAGCAACACAGTCATTCTCTTTTCTTCTTTTTCTCGAATGTGAGAGTGACACAGTGGTAGAGTTCCAGAATAGTAAAGCGTAAGAAAATCAAACCAAGTGTATGCCAGAGTGGTGGAGGTCTATCTGAAAATTCGAAAAGAAAGTCTAAAAGTTCGCAGAATGTCTAGCAATGAATATGCATAGGGCACTCTATGCGAAATTCCACTGCAGGGGTGTGGCGCTAGGTTTATGCGTATATTTTTCATTATATTTTTACAAGCTTTTTGACCGGTTATTTGGCTCCCGACCGCAACGTTGCCATTTCTATTTCATCAATTAAATAAGCACTTGCAGATGTCGCTGTAGATCATTTCTTAATACATACTGAATATTTATTTATAACATTCACATATTCACAAAAACAAACGAAACGCACATATTTCCAAAAACAAATCACAAGTATAAAACGAAAATGCTTCATAATAGGCCATAAGATATACCCATAATAATATTTAATAAACTAACAAAACAATTTCTAAATGTCCTAAATATTACAATTTTCGTGGTACCGGCATCGCGGATGCAACCAGGGTTACTCGTATACTAAGAATATTTCAAGGCGAGCGCCGGTCCCTAGGGCAAATACGGCTATCAGAAACATGAATACGTACTTCTAAATGGATTCTCTCTATAGCTCTTACTAAACTCTTATTACACTGGAATAGTATAACATTAAAAAACGAATGGATTTGTATAGAGGCGACTTGTATAGAGTTCTATGAAAAGACTTTTGATTTATTTTACTTTTCAGTTGAAATAAGTCATAAAATGAATTAAGATATGCCTTTAGTGATAATTGAACTCAGGCCGTATATTCTAACACAGAAGTACATTGACATGGCGATCCATATACTATTATACATTTTTAACAATTTATAATTTAATATTATAATTTAATTTAACAATTTATGCCAAAGTATTAAATTAATTGAAAATATTTCGGTATTAGTAGAATGCGAAGTTATACTCCATACGAAATGTAAACGGAATACACTTGTCTGACCCTGATTCGGAAGTTGTGAAAGGGTGGGTATCAAATTCTGGACGTATTAAAAGCTTCTATTATAAGCAAATAAAATATTAGAAAGCTACCAAAATAAGACATGTCAACGTCATAACATTCCGATTTTCAATCACTTTGCCAGACGTAACATAGTTATAAATATATTTACTTCAATACACATTTTTGTAAGTACTTATAAAAATACTAATTGATGCCTGCGACTTCGTCCGCGTGAGCATAGGTTTTTTCGATTTGATTTTCCGGGATAAATAGTATCCTATGTCCGTCTGCAGTGCGCAAGCTGTCTCTTAGCCAAATTTCGTCAAGATCGGTTCTGCGGATGAACCGTGAAAAGTAAACTAAAGAAAAGTAACAAACAGACGGGTGGACAAAGAGAGTTACGTACGTATTTATAATATTAGTCTGGATTGTATAGCCCTTTATAATGATACAATGTCAGTCATAAATATCTGTGCCAAAAATAAAATTAAAAATAAATGTACATATAAAAATAATAAGAGAAAACTGCTATACATACGATGCTTAATCATAAATAAATGTTTTTAGAATTGTTGTCCGTCTGTAGTTTGCCTTATTGTCTGAAAGTTTGTCTCAAACCGGCTCCGAAACGGCTCAACCGGTTTCAATGAAAATTTTAGCAACTGAAACAGGAAAGTCAACTTAAATTTTCGTTTAAATTTCATTTCGTTATCTGACAGGGTTCAGAAGATATGAATATAAATTCACTATATTTTTAATGCTTAAAAAGAGAAGACGCACGCTGTGAATCGAATATTACCGTGAAGAACCCAAATGTTAATGCGCAAGTAAGCGCGGTACCATGTCGTACGGCGCAATCATGTGGTCGGCTTATTTTACGCGGAGTAACTGCGGGGCACAGCTAGCCTTAAATATATTGAAACATTTATATAAAATGTATTTATGTTGATAGTAAGAGAACTTAAAGACTGTAAAATAACATTTCGATAACGCTGTAAAACATCAATAAAACTATTCGAATAAAATTCACAAAATAGTGTCCATAATCTGTAGGAACTTCAGGAGATAAACGCACGTGTTATATTCATTCTATAGAGAAAAGGAAATATAGTATCTTTATTCTACTCGTGACCGAATACCTCGTTCCTTACACACATTTAAGATCGGGAGAGTGATCATACTTCTGTAATTTTTAGTTCTCCTATACTGTACAGTCTATACTACCCCGGAACGCCCTTCCCGATGATTTCATGAAAGCTCCTAATAAGAACATCTTTAAAAGATGAATTCGAGAATATTATCTCAAGACAGATCACATTTGACGGATTTGACTAGATGTACTTTTGTCTATTACTCGTATTATCGTTATTTATTTTACTTTTGATTTTTTTATTTTTGGTATGTACTCGTATGTATTTATGTAATTTATATAATTTACATATTAATTTTATTAATACATTAACATAGATTGCGCTTTTATTTTTAAATAGATAGCACCAGCCATATTTTTATCACCATCAACAAGGGTTGACTGGCTTGTGGTGCACAAGGCATTAAGTCCTCCCATTGTAGCCCTTAGTTTGAGGTGTCAACAATAAATAATAAATAAATCAAATAAATATCCTTAACTTAACCTGATTTAAGGAGCTACTCTTTGTTAGAAGCTTATACTGAAGAGATTGTACAACACTCACCTCTGGTGTAACATCGAGGGCAGTGTAAACAGGGTGCAATTACAAACGCCAAGTGGTGACGACTGTACAGAAGGGGATGTTAGTTGAGCAATGTTTGATGCTATGTGAAATGAAATCTGTTTCTGGGTGGAGCCGTCTTTCAGAACAGTTTTAGTCACGATGTCATCTATTGTTTAAAGAGGCTGTCAACTGTACAGGGTTCATTGTAGTAAACACAATTAATAAAATGATGATACATATTATAATAAAATTGAAACTGACCGATGTCTGTACATAGGAGATATTTAAAGAAAACTAATAGAAGGGGTGTTTCTAAGAGCTATAGAAAACATTTATCTTTTGAATGTTTGATTGTCTGTCTGTATATTTGTACGCGCATTACGATAAATCTACTGCTCGTAATCGAATTCGGTTTTTACAGATGTACGAGTATTTCTGAAGGTCTAACTTAATATCTTGAAAAAAATCACCTCGATACACCGCCTCGGATCGCCGCCTCGGATCTGAGTTATTAATATATAAAAAAAGCTGGAGAGTTTGTATGTTTAAACGTGCTAATCTCATGAAATACTTATCCTATTTATAAATTAATAAGAAATAATTATTTTTCCATTAGACAGCTCGTTTATTAAGGAATATTATAAGCTACAAAATTGTATTCTGCAACTTTAATGGGTGGCTCGCTGAGAACAGAACGTTACCGAGAAGGGCCGAATTTGAATGCTCAGGTCATAAGGTTTTTGATAACCTCATAAAGTGAACATCTTCGAAGGCAACGCACCGTTAGACTTACAAATGCAAATTAGTCAAAACTCGTAAAAAATGCTGATAAATCGCAACTTCCGTCCGCACAGCTAGCTCAATGGTATGCAGTGAAAGGACCGCGCAGTTGAATCCGCTTTCAGAGGTTAATGAAAGAAGACAAAAGCAAGAAAAAGTATTTTTTGTCACAGAACTGTCATGCATACACAATAATATAATTTTTGTATCTGCCACGTATCACAGATGGCGTTGTATACGGAAAAAACAAGAGACAATTAATTGGGTTCATAGTTTTTAACAAAAATGGATAAAACGAAACTAGTTTTTTGTGAAAATTGAGGTATAAGTTGAAGCAATAGCTCATAAATTAAACAAAAAAGTTTTGTCGTGACCAAGGAGCTGTTAACTCACGACGCTAAATAAATTATACGTTAATTCACACGCAAGAACACGCCACGAAATCTAACGACATCTACTCGATTATTGTTGGAACAATATAATAAAATTGTAACTGCCGGATGTCTGTGCATAGAAGATATTTAAGAAAAATGAATATGGGGGGTCTTAAAAAAAGAGCAATAGAGGCCAAAACAATGAATTTTTGTTTGTCTGTCTGTATTGGCACACCCCGCGACCGTCCCGGAGGGGGGGGGGGGTGAAAATAACGCGTGCGTGCCAAAAGAGGAAAATAGTGCGACGAACGCATAGCAGTGGACTGTATCTTGAAAATTTTTTCTTGTTCGTTGACGTGGTCGCTATGTCACAAACCAGGAAATTATTCCCGGGTTGAGCCTTCGATGTGACGAGAAATGAACACCCAATCTTCAGGGCGAGGATTCTTGGGCGTTGCAGGAGTTAAATGAAAGACGTATATCACTTCACATACATGGAAGTGCGATTCCCTAATTAGAACTCAAAAGTTCTTATATAACGCCCTATTTCTTCATAATAACTAGTTATTTCCGCCTATTTCTTCATATTTCGTTATTTTCTCTTCATTTCGCAGAGCTGGCACTTTTACGTGTTCCCGTCTTGGTGTCTTGATGACTGCTTTATCTTGCTATCTGATGTCACGAATATACAAACACACACCAAGTCATCTGCCGCGGCTCCATAAAAAGGTGCCGCGCAGGTACGGCCCACGTAGTTAATCTCGCGTTACTCCTCACGGAGTACGGAGAGACAGTTTCGGGGCTCTGGGACCCCTGACTGTAGTTTTCAACGCCGTTTGCTACTACAAACGGGTCTCTGGAGTCCGGTTTTTAAGGCCGGAGTGGTTTGGGGCCATTTGGGTGGCCGGATAGTGTGGTTTCTTCTTTCTTCTTTCTTGAGGCATCACTTTTTCACGCCGCCCTCTGCGCGGTACTAGCCAGCCGGGTGGGACCCTTGCGGGGAGGCCCAGCTAACGACCAGCGAACGGCCGGCGACTTAGGCTTCGCTGTTGCTTAGGAGGTCCCTGGGGACCTCTACGGCGTCTGGAGGGCGCGCATGTAGGGGCGCTATGTCCTTTATGTGGCTGGTTGGGCGTGGCGAGTGGCGTTTCAGGTGTCGCTGAAGTCACGGTCTGTGACTCTGCGGCAAGCAGGGGCGAAGTTTTCTTCTTCCTCCTCTTCCTCTTCTTCTTCTCCTCTGCGGCTGCACTACGCTCGGTTGGCCCGTTTGCGGGGGCCATGAGCGTCGTCGGGTGTTGAGCGGCGTCGGCCGCAACTGGGGCGGCTTCGGTTTTCGGCTGCGTCGTGAGTGCCAGGGTACCGGCTCTCTTAATCTTGACCTACTGCTGAAAAATAGGGCAGGAGATATTATTAGCTGTGTGTGCGCTTCAGCAGTTAGCGCACGTTAGGGGCTCCTCTTTGGAGCGTGGGCAGTCTCGGGCGGTGTGTTCACCGCCACACCTTACACAGGCTAAGGGGCGGTGGCAGCAGTGCGATGAATGCCTAAATTGCTGGCATCTGTGAGACTGTGCGGGGCCTTTCTTTCCACGCGAAGATTCGATGCGAATTCCCGGCATGAATAGAACTTCTTTTACATCTTAGATTGCCGATGTGGTTGCGGTGCGCTTCAGTTGCGCAAAGAATATGCAGCCTGCACTTCCCTTGCGCGCCAGGAGCTGCTTGATGTACTCGGGTTCGAACCCGAGTTCGCGGAGACCCTCCTCGATCTCCGCGGCTTCCGTGTTGACCGGCAGTCCACGGATCGCGACCTTGGTGCTCCTTTCGGCCGGGAGGGATTACGAGAACCATGAGATTCTCTCCTCCTTCTCCAGCTTGGTCAGGTATCGCTGTATGTAGCGATACTCTTCGTCTGTGCTCGGTTGAAAGCGTACGCCCTTCCCGGCGGGCATAGGCGGGGTAAGGGCGGGCGTTAGGCCTCCTACCGAGCCCGGTAGTAATGTGCCTAAAGTGGTGCGCCCAGTTGGGTAGGCGTTCCACCACTAGAGGCGGGTACTTAGGCTTCGGTGCTTGTTTTGCGTCATCGACCGTAGCTGGCGGCGCGTTGGACGGGCCGGCAGTTGTTGGCGGTGCGCTAGACGGTCCGGCGATTGCTGGCGGCGCTGCGGCTGTGGCTGCGGGCTTCCTCGAGGCCACGGCGTATGTAACTGCTGCGGCTGGCCTGGGTACCTGCAATGTAGAATTTTGCGGGGGGGCGACATCCATCTGCTCTACTGAATAGCAGGAGGAGTCGCGTCTAACTCGTGGGTCACGCTGCTTCCAATTTGGAAGCGTGAGTGGTCTCGATATAAGACCGCAATGTCGTTTCTTGTCATCGTCGCCGCTGCTGGCCACTGGGGGGTAGCGGCGATGGCGTGCGGCCTTTGGCGTCATTGGGGAAGGCGGCAGCTCCTTGCCGTCCTGAATCAAAGCTTCCAGGATTTGTAGAGCTGTTTCTGGCTGGACTTTAAATTTCCCCAGTGTCTTCCTATGCTGGGGGTGCTGCTCCAGCAGCAACCTGAGTCGTTCGGCGATCGGGTCCGTAGTGGTTTCCGTGCCGGTGTGTCTTCTAAGGCACGCTGCGTTATCTTCCTTTCTATATATATATATATATATATATAAATATATATATATATATATATATATATATATATATATATATATATATATATATATATATATATATATATATATATATATAAATATATATATCTCTGGGGAAAAGCTGAATTAGTTGACGCGGCCATCTTCAACCCTTTTAGGGTTGTCGGACGACTGCGACGGGCTGCGTACTGGATTCCTGAGATGCTGCAACCTTACAGTTTGGCCGCGCACATTCTTAAGCCGTATTCTTTCACCCGATGCCGGGTTTCCGTATACGGCAAAAGTTTAGTGCTACCTCACTGGGAGTCAGTTGGCTAGGCGTTCCTCGCTGCGCATTTAAGCACAGTTGACGTTTTAGTAAGTCTCACACAGAGTGTAATTCTCAAGAAATCGTCAAGAGCAGAGTAGGTCCGAACAGCACGAAAGCAGAGGCGTTCCGCAGGTACGGGTGTCGAGATGAGTCTCATTACCCGAGATAATCATCGCGGGCGGGCACTGCTCCCCCCGGCTTGGGTTCCGCTTAGGAGGATTGCAAAAATTTTTGCAATCCAAGTAATGACGTTTACAAAATATATATAAATATTTACAAAAACATGAAACAGATCTCCCCGCATGTTTAGTGGACATTGGAGTCTAGAACAGTCTGCCCCTATAATGCGATTTGACGGAATTCAAAATATTCTTTACATTTTTGAAATGCGAATTTCCGTCTGGATGTTTCAATTTAGTAGTTCAGTCGGTAGGTATCTTAAGCTCTGAGTTATGAAATTTTCATATTTTTATGGCACATCGAGGATTCATATGCAGTAATCCGTCTAGGTAGGTACCACCCCAAGGCCAGTTATTCTGCCGTGAAGCAGCAGTGTGCAAACACTACTGTGTTTCGGATTGAAGGGCACTGTGAGCTAGCGTAATCACTGGGCATATGAGACTTAAGAACATTATGTCTCAGGGTGATGGGCACAGTGTGATTTCACACAGAAATTTTCTGGGTGACACAGCATTTGTTATGGGTAGACGTTGCACTTTCTATGAGGTGAATGTTTTGCTTGTCTCGTTACTTTATCAAATAAAAAACCAAAAAAAAATCACAAGGCAAAATCTTTTAAAATTGCGACGTAATGAAACATGCACATGTACAAAATATCACTCTCCATCAGGCCCGCAGTCTCTGAGTTGTTACGTAAAATAATATCGACATTTACACCTCACTGTGCCCAATTGTAAGCCTTTTAACTAAATCGCTGGTTAATAGAGACCCTTTAATTTGCATATTGTACACTTTAATTTAATAACCGTCCTAGTGTCGTGAATTATTTGATTTCATTAAGGAGGCAATATATACATAGTTACATTTTTTTTTATTGTTCGGCGGTCAAGTCTTGAATTACCATATGCCCGGCAGTGAAGAAAAATAAACAGTTAAATTCTGCATGTCGGAGAAATATAAAAGATTTGCAGAATATGTGAACTCGGCCAACTCGCACTAAAGCATTGTAGCGAAGTATTATTAGCTGCATTGTAAAGTGACTCTGAGGTGTAACCTTATTTAACAAAATAAATGTTATACAAAATTTAAGACCCGATTAGATTTAGAGGCAATGCTAAGCCATCTTTGGATCTATAACGGGTGTTTTTGGGTTAATTAGAATTCGATAAAGTTTGTAAGCACTCTTAAAAACTTTCCTTTAACTACAAAAACTCTGTGCATAAATTTAATCTATTACGGTGTTTTTGCTGTAACATAACTTCCCTTTTATTGACAATTTTATCTAAATTCTTAATTGAAGACAACAATATAACGTGGATATTTCTGACAGGGGAAGACTTAACCCATTGCATGGATGTTTAAGAGAGAAGCAATATTTCTTTATAAATAGCCGGGACGTCCTTTAGGAAATCAATCAATCTGTTGGTTACTCGGCCAAAGCGACCGTTTCTTATGTTTTTTTGTTTACCAAAAAGAAGTCATAAATCAGTACATGTTCTACAAAATTTACTAATTTCCCTATAAATTAAAATTAACTTAATTAGATGTCCTCTCAGCTTCCATCTCATTGCTTTGAATTCTATTGATGTTCGCATCAGCAGACAGACATCCCGGCGAGCGTTTTTTTTTATTTTAAGTTAACAACTGGATGTTTTCAAAAACGTGTCTCGCTCTGCTAATAAAATGCTAATACATTTCTAGTGCATCGAAGCTATAAGAAAAAAGAAAAGACCTTGCATGTTCTGTATATCTGTACTTTTGTGGTATCGTGATTTACTGATTTATTTTTAATCATTGCATATTATTATTTTAGTGAGCCAGAGGGAGCACTTACCACAAGTGGACGGCGTGCTTATTTGTCAGTCTTACATAAAAATGAGTAACTGATGAATCAGTGAACAAAAAAAAAAATAAACAATTTAGTTATGAAACATGATATATACGAGTAGTTGTTCTGTTATTTATTAAGTATGAAGTATCGCTAATTATTAATCAGTACTTATTCACTCGTTGCTGTCTCTTGGCTGAGTTGCTAATATCGGAGAGACGATATACACTGCTCGTAGTAGAAAGCTCTTCTATTTCCTCAATAAATTATATAACGGCACGATCTTCGAGTGAAATACGATATGCATAAGAATACAACAACGAGTTCTAAAGATAATTGCAAACTGTTTAAGTTACTTAAAAATCTATTTTAAAAAAACAGTGGTGTATTTTTACGCTCTCCACTAGATGATATACATATCATATACTCTGCGAAACTCTAGCAACGCCCCTAGATTGGACTGGTATTGTGGATGTTCATGGACGGCGATGATTACTTACCATCAGGTGAACCGTATGTTCGTTTACCCCTCCTATATAAAAATACACATATATCCTCTTACTCAAACATACACTATCATTGATTTTTGCAAAACCACTATCACTGCGACTGATGAATCAATTGTGATCCCTGAAGTGATGGTTCACTGCTAAGTCCCGAACTTGCAATGAACTGCAACAGTTCCTTAGCAGTGAAGCCTTTAACTTCATTAGTTTGCATGTTTGTACATTATAGATCTAAATTAGGTGAGAATGGGCACAGGAGATTCGTCTGCAATTAGGCATAGTCTGCACATTATACTACAATACCTTGGCGAGCCGTGGTAGGTAAGCCAGACGCTTGCCTTTAATTTTATCGTACGCGAATGACCTGAGTTCGATCCTCGGTACCGGCCCCTCTGAAATAGGTCAATTCAATTTCAAAGCGCTAATTTACCGTGTGCTCAGCGGTGAAGGAAAACAGCCTCCATGTCTGACGAGTAACATATATTTCGAAGACTTGTGAAGACCGCCAACCCGCATTGGAGCAGCGTTGGGGACTCTATAACCCTCTTAAAAATGAGAGGAAGCCTGTGCTCAGCAGTGGGGTGTTTATAGGCTGTCACTAATATACTACAGTCTAAGAATAAGAGAAACCTGTGCTAGTATAGGAGACACTGGCAGTCAAAAACTGACCTAAACTGTTCCTTCTTAATCTTAGGTGATCAATATTTTTGTGTGTTTCACATAATAAGAACCAGAAGAATGCTGTTGACAGGCGATCCACCAATCTAACCTGATCAGACTGCCATCGAATAATTCAAATTTTATATTAAAATTGTAAATCTCATAAATTTTACTGCAAATACTTACGTCGTGAAAGCGTCTGTGAGCGATTTTATGAGACATTCTTGTGATTTATGTGGAAAGCGTGAATTCCAATAACAATAACATAACAATAAGAGTCTTTGTATAGAGTATTACAGTGGTGGTCAGTACAGATAATTCAGCTATTTACTCGTAGGATAGCATTCAAATGTATTCATTACATCACAATTTAAAACTCCACAAGCCACTTTAAACAAGTCAAACAAAATTAAATTTCACATGGTAGATTTTTCGTATGCAGGAATCCGTCTAGGTAGGTACCGCCCTAGAGCCAGTTATTCTGCCGTGAAGCAGTAGTGTGCAAACATTACTGTGTTGCGGTTTGAAGGGCACTGTGAGCTAGTGTAATCACTGGGCTTATGAGATTTAAGAACTTATGTCTCAGGGTGATGGACACTGTGTGGTATCACAAAGAAATTTTACATTATTATATACCATTAAGAATTTTAACATACGCAAATTTCAAGCTATACTAAGATCCTCTGTAATTTAAAAATTTGTTCACAGAATCAAATATATTTTAAAGTAGCCACTAACATAGTGTTTTAACAAATTGATGCATTGATACATCTTTTGTGGATGTTTTATTAAAAATTGTAACCCGTCCAGTAACAATTTTTCCTAAAGCGTACACTTTTTGGTATGCCGATATTAATTTGTTTGTATTATTGAATAATATAATACCAGACTAACAAGGGGGAGCTAGCAGATACTAGATAAATAAATATAGCGAAAAATAAGCCCACTTGATTGTGCCGTACGGTACAGTGTCTCGCTAAACTGAACAGCATTCATTGTTCCGCCCTTCTCGGTGAGGTTCCGTTCTCAGTGTCCGGCCCTCCTCAATAAACGGGCTATCTAATACACAGATATTTTTTCAAATAGGATAAGGAGATAGTATAATATTGTAGCTCCTGGTTTATCATAGTAGTAAACTTACTCTGACTGTCGAGCCTGTCGACTGCCTGTTGCTGTCGAGCGAGCATTAATATCATTTGATAACATTAATATATTAAAATCATAATTGCTTTGAATTAAAACGTACACGCGCTCGTTATCCAGTATTGACGCGTGTCCCTAACGAATGAACATAATTAAATTATTTTAATGAACGGCACTACGTTATGATGATCAACAATGATATGTTATATGAATTCATTGGAAAGTTAATGGTAAAAAATATAACACTTCAAGGAATGTCCAAAATAGTAGTTTGAGTGTGTTTTGTGAAATTAGAACCCAACCATATCCTTACAAATATTATAAAAGCGACAATAACTATCTCTTTCTCTCTGTCGGTTTGTTACCTTTTCAGGGCGTAACCGTAGATTCTTGACGAAATTTGGCACACAGATAGCTTGCATCCTGGAAACAGACATCGGATATACATTATTATTTCCACAATATCTTGATTCGTCATCATTATTTGATTCGTTGTATAATGTCAAAATTCTTATGAAAATTCACATCTTTCACGCATAGTCACAAACTTACTAATAAAAGCTTAGGTAACCATTTTAATTTTTTTTTCCATTTAAATAAATAAATAATAATAGTGCGTAATGTGCATTTTTTATTGCATAAAGTGATAAAACGAGCAAAACGTTCACCAGATGGTAAGTGCAACGTCTGCCCATAACAAATGCTGTGCCACCCAGAAAATTTCTGTATGACACTACACTGTGCCCATCACCCTGAGACATAGGTTCTTTAGTCTCATATGCCCAGTGATTACGCTAGCTCACAGTGCCCTTCAAACCGAAACACAGTAATGCTTGCACACTACTGCTTCTCGGTAGAATAACTGGCCCTGGGGTGGTACCTACCTAGACGGACTCCTGAATAGGAATCCTACCACCAGTTAAGCATAGATTATAGTGCGTAGTACATAACACATTGTAGTGCGTAAAATATATTATAGCGCTTAACGTATCATACAGCGTTACAAATCATAGTGTGTAACGTAGGACAGAGCGTAACACGTCGTAGTGCGTAAATAGCTTTTATTATAGTGATTTACACGTCATCGTGTCTTACACATCATAGTGCTTAATACAGCATAGTACCTATTACATCCTAGTGAACACTTGATCTAGTAACACATTCTAGAAAGGTTTATTCGCGTTATTTCTTCATCTTAACAGCAACGTATGCTTATAATAACTCAGTGGCCTTCAAGCCGATACACGGTAAAGCATGACGACAGAATTACTGGTACTACGGTGGTACCTACCTAGACGAATTCCTGCATACAGATCCTACCATCTTAAATATAACCACCAACCACTAATTCGTGTATACAAATATTGGTTTCGGCTGAGATTTCAACCCAAGAACTGCCACTCGGTCTTCAAGTGCCTTACGCATATATTGCTTTGGCTCTGTGTTAAGGTTTGCGTTTAATCGCTGCACCGAATTTGCACCGTATGGTAGTGGCTTAAAAGAATCTACCACCCCATCTCATTTTTTTATTGCATAAAGTGATGTAACGAGCAAAACGTTCACCTGATGGTAAGTGCAACGTCTGCCCATAACAAATGCTGTGTCACCCAGAAAATTTCTGTGTAACACTACACTGTGCCCATCGCCCTGAGACATAGGTTCTTAAGTCTCATATGCCCAGTGATTACGCTAGCTCACAGTGCCCTTCAAACCGAAACACAGTAATGTTTGCACACTTCTGCTTCACGGTAGAATAACTGGCCCTGGGGTGGTACCTACCTAGACGGACTCCTGCATAGGAATCCTACTACCAGTAAAATTCCGTGGGTGTCGTAAAAGTCGACAGAGCGAAAATTTACGCCAGGAGATGGGCAGCAGCATCTTCCTGGAACATCAGAATAAATAAATTGCAGTTACCAACCCGCCTGCGTGGCAACTATGGCAAAATTTCCCTCGAATCAAGAGCTCAAGAGCTACCAACTTTTGTAGCAATCTATGGGGAGGACTATGGTCAGTAGTGGACTAGTGATAGGCTGTAATGATGATGATGATGATGATTTGTATGGCCTACAAGTTGTTACAGCAGAGCGCCTTGTGCGGGGCAAGGTTTTAAAAACCAATCAACCATAATGTTTTCTTTTATTTACGCGAATACTACACACACACACCAAGTTTTGGATCATCCCAACCATTACATAAGATTTGATAAAGCACAAATCCTTGCAAAAGAAAACCAATTCCTAACAAGGATGATTCGCGAGGCTAATGAAATTAAAAAACCTCCTAATTTCAATAGAGAAGACGGTTGGGTATTACCACCGGCTTGGGATCCAATAATTAATAAAGTTAAATCAATAACCAAGCATACCACTGCAAGACTTCAAGACACGGTTAGCTCTTTCTGCGTAGATCGGACTAAAAATAATAATTAAAAGCTGAAGGTACCCCGGGTTAACTATGACATCAGAACATCTGTCACCTCAGTCCCCCCGTGACCATAGGTGCTGTAAAGCAATCGAAACGTCAGGTTATAAATTGTTAAAATTGGTGGTAGGATTGCTATGCAGGAATCCGTCTAGGTAGGTAACACCCCAGGGCCAGTTATTCTGCCGTGAAGCAGTAGTGTGCAAACATTACTGTGTTTCGGTCTGAAGGGCACTGAGAGCTAGCGTAATCACTGGGCATATGAGACTTAAGAACTTATGTCTCAGGGTGACGGGCGCAGTGTGGTGCTACACAGAAATAATCTGAGTAACACAGCATCTGTCATGGGCAAACGTTGCACTTACCATCAGGTGACCGTTTTGCTCGTCTCGACAATAAACGAAAAAATAAATAACGCGTATGTAAAAAAAAACGTATGTATTTGTGTGTGTATGTGTGTACATGTGTGCATATTTATTTCTTTTAGAATATATTAAGTCGTTTAATAATATGTCCGGAAACTGCTCGGTAAACCTGAGGCATCGACAGAATAACAGCGCTGTGGCAACTCTGCCATACCATTATGTTGAGTCGACAGCCTTTTCGTTGCTACAGCCCACAACGTACGTCTGTAAATGTAATACGTCGTATCTTATTGTTTCTTTAGAGCCGTGGTAGCTCAGGGGCTAGGCGCTCGCTTTAAATTTCATAGTACGCGAGTGACCTGGGTTCGATTCCCGGTGCCGGCACCACTAAAATTGTTAATTGCAATTTTAAGTGCTGATTTACCACGTGCTCGGCGGTGAAGGAAAACATCGTGAGGAAACCTGCATGTCTGAGGAATAAAAAATATTTCGAAGATATGTGAAGTCTGCCAACCCGCATTGGAGCAGCGTGGCGGATTCTTCCTAGCTCTCAGAAATGAGAGGAGGCCTGTGCTCAGTAGTGGGACATTTATAGGCTGAAACTTTACTTTACTTTTTTTTTATTGTTTACTTATTTTTTGAATTGCAATGTATGTTGTGTTGTAGTATTGAAGAAAGTTTTTCTTTCTTTCTTTCTAAAAATTAGTTGTATTTAAACAGATTAACCATATCATTTTTATTTACTAGTGGTACGATTCCTGTGCAGGAATCCGTCCAGGCACAGCAATGCCAGTTATTCTGCCGTGACAGAGGAAGGTGATAGAGTTGTGTGCAATCACTACTGTAATCCGGTCTGGAGCTGAAGTAGTCACTGAGAGCTAGTGTAATTAGTGGGCATATGATACTGAAGAACTGAGAGCGAGAGCACTGTGGTACAACACAGAAATGTTCTGGGTAACACAGTATTTGTTATGAGCAGATTATTCACTTTATCCATTAAAAAAAAGCTATTAATACAAAAAGACTACCATTAACTACGTTACTGAACGAAATTGTCGCATACTGGAAAATTAAAAAGATTAAAAAATCTCTGTTGGAATATTAATGCTTAAATTCCTCTCTGTCTCCTAATAGTAAACCCTAAAAGCTTTCAGTGAAAGGGCAAAGAGAAAATTGTGGAACACGCGATTTGAGATGACGCGCTCGACGCTTCCGAAAATTGGCTACAGCACGTTTTATTGATTGTAGTGGATGAATAGGTCTTGATACTTGAAACGATATTTTAAACTCAAGCCTCGTTAGTAATTAAACACTAATATCTCGACTTACATTGAGCTTATTGAATCGATGATTTGAGAGTCGAAGCGGTGCTATCTGGAAAGACACACTTCTACATTTTCTTTAAATGCTTCCATCAAATGTCTTATAGAGAAACCCATGGAAAATATACTTTCAATTCAGTGAGAAGCAGTCATACTTTTTACGCGGTTAATCGGCTGCAACTTTTACACGGTGCCAGCGATAGCAATAAGTCGATTTGTCTTGGGTATGTGTTTTTTAACAAACACTTTTTTTTAAAAAAGGGACCTCAAAATTTGGTTGACACCTTAATGTGTCACTTTAATTATAACTTACTAGCTGAGTCCTGAGGTTTTACCAGCGTTAAATAAGCCGCACGGCATGGCACCTCGCTGACCCGAGCATTCACAGTTCGGTACTTCTTGGTAAAGTTTTGTTCTCAGCGTAAAAAAAAGTAAAGCAACAGCCTATAAATGTCCCGCTGTCGAGCACAGGCCTCCTCTCATTTCTGAGAGGGTTTTGGAGCTGGGAATAGTCTACCACGCTGCTCCAATGCGGCTTGTTAGACTTCAAATATCCTCGATATATTTCTTTTCCTCGGAGATGCAGGTTTCCTCACGATGTTTTCCTTCACCGCTAAGCACCGTTAATCAGCAGTTAAAATTGTAGGAGAAATTTAGAGTTGCTGGTACCGGGGATCGAACCCTGGTTACTTACCTAATATGAAATTAAAGGCGAGCACCAGGCCCCTGAGCTACCACGGCGACAGCTTAAAGTTGCAGCAACAACTTAAAGTGCGATAATACCATAAATATTAATTCTTTAAACAAAAAGTATCAAAACTGCTTATTCCCGCAGACTCATCAATAAAGCATACAGCAGTTCTCTGTCCGCTTTTAAAAATGTAGATTCAAACCGGTTATTCAGTTATGACAACCAAACTTGGATTAGTAGAGATGTCATGTCATTTGTTTTATGATACCGGCATACCATGTGGAGAAAGTTGAGTACCTCTATAATTTTATGTGAGGATCACGTGGCTTAGCGGTCAGAGTAGAGAATAAGAGTTTTCGATTCTGATGGTGTTATGATTGTAAAGGAGAGAATTTTAATTTACTAACATCCGCATGCACAATGTAAAATTGTGTGTATTACCTAGTTTTGAAAAGCACCGCCTGCCCTCCCTCAACAGCGTGCAGAAGAAAACCAATACCGCCACCTGGAGCCGCCACCACATACCCTCCACCACTACACCACTGCCACTAGACAATACACACCACTGAAGTCGAGAACACGACACGTGTTTCACCTCAAAACGAGGCATCATCAAGTGCTATTGACTCAACGACAGTCAACCGCCGAGTCAGTCAACTCGGCGGCCATTTCACATTTTGCATGCGGATCTTAGCAAATTAACTTTCTCTCCTTTACTATAATGGATTTCCGCCAAAGTAACGCCTGATTCTATTAACGGTATGATTGTCCACGCATTCCTGAAACTCTACTTTTTAATGCAGAAAGTGACGAGAAGATGAAATCGTTCACCTGGTGGTGCTCAGGGTTCCGCTGAACCGATCTTGACGAGATTTAGCACAGAGATAGCTTGCATCCCGGAGACGGACATAAGATACTTATACCGGAAATATCAATAGTTGCCAAATATTTAAAAAACCTATGTACACACAGACAAAGTCAACGACTACGAGCACCAGCTAGTGGTTTATAAAAATGTCAGTATTAGCTTTTGCATTTTGAGATGGTTTTATAGCGTGGAAGACCCGCCACAATGTTACGGTGGTGGTGGACTTCACATTTCGTCTAAATGCGTTTATTTCTTAGGAATGGATCGACACTTCTGGTAAGGTTAAATATTAACTTTGAATTTGTGGCAAATGAACGTGCAAGGGTAAAGAGTAGCTACCCGCTGGATCGGTTGGTCCGATCTGGAGTGGACACCTACCCCAGAGTCGATCTTGTATCTATAAAGGACACCTCAGAAAGTTTTGCTAGCGCGACGCAGAACGTTATTTTATAAGCTTCTCTTGTAGCGATATCATATCACTAATCAAAATTTTAACCACCGTCCGGTCCTGTGTACTCTCAAGGTATATGCATTGTTTTTGTTCCTTTTATTAAAGAAAAATTAAATTGATATTTTTACACTAAAAAAATTCTATACCCTACTACTATTATAAGCAGCAACGGCATTATACTCTACGCAGCTACGACGTAGCGATTTGCTACGAGAATATATGTAATAAATACATTATTTTAACAACTTTGTTAGTTGCAACTGATTTAGGTCGCGTGATAAGATAACGCTCCTCTTCAGTGTTCATAGTGGAGAGTGTGTCATAGTGGAAAGTACTGGACTTATAAACTGACGTCTCAGGGTGACGGGTACAGTATCACAGTATTTTTCTAGTTGACACTGAATATGTTATGGGCAGACGTTAAACATATATACTTGAATAAATACATAGTAAAATATATCACATTTCATGATTAATATACAAAAAATATGAACACACATATAAACTCATATACATGTACACTTATTCCCATTTTTTTTTTTTAATAAACGAAGCCCCACTGTAGGATTTTCTCCTGGATCGTGGGTGCGTCTTACAGACGTACATTTCACATGCACAACACGACCAGACCCGAAAAGCAACAATTTCTATTTCCGGTGGCGCAGAAGTCAGGTACGCTAACCACTACGCCACTATGAGGGGTAAGCAGAGACTACAGGTGCACACCTTTAGGCCCCGCGGGAAACGAGACGTGACAGCACAGTTGGCACGAGTCAATTATTCTTACTCCAGTAGAGAAAGTATTATTGCATAATTTTGCATGAACAAAGGTTGTCAATACCTACTTAGCCTCTTACGATGCTCCGGTAGGTAAGTGGTAGGTGCTATTCTAATCTGTCGAGCGCCTATCGGCAAACATACACATACATACATAACTCAAAAATTCTTTCACTCCTCTTTCGGTGTGAAAGCTGTAGTGCTGTGGAATTGGCTTCCGTTGCATGTCAAAAAGGCTCAAAGTATTGAAACCTTTAAAAAACAAACTAAGTGTTACTTAAATCAGTGTTATATGTAATATATTCTGTGTTGTTTTTACGTGGTTTTCTTGTGCGGTTTTTTATATAGATGTATTTTTCTATATTTAGGTGTATATATTTTTTTTATTTTTTTTTTATTTACTGTATACGTGTTTTTTTCCTTTATTTACTTTCATCTTGTGTGCACACCTCCGTCCTTTTTCTGTTTTTAATAAATCTCCTTTATCGAAGATTTGCCTGGAAGAGATCGCTGTTTAGCGATAAGGCCACCGGTTGTAAATATTTAGTTTCTATAACATTGTATTTTTTTCTTTAATGTGTGCAATAAAGAGTATAAAAAATACGCTTGTATACACTTAACGGTAACAATTATTGGAACAACAAACTTAACTTTAGTTTATTTTATTAGCTCTCTCTTAATGCAGTGTCATCTTGTCCCCACATTATGCAGACCAGGTGATCTTAAACAAACCTCTGGAACATTCGCAATAAATATTTCTGCGTTGAGGTTTTTTGTTGTCCTATTTAATAATTTTAATAGGCATGTTTCTTCTAAAGTATTTTTTTAATTATTTTAGGTCAAAAAAATAAATTAATAAGGCTTAACAATAATTAATTAATTATAAAGTTATGTACCCAGCACAGTGATCCACAAAATAACATTAAAATTTTTATAGCGAAAGGGGAAGTACTTCTAATTGAACCACGCGGTCGGAATGTAATTTATAACATAAACTAAAATTATGTAAGTGAGATGCCAGTCACGTTTACTGAATTAATTATGGTTTAAACGCGTTTAGTTAAAGTTATTTAATTTATATGATAAACGAATTAAGACGGGGCGTAATTAATTATTAAATAAACGGTATAATAAGGAGAGTCACGGTAGCGTCAAAGGCCAGATGTTTACATTTAATTTCAGAACTAAAATAAATAAACAGAATACTTCACATTAAAAAAAAACTAATTTTACAGATTTTATTGCGTTTAATTTTAACTATTAATAACCCAACGTTTCGAGCGAACAACACTCATGGTCACGGGAGGCTTTCACCTTCAGCTTTTAATTATTATTTTAGTCCGATCTACGCAGAAAGAGCTTACTATGTCTTGAAGTCTTGTAGTGGCATGCTTGGTTTTTGATATAATTTTGTTAGTTATAGGATCCCACGCGGGCGGTAATACCCAACCATCTTCCCTATTGAAATTAGCATGTTTTTTGATTTCAATAACCTCGCGAATCATTCTTGGTAGGAATCGGTGTTTTGCAAGTATTTGTGGTTTATCAAATCTGATGTAATGGTTGGGATGATCCAGAACATGGTCACAGACTGCAGACGATTCTTCATTTCATTCTAGAGCGACGATTCTTCACATCAGCTATATGTTCTTTTACTCGGGTTTTTATCGATCTTTTTGTTTGCCCTATGTAAGAGTCTCTGCCTGCGTCTTGTAGAGAGATGTTACATTTGACAGATGGTAAAAACTGACATCTTCTTTGTTAAAATGTTTTCGTGGAAGCCCTCTTCAAGATATAGCCAATCTTGTCGGTGACTCCTCTGATATAAGGTAGAACAGCAGATACACGCTCGACTGTAACCGGTTTCACTTGTTCTCTGCGACGTAGGCACGCAACTCGAAGTTGGACGCTAACTAAAAGCCTGGTACATTTTTAATCTTAGTAGGCCGCCTAGAAACCGAATTATCGATCTATAATGATGAAATACTTATTCGTTTAAAAAAATCCTATTAGATAGTCCGTTATTAGGAAAGATTATAAGCTGCAAAATTTTAATGCTGCAACTTTAAGGTGCCGCGTGCTGAGAACAAAACGTTGCCGAGAAGGGCCAAACTGTGAATGGTTAGGTCATAAGGTACCATGCCGCACGGCGCAATCACGTGATCGGTTTATTTTACGCCAGACGCCTTTCAGACCGGCGTTTGACAAATACCTTACGATCAAGGGAAGTCTCAGCGTGCTTGCTAACAATAGCACGTTGAACGTACACTTTTCTGACTAATCATATTATAGCTTCAGCACACAGTGATGTTGTGGGGTATCTGATTGGCTAAGATTAATAATTTTAAGAATTGATCTTTAAACTCTTTCCGGGCGCAACAGATCTATTTTATTAGCGGCACTTTAAATAGGAATGTAGTGTTCAAAGAGATAGTGACAAAGAGCGCAGAAGACCATATTTACTGCGTGCATATCAGCTACATGCCGTATGTTTTTTTATACTTCTAGTTTCTTTAGACTTCTAGTTCTTAAATATGGGCTTCCCAGTGTAGAACACAGTCAATATGGGCTCCTAGATATTTTATCATATGATTAGTTCTTCTAGCGTGTTACAGGTACAGGTGTGAGATAGTTAGTAGAGTAGTTAGATTAGATGAAGTATATGAGTGTATTTTGATTTCATATTTACGTGACGCGGGCTGTTAGGATGTTTAGAGTAAAGAAGAAAAAAAAAGGTTCAGAATTATTAAGGCAAATATTAGGTATTTTAAGGTTGTTCTAAAATATGTCTAAAGATTGGAGACAGTGTCGAATGCTTTGGAGAGATCTAGAAAGATAGCCAGACATTTGGACTTACGGTCCAAGTGTCTGTTAACTATAGTCAAAGATGTAACGGCTTCTTCTGTTGATTTTCCACGTCGAAATCAATATTTGTTTTCAGCTATTTAAACATGTATTTCGAGAAAATTAACTAGAGGATTGTTAAGGGTTTCTTCCCGTGATAGGGTAGGAAGGACTGATATTGGTTTGTAGTTATTTGACATTGTGGATTGGATGGACTAGAGTCTTCTAAAAATAGTTGAGAAAAATACCAGTTGGTATGGATAGATTGCAAATATGGGTGATCAAATCTTGTAAAAGTACATTAACCCAAGGGGGGTTAATGTACACAAGATGTTTACAAGATTTGATGATCGCTGAGGGAATACCATCACAACTAGTGGTATAATCAGCAGAAAGTCTAATTATAATTCTTTCGACTCTCTCATTTTATATTTCGTGTAGAACCTGAAAATTGGAAACTCTCGAAAGATGTAGTTTCGATGGTAATAAGAAAGATTGTTATTCGTTACTCTATCAGCTACAGTTTTGCCAACATCAATTAAATATTTATTCACATAATTAACCGAAGTAGTTAGTGAAAGTAATTTATAAAATTCCATTGGCTTTCTTCAATGAATTTCCAAGTTCTTTTTGGGTTATTTAAGTTTTATTATTATTATTTTATAACTAACTATCTATTACAATAGTTCTTAATCTTGTGTACGTTATTCTAAGAATCATTTTATTTGAATTTTTTTACTTTTCTTGCGATCATCACGATTTTTTAGTGAGTGTTACACTTGGCCCCAATCGAGGGGGAATCTCTCTTTCCGCTGGACTGCACTCGACATCAGATCGTTAGATTATCGAGACATCGATTCTTAAATATCATATGCCTTGTAATTACAGTTACTTCAATGCCCTTTAAGCCGAAACAAGTGGAGTACAAACACAACGGTTTGACGGCGTAATGCTTCCACCATTATTACATTTTACCCATCTTTGTTCATTGTTTTGCGATCTGGAGGAGCAGAGTCCGTTGTCGTCTTCATCAGCATATGTGCATATATCCATGTGTACATTACCAAATGGAACAATGGGATGTTCCACCCAGTCTTGAAGTGGGTGTTAGCACTAAGAGTGAAATAAAACTAAAAAACGTTTGTTTAAGAAAATACCCGCACTTTATTTCAATCGCTCACAGACATGTTGCAAATGTAGCTTATAACATAATTTCTGTACATATATATGTTAATATAATTCGAAATAGGTTCAATCCTTCAGTTTCTTAAAAGCATGGTGGAACGCAAGGCGACGGACACGGTGGAATGCAAGGTGACAGTGGAGAAGGTTCAGATGGATACGGTGATTGAGGCTGATAGAGTGAAATAACCGCACGGTCTAAAGTCCTCACGCCAGACAGAGGGTTGGGTTGGAAACAGATGATAGGAGGACTCGGGATGACAATCCTAGGAGGCCTCACAACTAGTTGATCTGGTGCTGGTGGTTGTATTGGAGGCGGTTGTACCTGTAATTTGGATATTTTAATTATTACATTTCTCTGACAAGAAATATTTATTTTAGATCTTTCAGGAGTAGTTTGAAATACAAGAAATGTCAAAAATACGTACTTTAATAGGTGCAGGCTTAGGTGGTTGAACTGGTGGAGGTTTGACAACTATCGGAGACGGCCTGGGTGGATGCACAGGCTTAGGTCTGACTTCAATCGGCGCTGGTGTAGGTGGTTGCACTGGGGCTGGCTTGACATATATGGGAGCCGGCGCATCTGGTTGAACTGGGGCTGGTTTTACCCAGATTTTCGGCGGTGCCGGTAGACGAATAGTTCCTGGTCGGACGATGATTGCTGGAGGTGGCCTATAGTGAATTCGACCAGGTTTCACAATTAATGATCCTAAAAGAAACAAGACAGATTTTAATCTTAAATGTTTTAAAATATTAGATATTTAGTTATTACCGTTTCCACGTGAATTAGTTTACTATAGATTAACAGTTAGAAAATACTACTCACCCGCTGGAGCCTGTCCATACATGTAGTTAACAGGTGGCTCAGAAGGATTGCACGGACCGATCCTTATAATCTCATTTTCATCTACACAGGGTTCGCAAGGTTCTGGGCACGGAAGTATATATGGATCACAAGGGGCGCATGGTGGCATCGGCTCGCAGGGTTCACACGGGGGATACTCTCCGCAAGGCTCTTGCGAGTCTGGATCCGGTACTGGTTGACACGATGTCGTACTCAGAAGAAGAACTGTACAAATAATAAACAATAGAAAATAAATTGCCAAATAAATCCCTAAAATTAATAAGGCAACCGTTTCCCAGCGGTGCATCGTGATGGCACTGTAAGCATATCTATCACTTCCTTCGGTTACATAGACAAAGAACCTGTGCAGTAAATGATTCGTCCATAAATTTACAATTGTGAAATGGCATACTAAAGCTTAAACTCTATAATGATTTAAAGGAATTTACAGAAAGAAGTTCCAAATGGTAGTCATGGATAAATTTTAAGCATTTCTGTAATTGAGAAGGGTAGAAATGTTTAAAGAGAATGCTCTAAAGAAGAAATAGAACCTTTAAATCTACTACGGAAGAAGTACGTAGAAGAGAGGCTAAGCAAGAAATTTTAGTGGTAATGGGAAGAAAGTTACGTAATATTTACTAAAAGGTGAATCAAGTTCTTCACAGTATTACTGATATGGATAACAGTTTTACCAAACTCCGAGAGAGATCGTTAGAAAGAGTATTTGTAAATGATCTGCAAAAAATTATACTACGAGGTTTATTTATTGGATATTGAGTAAAAAAATTGCAAAAAGTAAAGAAGATTAAACTCCTGGAAGACCAAGGAAATACGTTACAGTAAGATGTGAAAGTATCATCGATGAATATATATTGCTGGCGATTGGACAGGTAACTCCGAAATCAACCAAACGCTGTTGGAGATACGTGGAGAGAGCGTATTACATTGAGTAGGATGTCATAGTCAACAATATTAAGCGCGTTGCTGAATTGTAATAAGGACAGATCAGTAAATTTGCTGAGTTCTTTTCCTAATCAGATATCATCAATGATATAAACCAAATCTGTGGTAACACTTTGTCCAGGTCAAGATTCTTATTGTAAAGAACCGTAAAGAATAAAGAAAGTAATCTACTGCAATGAGTGGAAATGAGGTGTTCTTTTAATTAGTTATTAATTTAAATAAAACTATTGAATTTAAAAAACACCCTAATTTCAATAGGGAAGATGGTTGAGTACTACCACCGGCTTGGTATCCTATTATTAATAAAATAATCAAAAACCACACCACTGCTAGGGTTCACTATGACATCAGGATATCCATGAGTGCTGTAAAGCGCTCGAAACGTCGGGCTAAAAATAGTTAAAATTAAACGCGATAATTTACCAAGTGCTCGGCGGTGAAGGAAAACATCGCGAGGAAACCTGCATGTCTGAGAAATAAAAAATATTTCGAATGCATGTGAAGTCCGCCAACCCCCATTGGAGCAGCATGGCGGATTCTTCCTAGCTCCAAAACCCTCTCAGAAATGAGAGGAGGCCTGTGCTCAGCAGTGGGACATTTATAGGCTGAAACTTTACTTTTTTACGCGATAAAACCCGTAAAAATTGTTTCATTTAAATGTGTAGTTCACCATCATCATCATTTCAGCATATCACTAGTCCACAGCTGAACATAGGCCTCCCCCATAGATTGCCACAAAAGTTAGTAGCTCTCGTTTTGGAGGGATTTTGCCATAGTTGCCACGCTTGGCAGGCGGATTGGCAACTGCAGTTTTTTATTCGGTTATTCCAAGAAGATGCTGCTGCCCATCTCCTGGTTTTCATTATCCCTCTGTCGAGACGACACCCACGGGATGAGATGGGGTGATAGATTCTCTTGAGCTGCCACCGAAAAAAAAACTATAAAATAAATTCACTAAATAAATAATATTTTTGTTCCCAAAATAACCGATGAAAATAATGTTAGTATTTACACTCCAAAATAAACAAAGGAAAATAAATTATTAAATTAAAATATTTAATTACCAGTAAACCAAATGACTTTGCTCCATGCCATCTTGCTGTCGTCTGTTATTCCAAGGAAAACATAGGTATTTATACAGATTTTTTTATTTTTCGTAATGAGAACGACAGAATCAAAAATAGATTGCTGTGTAATGACAGTAAAGTTTAGATTGGTTTAATCTTACACATGCAATGTAATAAGGAATCATTTGTCATAATGTAACTCAAAATATTTTGCAGTTTTATAATAAATATTTTGAAATTACATTAATCGGTTGATTGCATTTAAATAGCACGAAATGTAAAGTTTATAGTTGATACATAAACACAGATAACATTTTTTTAATTCGCGATGGTCTTGAAAATGTTCTTTTTCACGGACATTACCTTCAGTTTACGACTGATAAGAAATATTTTGGAGTTAAAACATGTTTAAAGCAAAACATTGGTCTTCATGCACTTTATTTAATATAACTATAGAAACAAAATTTATGGTCAAAATGTTCTATTTCAAATATTTACACTAGTGCAACTTAAGTTGAAATCTGTACTTAAAACTGTAAACTTTAGGTATCTGTACATTTTAAAATTTTGCGAAATAAATGATTGAGGGAGGCTAAATAGAAGTAAATAAATACATTTCTAACATTTTCAGAAATGTTGTCTGTCGGTTTGTTTGTGAACGTATCACGTCTAAACGACTAAATTAATTCAAAAGACTCAGTAAGAAAACCATAAAGCGTATCTTCCACTAACATTTAGTCTTTGTTTTATTGAAATCGGTGTATTCTATCAAAAGTTTTATTATTATGTGTATTTTATTATTGAGTATTTTGAGTCTACGAATTTGTTCAATGGTGGCGATGAGTCAATTAAGTGTATATTTAAATTAAATGTAAAAGATGGGAATAACATACAATCACGCCGTTTTCCCATATAAAGGGCAGGCGGAGACCACAAAAGTAGCCCTCTTTTCGCAACCGTGGGAAACGAGACGTGACGGGTAGCGAATCACGTACCCGACCTTTTTGTAGGAGTCAAAAAAAATCTTTTTCATTACGTTCCCACTAGCGGTGTGTAGTGACAGCATTGCATAATATGTTGTAATTCTGCAACGAATAAAGGCTGTCCGTACAATACCTTAGTCGCCTCTTACGACACCTCGGTAGAAAAGAGGTAGGTGCTATTATACTCTAATGGTAATGAAATATGTTAAATAAGGTTCTATGGATAGTTGTAAATACTTATTTTAAATTATGTTGAAAAAAAAAGTAAAGTAATTCTATACAAAAAAATAAAATTAGAGTGATTACGCAGAAAAGTTTTTGCATCACATGTATTGTATGAGTTTAAGAAAATATAATAATTTGCAGGATACCAAAAGTCAAACACGCGTTTTTATAATTTCTGTTTGTATGTTTGTCCGAGATAATCTCCGAAACGGCTTAATCTATTTTGACGGGGTTTTCATTGGTAGGTAAGAAACTTTCAGAGAGCAATCTTAGCTACTTTTTATTTCTGAAATATTCAAGGTTCCTGCGTAAAATCTGAAACACTTTTACGCAGAAAAACAGTAGAAATTAGGGGATACACGGATGGACGAGTTACGCGCTTGAGTTACGGCTTGCTCATTCACTCTCGCTTCATAAATCTGTTTCGTCAATCTACTTTCATTCATCCTCTCTACGTGTCCAAACCATCTAAGCATCGCTTTCTCTATCTTTGTCACTATATCTTCTACCACACCGCAACGTTCTCTTATCACGTTGTTTCTCAGTTTGTACATCAAAGTAACTCCAGCTATACTTCTCAAACTTTTCATTTCAACAGCATTAATATTATTTTCATGCTTCTTCTGCCAGACCCAACATTCTCTACCGTACATAAGTGTCAAGTTAGTGTAAGTCATGCCTTTTTAGATACTTTCTGGTTGCACATAAAGTTATGTAGGGCCCCATATTTTTCCTGCCAACGCTCTGCGTTAAATATCACAGTTGTACTTACCGTCTCTCGAAAATTTTGAACCCAAATATACAAACTCTTTCACTTGTTCCACTCTTTCTCCTACAATCAAATGTCTTTCTCTCTCTTTCAAAAACCATTACTTTCGTCTTATCTACATTAACTTTCATTCCTTTGCTTTGTAGATCATCATGCATAATATTAACCATCGCATCTTCAAGAATCATCATCTTTAAGATCTTTCTAGCAATTGTCTATAAATAGGTTAAACAGCCACGGTGAAGCCACACCTCCCTGTCTTACACCTTTTTCGACGTTAAACCAGTCTGTGTAAGCCCCGTTTACCCTTACACAAGCACTTGTCAGTGCTTGTATCAAGCTGCCGTTAACCCCATATATAGACAAAGTCGACCACAGTTCATTCCTCACCACTCTGTCAAAAGCCTTTTCCAAGTCTGCAAATGCGCAATGGACCTTTTAACTTTGCGCCAAGAATTTTTCGGCTATGCTTCGTAAGGAAAAGACCTCATTCATGCATCCCATTCCTCTTCTGAATACCGCTCTATCTTCTCTTCAGTATCATTCATCACTCTTTAATCAACACCTTTTCATACAGTTTGCCAACAATGCTGAGCAAGCTAATGCCTCGGTAGTTTTTGCAGTCTTGCTGCGACCCTTTTCCTTTGTAAAGTGGTACGATGACGGCCTTGCACCAGTCTCCTGGTGCGTTGCCGTTCCTCCAGCAAAGATTAAAAAGGCGGTACAGCTGACAAGCTACCACGCACTGCCCAGCTTCCAGCATCTCTACTGTCATTCGGTCATACCCTCCAGCCTTGCCCAATTTCATACTATTCAACGCTTTCATGATCTTTTCCATGCTTATATTACTTTCTTTGCAATCTTAATTCGTGTCCCTGAATGGGGCCTATACTTGCATAACTTCTTTTTCAAATAAGTTTTCAAAATATTCCTTCCATCTCTTTAGAATGCATTCCTCTCCTTTTACAATACTTCCATCCTGGTTTCTGATTTTGTCCGATTGCGAGGTTGTATTTTTACATCTGGTCGTTCTTATTCTTATCCTTCTCCTCTGTTTTAATATCTCTCGTAATATCTTAATAAATGGTTTAGAATATTGATAGTTGTTTCTTTTTTATCCTCATCTTTTCGACATAGCAATCTAAGCTACTAATTATTTTAAAAATATTTAGGGTTTCTGCGTAAAATCTGAAAATCTGTAAGCATTTGGGAGTACGCGCGCCTAAAATTTGCATTTGGTCATCATTATTTTCGTTGGTCATTATTCAGTGGCGTGTGGTGGCGGCTTAAGCGGATCTACCACCCCATCTCTTCCTGTAGGTGTCATAAAAGTCGACAGAGGGAATATAAAAACCAGGAGATGGGCAGCAGCATCTTCCCGGACATCTGAATAAATTAATTGCGGTTGCCAATCCGCCTTCCAAGCTTTGTAACTATGGCAAAATCCCCCTAAATGAGAGCTACAAACTTTTGTTGCAATCTATGGGGGTGGCCTATGTTCAGCAGTGGACTAGTGATAGGCTGAAATGATGATGACTATTTTCATTATTACATATTTTAAATATTTCTCTAAATTTTAACTAAATTATAACTATTTCGCTCTGTCCATTTGTTCTAATTTCTCGGTTCAACTGCCGAGCCGATGTTGACAAAATTTGGCACAGAGGTAAGCTGCATTCTGAAGACAAACATATGATACTTTTTATACCAGAAAATCAAATAATTTCCACGGGATATTTAAAAACCTTAATCCACGCAGACAACGTCGCGGGCATCAGCAAGTATTTTTAATAAAACATTACTCAAGTATGATCTCTCTTCACGTGTTTCCTTTCGTACAGATTATGAAAGCGGCCGCGCTGATCGAAACCGACGAGGAGGACGCTATCTTCATCAGTTCGTAAATGCAAATGCAAATTCGGCAAATTGCGAAATAACTTAAAAAAAATACGGCCCAAAACGTTTGATTGTGTTTTTTTTGGATACTCAGAATATTTCTGTGTGCACTGCACCCATCACCCTGAGACATTAGTTCTTAAGTTCAAATGCCCAGTGATTACGCTAGCTCACAGTGCCCTTCAAACCGAAGCACGGCAACGTTTACACACCACTGCTTTACGGCAGAATAACTGGCCCTGGGGTGCTATCTACCTAGACGGATTCCTGCATAGGAATCCTACCACCAAATTATAAATTGCTTGAAAGTTTCGGCAGACGTGTTTTAACATAAATTTGAAATCTTAAGAACTGCTTGTAGGAACTAGAATTGTAATCATTAATTGTAATTCTTTCATTGGAACCTAAAACGTTTTAGACTTTCATTTAATGACGACAGCGGTGGGTGCACATGGAGCGATTACGATGGTTTTCTTTTATTAGTCAACCATCCCTAAAGTACAAGGGGTACCAAATTTGTATGGAGTTGGTCCCATACGAATTTGGTAAAGTTCTGATGGACGCGACGATAAGGATGTGCATGATTTGAAGACGGTTTAGTTTGCTTAGTTTTCTTCGCTGTATTTATGTATGTGATCAACTAAGAGCTTGGTGGCCATAAGCATTCTACATACATACTACTACTGGTGGTAGGATTCCAGCGCAAGAAGATGATTGGGAATGATTAAATATATATATATTCAATGATAAAGTATATTAATCTGGTGCGTGTTTCATCTTGGTATGCCGCCTGAAAGCCGAGTTATTAATCTATAATGAAGCTGGACAGCTGACAATTTGTATGTTTGAAGGCGCTGATATCAGAAAATGCGCTAACATACGATTTGAAAAAATATTTTTTCCATTAGATTGCCATTTTAAGGAACAAATGCTACAAAATGTGATGCTGCGAAATGAGGTACCGATGAAGGTACCGCACGCAGAGAACAGAACGTTACTGAAAATGGACGAACTGCGAATTGACATATCATAAGGTACCGTGCCGTACGGTGCAATCGTTTGTTTGGCTTATTTAACGGGGGGTAAAACCGCGGGGCTCAGCTAGTAAATTATAAATTCTTCTTTTTTATCCTTTTTTTTGGGCAAAGTGATGAAACAAGCAAAACGTTCACCTGATGGTAAGTGCAACGTCTGCCCATAACAAATGCTGTGTCGTCCAGGAAATTTCAGTGTTTTTTTATATTTCATAAAGTGACGAGACGGGCAAAACGTTCACCTGATGGATAAGTGCAACGTCTGCCCATAACAAATGCTGTGTCGCCCAGGAAATTTCAGTGTGACACCACACTGTGGCCATCACCCTGAGACATAAATTCTTAAGTCATGTGCCCAGTGATTACGCTAGCTCACAGTGCCCTTCAACCCGAAACACAGTAATGTTTGCACACTACTGCTTCACGGCAGAATAGTAGTAGCACGGTAGAATAGTAGTAGTGATAGCGTACCTCCTGTTTTCCTTCGAAAATGTGCTGCACAATTAGTAAAGTCCATAACTATACTTTTTAATAAATATTTAACTGAAGGCGGTTTTCCTCCTCAGTGGAAAATTGGGCATGTTGTCCCTATACATAAAAAACGTACTAAAACTAAAATTGATAATTATCGCCCTATTTCGATTTTGAAAACATTAAGCGAGCTGTTGGAAAAGCTCGTATATGTCGCGCTGTACAGTTTTATTGCACAGTCAATTCCTAATAATCAACATGGTTTTTTGAAAAACCGATCCACCGTATCGAATCTTGCTGTATTTTCTAAAGATGTGTTTAATTTTATGGATAATGGTGGTCTGACGGATGTGGCATACACCGACTTCGAAAAAGCTTTCGACCGTGTGGACCATTTCATATTGCTACATAAACTTAAGACACTGGGCATACAAGGAGACTTACACCGCTGGGTCAAGTCATATATTTCAAGCAGTGACCATAGGTGGAAATAGATCAGACTACATAGAAACAACATCCGGAGTTCCTCAAGGATCTCATCCACTTTTCTACATTGCATATGTTTTTGATATATCCTACTGTATTAATTATTCCAAGTTTTTGATCTTTGCTGACAATAAAAAATTATATATAAAAGTTAATAAAATCGATGACTGTTATCTACTTCAACGTGATGAACACGTTCACACAACGTGTGTGAATAATTTAGCTAAATACTATGAGCGGAACAGAATAAAGGTCAATGTGGAAAAGTGCACGTAGATGAGCTTTACGAGAAAAATAAATCCTATACTTTTTAATTACACAATACATGACGTCTCCATAAATAAGTCTGACCTTGTTCGAGACCTCGGAGTGCTTTTAGACTCAAAACTATCAATAGCGGATCACATCCAACATATAACAAATAAATAACATAAAATGTTTGGTTTTGTACGAGTATTAAGAACTTGTAAAACCTTTAAAAATGTGCACTGTGTTAGAACAATGTACTTTGCCTATGTAAGAAGTATTTTAGAATATGCTTGCTGTATTCGGACAACACAATACGCAAAGTATATAGATAGTATAGAATCCATTCAAAAGAAATTTATTAAACATCTTAAATTCATAACATATAACAACATCGGCAATTATGAAGACTGTTGTCGTGACTTCCGTATTGAACAATTGAAGGACCGCCGTGAATTGCATGACATGATGTTCTTACACGCCATCCTTGCTGGTCGCTTTGACTCGCCTGAATTATTAAGCTCAATTTCCTTAAATGTACCCTCTAAACGCACTCGTCACACGTGTTCGCGTCTCTTTCATGTCTCTTTCATCCTCTAGAACACACTCGATATGCTTCGAACTCGGGACTGGTACGGATACCTAGTATATATATTATAAATTTTCGTTTATCGATCCTTTCATATTATCCACCCATCAATATAAGAAAGCTGTCAAAGAGACAATCGCAATAAATAAATCAAAACTTCATTGCCCAAATGCACACACTCATTAGCTAACACAAGCAAACTAACAAACGCACGCACGCACGCACGCACACACACACACACACACACACACACAAAAGAAATGTTAATATAGTTATGTATTGCTCATATCAATAGTTTTAAAGTTAAATTTGTATGAATCCATAATTGGCTTTGTTTTTTTATATAATAATTGTTACTGAACTTTACTACTTTTTTGTAATAAGCTGTCGTATTCCTTTAAGAAATAAATAAATAAATAACTGGCCCCTGGGGTGGTGCCTACCTAGACGGATTTTCTTACTTAGTTCCGGATAAGCCGACTCAATTGAGGTTTCGGTGTATCTGTAGTCTTACAAAAGCCACGTCATAGCGACGATGGTTTATTTCCTATAGAAGTGTTAATAACAATATTACTCGTAGGTTTTCATAATAACATATTAAGGCACATTCAAATTCCATAGTGCTTAAGAAATCGGTCATGGCAGATGCCCTAAGTAATATTAAGTTAAAGATTAAATCCTTCCAGTGTTTATTCCGAACATCCCGAAATGGCTTGCTGGTCAGTCCCATTATTTTAATTTAATTTTATTATACAAGTTATCGGAGAACTTGAACCTATAAAATATCTACATGGTTATCCACAAATTTGTAGCTTAATGAAAAGTTGTTGCAAAACACGGTTTACAGTATCAGTGTCGCTAGAGTTATATACATTTTAGCTATTGTTTATAAAATTTAGATGTAAAAAAAAACGTATATCCCTGCTGCTATTAAGAAATAGACCCACCTCACTATTATCATAGTGTTCGGTGAGTAAAGTGCTGGCTCGGATAAGATACGCATTTTGCCTATACCGTGTGCGCGACTACGGAATCGATAGGATCCCCTTGTGGCGATTATGCGAATGCATCCAAGATACGAAAAAAGACAAATAGATTCTGTCCATGGCGTAAACAATAGGGTATCTTATATTTGCCATACGTAATTATCAATAATTTTGCGTACCAAAGTTATAGCAAAATTTCTCAGATTGTAATTTTTTTTAAAAAATTGGAAAATAATTTTACTACAATTTTTTTTCATTAAATTTAAAACACGAATACAAAGAAACAATATTGGATTACTTATTAAAATGACGAGTAGCAATTTACAAAAACAGTATTGAACTTTTAGTATTATATAATATTTATAAAAAGTACCTCAGTGTGCTCACTCGCATACTGAAAAGGTTGAGAATATATCGAGTTGAAGCGAGATCGGCATATGACGAATAGCTTAAACTAGCTGCGACTTATAATTACTACATAGAAATGATAAACATATTGAATGAAATAAAAAATATACACTTGCATTACACACAAACATTTAATAATCGTTTACATACAATTAATAAAATAATTAGCTAACATTTGCAAACACAAAATAACAATTAAAATTTCGTACGGATATTTTTTATATGCGTTGCTTAATATACAATATTGCGAAAAACCTTAGGACTTTGCAGTGAGTCAATTGTTAATGAAAGAATCAATTATTAACGTAAGTATTACTTACATCACATGCCTTAACATGATTTGAAGATATACTTAGACTTCACAAAATTATTTGTAGGTTATATGTGTGAGCAAAAGTATACAGTGGCATTAGTTGTAAGTATTTATTCAAATTATGTTTATATGTTTACCTCAAGCACAGATACTGGTATGGAATGCGCTAGTATCTGAGTACGGAGCAGAGCTAGGATTTGGAATAGAACTTTGCCACGGTAAGCTAGGGTTCCATTTCAGTATAGTTGACATAGGAATACATATTGTTGGTGGTTGAGCAGTGGGTGGTGCAGGACTCCGGATAAAAATTTGAGGGAGGTTTATCGGGGCAAGTCGGGGTTGTGTGATAGTTATTGGTGGTGGTTGAATGGGTGACGGTTTTGGTAGTCGTACTTCTACGGGTTTAGGGTAAATTGGACTTGGCTGGGGTGGACGTACGCTAATCGGAGGAGGTGTGATAGGTGGTAAAGGTGGGGGTTTAACTACTATTGGACGTGGCACTATCGGTGGTTGCTGATGGGGTTGCACAACGATGGGGGCTGGAGTGATCGGACGAAGCGGCGCTGGTCTAACCAGAATTTGAGGTGGTAGAATAACTGCGAGAGGTGAACGGTGGACATATAATATTCCAGCTGGAACTTGTACTGCTTCAAAACCTGCTGAGCGTAGCCTTTCAGGAACGCCTGAATTCGGAATTGTGATACCGATCGGCCCATCACCAGCAGGAGCTGAAAAAAGAATTAGTATTAATTACTTATCGTACAAACGAATAAAGAAGTCAAAATATTTCGTTTACTTACTTGGCGGAGGTAGGGAATGAGCGGAAAGATGTGGAGGACTAGGTAAGAAGTATGAAGGAATATGCTGTTCTGGACATGGCGGTGCACAAGGTGCTGGGCATGGAGGCTCAGGGGAGGAAGAAAAACATGATTTAGGAAAGAGACTCGACAAAAGGCTTCCTAAGAGCTGTGGTGCGGGCGCCGCTGCTGATAAAGCTATTACCGCTGCAAGTAAAAAATCATTAGTTTTTTAAATTTACTTGTGTATTATGTTGTGTTATCGGACTTCTATGCAGGATTCCGTCTACGACTCTAGGTAGATGTCACCACTACTCCAGTGCTAGTTTTTCTGCCTTCAAGCAGCAATGTACAAACAATACTACAGTACTACAGTATAATTTGGTTTGAAGGGCACTGACGGCTGAGTCTTAAGAAATAACGTCTCATGGTGACGGACGCAACGGACGTACACAGGTAATGTTCTAGGTGATACAGCAATTGTTATAGGCTGACGATGCATTTACCGTCGAACGATAAAATAATGTTAGTGTTTGTTAAGTATTAATACGTAACATATTATGTAATATGATAAAGACGCGATTACTGGTAGTAGGATTCCTGTGCAGGAATCCGTCCAGGTAGGCCACCATCTAGGTTTCACCTTAGGGCCAGTTATTCTGCCGTGAAGCAGTAGTCTGCAAGCATTACTGTGTTTCGGTTTGAAGGGCACTGTGAGCTAGCGTAATCACTGGGCATATGAGAGTTAAGAACTTATGTCTCAGGGTGATGGACACAGTGTGGTGTCACACAGAAATGTTCTGGGTGACACAGGAATACGTTGCCACAGGTCAATGTTTTGTTTGTTTCATCACTTAATCCAATAAAAAAAAATGGTAGTCCATTCCATTCCGTCAGTTTTCTAAAAATCGACTAAATGACGAAATGTCACAAAAATCAGATGGCCTCCTGGAATTGTCGAAGTGGGGCGGTGTTTGCAAATCCCCTGTGAGCAAACACGGGAGAGACCACAGCAGAGGACTTTTAAGATGCCGGTAAAGAAGAAGAAACAATTAATAATAAAAACGTACCTAAAATGACCAGTACTTTTGGTATCATCGTTTCTACAGGAATTGTCTAAGTATACTAACTGTCTATATTTTATATGTTTAGAATGTGATATATATTTTTATTTAAATATTTATGTTCACGGTAAATTAATGAAAAATAAGTTTGATTTGCAATCATTTGTGCATTATTAAACATCTAATAAAATGTTGCTATTCTTTATATTAAAGTCATGAGAATACAAAGAAGCTGAAAACAAAATTAAACATGATGAAAATACTAAAATAAAATCAAAATAAAAAAAAATATATGTTTATGTTTTACAATAATACCGTTCCATGGACAAGTAGGTTAAACGTAGAATCAGAGAGCTCAATACACTTAATATTAGATAAATATAACTTAAGAAAAGCAAAACTCGCTACTAATAGCGATAATCAAATCAATTAATAATAATCAGTAATAATAAAATCTACAAAAAATTTACGTTTAGGTTTAAACATATGAAAAGACATCAGGAGATGTGAACTCGTGCCAGTTCTACGAGACCACTTACAGATTGAAGCAATTTTCGTAATCAGCTTAACTGGCTGCCTATTCGTCAGCGCAGATCTGTCCATGTGCTCCTGAGTATTTGAAAGCTAAGTTTCAATACCTGGAAGATTCTCATGACTGTTTACTCCGTTCTTCGGGTAATCTCAAGTTGCTCACGCCCTTGCACCATTCTGGTTACATATCTCATTCATTCACCTTAACGGCTATAAGACTCTGGAACGATTTACCTCTTGACATTAAAAAAGCTCCTAACAAGTTTACTTTCAAAAATAAAGTCCGGGAATACTTTAAAAATCCATTACAAGTTTGATTTTTCTTTCCTGTTTCGTGTGTATGTATATTTATATAAATATGTATGTTTGTGTATATATATGTAGGTATATATATATATGTATGTATGTATATGTAGTGTTGTGTATGTATATTTTTTCTGTTTATGTATTTATAATCATATTATTTTATTTTATTCTCTTATTGTTAGCTGCACCGCCTATCATCATATTGTTTATTCTCTGCTTTGCCTCATGGTTGACTGGTAGAGAATGCCTTTAGGCATTAAGTCCGCCACATGTACCACTAGTGCATTAAAGGTTAAATAAATAAATAAATAAAAGAATGTCCTTACTTAAACGGTGTACTTTGTAAGACATTTATTGTAACAACATGTAGTTATTTAGATACAAAATGCGAATTCTTGGACAGATTTTCAACAGCTTGGGAAAGATGTGACGCAGTTTTCTAAAAGCTGTCCAGCCGTAGTGCATTCGAAAATTAACTTCTTGATCGAAATTAAGCTTACCTAGTCGGACAATTTTTCCCTATGCCTAATACACACTGGTCGTTTACATAGTGGTGTCCGTTGCATGTCATACCTATTCCGATTGTAACAGCATCTATGTCATACCTATGCCTTTACAATCGGCATGGGTATGACATGGACGTTGGACATGATCTTCGTATTCATTTCCTACCCGCTAGTAGACACTATTGAGTTCATTGTGCAAAGTGCTAAGATGCAATTTCTAAAGATTTATCGCTTTGCGATTGCATACTCCTAGATAATAAGTTGAGATTACATTTTCAAAGACATTATCTTTAGAAATTAGTCGAGCATAGGCAATTGTAATTCATTTTCTACGCGTGTGACTTAATGTTTAATTTTATTTAATGTTAAATTACACTTGGTCCAACCTTGTTTAATGTTGAATTACGGTTGACGAAGCATCAAACATACAAACTCTTGTATTGAGAGTTTTAACTATAAAAGGAGATCAGACGTTGTAGAAGTCACAGTCGACAATCATGGGTATCTCAGCACTGTTCGTGTTCGGTAAGTATTACGCATTATTTAATAATTATTTTTACCTGATAATCAGTATTTTTCCAAAGACGTTATCGCAAAAAAAATAGTGCATATTAAGTTTATGGCAGTCATGTTTCCTGCTAACGTTGCAAGATATATAATACTAGATATATAGACTACATTAGTCAGAACTTACCTCAACGTACCGAATGGAAAGCTTAAAACAATAACGAGTAACAACACACTATGTGTTATAAAACCAGGAATTTTTACGCATGCAGAAATATTAATTGTAACCTAGAATTTGAACCTAGGAGCCGGGTATGGGTGCAGAGGTATCATTACCGAACGGAACTATGTCTGTAGAGGATGTACGTCGAAAAAAAGACAATTTCGTTCAAATTTAGCGAAATATGATGCTGTGGATATCTCGTTGAAACGAACATAACAAAACATTCTTTTAATTTATAGTTTTACACTTGCAGCTCTTCTTGGGTACGCTTCAGCAGCACCTTGGCGTTGCTATAAAACTGAAACCGGGGCCACAGTATGCATCGGAAGACCAGGAGAACCCTGTTTTTCACAACCGTCCGATTAGCGTACGTCCACCCCAGCCAAGTCCAATTTACCCTAAACCCGTAGAAGTACGACTACCAAAACCGTCACCCATTCAACCACCACCAATAACTATCACACAACCCCGACTTGCCCCGATAAACCTCCCTCAAATTTTTATCCGGAGTCCTGCACCACCCACTGCTCAACCACCAACAATATGTATTCCTATGTCAACTATACTGAAATGGAACCCTAGCTTACCGTGGCAAAGTTCTATTCCAAATCCTAGCTCTGCTCCGTACTCAGATACTAGCGCATTCCATACCAGTATCTGTGCTTGAGGTAAACATATAAACATAATTTGAATAAATACTTACAACTAATGCCACTGTATACTTTTGCTCACACATATAACCTACAAATAATTTTGTGAAGTCTAAGTATATCTTCAAATCATGTTAAGGCATGTGATGTAAGTAATACTTACGTTAATAATTGATTCTTTCATTAACAATTGACTCACTGCAAAGTCCTAAGGTTTTTCGCAATATTGTATATTAAGCAACGCATATAAAAAATATCCGTACGAAATTTTAATTGTTATTTTGTGTTTGCAAATGTTAGCTAATTATTTTATTAATTGTATGTAAACGATTATTAAATGTTTGTGTGTAATGCAAGTGTATATTTTTTATTTCATTCAATATGTTTATCACTTCTATGTAGTAATTATAAGTCGCAGCTAGTTTAAGCTATTCGTCATATGCCGATCTCGCTTCAACTCGATATATTCTCAACCTTTTCAGTATGCGAGTGAGCACACTGAGGTACTTTTTATAAATATTATATAATACTAAAAGTTCAATACTGTTTTTGTAAATTGCTACTCGTCATTTTAATAAGTAATCCAACATAGTTTCTTTTTATTCGTGTTTTAAATTTAATGAAAAAAATAGTAGTACAATGATTTACCAATTTTTAAAAAATGTTTACAATCTGAGAAAATTTCCGATAACTTTGGTACGCATAATAATTGTTATTTACGTATGACAAATATCTTAACGCTATTGTTTACGCCATTGACAGAATCTTTTTGACTTTTTTCGGATCTTGGATGCATTCGCATAATGGGACTGACTGACTTCGGAATGTTCGGAATATACACTGGGAGGATTTAATCTTTAACTTAATATTACTTAGGGCATTTGCCATGACCGATTTTTTATGCACTATGGAATTTGAATGTGCATTAATATGTTATTATTAAAACCTACGAGTATATTAAAAACTAAGTAAGAAAATCCGTCTAGGTAGGCACTACCCCAGGGCCAGTTATTCTGCCGTGAAGCAGTAGTGTGCAAACATTACTGTGTTTCGGTTTGAAGGGCACTGTGAGCTAGCGTAATCACTGGGCACATGAGACTTAAAAACTCATGTCTCAGGGTGGTGGGCACAGTGTGGTGTCACACTGAAATTTCCTGGGCGACACAGCATTTGTTATGGGCAGACGTTGCACTTACCATCAGGTGAACGTTTTGCTCGTTTCGTCACTTTATCACATAAAAAAAAACACTGAAATTTCCTGGGCGACACAACATTTTTTATAGGCAGACGTTGCACTTACCATCAGGTGAACGTTTTGCTCGTTTCATCACTTTGCTCAAAAAACAAGAAAAAAAGTCGAATTTATATTTTACTAGCTGAGCCCTGCGGTTTTACCCCCGTTAAATAAGCCAACCAAATGATTGCACCGTACGGCACGATACCTTATGATCAGAACATTCACAGTTCGTCCATTTTCAGTAAAGTTCTGTTCTCTGCGTGCGGTACCATCAATTCGCGGCATCACATTTTGTAGCATTTGTTCCTTAAAATGGCAATCTAATGGAAAAAATACTTTTTCAAATCGTATGTTAGCGCTGTTTTCTGATATCAGCGCCTTCAAACATACAAACTGTCCAGCTTTATTATAGATTAATAACTCGGCTTTCAGGCGGCGTACCAAGATGAAACACGCACCAGATTAATATACTTTATCATTGAATATATATATATTTAATCATTCCCAATCATCTTCTTGCGCTGGAATCCTACCACCAGTAGTAGTATGTATGTAGAATGCTTATGGCCACCAAGCTCTTTGTTGATCACATACATAAATACAGCGAAGAAAACTAAGCAAACTAAACCGTCTTCAAATCATGCACATCCTTATCGTCGCGTCCATCAGAACTTTACCAAATTCGTATGGGAGTAACTCCATACAAATGTGGTACCCCTTGTACTTTAGGGGTGGTTGACTAATAAAACAAAATCATCGTAATCGCTCCATGTGCACCCACCGCTGTCGTCATTAAATGAAAGTCTAAAACGTTTAGGTTCCAATGAAAGAATTACAATTAATGATTACAATTCCAGTGTCAACAAGCAGTTCTTTAGATTTCAAATTTATGTTAAAACACGTCTGCCGAAACTTTTAAGCAATTTATAATTTGGTGGTAGGATTCCTATGCAGGAATCCGTCTAGGTAGAAACCACCCCAGGGTCAGTTATTCTGCGCGTGAAGCAGTAGTGGGTAAAAGTTGCCGTGTTTCGGTTTGAAGGGCACTGTGAGCTAGTGTAATCACTGGACATTTGAGACTTAAGAACTGATGTGGCAGTGTGGTGTCACACAGAAATATTCTGAGTATAAAATAAAAAAGAACAAGCAAACGTTTTGGGCCGTATTTTTTTAAGTTATTTCGCAATTTGCCGGATTTGCATTTGCATTTATGAACTGATGAAGATAGCGTCCTCCTTGTCGGTTTCGACCAGCGCGGTCACTTTCATGAACTGTACGAAAGGAAACACATATCGGGAGATCGTACTTGAGTAATGTTTTATTTAAAACTGCGTCTGCGTGGATTAAGGTTTTTAAATATCCCGTGGAAATTATTTGATTTTCTGGTATAAAAAGTATCATATGTTTGTCTTCAGAATGCAGCTTACCTCTGTGCCAAATTTTGTCAACATCGGCTCGGCAGTTGAACCGAGAAATTGGAACAAATGGACAGAGCGAAATAGTTATAATTTAGTTAGAATTTAGAGAAATATTTAAACTGCCATGAACGAAAATAGTCATCATCATTTCAGCCTATCACTAGTCCACTGCTGAACATAGGCCACCCCCATAGATTGCAACAAAAGTTTGTAGCTCTCATTTAGGGGGATTTTGCCATAGTTACACAGCTTGGAAGGCGGATTGGCAACCGCAATTAATTTATTCAGATGTCAGGGAAGATGCTGCTGCCCATCTCCTGGTTTTTATTTTTCCTCTGTCGACTTTTATGACATCCACAGGAAGAGATGGGGTGGTAGATCCTCTTAAGCTGCCACCACACGCCACTAAATAATGACGAACGAAAATAATGATGACCAAATGCAAATTAAAGCCGCGCGTGCAAATGCCTACAGATTTTCAGATTTTACGCAGAAACCCTAAATATTTTTACAATAATTAGTAGCTTAGATTGCTATGTCGAAAAGATAAGGATAAAAAAGAAACAACTATCAATATTCTAAACCATTTATTGAGATATTACGAGAGATATTAAAACAGAGGAGAAGGATAAGAATAACAACGACCAGATGTAAAAATACAACCACGCAATCGGACAAAATCAGAAACCAGGATGTAAGTATTGTAAAAGGAGAGGAATGCATCCTAAAGAGATGGAAGGAATATTTTGAAAACTTATTTGAAAAAGAAGTTATGCAAGTATAGGCCCATTCAGGGACACGAATTAAGATTGCAAAGAAAGTAATATAAGCATGGAAAAGATCGTGAAAGCGTTGAATAGTATGAAATTGGGCAAGGCTGCAGGGTATGACCGAATGACAGTAGAGATGCTGGAAGCTGGGCAGTGCGTGGTAGCTTGTCAGCTGTACCGCCTTTTTAATCTTTGCTGGAGGAACGGAAACGCACCAGGAGATTGGTGCAAGGCCGTCATCGTACCACTTTACAAAGGAAAAGGGTCGCAGCAAGACTGCAAAAACTACCGAGGCATTAGCTTGCTCAGCATTGTTGGCAAACTGTATGAAAAGGTGTTGATTAAAGAGTGATGAATGATACTGAAGAGAAGATAGAGCGGTATTCAGGAGAGGAATGGGATGCATGAATGAGCTCTTTTCCTTACGAAGCATAGCCGAAAAATTCTTGGCGCAAAGTTAAAAGGTCCATTGCGCATTTGTAAACTTGGAAAAGGCTTTTGACAGAGTGGTGAGGAATGAACTGTGGTCGACTTTGTCTATATATGGGGTTAACGGCAGCTTGATACAAGCACTGAAATCACTGTATAAGGATTCCAGTGCTTGTGGAAGGGTAAACGGGGCTTACACGGACTCGTTTAACATCGAAAAAGGTGTTAGACAGGGATGTGTGGCTTCACCGTGGCTGTTTAACCTATTTATAGACAATTGCTAGAAAGATCTTAAAGATGATGATTCTTGAAGATGCGATGGTTAATATTATGCATGATGCTCTACAAAGCAAAGGAATGAAATTTAATGTAGATAAGACGAAAGTAATGGTTTTTGAAAGAGAGAGAAAGACATTTGATTGTAGGAGAAAGAGTGGAACAAGTGAAAGAGTTTGTATATTTGGGTTCAAAATTTTCGAGAGACGGTAAGTACAACTGTGATATTTAACGCAGAGCGTTGGCAGGAAAAATATGGGGCCCTACATAACTTTATGTGCAACCAGAAAGTATCTAAAAAGGCATGACTTACACTAACTTGACACTTATGTACGGTAGAGAATGTTGGGTCTGGCAGAAGAAGCATGAAAATAATATTAATGCTGTTGAAATGAAAAGTTTGAGAAGTATAGCTGGAGTTACTTTGATATACAAACTGAGAAACAACGTGATAAGAGAACGTTGCGGTGTGGTAGAAGATATAGTGACAAAGATAGAGAAAACGATGCTTAGATGGTTTGGACACGTAGAGAGGATGAATGAAAGTAGATTGACGAAACAGATTTATGAAGCGAGTGTGAATGGGCAAGCCGTAACTCAAGCACGTAACTCGTCCATCCGTGTATCCCCTAATTTCTACAGTTTTTCTGCGTAAAAGTGTTTCAGATTTTACGCAGGAACCTTGAATATTTCAGAAATAAAAAGTAGCTAAGATTGCTCTCTGAAAGTTTCTTACCTGCCAATGAAAGCCCCGTCAAAATAGATTAAGCCGTTTCGGAGATTATCTCGGACAAACATACAAACAGAAATTATAAAAACGCGTGTTTGACTTTTGGTATCCTGCAAATTATTATATTTTCTTAAACTCATACAATACATGTGATGCAAAAACTTTTCTGCGTAATCACTCTAATTTTATTTTTTTGTATAGAATTACTTTACTTTTTTTTTAAACATAATTTAAAATAAGTATTTACAACTATCTATAGAACCTTATTTAACATATTTCATTACCATTAGAGTATAATAGCACCTACCTCTTTTCTACCGAGGTGTCGTAAGAGGCGACTAAGGTATTGTACGGACAGCCTTTATTCGTTGCAGAATTACAACATATTATGCAATGCTGTCACTACACTGCTAGTGGGAACGTAATGAATAAGATTTTTTTTGACTCCTACAAAAAGGTCGGGTACGTGATCCGCTACCCGTCACGTCTCGTTTCCCACGGTTGCGAAAAGAGGGCTGCTTTTGTGGTCTCCGCCTGCCCTTTATATGGGAAAACGGCGTGATTGTATGTTATTCCCATCTCTTACATTTGATTTAAATATACTCTTAATTGACTCATCGCCACCATTGAACAAATTCGTAGACTCAAAATACTCATAACTTTTGATAGAATAAACCGATTTTAATAAAACAAAGACTAAATGTTAGTGGAAGATACGCTTTATGGTTTTCTTACTGAGTCCTTCAAATTAATTTAGTCGTTTAGACGTGATATGTTCACAAACAAACCGACAGACAACATTTCTGAAAATGTTAGAAATGTATTTATTTACTTATATTTAGCCTTCCTCAATCTTTTATTTCGCAAAATTTTAAAATGTACAGATACGTAAAGTTTACAGTTTTAAGTACAGTACAGATTTCGACTTAAGTTGCACTAGTGTAAATATTTGAAACAGAACATTTTGACCATAAATTTTGTTTCTATAGTTATTTTAAATAAAGTGCATGAAGACCAATGTTTTGCTTTAAACATGTTTTAACTCCAAAATATTTCTTATCAGTCGTAAACTGAAGGTAATGTCCATGAAAAAGAACATTTTCAAGACCGTCGCAAATTAAAAGAAATGTTATCTGTGTTTATGTATCAACTTTAAATTTTTCATTTCGTGCTATTTAAATGCAATCAACCGATTAAGGTAATTTCAAAATATTTATTATAAAACTGCAAAATATTTTGAGTTACATTATGACAAGTGATTCCTTATTACATTGCATGTGTAAGATTAAACCAATCTAAACTTTACTGTCATTACACAGCAACCTATTTTTGAGTCTGTCGTTCTCATTACGAAAAATAAAAAAATCTGTATAAATACCGATGTTTTCCTTGGAATAACAGACGACAGCAAGATGGCATGGAGCAAAGTCATTTGGTTTACTGGTAATTAAATATTTGAAATTAATAATTTATTTTCCTTTGTTTATTTTGGAGTGTAAATACTAACGTTATTTTCATCGGTTATTTTGGGAACAAAAATATTATTTATTTAGTGAATTTATTTTATAGTTTTTTTTCGGTGGCAGCTTAAGAGAATCTAGCACCCCATCTCATCCCGTGGATGTCGTAAAACTCGACAGAGGGATAATGAAAACCAGGGGATAGGCAGCAGCATCTTCCTGGAATAATCGAATAAATAAACTACAGTTGCCAACTCGCCTGTCAAGCTTGGCAACTATGGCAATATCCTCCAAAACGAGAGCTACTAACTTTTGTGGCAATCTATGGGGAAGGCCTATGTTCAGCTGTGTACTAGTGATAGGCTGAAATGATGATGATGAAATACACATTTAAATGAAACTATTTGTACGGGTTTTATCGCGTTTAATTTTAACTATTTATAACCGGACGTTTCGAGCGCTTTACAGCACTCATGTTCATGGGAGGACTGAGGTGACAGATATCCTGATGTCTTAGTTAACCCGGGGTACCTACAGCTTTTAATTATTATGTTTAGTGCGATGTACGCACAAAGAGCTTATTTTATCTTGAAGCCTTGCAGTGGTGTGGTTTTTGATTTAATTTTATTAATAATAGGATACCAAGCCGGTGGTAGTACCCAACCATCTTCCCTATTGAAATTAGGATTTTTTTAAATTCAATAGTTTTATTTAAATAAATTACTAATTAAAAGACCACCTCATTTCCACTCATTGCAGTAGAGTACTTTCTGTATTCTTTACGGTTCTTTACAATAAGAATCTTGACCTGGACAAAGTGTTACCACAGATTTGGTTTATATCATTGATGATATCTGATTAGGAAAAGAACTCAGCGAATTTACTGATCTGTCCTTATTATAATTCAGCAACGCGCTTAATATTGTTGACTATGACATCCTACTCAATGTAATACGCTCTCTCCACGTATCTCCAACAGCGTTTGGTTGATTTCGGAGTTACCTGTCCAATCGCCAGCAATATATATTCATCGATGATACTTTCACATCTTACTGTAACGTATTTCCTTGGTCTTCCAGGAGTTTAATCTTCTTTACTTTTTGCAATTTTTTTACTCAATATCCAATAAATAAACCTCGTAGTATAATTTTTTGCAGATCATTTACAAATACTCTTTCTAACGATCTCTCTCGGAGTTTGATAAAACTGTTATCCATATCAGTAATACTGTGAAGAACTTGATTCACCTTTTAGTAAATATTACGTAACTTTCTTCCCATTACCACTAAAATTTCTTGCTTAGCCTCTCTTCTACGTACTTCTTCCGTAGTAGATTTAAAGGTTCTATTTCTTCTTCTTTAGAGCATTCTCTTTAAACATTTCTACCCTTCTCAATTACAGAAATGCTTTAAATTTATCCATGACTACCATTTGGAACTTCTTTCTGGAAATTCCTTTAAATCATTATAGAGTTTAGCTTGAGTATGCCATTTCACTGTTGTAAATTTATGGACGAATCATTTACTGCACAGGTTCTTTGTCTATGGAACGGAAGGAAGTGATAGATATGCTTACAGTGCCATCACGATGCACCGCTGGGGAACGGTTCCTTTGTTAATTTTAGGGATTTATTTGACAATTTATTTTCCATTGTTTATTATTTGTACAGTTCTTCTTCTGAGTACGACATCGTGTCAACCAGTACCGGATCCAGACCCGCAAGAGCCTTGCGGAGAGTATCCCCCGTGTGAACCCTGCGAGCCGATGCCACCATGCGCCCCTTGTGATCCATATATACCTCCGTGCCCAGAACCTTGCGAACCCTGTGTAGATGAAAATGAGATTATAAGGATCGGTCCGTGCAACCCTTCTGAGCCACCTGTTAACTACATGTATGGACAGGCTCCAGCGGGTGAGTAGTATTTTCTAACTGTTAATCTATAGTAAACTAATTCACGTGGAAACGGTAATAACTAAATATCTAATATTTTAAAACATTTAAGATTAAAATCTGTCTTGTTTCTTTTAGGATCATTAATTGTGAAACCTAGTCGAATTCACTATCGGCCACCTCCAGCAATCATCGTCCGACCAGGAACTATTCGTCTACCGGCACCGCCGAAAATCTGGGTAAAACCAGCCCCAGTTCAACCAGATGCGCCGGCTCCCATATATGTCAAGCCAGCCCCAGTGCAACCACCTACACCAGCGCCGATTGAAGTCAGACCTAAGCCTGTGCATCCACCCAGGCCGTCTCCGATAGTTGTCAAACCTCCACCAGTTCAACCACCTAAGCCTGCACCTATTAAAGTACGTATTTTTGACATTTCTTGTATTTCAAACTACTCCTGAAAGATCTAAAATAAATATTTCTTGTCAGAGAAATGTAATAATTAAAATATCCAAATTACAGGTACAACCGCCTCCAATACAACCACCAGCACCAGATCAACTAGTTGTGAGGCCTCCTAGGATTGTCATCCCGAGTCCTCCTATCATCTGTTTCCAACCCAACCCTCTGTCTGGCGTGAGGACTTTAGACCGTGCGGTTATTTCACTCTATCAGCCTCAATCACCGTATCCATCTGAACCTTCTCCACTGTCACCTTGCATTCCACCGTGTCCGTCGCCTTGCGTTCCACCATGCTTTTAAGAAACTGAAGGATTGAACCTATTTCGAATTATATTAACATATATATGTACAGAAATTATGTTATAAGCTACATTTGCAACATGTCTGTGAGCGATTGAAATAAAGTGCGGGTATTTTCTTAAACAAACGTTTTTTAGTTTTATTTCGCTCTTAGTGCTAACACCCACTACAGGACTGCGTGGAACATCCCATTGTTCCATTTGGTCATGTACACATGGATACATGCACATATGCTGATGAAGACGAAGTTGGACAACGGACTCTGCTCCTCCAGATCGCAAAACAATGAACAAAGATGGGTAAAATGTAATAATGGTGGTAGCATTACGCCGTCAAACCGTTGTGTTTGTACTCCACTTGTTTCGGCTTAAAGGGCATTGAAGTAACTGTAATTACAAGGCATATGATATTTAAGAATCGATGTCTCGATAATCTAACGATCTGATGTCGAGTGCAGTCCAGCGGAAAGAGGGATTCCCCTTCGATTGGGGGCAAGTGTAACACTTACTAAAAAATCGTGATGATCGTGAGAAAAGTAAAAAAATCCAAATAAAATGATTCGTAAAATAACGTACACAAGATTAAGAACTATGTTAATAGATAGTTAGTTATAAAAAAATAATAATATTCAAACTTAAATAACCCAAAAAGAACTTGGAAATTCATTGAAGAAAGCCAATTGCGACCTCTCCAATGGAATTTTAAAAATTACTTTCACTATCTACTTCGGTTAATTATGTGCTGATAGAGTAACGAATAACAATCTTTCTTATTACCATCGAAACTACATCTTTACAGAGTTTCCAATTTTCAGGTTCTACACGAAATATAAAATGAGAGAGTCGAAAGAATTATAATTAGACTTTCTGCTGATTGTACCACTAGTTGTGATGGTATTCCCTCATCGATCATCAAATCTTGTAAAAGTACATTAACCCAAGGGTATAGATAATGTACTTTTACAAGATTTGATAACCCATATTTGCAATCTATCCATACCAACTGGTATTTTTCTCAACTATTTTTAGAAGACTCTAGTCCATCCAATCCACAATGTCAAATAACTACAAACCAATATCAGTCCTTCCTACCCTATCACGGGAAGAAACCCTTAACAATCCTCTAGTTAATTTTCTCGAAATACATGTTTAAATAGCTGAAAACAAATATTGATTTCGCCGTGGAAAATCAACAGAAGAAGCCGTTACATCTTTGACTATAGTTAACAGACACTTGGACCGTAAGTCCAAATGTCTGGCTATCTTTCTAGATCTCTCCAAAGCATTCGACACTGTCTCTGTTCCAATCTTTAGACATATTTTAGAACAACCTTAAAATACCTAATATTTGCCTTAATAATTCTGAAACTTTTTTTTTCTTCTTTACTCTAAAAATCCTAACAGCCCGCGTCACGTAAATATGAAATCAAAATACACTCATATACTTCATCTAATCTAACTACTCTACTAACTATCTCACACCTGTACCTGTAACACGCTAGAAGAACTAATCATATGATAAAATATCTAGGAGTCCATATTGACTGTGTTCTACACTGGAAAGCCCATATTTAAGAACTAGAAGTCTAAAGAAACTACAAGTATAAAAAAACATACGGCATGTAGCTGATATGCACACAGTAAATATGGTCTTCTGCGCTCTTTGTCACTATCTCTTTGAACACTACATTCCTATTTAAAGTGCTGCTAATAAAATAGATCTGTTGTGCCTGGAAAGAGTTTAAAGATCGATTCTTAAAATTATTAATCTTAGCCAATCAGATACCCCACAACATCACTGTGTGCTGAAGCTATAATATGATTAGTCAGAAAAGTGTACGTTCAACGTGCTATTGTTAGCAAGCACGCTGAGACTTCCCTTGATCGTAAGGTATTTGTCAAACGCCGGTCTGAAAGGCGTCTGGCGTAAAATAAACCGATCACGTGATTGCGCCGTGCGGCATGGTACCTTATGACCTAACCATTCACAGTTTGGCCCTTCTCGGCAACGTTTTGTTCTCAGCACGCGGCACCTTAAAGTTGCAGCATTAAAATTTTGCAGCTTATAATCTTTCCTAATAACGGACTATCTAATAGGATTTTTTTAAACGAATAAGTATTTCATCATTATAGATCGATAATTCGGTTTCTAGGCGGCCTACTAAGATTAAAAATGTACCAGGCTTTTAGTTAGCGTCCAACTTCGAGTTGCGTGCCTACGTCGCAGAGAACTAGTGAAACCGGTTACAGTCGAGCGTGTGTCTGCTGTTCTACCTTATGTCAGAGGAGTCACCGACAAGATTGGCTATATCTTGAAGAGGGCTTCCATAAAAACTTTTCAACAAAGAAAATGTTAGTTTTTACCATCTGTCAAATGTAACATTTCTCTACAAGACGCAGGCGGGACTCTTACATAGGGCAAACAAAAAGATCGATAAAAACCCGAGTAAAAGAACATATAGCTGATGTGAAGAATTGTCGCTCTAGAAAGTCTGCAGTCTGTGACCATGTTCTGGATCATCCCAACCATTACATAAGATTTGATAAACCACAAATACTTACAAAAGAACACCGATTCCTACCAAGGATGATTCGCGAGGTTATTGAAATCAAAAACCATCCTAATTTCAATAGGGAAGATGGTTGGGTATTACCGCCCGCATGGGATCCTATAACTAACAAAATTATATCAAAAACCAAGCATGCCACTGCAAGACTTCAAGACATAGTAAGCTCTTTCTGCGTAGATCGGACTAAAATAATAATTAAAAGCTGAAGGTGAAGGCCTCCCGTGACCACGAGTGCTGTTCGCTCGAAACGTTGGGTTATTAATAGTTAAAATTAAACGCAATAAAATCCGTAAAATTAGTTTTTTTTAAATGAAAATTATTCTGTTTATTTATTTTAGTTCTGAAATTAAATGTAAACATCTGGCCTTTGACGCTACCGTGCTCTCCTTATTATACCGTTTATTTAATAATTAATTACGCCCCGTCTTAATCCGTTTATCATATAAATTAAATAACTTTAACTAAACGCGTTTAAACCATAATTAATTCAGTAAACGTGACTGGCATTTACATAATTTTAGTTTATGTTATAAATTACATTCCGACCGCGTGGTTCAATTAGAAGTACTTCCCCTTTCGCTATAAAAATTTTAATGTTATTTTGTGGATCACTGTGCTGGGTACATAACTTTATAATTAATTAATTATTGTTAAGCCTTATTAATTTATTTTTTTGACCTAAAATAATTAAAAAAATACTTTAGAAGAAACATGCCTATTAAAATTATTAAATAGGACAACAAAAAACCTCAACGCAGAAATATTTATTGCGAATGTTCCAGAGGTTTGTTTAAGATCACCTGGTCTGCATAATGTGGGGACAAGATGACACTGCATTAAGAGAGAGCTAATAAAATAAACTAAAGTTAAGTTTGTTGTTCCAATAATTGTTACCGTTAAGTGTATATAACCGTTTTTTTTATACTCTTTATTGCACACATTAAAGAAAAAAAATACAATGTTATGGAAACTAAATATTTACAACCGGTGGCCTTATCGCTAAACAGCGATCTCTTCCAGGCAAATCTTCGATAAAGGAGATTTATTAAAAACAGAAAAAGGACGGAGGTGTGCACACAAGATGAAAGTAAATAAAGGAAAAAAAACACATATACAGTAAATAAAAAAAATTAAAATAAAATATATACACCTAAATATAGAAAAATACATCTATATAAAACACCGCAGAAGAAAGACCACGTAAAAACAACACAGAATATATTACATGATTTAAGTTAAAACACTTAGTTTGTTTTTTAAAGGTTTCAATACTTTGAGCCTTTTTGACATGCAACGGAAGCCAATTCCACAGCACTACAGCTTTCACACCGAAAGAGGAGTGAAACAATTTTTGAGCTATGTATGTATGTGTATGTTTGCCGATAGGCGCTCGACAGATTAGAATAGCACCTACCACTTACCTACCGGAGCATCGTAAGAGGCTAAGTAGGTATTGACAACCTTTATACATGCAAAATTATGCAATAATACTTTCTCTACTGGAGTAAGAATAATTGACTCGTGCCAACTGTGCTGTCACGTCTCGTTTCCCGCGGGGCCTAAAGGTGTGCACCTGTAGTCTCTGCTTACCCCTCATAGTGGCGTAGTGGTTAGCGTACCTGACTTCTGCGCCACCGGAAATAGAAATTGTTGCTTTTCGGGTCTGGTCGTGTTGTGCATGTGAAATGTACGTCTGTAAAACGCACCCACGATCCAGGAGAAAATCCTACAGTGGGGCTTCGTTTATTAAAAAAAAAAATGGGAATAAGTGTACATGTATATGAGTTTATATGTGTGTTCATATTTTTTGTATATTAATCATGAAATGTGATATATTTTACTATGTATTTATTCAAGTATATATGTTTAACGTCTGCCCATAACATATTCAGTGTCAACCAGAAAAATACTGTGATACTGTACCTACCCGTCACCCTGAGACGTCAGTTTATAAGTCCAGTACTTTCCACTATGACACACTCTCCACTATGAACACTGAAAAGGAGCGTTATCTTATCACGCGACCTAAATCAGTTGCAACTAACAAAGTTGTTAAAATAATGTATTTATTACATACATTCTCGTAGCAATCGCTACGTCGTAGCTGCGTAGAGTATAATGCCGTTGCTGCTTATAATAGTAGTAGGGTATAGAATTTTTTTAGTGTAAAAATATCAATTTAATTTTTCTTTAATAAAAGGAACAAAAACAATGCATATACCTTGAGAGTACACAGGACCGGACGGTGGTTAAAAATTTTGATTAGTGATATGATATCGCTACAAGAGAAGCTTATAAAATAACGTTCTGCGTCGCGCTACCAAAACTTTCTGAGGTGTCCTTTATAGATACAAGATCGACTCTGGGGTAGGTGTCCACTCCAGATCGGACCAACCGATCCAGCGGGTAGCTACTCTTTACCCTTGCACGTTCATCTGCCACAAATTCAAAGTTAATATTTAACCTTACCGGAAGTGTCGATCCATTCCTAAGAAATAAACGTATTTAGACGAAATGTGAAGTCCACCACCACCGTAACATTGTGGCGGGTCTTCCACGCTGTAAAACCATCTCAAAATGCAAAAGCTAATACTGACATTTTTATAAACCACTAGCTGGTGCTCGTAGTCGTTGACTTTGTCTGTGTGTACATAGGTTTTTTAAATATTTGGCAACTATTGATATTTCCGGTATAAGTATCTTATGTCCGTCTCCGGGATGCAAGCTATCTCTGTGCTAAATCTCGTCAAGATCGGTTCAGCGGAACCCTGAGCACCACCAGGTGAACGATTTCATCTTCTCGTCACTTTCTGCATTAAAAAGTAGAGTTTCAGGAATGCGTGGACAATCATACCGTTAATAGAATCAGGCGTTACTTTGGCGGAAATCCATTATAGTAAAGGAGAGAAAGTTAATTTGCTAAGATCCGCATGCAAAATGTGAAATGGCCGCCGAGTTGACTGACTCGGCGGTTGACTGTCGTTGAGTCAATAGCACTTGATGATGCCTCGTTTTGAGGTGAAACACGTGTCGTGTTCTCGACTTCAGTGGTGTGTATTGTCTAGTGGCAGTGGTGTAGTGGTGGAGGGTATGTGGTGGCGGCTCCAGGTGGCGGTATTGGTTTTCTTCTGCACGCTGTTGAGGGAGGGCAGGCGGTGCTTTTCAAAACTAGGTAATACACACAATTTTACATTGTGCATGCGGATGTTAGTAAATTAAAATTCTCTCCTTTACAATCATAACACCATCAGAATCGAAAACCAACCATGTTGGCTTCGGCTGTGATTCTTACTCTCTACTCTGACCGCTAAGCCACGTGATCCTCACATAAAATTATAGAGGTACTCAACTTTCTCCACATGGTATGCCGCTATCATAAAACAAATGACATAACTACTAATCCAAGTTTGGTTGTCATAACTGAATAACCGGTTTGAATCTACATTTTTAAAAGCGGACAGAGAACTGCTGTATGCTTTATTGATGAGTCTGCGGGAATAAGCAGTTTTGATATTTTTGTTTAAAGAATTAATATTTATGGTATTATCGCACTTTAAGTTGTTGCTGCAACTTAAGGCTGTCGCCGTGGTAGCTCAGGGGCCTGGTGCTCGCCTTTAATTTCATATTAGGTAAGTAACCAGGGTTCCATCCCCGGTACCAGCAACTCTAAATTTCTCCTACAATTTTAACTGCTGATTAACGGTGCTTAGCGGTGAAGGAAAACATCGTGAGGAAACCTGCATCTCCAAGGAATAGAAATATTTCGAGGATATTTGAAGTCCAACAAGCCGCATTGGAGCAGCGTGGCAGACTATTCCCAGCTCCAAAACCCTCTCAGAAATGAGAGGAGTCCTGTGCTCGACAGTGGGACATTTATAGGCTGTTGCTTTACTTTTTTTTACGCTGAGAACAAAACTTTACCAAGAAGTACCGAACTGTGAATGCTCGGGTCAGCGAGGGTGCCATGCCGTGCGGCTTATTTAACGCTGGTAAAACCTCAGGACTCAGCTAGTAAATTATAATTAAAGTGACACATTAAGGTGTCAACCAAATTTTGAGGTCCCTTTTTTAAAAAAAGTGTTTGTTAAAAAACACATACCCAAGACAAATCGACTTATTGCTATCGCTGGCACCGTGTAAAAGTTGCAGCCGATTAACCGCGTAAAAAGTATGACTGCTTCTCACTGAATTGAAAGTATATTTTCCATGGGTTTCTCTATAAGACATTTGATGGAAGCATTTAAAGAAAATGTAGAAGTGTGGTCTTTCCAGATAGCACCGCTTCGACTCTCAAATCATCGATTCAATAAGCTCAATGTAAGTCGAGATATTAGTGTTTAATTACTAACGAGGCTTGAGTTAAAATATCGTTTCAAGTATCAAGACCTATTCATCCACTACAATCAATAAAACGTGCTGTAACCAATTTTCGGAAGCGTCGAGCGCGTCATCTCAAATCGCGTGTTCCACAATTTTCTCTTTGCCCTTTCACCGAAAGCTTTTAGGGTTTACTATTAGGAGACAGAGTGGAATTTAAGCATTAATATTCCAACAGAGATTTTTTAATCTTTTTAATTTTCCAGTATGCGACAATTTCGTTCAGTAACGTAGTTAATGGTAGTCTTTTTGTATTAATAGCTTTTTTTTTAATGGATAAAGTGAATAATCTGCTCATAACAAATACTGTGTTACCCAGAACATTTCTGTGTTGTACCACAGTGCTCTCGCTCTCAGTTCTTCAGTATCATATGCCCACTAATTACACTAGCTCTCAGTGACTACTTCAGCTCCAGACCGGATTACAGTAGTGATTGCACACAACTCTATCACCTTCCTCTGTCACGGCAGAATAACTGGCATTGCTGTGCCTGGACGGATTCCTGCACAGGAATCGTACCACTAGTAAATAAAAATGATATGGTTAATCTGTTTAAATACAACTAATTTTTAGAAAGAAGAAAGAAAAACTTTCTTCAATACTACAACACAACATACATTGCAATTCAAAAAATAAGTAAACAATAAAAAAAAAGTAAAGTAAAGTTTCAGCCTATAAATGTCCCACTACTGAGCACAGGCCTCCTCTCATTTCTGAGAGCTAGGAAGAATCCGCCACGCTGCTCCAATGCGGGTTGGCAGACTTCACATATCTTCGAAATATTTTTATTCCTCAGACATGCAGGTTTCCTCACGATGTTTTCCTTCACCGCCGAGCACGTGGTAAATCAGCACTTAAAATTGCAATTAACAATTTAGTGGTGCCGGCACCGGGAATCGAACCCAGGTCACTCGCGTACTATGAAATTTAAAGCGAGCGCCTAGCCCCTGAGCTACCACGGCTCTAAAGAAACAATAAGATACGACGTATTACATTTACAGACGTACGTTGTGGGCTGTAGCAACGAAAAGGCTGTCGACTCAACATAATGGTATGGCAGAGTTGCCACAGCGCTGTTATTCTGTCGATGCCTCAGGTTTACCGAGCAGTTTCCGGACATATTATTAAACGACTTAATATATTCTAAAAGAAATAAATATGCACACATGTACACACATACACACACAAATACATACGTTTTTTTTTTACATACGCGTTATTTATTTTTTCGTTTATTGTCGAGACGAGCAAACGTTCACCTGATGGTAAGTGCAACGTTTGCCCATGACAGATGCTGTGTTACTCAGATTATTTCTGTGTAGCACCACACTGCGCCCGTCACCCTGAGACATAAGTTCTTAAGTCTCATATGCCCAGTGATTACGCTAGCTCTCAGTGCCCTTCAGACCGAAACACAGTAATGTTTGCACACTACTGCTTCACGGCAGAATAACTGGCCCTGGGGTGTTACCTACCTAGACGGATTCCTGCATAGCAATCCTACCACCAATTTTAACAATTTATAACCTGACGTTTCGATTGCTTACAGCACCTATGGTCACGGGGGGACTGAGGTGACAGATGTTCTGATGTCATAGTTAACCCGGGGTACCTTCAGCTTTTAATTATTATTTTTAGTCCGATCTACGCAGAAAGAGCTATCCGTGTCTTGAAGTCTTGCAGTGGTATGCTTGGTTATTGATTTAACTTTATTAATTATTGGATCCCAAGCCGGTGGTAATACCCAACCGTCTTCTCTATTGAAATTAGGAGGTTTTTTTAATTTCAATAGCCTCGCGAATCATCCTTGTTAGGAATTGGTTTTCTTTTGCAAGGATTTGTGCTTTATCAAATCTTATGTAATGGTTGGGATGATCCAAAACTTGGTGTGTGTGTGTAGTATTCGCGTAAATAAAAGAAAACATTATGGTTGATTGGTTTTTAAAACCTTGCCCCGCACAAGGCGCTCTGCTGTAACAACTTGTAGGCCATACAAATCATCATCATCATCATCATTACAGCCTATCACTAGTCCACTACTGACCATAGTCCTCCCCATAGATTGCTACAAAAGTTGGTAGCTCTTGAGCTCTTGATTCGAGGGAAATTTTTGCCATAGTTGCCACGCAGGCGGGTTGGTAACTGCAATTTATTTATTCTGATGTTCCAGGAAGATGCTGCTGCCCATCTCCTGGCGTAAATTTTCGCTCTGTCGACTTTTACGACACCCACGGAATTTTACTGGTAGTAGGATTCCTATGCAGGAGTCCGTCTAGGTAGGTACCACCCCAGGGCCAGTTATTCTACCGTGAAGCAGAAGTGTGCAAACATTACTGTGTTTCGGTTTGAAGGGCACTGTGAGCTAGCGTAATCACTGGGCATATGAGACTTAAGAACCTATGTCTCAGGGCGATGGGCACAGTGTAGTGTTACACAGAAATTTTCTGGGTGACACAGCATTTGTTATGGGCAGACGTTGCACTTACCATCAGGTGAACGTTTTGCTCGTTTCGTCACTTTATCACATAAAAAAAAACACTGAAATTTCCTGGGCGACACAACATTTTTTATAGGCAGACGTTGCACTTACCATCAGGTGAACGTTTTGCTCGTTTCATCACTTTGCTCAAAAAACAAGAAAAAAAGTCGAATTTATATTTTACTAGCTGAGCCCTGCGGTTTTACCCCCGTTAAATAAGCCAACCAAATGATTGCACCGTACGGCACGATACCTTATGATCAGAACATTCACAGTTCGTCCATTTTCAGTAAAGTTCTGTTCTCTGCGTGCGGTACCATCAATTCGCGGCATCACATTTTGTAGCATTTGTTCCTTAAAATGGCAATCTAATGGAAAAAATACTTTTTCAAATCGTATGTTAGCGCTGTTTTCTGATATCAGCGCCTTCAAACATACAAACTGTCCAGCTTTATTATAGATTAATAACTCGGCTTTCAGGCGGCGTACCAAGATGAAACACGCACCAGATTAATATACTTTATCATTGAATATATATATATTTAATCATTCCCAATCATCTTCTTGCGCTGGAATCCTACCACCAGTAGTAGTATGTATGTAGAATGCTTATGGCCACCAAGCTCTTTGTTGATCACATACATAAATACAGCGAAGAAAACTAAGCAAACTAAACCGTCTTCAAATCATGCACATCCTTATCGTCGCGTCCATCAGAACTTTACCAAATTCGTATGGGAGTAACTCCATACAAATGTGGTACCCCTTGTACTTTAGGGGTGGTTGACTAATAAAACAAAATCATCGTAATCGCTCCATGTGCACCCACCGCTGTCGTCATTAAATGAAAGTCTAAAACGTTTAGGTTCCAATGAAAGAATTACAATTAATGATTACAATTCCAGTGTCAACAAGCAGTTCTTTAGATTTCAAATTTATGTTAAAACACGTCTGCCGAAACTTTTAAGCAATTTATAATTTGGTGGTAGGATTCCTATGCAGGAATCCGTCTAGGTAGAAACCACCCCAGGGTCAGTTATTCTGCGCGTGAAGCAGTAGTGGGTAAAAGTTGCCGTGTTTCGGTTTGAAGGGCACTGTGAGCTAGTGTAATCACTGGACATTTGAGACTTAAGAACTGATGTGGCAGTGTGGTGTCACACAGAAATATTCTGAGTATAAAATAAAAAAGAACAAGCAAACGTTTTGGGCCGTATTTTTTTAAGTTATTTCGCAATTTGCCGGATTTGCATTTGCATTTATGAACTGATGAAGATAGCGTCCTCCTTGTCGGTTTCGACCAGCGCGGTCACTTTCATGAACTGTACGAAAGGAAACACATATCGGGAGATCGTACTTGAGTAATGTTTTATTTAAAACTGCGTCTGCGTGGATTAAGGTTTTTAAATATCCCGTGGAAATTATTTGTTTTTCTGGTATAAAAAGTATCATATGTTTGTCTTCAGAATGCAGCTTACCTCTGTGCCAAATTTTGTCAACATCGGCTCGGCAGTTGAACCGAGAAATTGGACAAATGGACAGAGCGAAATAGTTATAATTTAGTTAGAATTTAGAGAAATATTTAACTGCCATGAACGAAAATAGTCATCATCATTTCAGCCTATCACTAGTCCACTGCTGAACATAGGCCACCCCCATAGATTGCAACAAAAGTTTGTAGCTCTCATTTAGGGGGATTTTGCCATAGTTACACAGCTTGGAAGGCGGATTGGCAACCGCAATTAATTTATTCAGATGTCAGGGAAGATGCTGCTGCCCATCTCCTGGTTTTTATTTTCCTCTGTCGACTTTTATGACATCCACAGGAAGAGATGGGGTGGTAGATCCTCTTAAGCTGCCACCACACGCCACTGAATAATGACGAACGAAAATAATGATGACCAAATGCAAATTAAAGCCGCGCGTGCAAATGCCTACAGATTTTCAGATTTTACGCAGAAACCCTAAATATTTTTACAATAATTAGTAGCTTAGATTGCTATGTCGAAAAGATAAGGATAAAAAAGAAACAACTATCAATATTCTAAACCATTTATTGAGATATTACGAGAGATATTAAAACAGAGGAGAAGGATAGAATAACAACGACCAGATGTAAAAATACAACCACGCAATCGGACAAAATCAGAAACCAGGATGTAAGTATTGTAAAAGGAGAGGAATGCATCCTAAAGAGATGGAAGGAATATTTTGAAAACTTATTTGAAAAAGAAGTTATGCAAGTATAGGCCCATTCAGGGACACGAATTAAGATTGCAAAGAAAGTAATATAAGCATGGAAAAGATCGTGAAAGCGTTGAATAGTATGAAATTGGGCAAGGCTGCAGGGTATGACCGAATGACAGTAGAGATGCTGGAAGCTGGGCAGTGCGTGGTAGCTTGTCAGCTGTACCGCCTTTTTAATCTTTGCTGGAGGAACGGAAACGCACCAGGAGATTGGTGCAAGGCCGTCATCGTACCACTTTACAAAGGAAAAGGGTCGCAGCAAGACTGCAAAAACTACCGAGGCATTAGCTTGCTCAGCATTGTTGGCAAACTGTATGAAAAGGTGTTGATTAAAGAGTGATGAATGATACTGAAGAGAAGATAGAGCGGTATTCAGGAGAGGAATGGGATGCATGAATGAGCTCTTTTCCTTACGAAGCATAGCCGAAAAATTCTTGGCGCAAAGTTAAAAGGTCCATTGCGCATTTGTAAACTTGGAAAAGGCTTTTGACAGAGTGGTGAGGAATGAACTGTGGTCGACTTTGTCTATATATGGGGTTAACGGCAGCTTGATACAAGCACTGAAATCACTGTATAAGGATTCCAGTGCTTGTGGAAGGGTAAACGGGGCTTACACGGACTCGTTTAACATCGAAAAAGGTGTTAGACAGGGATGTGTGGCTTCACCGTGGCTGTTTAACCTATTTATAGACAATTGCTAGAAAGATCTTAAGATGATGATTCTTGAAGATGCGATGGTTAATATTATGCATGATGCTCTACAAAGCAAAGGAATGAAATTTAATGTAGATAAGACGAAAGTAATGGTTTTTGAAAGAGAGAGAAAGACATTTGATTGTAGGAGAAAGAGTGGAACAAGTGAAAGAGTTTGTATATTTGGGTTCAAAATTTTCGAGAGACGGTAAGTACAACTGTGATATTTAACGCAGAGCGTTGGCAGGAAAAATATGGGGCCCTACATAACTTTATGTGCAACCAGAAAGTATCTAAAAAGGCATGACTTACACTAACTTGACACTTATGTACGGTAGAGAATGTTGGGTCTGGCAGAAAGAAGCATGAAAATAATATTAATGCTGTTGAAATGAAAAGTTTGAGAAGTATAGCTGGAGTTACTTTGATATACAAACTGAGAAACAACGTGATAAGAGAACGTTGCGGTGTGGTAGAAGATATAGTGACAAGATAGAGAAAACGATGCTTAGATGGTTTGGACACGTAGAGAGGATGAATGAAAGTAGATTGACGAAACAGATTTATGAAGCGAGTGTGAATGGGCAAGCCGTAACTCAAGCACGTAACTCGTCCATCCGTGTATCCCCTAATTTCTACAGTTTTTTCTGCGTAAAATTGTTTTCAGATTTTACGCAGGAACCTTGAATATTTCAGAAATAAAAAGTAGCTAAGATTGCTCTCTGAAAGTTTCTTACCTGCCAATGAAAGCCCCGTCAAAATAGATTAAGCCGTTTCGGAGATTATCTCGGACAAACATACAAACAGAAATTATAAAAACGCGTGTTTGACTTTTGGTATCCTGCAATTATTATATTTTCTTAAACTCATACAATACATGTGATGCAAAAACTTTTCTGCGTAATCACTCTAATTTTATTTTTTGTATAGAATTACTTTACTTTTTTTTTAAACATAATTTAAAATAAGTATTTACAACTATCTATAGAACCTTATTTAACATATTTCATTACCATTAGAGTATAATAGCACCTACCTCTTTTCTACCGAGGTGTCGTAAGAGGCGACTAAGGTATTGTACGGACAGCCTTTATTCGTTGCAGAATTACAACATATTATGCAATGCTGTCACTACACTGCTAGTGGGAAACGTAATGAATAAGATTTTTTTTGACTCCTACAAAAGGTCGGGTACGTGATCCGCTACCCGTCACGTCTCGTTTCCCACGGTTGCGAAAAGAGGGCTGCTTTTGTGGTCTCCGCCTGCCCTTTATATGGGAAACGGCCGTGATTGTATGTTATTCCCATCTCTTACATTTGATTTAAATATACTCTTAATTGACTCATCGCCACCATTGAACAAATTCGTAGACTCAAAATACTCATAACTTTGATAGAATAAACCGATTTTAATAAAACAAAGACTAAATGTTAGTGGAAGATACGCTTATGGTTTTCTTACTGAGTCCTTCAAATTAATTTAGTCGTTTAGACGTGATATGTTCACAAACAAACCGACAGACAACATTTCTGAAAATGTTAGAAATGTATTTATTTACTATATTTAGCCTTCCTCAATCTTTTATTTCGCAAAATTTTAAAATGTACAGATACGTAAAGTTACAGTTTTAAGTACAGTACAGATTTCGACTTAAGTTGCACTAGTGTAAATATTTGAAACAGAACATTTTGACCATAAATTTTTGTTTCTATAGTTATGTTAAATAAGTGCATGAAGACCAATGTTTTGCTTTAAACATGTTTTAACTCCAAAATATTTCTTATCAGTCGTAAACTGAAGGTAATGTCCATGAAAAAGAACATTTTCAAGACCGTCGCAAATTAAAAGAAATGTTATCTGTGTTTATGTATCAACTTTAAATTTTTCATTTCGTGCTATTTAAATGCAATCAACCGATTAAGGTAATTTCAAAATATTTATTATAAAACTGCAAAATATTTTGAGTTACATTATGACAAGTGATTCCTTATTACATTGCATGTGTAAGATTAAACCAATCTAAACTTTACTGTCATTACACAGCAACCTATTTTTGAGTCTGTCGTTCTCATTACGAAAAATAAAAAAATCTGTATAAATACCGATGTTTTCCTTGGAATAACAGACGACAGCAAGATGGCATGGAGCAAAGTCATTTGGTTTACTGGTAATTAAATATTTGAAATTAATAATTTATTTTCCTTTGTTTATTTTGGAGTGTAAATACTAACGTTATTTTCATCGGTTATTTTGGGAACAAAAATATTATTTATTTAGTGAATTTATTTTATAGTTTTTTTTCGGTGGCAGCTTAAGAGAATCTAGCACCCCATCTCATCCCGTGGATGTCGTAAACTCGACAGAGGGATAATGAAAACCAGGGGATAGGCAGCAGCATCTTCCTGGAATAATCGAATAAATAAACTACAGTTGCCAACTCGCCTGTCAAGCTTGGCAACTATGGCAATATCCTCCAAAACGAGAGCTACTAACTTTTGTGGCAATCTATGGGGAAGGCCTATGTTCAGCTGTGTACTAGTGATAGGCTGAAATGATGATGATGAAATACACATTTAAATGAAACTATTTGTACGGGTTTTATCGCGTTTAATTTTAACTATTTATAACCGGACGTTTCGAGCGCTTTACAGCACTCATGTTCATGGGAGGACTGAGGTGACAGATATCCTGATGTCTTAGTTAACCCGGGGTACCTACAGCTTTTAATTATTATGTTTAGTGCGATGTACGCACAAAGAGCTTATTTTATCTTGAAGCCTTGCAGTGGTGTGGTTTTTGATTTAATTTTATTAATAATAGGATACCAAGCCGGTGGTAGTACCCAACCATCTTCCCTATTGAAATTAGGATTTTTTTAAATTCAATAGTTTTATTAAATAAATTACTAATTAAAAGACCACCTCATTTCCACTCATTGCAGTAGATTACTTTCTGTATTCTTTACGGTTCTTTACAATAAGAATCTTGACCTGGACAAAGTGTTACCACAGATTTGGTTTATATCATTGATGATATCTGATTAGGAAAAGAACTCAGCGAATTTACTGATCTGTCCTTATTATAATTCAGCAACGCGCTTAATATTGTTGACTATGACATCCTACTCAATGTAATACGCTCTCTCCACGTATCTCCAACAGCGTTTGGTTGATTTCGGAGTTACCTGTCCAATCGCCAGCAATATATATTCATCGATGATACTTTCACATCTTACTGTAACGTATTTCCTTGGTCTTCCAGGAGTTTAATCTTCTTTACTTTTTGCAATTTTTTTACTCAATATCCAATAAATAAACCTCGTAGTATAATTTTTTGCAGATCATTTACAAATACTCTTTCTAACGATCTCTCTCGGAGTTTGATAAAACTGTTATCCATATCAGTAATACTGTGAAGAACTTGATTCACCTTTTAGTAAATATTACGTAACTTTCTTCCCATTACCACTAAAATTTCTTGCTTAGCCTCTCTTCTACGTACTTCTTCCGTAGTAGATTTAAAGGTTCTATTTCTTCTTCTTTAGAGCATTCTCTTTAAACATTTCTACCCTTCTCAATTACAGAAATGCTTTAAATTTATCCATGACTACCATTTGGAACTTCTTTCTGGAAATTCCTTTAAATCATTATAGAGTTTAGCTTGAGTATGCCATTTCACTGTTGTAAATTTATGGACGAATCATTTACTGCACAGGTTCTTTGTCTATGGAACGGAAGGAAGTGATAGATATGCTTACAGTGCCATCACGATGCACCGCTGGGGAACGGTTCCTTTGTTAATTTTAGGGATTTATTTGACAATTTATTTTCCATTGTTTATTATTTGTACAGTTCTTCTTCTGAGTACGACATCGTGTCAACCAGTACCGGATCCAGACCCGCAAGAGCCTTGCGGAGAGTATCCCCCGTGTGAACCCTGCGAGCCGATGCCACCATGCGCCCCTTGTGATCCATATATACCTCCGTGCCCAGAACCTTGCGAACCCTGTGTAGATGAAAATGAGATTATAAGGATCGGTCCGTGCAACCCTTCTGAGCCACCTGTTAACTACATGTATGGACAGGCTCCAGCGGGTGAGTAGTATTTTCTAACTGTTAATCTATAGTAAACTAATTCACGTGGAAACGGTAATAACTAAATATCTAATATTTTAAAACATTTAAGATTAAAATCTGTCTTGTTTCTTTTAGGATCATTAATTGTGAAACCTGGTCGAATTCACTATCGGCCACCTCCAGCAATCATCGTCCGACCAGGAACTATTCGTCTACCGGCACCGCCGAAAATCTGGGTAAAACCAGCCCCAGTTCAACCAGATGCGCCGGCTCCCATATATGTCAAGCCAGCCCCAGTGCAACCACCTACACCAGCGCCGATTGAAGTCAGACCTAAGCCTGTGCATCCACCCAGGCCGTCTCCGATAGTTGTCAAACCTCCACCAGTTCAACCACCTAAGCCTGCACCTATTAAAGTACGTATTTTTGACATTTCTTGTATTTCAAACTACTCCTGAAAGATCTAAAATAAATATTTCTTGTCAGAGAAATGTAATAATTAAATATCCAAATTACAGGTACAACCGCCTCCAATACAACCACCAGCACCAGATCAACTAGTTGTGAGGCCTCCTAGGATTGTCATCCCGAGTCCTCCTATCATCTGTTTCCAACCCAACCCTCTGTCTGGCGTGAGGACTTTAGACCGTGCGGTTATTTCACTCTATCAGCCTCAATCACCGTATCCATCTGAACCTTCTCCACTGTCACCTTGCATTCCACCGTGTCCGTCGCCTTGCGTTCCACCATGCTTTTAAGAAACTGAAGGATTGAACCTATTTCGAATTATATTAACATATATATGTACAGAAATTATGTTATAAGCTACATTTGCAACATGTCTGTGAGCGATTGAAATAAAGTGCGGGTATTTTCTTAAACAAACGTTTTTTAGTTTTATTTCACTCTTAGTGCTAACACCCACTACAGGACTGCGTGGAACATCCCATTGTTCCATTTGGTCATGTACACATGGATACATGCACATATGCTGATGAAGACGAAGTTGGACAACGGACTCTGCTCCTCCAGATCGCAAAACAATGAACAAAGATGGGTAAAATGTAATAATGGTGGTAGCATTACGCCGTCAAACCGTTGTGTTTGTACTCCACTTGTTTCGGCTTAAAGGGCATTGAAGTAACTGTAATTACAAGGCATATGATATTTAAGAATCGATGTCTCGATAATCTAACGATCTGATGTCGAGTGCAGTCCAGCGGAAAGAGGGATTCCCCTTCGATTGGGGGCAAGTGTAACACTTACTAAAAAATCGTGATGATCGTGAGAAAAGTAAAAAAATCCAAATAAAATGATTCGTAAAATAACGTACACAAGAAGAACTATGTTAATAGATAGTTAGTTATAAAAAAATAATAATTCAAACTTAAATAACCCAAAAAGAACTTGGAAATTCATTGAAGAAAGCCAATTGCGACCTCTCCAATGGAATTTTAAAAATTACTTTCACTATCTACTTCGGTTAATTATGTGCTGATAGAGTAACGAATAACAATCTTTCTTATTACCATCGAAACTACATCTTTACAGAGTTTCCAATTTTCAGGTTCTACACGAAATATAAAATGAGAGAGTCGAAAGAATTATAATTAGACTTTCTGCTGATTGTACCACTAGTTGTGATGGTATTCCCTCATCGATCATCAAATCTTGTAAAAGTACATTAACCCAAGGGTATAGATAAGTACTTTTACAAGATTTGATAACCCATATTTGCAATCTATCCATACCAACTGGTATTTTTCTCAACTATTTTTAGAAGACTCTAGTCCATCCAATCCACAATGTCAAATAACTACAAACCAATATCAGTCCTTCCTACCCTATCACGGGAAGAAACCCTTAACAATCCTCTAGTTAATTTTCTCGAAATACATGTTTAAATAGCTGAAAACAAATATTGATTCGCCGTGGAAAATCAACAGAAGAAGCCGTTACATCTTTGACTATAGTTAACAGACACTTGGACCGTAAGTCCAAATGTCTGGCTATCTTTCTAGATCTCTCCAAAGCATTCGACACTGTCTCTGTTCCAATCTTTAGACATATTTTTAGAACAACCTTAAAATACCTAATATTTGCCTTAATAATTCTGAAACTTTTTTTTTCTTCTTTACTCTAAAAATCCTAACAGCCCCGCGTCACGTAAATATGAAATCAAAATACACTCATATACTTCATCTAATCTAACTACTCTACTAACTATCTCACACCTGTACCTGTAACACGCTAGAAGAACTAATCATATGATAAAATATCTAGGAGTCCATATTGACTGTGTTCTACACTGGAAAGCCCATATTTAAGAAACTAGAAGTCTAAAGAAACTACAAGTATAAAAAAACATACGGCATGTAGCTGATATGCACACCAGTAAATATGGTCTTCTGCGCTCTTTGTCACTATCTCTTTGAACACTACATTCCTATTTAAAGTGCTGCTAATAAAATAGATTCTGTTGTGCCTGGAAAGAGTTTAAAGATCGATTCTTAAAATTATTAATCTTAGCCAATCAGATACCCCACAACATCACTGTGTGCTGAAGCTATAATATGATTAGTCAGAAAAGTGTACGTTCAACGTGCTATTGTTAGCAAGCACGCTGAGACTTCCCTTGATCGTAAGGTATTTGTCAAACGCCGGTCTGAAAGGCGTCTGGCGTAAATAAACCGATCACGTGATTGCGCCGTGCGGCATGGTACCTTATGACCTAACCATTCACAGTTTGGCCCTTCTCGGCAACGTTTTGTTCTCAGCACGCGGCACCTTAAGTTGCAGCATTAAAATTTTGCAGCTTATAATCTTTCCTAATAACGGACTATCTAATAGGATTTTTTTAAACGAATAAGTATTTCATCATTATAGATCGATAATTCGGTTTCTAGGCGGCCTACTAAGATTAAAAATGTACCAGGCTTTTAGTTAGCGTCCAACTTCGAGTTGCGTGCCTACGTCGCAGAGAAACTAGTGAAACCGGTTACAGTCGAGCGTGTGTCTGCTGTTCTACCTTATGTCAGAGGAGTCACCGACAAGATTGGCTATATCTTGAAGAGGGCTTCCATAAAAACTTTTCAACAAAGAAAATGTTAGTTTTTACCATCTGTCAAATGTAACATTTCTCTACAAGACGCAGGCGGGACTCTTACATAGGGCAAACAAAAAGATCGATAAAAACCCGAGTAAAAGAACATATAGCTGATGTGAAGAATTGTCGCTCTAGAAAGTCTGCAGTCTGTGACCATGTTCTGGATCATCCCAACCATTACATAAGATTTGATAAACCACAAATACTTACAAAAGAACACCGATTCCTACCAAGGATGATTCGCGAGGTTATTGAAATCAAAAACCATCCTAATTTCAATAGGGAAGATGGTTGGGTATTACCGCCCGCATGGGATCCTATAACTAACAAAATTATATCAAAACCAAGCATGCCACTGCAAGACTTCAAGACATAGTAAGCTCTTTCTGCGTAGATCGGACTAAAATAATAATTAAAAGCTGAAGGTGAAGGCCTACCCGTGACCACGAGTGCTGTTTCGCTCGAAACGTTGGGTTATTAATAGTTAAAATTAAACGCAATAAAATCCGTAAAATTAGTTTTTTTTAAATGAAAATTATTCTGTTTATTTATTTTAGTTCTGAAATTAAATGTAAACATCTGGCCTTTGACGCTACCGTGCTCTCCTTATTATACCGTTTATTTAATAATTAATTACGCCCCGTCTTAATCCGTTTATCATATAAATTAAATAACTTTAACTAAACGCGTTTAAACCATAATTAATTCAGTAAACGTGACTGGCATTTACATAATTTTAGTTTATGTTATAAATTACATTCCGACCGCGTGGTTCAATTAGAAGTACTTCCCCTTTCGCTATAAAAATTTTAATGTTATTTTGTGGATCACTGTGCTGGGTACATAACTTTATAATTAATTAATTATTGTTAAGCCTTATTAATTTATTTTTTTGACCTAAAATAATTAAAAAAATACTTTAGAAGAAACATGCCTATTAAAATTATTAAATAGGACAACAAAAAACCTCAACGCAGAAATATTTATTGCGAATGTTCCAGAGGTTTGTTTAAGATCACCTGGTCTGCATAATGTGGGGGACAAGATGACACTGCATTAAGAGAGAGCTAATAAAATAAACTAAAGTTAAGTTTGTTGTTCCAATAATTGTTACCGTTAAGTGTATATAACCGTTTTTTTATACTCTTTATTGCACACATTAAAGAAAAAAATACAATGTTATGGAAACTAAATATTTACAACCGGTGGCCTTATCGCTAAACAGCGATCTCTTCCAGGCAAATCTTCGATAAAGGAGATTTATTAAAAACAGAAAAAGGACGGAGGTGTGCACACAAGATGAAAGTAAATAAAGGAAAAAAACACATATACAGTAAATAAAAAAAAATTAAAATAAAATATATACACCTAAATATAGAAAAATACATCTATATAAAACACCGCAGAAGAAAGACCACGTAAAAACAACACAGAATATATTACATGATTTAAGTTAAAACACTTAGTTTGTTTTTTAAAGGTTTCAATACTTTGAGCCTTTTTGACATGCAACGGAAGCCAATTCCACAGCACTACAGCTTTCACACCGAAAGAGGAGTGAAACAATTTTTGAGCTATGTATGTATGTGTATGTTTGCCGATAGGCGCTCGACAGATTAGAATAGCACCTACCACTTACCTACCGGAGCATCGTAAGAGGCTAAGTAGGTATTGACAACCTTTATACATGCAAAATTATGCAATAATACTTTCTCTACTGGAGTAAGAATAATTGACTCGTGCCAACTGTGCTGTCACGTCTCGTTTCCCGCGGGGCCTAAAGGTGTGCACCTGTAGTCTCTGCTTACCCCTCATAGTGGCGTAGTGGTTAGCGTACCTGACTTCTGCGCCACCGGAAATAGAAATTGTTGCTTTTCGGGTCTGGTCGTGTTGTGCATGTGAAATGTACGTCTGTAAAACGCACCCACGATCCAGGAGAAAATCCTACAGTGGGGCTTCGTTTATTAAAAAAAAAATGGGAATAAGTGTACATGTATATGAGTTTATATGTGTGTTCATATTTTTTGTATATTAATCATGAAATGTGATATATTTTACTATGTATTTATTCAAGTATATATGTTTAACGTCTGCCCATAACATATTCAGTGTCAACCAGAAAAATACTGTGATACTGTACCTACCCGTCACCCTGAGACGTCAGTTTATAAGTCCAGTACTTTCCACTATGACACACTCTCCACTATGAACACTGAAAAGGAGCGTATCTTATCACGCGACCTAAATCAGTTGCAACTAACAAAGTTGTTAAAATAATGTATTTATTACATACATTCTCGTAGCAAATCGCTACGTCCGTAGCTGCGTAGAGTATAATGCCGTTGCTGCTTATAATAGTAGTAGGGTATAGAATTTTTTTAGTGTAAAAATATCAATTTAATTTTTTCTTTAATAAAAGGAACAAAAACAATGCATATACCTTGAGAGTACACAGGACCGGACGGTGGTTAAAAATTTTGATTAGTGATATGATATCGCTACAAGAGAAGCTTATAAAATAACGTTCTGCGTCGCGCTACCAAAACTTTCTGAGGTGTCCTTTATAGATACAAGATCGACTCTGGGGTAGGTGTCCACTCCAGATCGGACCAACCGATCCAGCGGGTAGCTACTCTTTACCCTTGCACGTTCATCTGCCACAAATTCAAAGTTAATATTTAACCTTACCGGAAGTGTCGATCCATTCCTAAGAAATAAACGTATTTAGACGAAATGTGAAGTCCACCACCACCGTAACATTGTGGCGGGTCTTCCACGCTGTAAAACCATCTCAAAATGCAAAAGCTAATACTGACATTTTTATAAACCACTAGCTGGTGCTCGTAGTCGTTGACTTTGTCTGTGTGTACATAGGTTTTTTAAATATTTGGCAACTATTGATATTTCCGGTATAAGTATCTTATGTCCGTCTCCGGGATGCAAGCTATCTCTGTGCTAAATCTCGTCAAGATCGGTTCAGCGGACCCTGAGCACCACCAGGTGAACGATTTCATCTTCTCGTCACTTTCTGCATTAAAAAGTAGAGTTTCAGGAATGCGTGGACAATCATACCGTTAATAGAATCAGGCGTTACTTTGGCGGAAATCCATTATAGTAAGGAGAGAAAGTTAATTTGCTAAGATCCGCATGCAAAATGTGAAATGGCCGCCGAGTTGACTGACTCGGCGGTTGACTGTCGTTGAGTCAATAGCACTTGATGATGCCTCGTTTTGAGGTGAAACACGTGTCGTGTTCTCGACTTCAGTGGTGTGTATTGTCTAGTGGCAGTGGTGTAGTGGTGGAGGGTATGTGGTGGCGGCTCCAGGTGGCGGTATTGGTTTTCTTCTGCACGCTGTTGAGGGAGGGCAGGCGGTGCTTTTCAAAACTAGGTAATACACACAATTTTACATTGTGCATGCGGATGTTAGTAAATTAAAATTCTCTCCTTTACAATCATAACACCATCAGAATCGAAAACCAACCATGTTGGCTTCGGCTGTGATTCTTACTCTCTACTCTGACCGCTAAGCCACGTGATCCTCACATAAAATTATAGAGGTACTCAACTTTCTCCACATGGTATGCCGCTATCATAAAACAAATGACATAACTACTAATCCAAGTTTGGTTGTCATAACTGAATAACCGGTTTGAATCTACATTTTTAAAAGCGGACAGAGAACTGCTGTATGCTTTATTGATGAGTCTGCGGGAATAAGCAGTTTTGATATTTTTGTTTAAAGAATTAATATTTATGGTATTATCGCACTTTAAGTTGTTGCTGCAACTTAAGGCTGTCGCCGTGGTAGCTCAGGGCCTGGTGCTCGCCTTTAATTTCATATTAGGTAAGTAACCAGGGTTCCATCCCCGGTACCAGCAACTCTAAATTTCTCCTACAATTTTAACTGCTGATTAACGGTGCTTAGCGGTGAAGGAAAACATCGTGAGGAAACCTGCATCTCCAAGGAATAGAAATATTTCGAGGATATTTGAAGTCCAACAAGCCGCATTGGAGCAGCGTGGCAGACTATTCCCAGCTCCAAAACCCTCTCAGAAATGAGAGGAGTCCTGTGCTCGACAGTGGGACATTTATAGGCTGTTGCTTTACTTTTTTTTACGCTGAGAACAAAACTTTACCAAGAAGTACCGAACTGTGAATGCTCGGGTCAGCGAGGTGCCATGCCGTGCGGCTTATTTAACGCTGGTAAAACCTCAGGACTCAGCTAGTAAATTATAATTAAAGTGACACATTAAGGTGTCAACCAAATTTTGAGGTCCCTTTTTTAAAAAAAAGTGTTTGTTAAAAAACACATACCCAAGACAAATCGACTTATTGCTATCGCTGGCACCGTGTAAAAGTTGCAGCCGATTAACCGCGTAAAAAGTATGACTGCTTCTCACTGAATTGAAAGTATATTTTCCATGGGTTTCTCTATAAGACATTTGATGGAAGCATTTAAAGAAAATGTAGAAGTGTGTCTTTCCAGATAGCACCGCTTCGACTCTCAAATCATCGATTCAATAAGCTCAATGTAAGTCGAGATATTAGTGTTTAATTACTAACGAGGCTTGAGTTTAAAATATCGTTTCAAGTATCAAGACCTATTCATCCACTACAATCAATAAAACGTGCTGTAACCAATTTTCGGAAGCGTCGAGCGCGTCATCTCAAATCGCGTGTTCCACAATTTTCTCTTTGCCCTTTCACCGAAAGCTTTTAGGGTTTACTATTAGGAGACAGAGTGGAATTTAAGCATTAATATTCCAACAGAGATTTTTTAATCTTTTTAATTTTCCAGTATGCGACAATTTCGTTCAGTAACGTAGTTAATGGTAGTCTTTTTGTATTAATAGCTTTTTTTTAATGGATAAAGTGAATAATCTGCTCATAACAAATACTGTGTTACCCAGAACATTTCTGTGTTGTACCACAGTGCTCTCGCTCTCAGTTCTTCAGTATCATATGCCCACTAATTACACTAGCTCTCAGTGACTACTTCAGCTCCAGACCGGATTACAGTAGTGATTGCACACAACTCTATCACCTTCCTCTGTCACGGCAGAATAACTGGCATTGCTGTGCCTGGACGGATTCCTGCACAGGAATCGTACCACTAGTAAATAAAAATGATATGGTTAATCTGTTTAAATACAACTAATTTTTAGAAAGAAAGAAAGAAAAACTTTCTTCAATACTACAACACAACATACATTGCAATTCAAAAAATAAGTAAACAATAAAAAAAAAGTAAAGTAAAGTTTCAGCCTATAAATGTCCCACTACTGAGCACAGGCCTCCTCTCATTTCTGAGAGCTAGGAAGAATCCGCCACGCTGCTCCAATGCGGGTTGGCAGACTTCACATATCTTCGAAATATTTTTTATTCCTCAGACATGCAGGTTTCCTCACGATGTTTTCCTTCACCGCCGAGCACGTGGTAAATCAGCACTTAAAATTGCAATTAACAATTTTAGTGGTGCCGGCACCGGGAATCGAACCCAGGTCACTCGCGTACTATGAAATTTAAAGCGAGCGCCTAGCCCCTGAGCTACCACGGCTCTAAAGAAACAATAAGATACGACGTATTACATTTACAGACGTACGTTGTGGGCTGTAGCAACGAAAAGGCTGTCGACTCAACATAATGGTATGGCAGAGTTGCCACAGCGCTGTTATTCTGTCGATGCCTCAGGTTTACCGAGCAGTTTCCGGACATATTATTAAACGACTTAATATATTCTAAAAGAAATAAATATGCACACATGTACACACATACACACACAAATACATACGTTTTTTTTTTACATACGCGTTATTTATTTTTTCGTTTATTGTCGAGACGAGCAAAACGTTCACCTGATGGTAAGTGCAACGTTTGCCCATGACAGATGCTGTGTTACTCAGATTATTTCTGTGTAGCACCACACTGCGCCCGTCACCCTGAGACATAAGTTCTTAAGTCTCATATGCCCAGTGATTACGCTAGCTCTCAGTGCCCTTCAGACCGAAACACAGTAATGTTTGCACACTACTGCTTCACGGCAGAATAACTGGCCCTGGGGTGTTACCTACCTAGACGGATTCCTGCATAGCAATCCTACCACCAATTTTAACAATTTATAACCTGACGTTTCGATTGCTTTACAGCACCTATGGTCACGGGGGGGACTGAGGTGACAGATGTTCTGATGTCATAGTTAACCCGGGGTACCTTCAGCTTTTAATTATTATTTTAGTCCGATCTACGCAGAAAGAGCTATCCGTGTCTTGAAGTCTTGCAGTGGTATGCTTGGTTATTGATTTAACTTTATTAATTATTGGATCCCAAGCCGGTGGTAATACCCAACCGTCTTCTCTATTGAAATTAGGAGGTTTTTTAATTTCAATAGCCTCGCGAATCATCCTTGTTAGGAATTGGTTTTCTTTTGCAAGGATTTGTGCTTTATCAAATCTTATGTAATGGTTGGGATGATCCAAAACTTGGTGTGTGTGTGTAGTATTCGCGTAAATAAAAGAAAACATTATGGTTGATTGGTTTTTAAAACCTTGCCCCGCACAAGGCGCTCTGCTGTAACAACTTGTAGGCCATACAAATCATCATCATCATCATCATTACAGCCTATCACTAGTCCACTACTGACCATAGTCCTCCCCATAGATTGCTACAAAAGTTGGTAGCTCTTGAGCTCTTGATTCGAGGGAAATTTTGCCATAGTTGCCACGCAGGCGGGTTGGTAACTGCAATTTATTTATTCTGATGTTCCAGGAAGATGCTGCTGCCCATCTCCTGGCGTAAATTTTCGCTCTGTCGACTTTTACGACACCCACGGAATTTTACTGGTAGTAGGATTCCTATGCAGGAGTCCGTCTAGGTAGGTACCACCCCAGGGCCAGTTATTCTACCGTGAAGCAGAAGTGTGCAAACATTACTGTGTTTCGGTTTGAAGGGCACTGTGAGCTAGCGTAATCACTGGGCATATGAGACTTAAGAACCTATGTCTCAGGGCGATGGGCACAGTGTAGTGTTACACAGAAATTTTCTGGGTGACACAGCATTTGTTATGGGCAGACGTTGCACTTACCATCAGGTGAACGTTTTGCTCGTTTCGTCACTTTATCACATAAAAAAAAACACTGAAATTTCCTGGGCGACACAACATTTTTTATAGGCAGACGTTGCACTTACCATCAGGTGAACGTTTTGCTCGTTTCATCACTTTGCTCAAAAAACAAGAAAAAAAGTCGAATTTATATTTTACTAGCTGAGCCCTGCGGTTTTACCCCCGTTAAATAAGCCAACCAAATGATTGCACCGTACGGCACGATACCTTATGATCAGAACATTCACAGTTCGTCCATTTTCAGTAAAGTTCTGTTCTCTGCGTGCGGTACCATCAATTCGCGGCATCACATTTTGTAGCATTTGTTCCTTAAAATGGCAATCTAATGGAAAAAATACTTTTTCAAATCGTATGTTAGCGCTGTTTTCTGATATCAGCGCCTTCAAACATACAAACTGTCCAGCTTTATTATAGATTAATAACTCGGCTTTCAGGCGGCGTACCAAGATGAAACACGCACCAGATTAATATACTTTATCATTGAATATATATATATTTAATCATTCCCAATCATCTTCTTGCGCTGGAATCCTACCACCAGTAGTAGTATGTATGTAGAATGCTTATGGCCACCAAGCTCTTTGTTGATCACATACATAAATACAGCGAAGAAAACTAAGCAAACTAAACCGTCTTCAAATCATGCACATCCTTATCGTCGCGTCCATCAGAACTTTACCAAATTCGTATGGGAGTAACTCCATACAAATGTGGTACCCCTTGTACTTTAGGGGTGGTTGACTAATAAAACAAAATCATCGTAATCGCTCCATGTGCACCCACCGCTGTCGTCATTAAATGAAAGTCTAAAACGTTTAGGTTCCAATGAAAGAATTACAATTAATGATTACAATTCCAGTGTCAACAAGCAGTTCTTTAGATTTCAAATTTATGTTAAAACACGTCTGCCGAAACTTTTAAGCAATTTATAATTTGGTGGTAGGATTCCTATGCAGGAATCCGTCTAGGTAGAAACCACCCCAGGGTCAGTTATTCTGCGCGTGAAGCAGTAGTGGGTAAAAGTTGCCGTGTTTCGGTTTGAAGGGCACTGTGAGCTAGTGTAATCACTGGACATTTGAGACTTAAGAACTGATGTGGCAGTGTGGTGTCACACAGAAATATTCTGAGTATAAAATAAAAAAGAACAAGCAAACGTTTTGGGCCGTATTTTTTTAAGTTATTTCGCAATTTGCCGGATTTGCATTTGCATTTATGAACTGATGAAGATAGCGTCCTCCTTGTCGGTTTCGACCAGCGCGGTCACTTTCATGAACTGTACGAAAGGAAACACATATCGGGAGATCGTACTTGAGTAATGTTTTATTTAAAACTGCGTCTGCGTGGATTAAGGTTTTTAAATATCCCGTGGAAATTATTTGTTTTTCTGGTATAAAAAGTATCATATGTTTGTCTTCAGAATGCAGCTTACCTCTGTGCCAAATTTTGTCAACATCGGCTCGGCAGTTGAACCGAGAAATTGGAACAAATGGACAGAGCGAAATAGTTATAATTTAGTTAGAATTTAGAGAAATATTTAAACTGCCATGAACGAAAATAGTCATCATCATTTCAGCCTATCACTAGTCCACTGCTGAACATAGGCCACCCCCATAGATTGCAACAAAAGTTTGTAGCTCTCATTTAGGGGGATTTTGCCATAGTTACACAGCTTGGAAGGCGGATTGGCAACCGCAATTAATTTATTCAGATGTCAGGGAAGATGCTGCTGCCCATCTCCTGGTTTTTATTTTTCCTCTGTCGACTTTTATGACATCCACAGGAAGAGATGGGGTGGTAGATCCTCTTAAGCTGCCACCACACGCCACTGAATAATGACGAACGAAAATAATGATGACCAAATGCAAATTAAAGCCGCGCGTGCAAATGCCTACAGATTTTCAGATTTTACGCAGAAACCCTAAATATTTTTACAATAATTAGTAGCTTAGATTGCTATGTCGAAAAGATAAGGATAAAAAAGAAACAACTATCAATATTCTAAACCATTTATTGAGATATTACGAGAGATATTAAAACAGAGGAGAAGGATAAGAATAACAACGACCAGATGTAAAAATACAACCACGCAATCGGACAAAATCAGAAACCAGGATGTAAGTATTGTAAAAGGAGAGGAATGCATCCTAAAGAGATGGAAGGAATATTTTGAAAACTTATTTGAAAAAGAAGTTATGCAAGTATAGGCCCATTCAGGGACACGAATTAAGATTGCAAAGAAAGTAATATAAGCATGGAAAAGATCGTGAAAGCGTTGAATAGTATGAAATTGGGCAAGGCTGCAGGGTATGACCGAATGACAGTAGAGATGCTGGAAGCTGGGCAGTGCGTGGTAGCTTGTCAGCTGTACCGCCTTTTTAATCTTTGCTGGAGGAACGGAAACGCACCAGGAGATTGGTGCAAGGCCGTCATCGTACCACTTTACAAAGGAAAAGGGTCGCAGCAAGACTGCAAAAACTACCGAGGCATTAGCTTGCTCAGCATTGTTGGCAAACTGTATGAAAAGGTGTTGATTAAAGAGTGATGAATGATACTGAAGAGAAGATAGAGCGGTATTCAGGAGAGGAATGGGATGCATGAATGAGCTCTTTTCCTTACGAAGCATAGCCGAAAAATTCTTGGCGCAAAGTTAAAAGGTCCATTGCGCATTTGTAAACTTGGAAAAGGCTTTTGACAGAGTGGTGAGGAATGAACTGTGGTCGACTTTGTCTATATATGGGGTTAACGGCAGCTTGATACAAGCACTGAAATCACTGTATAAGGATTCCAGTGCTTGTGGAAGGGTAAACGGGGCTTACACGGACTCGTTTAACATCGAAAAAGGTGTTAGACAGGGATGTGTGGCTTCACCGTGGCTGTTTAACCTATTTATAGACAATTGCTAGAAAGATCTTAAAGATGATGATTCTTGAAGATGCGATGGTTAATATTATGCATGATGCTCTACAAAGCAAAGGAATGAAATTTAATGTAGATAAGACGAAAGTAATGGTTTTTGAAAGAGAGAGAAAGACATTTGATTGTAGGAGAAAGAGTGGAACAAGTGAAAGAGTTTGTATATTTGGGTTCAAAATTTTCGAGAGACGGTAAGTACAACTGTGATATTTAACGCAGAGCGTTGGCAGGAAAAATATGGGGCCCTACATAACTTTATGTGCAACCAGAAAGTATCTAAAAAGGCATGACTTACACTAACTTGACACTTATGTACGGTAGAGAATGTTGGGTCTGGCAGAAGAAGCATGAAAATAATATTAATGCTGTTGAAATGAAAAGTTTGAGAAGTATAGCTGGAGTTACTTTGATATACAAACTGAGAAACAACGTGATAAGAGAACGTTGCGGTGTGGTAGAAGATATAGTGACAAAGATAGAGAAAACGATGCTTAGATGGTTTGGACACGTAGAGAGGATGAATGAAAGTAGATTGACGAAACAGATTTATGAAGCGAGTGTGAATGGGCAAGCCGTAACTCAAGCACGTAACTCGTCCATCCGTGTATCCCCTAATTTCTACAGTTTTTCTGCGTAAAAGTGTTTCAGATTTTACGCAGGAACCTTGAATATTTCAGAAATAAAAAGTAGCTAAGATTGCTCTCTGAAAGTTTCTTACCTGCCAATGAAAGCCCCGTCAAAATAGATTAAGCCGTTTCGGAGATTATCTCGGACAAACATACAAACAGAAATTATAAAAACGCGTGTTTGACTTTTGGTATCCTGCAAATTATTATATTTTCTTAAACTCATACAATACATGTGATGCAAAAACTTTTCTGCGTAATCACTCTAATTTTATTTTTTTGTATAGAATTACTTTACTTTTTTTTTAAACATAATTTAAAATAAGTATTTACAACTATCTATAGAACCTTATTTAACATATTTCATTACCATTAGAGTATAATAGCACCTACCTCTTTTCTACCGAGGTGTCGTAAGAGGCGACTAAGGTATTGTACGGACAGCCTTTATTCGTTGCAGAATTACAACATATTATGCAATGCTGTCACTACACTGCTAGTGGGAACGTAATGAATAAGATTTTTTTTGACTCCTACAAAAAGGTCGGGTACGTGATCCGCTACCCGTCACGTCTCGTTTCCCACGGTTGCGAAAAGAGGGCTGCTTTTGTGGTCTCCGCCTGCCCTTTATATGGGAAAACGGCGTGATTGTATGTTATTCCCATCTCTTACATTTGATTTAAATATACTCTTAATTGACTCATCGCCACCATTGAACAAATTCGTAGACTCAAAATACTCATAACTTTTGATAGAATAAACCGATTTTAATAAAACAAAGACTAAATGTTAGTGGAAGATACGCTTTATGGTTTTCTTACTGAGTCCTTCAAATTAATTTAGTCGTTTAGACGTGATATGTTCACAAACAAACCGACAGACAACATTTCTGAAAATGTTAGAAATGTATTTATTTACTTATATTTAGCCTTCCTCAATCTTTTATTTCGCAAAATTTTAAAATGTACAGATACGTAAAGTTTACAGTTTTAAGTACAGTACAGATTTCGACTTAAGTTGCACTAGTGTAAATATTTGAAACAGAACATTTTGACCATAAATTTTGTTTCTATAGTTATTTTAAATAAAGTGCATGAAGACCAATGTTTTGCTTTAAACATGTTTTAACTCCAAAATATTTCTTATCAGTCGTAAACTGAAGGTAATGTCCATGAAAAAGAACATTTTCAAGACCGTCGCAAATTAAAAGAAATGTTATCTGTGTTTATGTATCAACTTTAAATTTTTCATTTCGTGCTATTTAAATGCAATCAACCGATTAAGGTAATTTCAAAATATTTATTATAAAACTGCAAAATATTTTGAGTTACATTATGACAAGTGATTCCTTATTACATTGCATGTGTAAGATTAAACCAATCTAAACTTTACTGTCATTACACAGCAACCTATTTTTGAGTCTGTCGTTCTCATTACGAAAAATAAAAAAATCTGTATAAATACCGATGTTTTCCTTGGAATAACAGACGACAGCAAGATGGCATGGAGCAAAGTCATTTGGTTTACTGGTAATTAAATATTTGAAATTAATAATTTATTTTCCTTTGTTTATTTTGGAGTGTAAATACTAACGTTATTTTCATCGGTTATTTTGGGAACAAAAATATTATTTATTTAGTGAATTTATTTTATAGTTTTTTTTCGGTGGCAGCTTAAGAGAATCTAGCACCCCATCTCATCCCGTGGATGTCGTAAAACTCGACAGAGGGATAATGAAAACCAGGGGATAGGCAGCAGCATCTTCCTGGAATAATCGAATAAATAAACTACAGTTGCCAACTCGCCTGTCAAGCTTGGCAACTATGGCAATATCCTCCAAAACGAGAGCTACTAACTTTTGTGGCAATCTATGGGGAAGGCCTATGTTCAGCTGTGTACTAGTGATAGGCTGAAATGATGATGATGAAATACACATTTAAATGAAACTATTTGTACGGGTTTTATCGCGTTTAATTTTAACTATTTATAACCGGACGTTTCGAGCGCTTTACAGCACTCATGTTCATGGGAGGACTGAGGTGACAGATATCCTGATGTCTTAGTTAACCCGGGGTACCTACAGCTTTTAATTATTATGTTTAGTGCGATGTACGCACAAAGAGCTTATTTTATCTTGAAGCCTTGCAGTGGTGTGGTTTTTGATTTAATTTTATTAATAATAGGATACCAAGCCGGTGGTAGTACCCAACCATCTTCCCTATTGAAATTAGGATTTTTTTAAATTCAATAGTTTTATTTAAATAAATTACTAATTAAAAGACCACCTCATTTCCACTCATTGCAGTAGATTACTTTCTGTATTCTTTACGGTTCTTTACAATAAGAATCTTGACCTGGACAAAGTGTTACCACAGATTTGGTTTATATCATTGATGATATCTGATTAGGAAAAGAACTCAGCGAATTTACTGATCTGTCCTTATTATAATTCAGCAACGCGCTTAATATTGTTGACTATGACATCCTACTCAATGTAATACGCTCTCTCCACGTATCTCCAACAGCGTTTGGTTGATTTCGGAGTTACCTGTCCAATCGCCAGCAATATATATTCATCGATGATACTTTCACATCTTACTGTAACGTATTTCCTTGGTCTTCCAGGAGTTTAATCTTCTTTACTTTTTGCAATTTTTTTACTCAATATCCAATAAATAAACCTCGTAGTATAATTTTTTGCAGATCATTTACAAATACTCTTTCTAACGATCTCTCTCGGAGTTTGATAAAACTGTTATCCATATCAGTAATACTGTGAAGAACTTGATTCACCTTTTAGTAAATATTACGTAACTTTCTTCCCATTACCACTAAAATTTCTTGCTTAGCCTCTCTTCTACGTACTTCTTCCGTAGTAGATTTAAAGGTTCTATTTCTTCTTCTTTAGAGCATTCTCTTTAAACATTTCTACCCTTCTCAATTACAGAAATGCTTTAAATTTATCCATGACTACCATTTGGAACTTCTTTCTGGAAATTCCTTTAAATCATTATAGAGTTTAGCTTGAGTATGCCATTTCACTGTTGTAAATTTATGGACGAATCATTTACTGCACAGGTTCTTTGTCTATGGAACGGAAGGAAGTGATAGATATGCTTACAGTGCCATCACGATGCACCGCTGGGGAACGGTTCCTTTGTTAATTTTAGGGATTTATTTGACAATTTATTTTCCATTGTTTATTATTTGTACAGTTCTTCTTCTGAGTACGACATCGTGTCAACCAGTACCGGATCCAGACCCGCAAGAGCCTTGCGGAGAGTATCCCCCGTGTGAACCCTGCGAGCCGATGCCACCATGCGCCCCTTGTGATCCATATATACCTCCGTGCCCAGAACCTTGCGAACCCTGTGTAGATGAAAATGAGATTATAAGGATCGGTCCGTGCAACCCTTCTGAGCCACCTGTTAACTACATGTATGGACAGGCTCCAGCGGGTGAGTAGTATTTTCTAACTGTTAATCTATAGTAAACTAATTCACGTGGAAACGGTAATAACTAAATATCTAATATTTTAAAACATTTAAGATTAAAATCTGTCTTGTTTCTTTTAGGATCATTAATTGTGAAACCTAGTCGAATTCACTATCGGCCACCTCCAGCAATCATCGTCCGACCAGGAACTATTCGTCTACCGGCACCGCCGAAAATCTGGGTAAAACCAGCCCCAGTTCAACCAGATGCGCCGGCTCCCATATATGTCAAGCCAGCCCCAGTGCAACCACCTACACCAGCGCCGATTGAAGTCAGACCTAAGCCTGTGCATCCACCCAGGCCGTCTCCGATAGTTGTCAAACCTCCACCAGTTCAACCACCTAAGCCTGCACCTATTAAAGTACGTATTTTTGACATTTCTTGTATTTCAAACTACTCCTGAAAGATCTAAAATAAATATTTCTTGTCAGAGAAATGTAATAATTAAAATATCCAAATTACAGGTACAACCGCCTCCAATACAACCACCAGCACCAGATCAACTAGTTGTGAGGCCTCCTAGGATTGTCATCCCGAGTCCTCCTATCATCTGTTTCCAACCCAACCCTCTGTCTGGCGTGAGGACTTTAGACCGTGCGGTTATTTCACTCTATCAGCCTCAATCACCGTATCCATCTGAACCTTCTCCACTGTCACCTTGCATTCCACCGTGTCCGTCGCCTTGCGTTCCACCATGCTTTTAAGAAACTGAAGGATTGAACCTATTTCGAATTATATTAACATATATATGTACAGAAATTATGTTATAAGCTACATTTGCAACATGTCTGTGAGCGATTGAAATAAAGTGCGGGTATTTTCTTAAACAAACGTTTTTTAGTTTTATTTCACTCTTAGTGCTAACACCCACTACAGGACTGCGTGGAACATCCCATTGTTCCATTTGGTCATGTACACATGGATACATGCACATATGCTGATGAAGACGAAGTTGGACAACGGACTCTGCTCCTCCAGATCGCAAAACAATGAACAAAGATGGGTAAAATGTAATAATGGTGGTAGCATTACGCCGTCAAACCGTTGTGTTTGTACTCCACTTGTTTCGGCTTAAAGGGCATTGAAGTAACTGTAATTACAAGGCATATGATATTTAAGAATCGATGTCTCGATAATCTAACGATCTGATGTCGAGTGCAGTCCAGCGGAAAGAGGGATTCCCCTTCGATTGGGGGCAAGTGTAACACTTACTAAAAAATCGTGATGATCGTGAGAAAAGTAAAAAAATCCAAATAAAATGATTCGTAAAATAACGTACACAAGATTAAGAACTATGTTAATAGATAGTTAGTTATAAAAAAATAATAATATTCAAACTTAAATAACCCAAAAAGAACTTGGAAATTCATTGAAGAAAGCCAATTGCGACCTCTCCAATGGAATTTTAAAAATTACTTTCACTATCTACTTCGGTTAATTATGTGCTGATAGAGTAACGAATAACAATCTTTCTTATTACCATCGAAACTACATCTTTACAGAGTTTCCAATTTTCAGGTTCTACACGAAATATAAAATGAGAGAGTCGAAAGAATTATAATTAGACTTTCTGCTGATTGTACCACTAGTTGTGATGGTATTCCCTCATCGATCATCAAATCTTGTAAAAGTACATTAACCCAAGGGTATAGATAATGTACTTTTACAAGATTTGATAACCCATATTTGCAATCTATCCATACCAACTGGTATTTTTCTCAACTATTTTTAGAAGACTCTAGTCCATCCAATCCACAATGTCAAATAACTACAAACCAATATCAGTCCTTCCTACCCTATCACGGGAAGAAACCCTTAACAATCCTCTAGTTAATTTTCTCGAAATACATGTTTAAATAGCTGAAAACAAATATTGATTTCGCCGTGGAAAATCAACAGAAGAAGCCGTTACATCTTTGACTATAGTTAACAGACACTTGGACCGTAAGTCCAAATGTCTGGCTATCTTTCTAGATCTCTCCAAAGCATTCGACACTGTCTCTGTTCCAATCTTTAGACATATTTTAGAACAACCTTAAAATACCTAATATTTGCCTTAATAATTCTGAAACTTTTTTTTTCTTCTTTACTCTAAAAATCCTAACAGCCCGCGTCACGTAAATATGAAATCAAAATACACTCATATACTTCATCTAATCTAACTACTCTACTAACTATCTCACACCTGTACCTGTAACACGCTAGAAGAACTAATCATATGATAAAATATCTAGGAGTCCATATTGACTGTGTTCTACACTGGAAAGCCCATATTTAAGAACTAGAAGTCTAAAGAAACTACAAGTATAAAAAAACATACGGCATGTAGCTGATATGCACACAGTAAATATGGTCTTCTGCGCTCTTTGTCACTATCTCTTTGAACACTACATTCCTATTTAAAGTGCTGCTAATAAAATAGATCTGTTGTGCCTGGAAAGAGTTTAAAGATCGATTCTTAAAATTATTAATCTTAGCCAATCAGATACCCCACAACATCACTGTGTGCTGAAGCTATAATATGATTAGTCAGAAAAGTGTACGTTCAACGTGCTATTGTTAGCAAGCACGCTGAGACTTCCCTTGATCGTAAGGTATTTGTCAAACGCCGGTCTGAAAGGCGTCTGGCGTAAAATAAACCGATCACGTGATTGCGCCGTGCGGCATGGTACCTTATGACCTAACCATTCACAGTTTGGCCCTTCTCGGCAACGTTTTGTTCTCAGCACGCGGCACCTTAAAGTTGCAGCATTAAAATTTTGCAGCTTATAATCTTTCCTAATAACGGACTATCTAATAGGATTTTTTTAAACGAATAAGTATTTCATCATTATAGATCGATAATTCGGTTTCTAGGCGGCCTACTAAGATTAAAAATGTACCAGGCTTTTAGTTAGCGTCCAACTTCGAGTTGCGTGCCTACGTCGCAGAGAACTAGTGAAACCGGTTACAGTCGAGCGTGTGTCTGCTGTTCTACCTTATGTCAGAGGAGTCACCGACAAGATTGGCTATATCTTGAAGAGGGCTTCCATAAAAACTTTTCAACAAAGAAAATGTTAGTTTTTACCATCTGTCAAATGTAACATTTCTCTACAAGACGCAGGCGGGACTCTTACATAGGGCAAACAAAAAGATCGATAAAAACCCGAGTAAAAGAACATATAGCTGATGTGAAGAATTGTCGCTCTAGAAAGTCTGCAGTCTGTGACCATGTTCTGGATCATCCCAACCATTACATAAGATTTGATAAACCACAAATACTTACAAAAGAACACCGATTCCTACCAAGGATGATTCGCGAGGTTATTGAAATCAAAAACCATCCTAATTTCAATAGGGAAGATGGTTGGGTATTACCGCCCGCATGGGATCCTATAACTAACAAAATTATATCAAAAACCAAGCATGCCACTGCAAGACTTCAAGACATAGTAAGCTCTTTCTGCGTAGATCGGACTAAAATAATAATTAAAAGCTGAAGGTGAAGGCCTCCCGTGACCACGAGTGCTGTTCGCTCGAAACGTTGGGTTATTAATAGTTAAAATTAAACGCAATAAAATCCGTAAAATTAGTTTTTTTTAAATGAAAATTATTCTGTTTATTTATTTTAGTTCTGAAATTAAATGTAAACATCTGGCCTTTGACGCTACCGTGCTCTCCTTATTATACCGTTTATTTAATAATTAATTACGCCCCGTCTTAATCCGTTTATCATATAAATTAAATAACTTTAACTAAACGCGTTTAAACCATAATTAATTCAGTAAACGTGACTGGCATTTACATAATTTTAGTTTATGTTATAAATTACATTCCGACCGCGTGGTTCAATTAGAAGTACTTCCCCTTTCGCTATAAAAATTTTAATGTTATTTTGTGGATCACTGTGCTGGGTACATAACTTTATAATTAATTAATTATTGTTAAGCCTTATTAATTTATTTTTTTGACCTAAAATAATTAAAAAAATACTTTAGAAGAAACATGCCTATTAAAATTATTAAATAGGACAACAAAAAACCTCAACGCAGAAATATTTATTGCGAATGTTCCAGAGGTTTGTTTAAGATCACCTGGTCTGCATAATGTGGGGACAAGATGACACTGCATTAAGAGAGAGCTAATAAAATAAACTAAAGTTAAGTTTGTTGTTCCAATAATTGTTACCGTTAAGTGTATATAACCGTTTTTTTATACTCTTTATTGCACACATTAAAGAAAAAAAATACAATGTTATGGAAACTAAATATTTACAACCGGTGGCCTTATCGCTAAACAGCGATCTCTTCCAGGCAAATCTTCGATAAAGGAGATTTATTAAAAACAGAAAAAGGACGGAGGTGTGCACACAAGATGAAAGTAAATAAAGGAAAAAAACACATATACAGTAAATAAAAAAAAATTAAAATAAAATATATACACCTAAATATAGAAAAATACATCTATATAAAACACCGCAGAAGAAAGACCACGTAAAAACAAACACAGAATATATTACATGATTTAAGTTAAAACACTTAGTTTGTTTTTTAAAGGTTTCAATACTTTGAGCCTTTTTGACATGCAACGGAAGCCAATTCCACAGCACTACAGCTTTCACACCGAAAGAGGAGTGAAACAATTTTTGAGCTATGTATGTATGTGTATGTTTGCCGATAGGCGCTCGACAGATTAGAATAGCACCTACCACTTACCTACCGGAGCATCGTAAGAGGCTAAGTAGGTATTGACAACCTTTATACATGCAAAATTATGCAATAATACTTTCTCTACTGGAGTAAGAATAATTGACTCGTGCCAACTGTGCTGTCACGTCTCGTTTCCCGCGGGGCCTAAAGGTGTGCACCTGTAGTCTCTGCTTACCCCTCATAGTGGCGTAGTGGTTAGCGTACCTGACTTCTGCGCCACCGGAAATAGAAATTGTTGCTTTTCGGGTCTGGTCGTGTTGTGCATGTGAAATGTACGTCTGTAAAACGCACCCACGATCCAGGAGAAAATCCTACAGTGGGGCTTCGTTTATTAAAAAAAAAATGGGAATAAGTGTACATGTATATGAGTTTATATGTGTGTTCATATTTTTTGTATATTAATCATGAAATGTGATATATTTTACTATGTATTTATTCAAGTATATATGTTTAACGTCTGCCCATAACATATTCAGTGTCAACCAGAAAAATACTGTGATACTGTACCTACCCGTCACCCTGAGACGTCAGTTTTATAAGTCCAGTACTTTCCACTATGACACACTCTCCACTATGAACACTGAAAAGGAGCGTTATCTTATCACGCGACCTAAATCAGTTGCAACTAACAAAGTTGTTAAAATAATGTATTTATTACATACATTCTCGTAGCAAATCGCTACGTCGTAGCTGCGTAGAGTATAATGCCGTTGCTGCTTATAATAGTAGTAGGGTATAGAATTTTTTTTAGTGTAAAAATATCAATTTAATTTTTCTTTAATAAAAGGAACAAAAACAATGCATATACCTTGAGAGTACACAGGACCGGACGGTGGTTAAAAATTTGATTAGTGATATGATATCGCTACAAGAGAAGCTTATAAAATAACGTTCTGCGTCGCGCTACCAAAACTTTCTGAGGTGTCCTTTATAGATACAAGATCGACTCTGGGGTAGGTGTCCACTCCAGATCGGACCAACCGATCCAGCGGGTAGCTACTCTTTACCCTTGCACGTTCATCTGCCACAAATTCAAAGTTAATATTTAACCTTACCGGAAGTGTCGATCCATTCCTAAGAAATAAACGTATTTAGACGAAATGTGAAGTCCACCACCACCGTAACATTGTGGCGGGTCTTCCACGCTGTAAAACCATCTCAAAATGCAAAAGCTAATACTGACATTTTTATAAACCACTAGCTGGTGCTCGTAGTCGTTGACTTTGTCTGTGTGTACATAGGTTTTTTAAATATTTGGCAACTATTGATATTTCCGGTATAAGTATCTTATGTCCGTCTCCGGGATGCAAGCTATCTCTGTGCTAAATCTCGTCAAGATCGGTTCAGCGGAACCCTGAGCACCACCAGGTGAACGATTTCATCTTCTCGTCACTTTCTGCATTAAAAAGTAGAGTTTCAGGAATGCGTGGACAATCATACCGTTAATAGAATCAGGCGTTACTTTGGCGGAAATCCATTATAGTAAAGGAGAGAAAGTTAATTTGCTAAGATCCGCATGCAAAATGTGAAATGGCCGCCGAGTTGACTGACTCGGCGGTTGACTGTCGTTGAGTCAATAGCACTTGATGATGCCTCGTTTTGAGGTGAAACACGTGTCGTGTTCTCGACTTCAGTGGTGTGTATTGTCTAGTGGCAGTGGTGTAGTGGTGGAGGGTATGTGGTGGCGGCTCCAGGTGGCGGTATTGGTTTTTCTTCTGCACGCTGTTGAGGGAGGGCAGGCGGTGCTTTTCAAAACTAGGTAATACACACAATTTTACATTGTGCATGCGGATGTTAGTAAATTAAAATTCTCTCCTTTACAATCATAACACCATCAGAATCGAAAACCAACCATGTTGGCTTCGGCTGTGATTCTTACTCTCTACTCTGACCGCTAAGCCACGTGATCCTCACATAAAATTATAGAGGTACTCAACTTTCTCCACATGGTATGCCGCTATCATAAAACAAATGACATAACTACTAATCCAAGTTTGGTTGTCATAACTGAATAACCGGTTTGAATCTACATTTTTAAAAGCGGACAGAGAACTGCTGTATGCTTTATTGATGAGTCTGCGGGAATAAGCAGTTTTGATATTTTTGTTTAAAGAATTAATATTTATGGTATTATCGCACTTTAAGTTGTTGCTGCAACTTAAGGCTGTCGCCGTGGTAGCTCAGGGGCCTGGTGCTCGCCTTTAATTTCATATTAGGTAAGTAACCAGGGTTCCATCCCCGGTACCAGCAACTCTAAATTTCTCCTACAATTTTAACTGCTGATTAACGGTGCTTAGCGGTGAAGGAAAACATCGTGAGGAAACCTGCATCTCCAAGGAATAGAAATATTTCGAGGATATTTGAAGTCCAACAAGCCGCATTGGAGCAGCGTGGCAGACTATTCCCAGCTCCAAAACCCTCTCAGAAATGAGAGGAGTCCTGTGCTCGACAGTGGGACATTTATAGGCTGTTGCTTTACTTTTTTTTACGCTGAGAACAAAACTTTACCAAGAAGTACCGAACTGTGAATGCTCGGGTCAGCGAGGTGCCATGCCGTGCGGCTTATTTAACGCTGGTAAAACCTCAGGACTCAGCTAGTAAATTATAATTAAAGTGACACATTAAGGTGTCAACCAAATTTTGAGGTCCCTTTTTTAAAAAAAAGTGTTTGTTAAAAAACACATACCCAAGACAAATCGACTTATTGCTATCGCTGGCACCGTGTAAAAGTTGCAGCCGATTAACCGCGTAAAAAGTATGACTGCTTCTCACTGAATTGAAAGTATATTTTCCATGGGTTTCTCTATAAGACATTTGATGGAAGCATTTAAAGAAAATGTAGAAGTGTGTCTTTCCAGATAGCACCGCTTCGACTCTCAAATCATCGATTCAATAAGCTCAATGTAAGTCGAGATATTAGTGTTTAATTACTAACGAGGCTTGAGTTTTAAAATATCGTTTCAAGTATCAAGACCTATTCATCCACTACAATCAATAAAACGTGCTGTAACCAATTTTCGGAAGCGTCGAGCGCGTCATCTCAAATCGCGTGTTCCACAATTTTCTCTTTGCCCTTTCACCGAAAGCTTTTAGGGTTTACTATTAGGAGACAGAGTGGAATTTAAGCATTAATATTCCAACAGAGATTTTTTAATCTTTTTAATTTTCCAGTATGCGACAATTTCGTTCAGTAACGTAGTTAATGGTAGTCTTTTTGTATTAATAGCTTTTTTTTAATGGATAAAGTGAATAATCTGCTCATAACAAATACTGTGTTACCCAGAACATTTCTGTGTTGTACCACAGTGCTCTCGCTCTCAGTTCTTCAGTATCATATGCCCACTAATTACACTAGCTCTCAGTGACTACTTCAGCTCCAGACCGGATTACAGTAGTGATTGCACACAACTCTATCACCTTCCTCTGTCACGGCAGAATAACTGGCATTGCTGTGCCTGGACGGATTCCTGCACAGGAATCGTACCACTAGTAAATAAAAATGATATGGTTAATCTGTTTAAATACAACTAATTTTTAGAAAGAAAGAAAGAAAAACTTTCTTCAATACTACAACACAACATACATTGCAATTCAAAAAATAAGTAAACAATAAAAAAAAGTAAAGTAAAGTTTCAGCCTATAAATGTCCCACTACTGAGCACAGGCCTCCTCTCATTTCTGAGAGCTAGGAAGAATCCGCCACGCTGCTCCAATGCGGGTTGGCAGACTTCACATATCTTCGAAATATTTTTTATTCCTCAGACATGCAGGTTTCCTCACGATGTTTTCCTTCACCGCCGAGCACGTGGTAAATCAGCACTTAAAATTGCAATTAACAATTTTAGTGGTGCCGGCACCGGGAATCGAACCCAGGTCACTCGCGTACTATGAAATTTAAAGCGAGCGCCTAGCCCCTGAGCTACCACGGCTCTAAAGAAACAATAAGATACGACGTATTACATTTACAGACGTACGTTGTGGGCTGTAGCAACGAAAAGGCTGTCGACTCAACATAATGGTATGGCAGAGTTGCCACAGCGCTGTTATTCTGTCGATGCCTCAGGTTTACCGAGCAGTTTCCGGACATATTATTAAACGACTTAATATATTCTAAAAGAAATAAATATGCACACATGTACACACATACACACACAAATACATACGTTTTTTTTTTACATACGCGTTATTTATTTTTTCGTTTATTGTCGAGACGAGCAAAACGTTCACCTGATGGTAAGTGCAACGTTTGCCCATGACAGATGCTGTGTTACTCAGATTATTTCTGTGTAGCACCACACTGCGCCCGTCACCCTGAGACATAAGTTCTTAAGTCTCATATGCCCAGTGATTACGCTAGCTCTCAGTGCCCTTCAGACCGAAACACAGTAATGTTTGCACACTACTGCTTCACGGCAGAATAACTGGCCCTGGGGTGTTACCTACCTAGACGGATTCCTGCATAGCAATCCTACCACCAATTTTAACAATTTATAACCTGACGTTTCGATTGCTTTACAGCACCTATGGTCACGGGGGGACTGAGGTGACAGATGTTCTGATGTCATAGTTAACCCGGGGTACCTTCAGCTTTTAATTATTATTTTTAGTCCGATCTACGCAGAAAGAGCTATCCGTGTCTTGAAGTCTTGCAGTGGTATGCTTGGTTATTGATTTAACTTTATTAATTATTGGATCCCAAGCCGGTGGTAATACCCAACCGTCTTCTCTATTGAAATTAGGAGGTTTTTTAATTTCAATAGCCTCGCGAATCATCCTTGTTAGGAATTGGTTTTCTTTTGCAAGGATTTGTGCTTTATCAAATCTTATGTAATGGTTGGGATGATCCAAAACTTGGTGTGTGTGTGTAGTATTCGCGTAAATAAAAGAAAACATTATGGTTGATTGGTTTTTAAAACCTTGCCCCGCACAAGGCGCTCTGCTGTAACAACTTGTAGGCCATACAAATCATCATCATCATCATCATTACAGCCTATCACTAGTCCACTACTGACCATAGTCCTCCCCATAGATTGCTACAAAAGTTGGTAGCTCTTGAGCTCTTGATTCGAGGGAAATTTTGCCATAGTTGCCACGCAGGCGGGTTGGTAACTGCAATTTATTTATTCTGATGTTCCAGGAAGATGCTGCTGCCCATCTCCTGGCGTAAATTTTCGCTCTGTCGACTTTTACGACACCCACGGAATTTTACTGGTAGTAGGATTCCTATGCAGGAGTCCGTCTAGGTAGGTACCACCCCAGGGCCAGTTATTCTACCGTGAAGCAGAAGTGTGCAAACATTACTGTGTTTCGGTTTGAAGGGCACTGTGAGCTAGCGTAATCACTGGGCATATGAGACTTAAGAACCTATGTCTCAGGGCGATGGGCACAGTGTAGTGTTACACAGAAATTTTCTGGGTGACACAGCATTTGTTATGGGCAGACGTTGCACTTACCATCAGGTGAACGTTTTGCTCGTTTCGTCACTTTATCACATAAAAAAAAACACTGAAATTTCCTGGGCGACACAAACATTTTTTATAGGCAGACGTTGCACTTACCATCAGGTGAACGTTTTGCTCGTTTCATCACTTTGCTCAAAAAACAAGAAAAAAAGTCGAATTTATATTTTACTAGCTGAGCCCTGCGGTTTTACCCCCGTTAAATAAGCCAACCAAATGATTGCACCGTACGGCACGATACCTTATGATCAGAACATTCACAGTTCGTCCATTTTCAGTAAAGTTCTGTTCTCTGCGTGCGGGTACCATCAATTCGCGGCATCACATTTTGTAGCATTTGTTCCTTAAAATGGCAATCTAATGGAAAAAATACTTTTTCAAATCGTATGTTAGCGCTGTTTTCTGATATCAGCGCCTTCAAACATACAAACTGTCCAGCTTTATTATAGATTAATAACTCGGCTTTCAGGCGGCGTACCAAGATGAAACACGCACCAGATTAATATACTTTATCATTGAATATATATATATTTAATCATTCCCAATCATCTTCTTGCGCTGGAATCCTACCACCAGTAGTAGTATGTATGTAGAATGCTTATGGCCACCAAGCTCTTTGTTGATCACATACATAAATACAGCGAAGAAAACTAAGCAAACTAAACCGTCTTCAAATCATGCACATCCTTATCGTCGCGTCCATCAGAACTTTACCAAATTCGTATGGGAGTAACTCCATACAAATGTGGTACCCCTTGTACTTTAGGGGTGGTTGACTAATAAAACAAAATCATCGTAATCGCTCCATGTGCACCCACCGCTGTCGTCATTAATGAAAGTCTAAAACGTTTAGGTTCCAATGAAAGAATTACAATTAATGATTACAATTCCAGTGTCAACAAGCAGTTCTTTAGATTTCAAATTTATGTTAAAACACGTCTGCCGAAACTTTTTAAGCAATTTATAATTTGGTGGTAGGATTCCTATGCAGGAATCCGTCTAGGTAGAAACCACCCCAGGGTCAGTTATTCTGCGCGTGAAGCAGTAGTGGGTAAAAGTTGCCGTGTTTCGGTTTGAAGGGCACTGTGAGCTAGTGTAATCACTGGACATTTGAGACTTAAGAACTGATGTGGCAGTGTGGTGTCACACAGAAATATTCTGAGTATAAAATAAAAAAGAACAAGCAAACGTTTTGGGCCGTATTTTTTTAAGTTATTTCGCAATTTGCCGGATTTGCATTTGCATTTATGAACTGATGAAGATAGCGTCCTCCTTGTCGGTTTCGACCAGCGCGGTCACTTTCATGAACTGTACGAAAGGAAACACATATCGGGAGATCGTACTTGAGTAATGTTTTATTTAAAACTGCGTCTGCGTGGATTAAGGTTTTTTAAATATCCCGTGGAAATTATTTGTTTTTCTGGTATAAAAAGTATCATATGTTTGTCTTCAGAATGCAGCTTACCTCTGTGCCAAATTTTGTCAACATCGGCTCGGCAGTTGAACCGAGAAATTGGAACAAATGGACAGAGCGAAATAGTTATAATTTAGTTAGAATTTAGAGAAATATTTAAACTGCCATGAACGAAAATAGTCATCATCATTTCAGCCTATCACTAGTCCACTGCTGAACATAGGCCACCCCCATAGATTGCAACAAAAGTTTGTAGCTCTCATTTAGGGGGATTTTGCCATAGTTACACAGCTTGGAAGGCGGATTGGCAACCGCAATTAATTTATTCAGATGTCAGGGAAGATGCTGCTGCCCATCTCCTGGTTTTTATTTTTCCTCTGTCGACTTTTATGACATCCACAGGAAGAGATGGGGTGGTAGATCCTCTTAAGCTGCCACCACACGCCACTGAATAATGACGAACGAAAATAATGATGACCAAATGCAAATTAAAGCCGCGCGTGCAAATGCCTACAGATTTTCAGATTTTACGCAGAAACCCTAAATATTTTTACAATAATTAGTAGCTTAGATTGCTATGTCGAAAAGATAAGGATAAAAAAGAAACAACTATCAATATTCTAAACCATTTATTGAGATATTACGAGAGATATTAAAACAGAGGAGAAGGATAAGAATAACAACGACCAGATGTAAAAATACAACCACGCAATCGGACAAAATCAGAAACCAGGATGTAAGTATTGTAAAAGGAGAGGAATGCATCCTAAAGAGATGGAAGGAATATTTTGAAAACTTATTTGAAAAAGAAGTTATGCAAGTATAGGCCCATTCAGGGACACGAATTAAGATTGCAAAGAAAGTAATATAAGCATGGAAAAGATCGTGAAAGCGTTGAATAGTATGAAATTGGGCAAGGCTGCAGGGTATGACCGAATGACAGTAGAGATGCTGGAAGCTGGGCAGTGCGTGGTAGCTTGTCAGCTGTACCGCCTTTTTAATCTTTGCTGGAGGAACGGAAACGCACCAGGAGATTGGTGCAAGGCCGTCATCGTACCACTTTACAAAGGAAAAGGGTCGCAGCAAGACTGCAAAAACTACCGAGGCATTAGCTTGCTCAGCATTGTTGGCAAACTGTATGAAAAGGTGTTGATTAAAGAGTGATGAATGATACTGAAGAGAAGATAGAGCGGTATTCAGGAGAGGAATGGGATGCATGAATGAGCTCTTTTCCTTACGAAGCATAGCCGAAAAATTCTTGGCGCAAAGTTAAAAGGTCCATTGCGCATTTGTAAACTTGGAAAAGGCTTTTGACAGAGTGGTGAGGAATGAACTGTGGTCGACTTTGTCTATATATGGGGTTAACGGCAGCTTGATACAAGCACTGAAATCACTGTATAAGGATTCCAGTGCTTGTGGAAGGGTAAACGGGGCTTACACGGACTCGTTTAACATCGAAAAAGGTGTTAGACAGGGATGTGTGGCTTCACCGTGGCTGTTTAACCTATTTATAGACAATTGCTAGAAAGATCTTAAAGATGATGATTCTTGAAGATGCGATGGTTAATATTATGCATGATGCTCTACAAAGCAAAGGAATGAAATTTAATGTAGATAAGACGAAAGTAATGGTTTTTGAAAGAGAGAGAAAGACATTTGATTGTAGGAGAAAGAGTGGAACAAGTGAAAGAGTTTGTATATTTGGGTTCAAATTTTCGAGAGACGGTAAGTACAACTGTGATATTTAACGCAGAGCGTTGGCAGGAAAAATATGGGGCCCTACATAACTTTATATGCAACCAGAAAGTATCTAAAAAGGCATGACTTACACTAACTTGACACTTATGTACGGTAGAGAATGTTGGGTCTGGCAGAAGAAGCATGAAAATAATATTAATGCTGTTGAAATGAAAAGTTTGAGAAGTATAGCTGGAGTTACTTTGATATACAAACTGAGAAACAACGTGATAAGAGAACGTTGCGGTGTGGTAGAAGATATAGTGACAAAGATAGAGAAAACGATGCTTAGATGGTTTGGACACGTAGAGAGGATGAATGAAAGTAGATTGACGAAACAGATTTATGAAGCGAGTGTGAATGGGCAAGCCGTAACTCAAGCACGTAACTCGTCCATCCGTGTATCCCCTAATTTCTACAGTTTTTCTGCGTAAAAGTGTTTCAGATTTTACGCAGGAACCTTGAATATTTCAGAAATAAAAAGTAGCTAAGATTGCTCTCTGAAAGTTTCTTACCTGCCAATGAAAGCCCCGTCAAAATAGATTAAGCCGTTTCGGAGATTATCTCGGACAAACATACAAACAGAAATTATAAAAACGCGTGTTTGACTTTTGGTATCCTGCAAATTATTATATTTTCTTAAACTCATACAATACATGTGATGCAAAAACTTTTCTGCGTAATCACTCTAATTTTATTTTTTTGTATAGAATTACTTTACTTTTTTTTTAAACATAATTTAAAATAAGTATTTACAACTATCTATAGAACCTTATTTAACATATTTCATTACCATTAGAGTATAATAGCACCTACCTCTTTTCTACCGAGGTGTCGTAAGAGGCGACTAAGGTATTGTACGGACAGCCTTTATTCGTTGCAGAATTACAACATATTATGCAATGCTGTCACTACACTGCTAGTGGGAACGTAATGAATAAGATTTTTTTTGACTCCTACAAAAAGGTCGGGTACGTGATCCGCTACCCGTCACGTCTCGTTTCCCACGGTTGCGAAAAGAGGGCTGCTTTTGTGGTCTCCGCCTGCCCTTTATATGGGAAAACGGCGTGATTGTATGTTATTCCCATCTCTTACATTTGATTTAAATATACTCTTAATTGACTCATCGCCACCATTGAACAAATTCGTAGACTCAAAATACTCATAACTTTTGATAGAATAAACCGATTTTAATAAAACAAAGACTAAATGTTAGTGGAAGATACGCTTTATGGTTTTCTTACTGAGTCCTTCAAATTAATTTAGTCGTTTAGACGTGATATGTTCACAAACAAACCGACAGACAACATTTCTGAAAATGTTAGAAATGTATTTATTTACTTATATTTAGCCTTCCTCAATCTTTTATTTCGCAAAATTTTAAAATGTACAGATACGTAAAGTTTACAGTTTTAAGTACAGTACAGATTTCGACTTAAGTTGCACTAGTGTAAATATTTGAAACAGAACATTTTGACCATAAATTTTGTTTCTATAGTTATTTTAAATAAAGTGCATGAAGACCAATGTTTTGCTTTAAACATGTTTTAACTCCAAAATATTTCTTATCAGTCGTAAACTGAAGGTAATGTCCATGAAAAAGAACATTTTCAAGACCGTCGCAAATTAAAAGAAATGTTATCTGTGTTTATGTATCAACTTTAAATTTTTCATTTCGTGCTATTTAAATGCAATCAACCGATTAAGGTAATTTCAAAATATTTATTATAAAACTGCAAAATATTTTGAGTTACATTATGACAAGTGATTCCTTATTACATTGCATGTGTAAGATTAAACCAATCTAAACTTTACTGTCATTACACAGCAACCTATTTTTGAGTCTGTCGTTCTCATTACGAAAAATAAAAAAATCTGTATAAATACCGATGTTTTCCTTGGAATAACAGACGACAGCAAGATGGCATGGAGCAAAGTCATTTGGTTTACTGGTAATTAAATATTTGAAATTAATAATTTATTTTCCTTTGTTTATTTTGGAGTGTAAATACTAACGTTATTTTCATCGGTTATTTTGGGAACAAAAATATTATTTATTTAGTGAATTTATTTTATAGTTTTTTTTCGGTGGCAGCTTAAGAGAATCTAGCACCCCATCTCATCCCGTGGATGTCGTAAAACTCGACAGAGGGATAATGAAAACCAGGGGATAGGCAGCAGCATCTTCCTGGAATAATCGAATAAATAAACTACAGTTGCCAACTCGCCTGTCAAGCTTGGCAACTATGGCAATATCCTCCAAAACGAGAGCTACTAACTTTTGTGGCAATCTATGGGGAAGGCCTATGTTCAGCTGTGTACTAGTGATAGGCTGAAATGATGATGATGAAATACACATTTAAATGAAACTATTTGTACGGGTTTTATCGCGTTTAATTTTAACTATTTATAACCGGACGTTTCGAGCGCTTTACAGCACTCATGTTCATGGGAGGACTGAGGTGACAGATATCCTGATGTCTTAGTTAACCCGGGGTACCTACAGCTTTTAATTATTATGTTTAGTGCGATGTACGCACAAAGAGCTTATTTTATCTTGAAGCCTTGCAGTGGTGTGGTTTTTTGATTTAATTTTATTAATAATAGGATACCAAGCCGGTGGTAGTACCCAACCATCTTCCCTATTGAAATTAGGATTTTTTTAAATTCAATAGTTTTATTTAAATAAATTACTAATTAAAAGACCACCTCATTTCCACTCATTGCAGTAGATTACTTTCTGTATTCTTTACGGTTCTTTACAATAAGAATCTTGACCTGGACAAAGTGTTACCACAGATTTGGTTTATATCATTGATGATATCTGATTAGGAAAAGAACTCAGCGAATTTACTGATCTGTCCTTATTATAATTCAGCAACGCGCTTAATATTGTTGACTATGACATCCTACTCAATGTAATACGCTCTCTCCACGTATCTCCAACAGCGTTTGGTTGATTTCGGAGTTACCTGTCCAATCGCCAGCAATATATATTCATCGATGATACTTTCACATCTTACTGTAACGTATTTCCTTGGTCTTCCAGGAGTTTAATCTTCTTTACTTTTTGCAATTTTTTTACTCAATATCCAATAAATAAACCTCGTAGTATAATTTTTTGCAGATCATTTACAAATACTCTTTCTAACGATCTCTCTCGGAGTTTGATAAAACTGTTATCCATATCAGTAATACTGTGAAGAACTTGATTCACCTTTTAGTAAATATTACGTAACTTTCTTCCCATTACCACTAAAATTTCTTGCTTAGCCTCTCTTCTACGTACTTCTTCCGTAGTAGATTTAAAGGTTCTATTTCTTCTTCTTTAGAGCATTCTCTTTAAACATTTCTACCCTTCTCAATTACAGAAATGCTTTAAATTTATCCATGACTACCATTTGGAACTTCTTTCTGGAAATTCCTTTAAATCATTATAGAGTTTAGCTTGAGTATGCCATTTCACTGTTGTAAATTTATGGACGAATCATTTACTGCACAGGTTCTTTGTCTATGGAACGGAAGGAAGTGATAGATATGCTTACAGTGCCATCACGATGCACCGCTGGGGAACGGTTCCTTTGTTAATTTTAGGGATTTATTTGACAATTTATTTTCCATTGTTTATTATTTGTACAGTTCTTCTTCTGAGTACGACATCGTGTCAACCAGTACCGGATCCAGACCCGCAAGAGCCTTGCGGAGAGTATCCCCCGTGTGAACCCTGCGAGCCGATGCCACCATGCGCCCCTTGTGATCCATATATACCTCCGTGCCCAGAACCTTGCGAACCCTGTGTAGATGAAAATGAGATTATAAGGATCGGTCCGTGCAACCCTTCTGAGCCACCTGTTAACTACATGTATGGACAGGCTCCAGCGGGTGAGTAGTATTTTCTAACTGTTAATCTATAGTAAACTAATTCACGTGGAAACGGTAATAACTAAATATCTAATATTTTAAAACATTTAAGATTAAAATCTGTCTTGTTTCTTTTAGGATCATTAATTGTGAAACCTAGTCGAATTCACTATCGGCCACCTCCAGCAATCATCGTCCGACCAGGAACTATTCGTCTACCGGCACCGCCGAAAATCTGGGTAAAACCAGCCCCAGTTCAACCAGATGCGCCGGCTCCCATATATGTCAAGCCAGCCCCAGTGCAACCACCTACACCAGCGCCGATTGAAGTCAGACCTAAGCCTGTGCATCCACCCAGGCCGTCTCCGATAGTTGTCAAACCTCCACCAGTTCAACCACCTAAGCCTGCACCTATTAAAGTACGTATTTTTGACATTTCTTGTATTTCAAACTACTCCTGAAAGATCTAAAATAAATATTTCTTGTCAGAGAAATGTAATAATTAAAATATCCAAATTACAGGTACAACCGCCTCCAATACAACCACCAGCACCAGATCAACTAGTTGTGAGGCCTCCTAGGATTGTCATCCCGAGTCCTCCTATCATCTGTTTCCAACCCAACCCTCTGTCTGGCGTGAGGACTTTAGACCGTGCGGTTATTTCACTCTATCAGCCTCAATCACCGTATCCATCTGAACCTTCTCCACTGTCACCTTGCATTCCACCGTGTCCGTCGCCTTGCGTTCCACCATGCTTTTAAGAAACTGAAGGATTGAACCTATTTCGAATTATATTAACATATATATGTACAGAAATTATGTTATAAGCTACATTTGCAACATGTCTGTGAGCGATTGAAATAAAGTGCGGGTATTTTCTTAAACAAACGTTTTTTAGTTTTATTTCGCTCTTAGTGCTAACACCCACTACAGGACTGCGTGGAACATCCCATTGTTCCATTTGGTCATGTACACATGGATACATGCACATATGCTGATGAAGACGAAGTTGGACAACGGACTCTGCTCCTCCAGATCGCAAAACAATGAACAAAGATGGGTAAAATGTAATAATGGTGGTAGCATTACGCCGTCAAACCGTTGTGTTTGTACTCCACTTGTTTCGGCTTAAAGGGCATTGAAGTAACTGTAATTACAAGGCATATGATATTTAAGAATCGATGTCTCGATAATCTAACGATCTGATGTCGAGTGCAGTCCAGCGGAAAGAGGGATTCCCCTTCGATTGGGGGCAAGTGTAACACTTACTAAAAAATCGTGATGATCGTGAGAAAAGTAAAAAAATCCAAATAAAATGATTCGTAAAATAACGTACACAAGATTAAGAACTATGTTAATAGATAGTTAGTTATAAAAAAATAATAATATTCAAACTTAAATAACCCAAAAAGAACTTGGAAATTCATTGAAGAAAGCCAATTGCGACCTCTCCAATGGAATTTTAAAAATTACTTTCACTATCTACTTCGGTTAATTATGTGCTGATAGAGTAACGAATAACAATCTTTCTTATTACCATCGAAACTACATCTTTACAGAGTTTCCAATTTTCAGGTTCTACACGAAATATAAAATGAGAGAGTCGAAAGAATTATAATTAGACTTTCTGCTGATTGTACCACTAGTTGTGATGGTATTCCCTCATCGATCATCAAATCTTGTAAAAGTACATTAACCCAAGGGTATAGATAATGTACTTTTACAAGATTTGATAACCCATATTTGCAATCTATCCATACCAACTGGTATTTTTCTCAACTATTTTTAGAAGACTCTAGTCCATCCAATCCACAATGTCAAATAACTACAAACCAATATCAGTCCTTCCTACCCTATCACGGGAAGAAACCCTTAACAATCCTCTAGTTAATTTTCTCGAAATACATGTTTAAATAGCTGAAAACAAATATTGATTTCGCCGTGGAAAATCAACAGAAGAAGCCGTTACATCTTTGACTATAGTTAACAGACACTTGGACCGTAAGTCCAAATGTCTGGCTATCTTTCTAGATCTCTCCAAAGCATTCGACACTGTCTCTGTTCCAATCTTTAGACATATTTTAGAACAACCTTAAAATACCTAATATTTGCCTTAATAATTCTGAAACTTTTTTTTTCTTCTTTACTCTAAAAATCCTAACAGCCCGCGTCACGTAAATATGAAATCAAAATACACTCATATACTTCATCTAATCTAACTACTCTACTAACTATCTCACACCTGTACCTGTAACACGCTAGAAGAACTAATCATATGATAAAATATCTAGGAGTCCATATTGACTGTGTTCTACACTGGAAAGCCCATATTTAAGAACTAGAAGTCTAAAGAAACTACAAGTATAAAAAAACATACGGCATGTAGCTGATATGCACACAGTAAATATGGTCTTCTGCGCTCTTTGTCACTATCTCTTTGAACACTACATTCCTATTTAAAGTGCTGCTAATAAAATAGATCTGTTGTGCCTGGAAAGAGTTTAAAGATCGATTCTTAAAATTATTAATCTTAGCCAATCAGATACCCCACAACATCACTGTGTGCTGAAGCTATAATATGATTAGTCAGAAAAGTGTACGTTCAACGTGCTATTGTTAGCAAGCACGCTGAGACTTCCCTTGATCGTAAGGTATTTGTCAAACGCCGGTCTGAAAGGCGTCTGGCGTAAAATAAACCGATCACGTGATTGCGCCGTGCGGCATGGTACCTTATGACCTAACCATTCACAGTTTGGCCCTTCTCGGCAACGTTTTGTTCTCAGCACGCGGCACCTTAAAGTTGCAGCATTAAAATTTTGCAGCTTATAATCTTTCCTAATAACGGACTATCTAATAGGATTTTTTTAAACGAATAAGTATTTCATCATTATAGATCGATAATTCGGTTTCTAGGCGGCCTACTAAGATTAAAAATGTACCAGGCTTTTAGTTAGCGTCCAACTTCGAGTTGCGTGCCTACGTCGCAGAGAACTAGTGAAACCGGTTACAGTCGAGCGTGTGTCTGCTGTTCTACCTTATGTCAGAGGAGTCACCGACAAGATTGGCTATATCTTGAAGAGGGCTTCCATAAAAACTTTTCAACAAAGAAAATGTTAGTTTTTACCATCTGTCAAATGTAACATTTCTCTACAAGACGCAGGCGGGACTCTTACATAGGGCAAACAAAAAGATCGATAAAAACCCGAGTAAAAGAACATATAGCTGATGTGAAGAATTGTCGCTCTAGAAAGTCTGCAGTCTGTGACCATGTTCTGGATCATCCCAACCATTACATAAGATTTGATAAACCACAAATACTTACAAAAGAACACCGATTCCTACCAAGGATGATTCGCGAGGTTATTGAAATCAAAAACCATCCTAATTTCAATAGGGAAGATGGTTGGGTATTACCGCCCGCATGGGATCCTATAACTAACAAAATTATATCAAAAACCAAGCATGCCACTGCAAGACTTCAAGACATAGTAAGCTCTTTCTGCGTAGATCGGACTAAAATAATAATTAAAAGCTGAAGGTGAAGGCCTCCCGTGACCACGAGTGCTGTTCGCTCGAAACGTTGGGTTATTAATAGTTAAAATTAAACGCAATAAAATCCGTAAAATTAGTTTTTTTTAAATGAAAATTATTCTGTTTATTTATTTTAGTTCTGAAATTAAATGTAAACATCTGGCCTTTGACGCTACCGTGCTCTCCTTATTATACCGTTTATTTAATAATTAATTACGCCCCGTCTTAATCCGTTTATCATATAAATTAAATAACTTTAACTAAACGCGTTTAAACCATAATTAATTCAGTAAACGTGACTGGCATTTACATAATTTTAGTTTATGTTATAAATTACATTCCGACCGCGTGGTTCAATTAGAAGTACTTCCCCTTTCGCTATAAAAATTTTAATGTTATTTTGTGGATCACTGTGCTGGGTACATAACTTTATAATTAATTAATTATTGTTAAGCCTTATTAATTTATTTTTTTGACCTAAAATAATTAAAAAAATACTTTAGAAGAAACATGCCTATTAAAATTATTAAATAGGACAACAAAAAACCTCAACGCAGAAATATTTATTGCGAATGTTCCAGAGGTTTGTTTAAGATCACCTGGTCTGCATAATGTGGGGACAAGATGACACTGCATTAAGAGAGAGCTAATAAAATAAACTAAAGTTAAGTTTGTTGTTCCAATAATTGTTACCGTTAAGTGTATATAACCGTTTTTTTATACTCTTTATTGCACACATTAAAGAAAAAAAATACAATGTTATGGAAACTAAATATTTACAACCGGTGGCCTTATCGCTAAACAGCGATCTCTTCCAGGCAAATCTTCGATAAAGGAGATTTATTAAAAACAGAAAAAGGACGGAGGTGTGCACACAAGATGAAAGTAAATAAAGGAAAAAAACACATATACAGTAAATAAAAAAAAATTAAAATAAAATATATACACCTAAATATAGAAAAATACATCTATATAAAACACCGCAGAAGAAAGACCACGTAAAAACAACACAGAATATATTACATGATTTAAGTTAAAACACTTAGTTTGTTTTTTAAAGGTTTCAATACTTTGAGCCTTTTTGACATGCAACGGAAGCCAATTCCACAGCACTACAGCTTTCACACCGAAAGAGGAGTGAAACAATTTTTGAGCTATGTATGTATGTGTATGTTTGCCGATAGGCGCTCGACAGATTAGAATAGCACCTACCACTTACCTACCGGAGCATCGTAAGAGGCTAAGTAGGTATTGACAACCTTTATACATGCAAAATTATGCAATAATACTTTCTCTACTGGAGTAAGAATAATTGACTCGTGCCAACTGTGCTGTCACGTCTCGTTTCCCGCGGGGCCTAAAGGTGTGCACCTGTAGTCTCTGCTTACCCCTCATAGTGGCGTAGTGGTTAGCGTACCTGACTTCTGCGCCACCGGAAATAGAAATTGTTGCTTTTCGGGTCTGGTCGTGTTGTGCATGTGAAATGTACGTCTGTAAAACGCACCCACGATCCAGGAGAAAATCCTACAGTGGGGCTTCGTTTATTAAAAAAAAAATGGGAATAAGTGTACATGTATATGAGTTTATATGTGTGTTCATATTTTTTGTATATTAATCATGAAATGTGATATATTTTACTATGTATTTATTCAAGTATATATGTTTAACGTCTGCCCATAACATATTCAGTGTCAACCAGAAAAATACTGTGATACTGTACCTACCCGTCACCCTGAGACGTCAGTTTATAAGTCCAGTACTTTCCACTATGACACACTCTCCACTATGAACACTGAAAAGGAGCGTTATCTTATCACGCGACCTAAATCAGTTGCAACTAACAAAGTTGTTAAAATAATGTATTTATTACATACATTCTCGTAGCAAATCGCTACGTCGTAGCTGCGTAGAGTATAATGCCGTTGCTGCTTATAATAGTAGTAGGGTATAGAATTTTTTTAGTGTAAAAATATCAATTTAATTTTTCTTTAATAAAAGGAACAAAAACAATGCATATACCTTGAGAGTACACAGGACCGGACGGTGGTTAAAAATTTTGATTAGTGATATGATATCGCTACAAGAGAAGCTTATAAAATAACGTTCTGCGTCGCGCTACCAAAACTTTCTGAGGTGTCCTTTATAGATACAAGATCGACTCTGGGGTAGGTGTCCACTCCAGATCGGACCAACCGATCCAGCGGGTAGCTACTCTTTACCCTTGCACGTTCATCTGCCACAAATTCAAAGTTAATATTTAACCTTACCGGAAGTGTCGATCCATTCCTAAGAAATAAACGTATTTAGACGAAATGTGAAGTCCACCACCACCGTAACATTGTGGCGGGTCTTCCACGCTGTAAAACCATCTCAAAATGCAAAAGCTAATACTGACATTTTTATAAACCACTAGCTGGTGCTCGTAGTCGTTGACTTTGTCTGTGTGTACATAGGTTTTTTAAATATTTGGCAACTATTGATATTTCCGGTATAAGTATCTTATGTCCGTCTCCGGGATGCAAGCTATCTCTGTGCTAAATCTCGTCAAGATCGGTTCAGCGGAACCCTGAGCACCACCAGGTGAACGATTTCATCTTCTCGTCACTTTCTGCATTAAAAAGTAGAGTTTCAGGAATGCGTGGACAATCATACCGTTAATAGAATCAGGCGTTACTTTGGCGGAAATCCATTATAGTAAAGGAGAGAAAGTTAATTTGCTAAGATCCGCATGCAAAATGTGAAATGGCCGCCGAGTTGACTGACTCGGCGGTTGACTGTCGTTGAGTCAATAGCACTTGATGATGCCTCGTTTTGAGGTGAAACACGTGTCGTGTTCTCGACTTCAGTGGTGTGTATTGTCTAGTGGCAGTGGTGTAGTGGTGGAGGGTATGTGGTGGCGGCTCCAGGTGGCGGTATTGGTTTTCTTCTGCACGCTGTTGAGGGAGGGCAGGCGGTGCTTTTCAAAACTAGGTAATACACACAATTTTACATTGTGCATGCGGATGTTAGTAAATTAAAATTCTCTCCTTTACAATCATAACACCATCAGAATCGAAAACCAACCATGTTGGCTTCGGCTGTGATTCTTACTCTCTACTCTGACCGCTAAGCCACGTGATCCTCACATAAAATTATAGAGGTACTCAACTTTCTCCACATGGTATGCCGCTATCATAAAACAAATGACATAACTACTAATCCAAGTTTGGTTGTCATAACTGAATAACCGGTTTGAATCTACATTTTTAAAAGCGGACAGAGAACTGCTGTATGCTTTATTGATGAGTCTGCGGGAATAAGCAGTTTTGATATTTTTGTTTAAAGAATTAATATTTATGGTATTATCGCACTTTAAGTTGTTGCTGCAACTTAAGGCTGTCGCCGTGGTAGCTCAGGGGCCTGGTGCTCGCCTTTAATTTCATATTAGGTAAGTAACCAGGGTTCCATCCCCGGTACCAGCAACTCTAAATTTCTCCTACAATTTTAACTGCTGATTAACGGTGCTTAGCGGTGAAGGAAAACATCGTGAGGAAACCTGCATCTCCAAGGAATAGAAATATTTCGAGGATATTTGAAGTCCAACAAGCCGCATTGGAGCAGCGTGGCAGACTATTCCCAGCTCCAAAACCCTCTCAGAAATGAGAGGAGTCCTGTGCTCGACAGTGGGACATTTATAGGCTGTTGCTTTACTTTTTTTTACGCTGAGAACAAAACTTTACCAAGAAGTACCGAACTGTGAATGCTCGGGTCAGCGAGGTGCCATGCCGTGCGGCTTATTTAACGCTGGTAAAACCTCAGGACTCAGCTAGTAAATTATAATTAAAGTGACACATTAAGGTGTCAACCAAATTTTGAGGTCCCTTTTTTAAAAAAAAGTGTTTGTTAAAAAACACATACCCAAGACAAATCGACTTATTGCTATCGCTGGCACCGTGTAAAAGTTGCAGCCGATTAACCGCGTAAAAAGTATGACTGCTTCTCACTGAATTGAAAGTATATTTTCCATGGGTTTCTCTATAAGACATTTGATGGAAGCATTTAAAGAAAATGTAGAAGTGTGTCTTTCCAGATAGCACCGCTTCGACTCTCAAATCATCGATTCAATAAGCTCAATGTAAGTCGAGATATTAGTGTTTAATTACTAACGAGGCTTGAGTTTAAAATATCGTTTCAAGTATCAAGACCTATTCATCCACTACAATCAATAAAACGTGCTGTAGCCAATTTTCGGAAGCGTCGAGCGCGTCATCTCAAATCGCGTGTTCCACAATTTTCTCTTTGCCCTTTCACCGAAAGCTTTTAGGGTTTACTATTAGGAGACAGAGTGGAATTTAAGCATTAATATTCCAACAGAGATTTTTTAATCTTTTTAATTTTCCAGTATGCGACAATTTCGTTCAGTAACGTAGTTAATGGTAGTCTTTTTGTATTAATAGCTTTTTTTTAATGGATAAAGTGAATAATCTGCTCATAACAAATACTGTGTTACCCAGAACATTTCTGTGTTGTACCACAGTGCTCTCGCTCTCAGTTCTTCAGTATCATATGCCCACTAATTACACTAGCTCTCAGTGACTACTTCAGCTCCAGACCGGATTACAGTAGTGATTGCACACAACTCTATCACCTTCCTCTGTCACGGCAGAATAACTGGCATTGCTGTGCCTGGACGGATTCCTGCACAGGAATCGTACCACTAGTAAATAAAAATGATATGGTTAATCTGTTTAAATACAACTAATTTTTAGAAAGAAAGAAAGAAAAACTTTCTTCAATACTACAACACAACATACATTGCAATTCAAAAAATAAGTAAACAATAAAAAAAAAGTAAAGTAAAGTTTCAGCCTATAAATGTCCCACTACTGAGCACAGGCCTCCTCTCATTTCTGAGAGCTAGGAAGAATCCGCCACGCTGCTCCAATGCGGGTTGGCAGACTTCACATATCTTCGAAATATTTTTTATTCCTCAGACATGCAGGTTTCCTCACGATGTTTTCCTTCACCGCCGAGCACGTGGTAAATCAGCACTTAAAATTGCAATTAACAATTTTAGTGGTGCCGGCACCGGGAATCGAACCCAGGTCACTCGCGTACTATGAAATTTAAAGCGAGCGCCTAGCCCCTGAGCTACCACGGCTCTAAAGAAACAATAAGATACCACGTATTACATTTACAGACGTACGTTGTGGGCTGTAGCAACGAAAAGGCTGTCGACTCAACATAATGGTATGGCAGAGTTGCCACAGCGCTGTTATTCTGTCGATGCCTCAGGTTTACCGAGCAGTTTCCGGACATATTATTAAACGACTTAATATATTCTAAAAGAAATAAATATGCACACATGTACACACATACACACACAAATACATACGTTTTTTTTTTACATACGCGTTATTTATTTTTTCGTTTATTGTCGAGACGAGCAAAACGTTCACCTGATGGTAAGTGCAACGTTTGCCCATGACAGATGCTGTGTTACTCAGATTATTTCTGTGTAGCACCACACTGCGCCCGTCACCCTGAGACATAAGTTCTTAAGTCTCATATGCCCAGTGATTACGCTAGCTCTCAGTGCCCTTCAGACCGAAACACAGTAATGTTTGCACACTACTGCTTCACGGCAGAATAACTGGCCCTGGGGTGTTACCTACCTAGACGGATTCCTGCATAGCAATCCTACCACCAATTTTAACAATTTATAACCTGACGTTTCGATTGCTTTACAGCACCTATGGTCACGGGGGGACTGAGGTGACAGATGTTCTGATGTCATAGTTAACCCGGGGTACCTTCAGCTTTTAATTATTATTTTTAGTCCGATCTACGCAGAAAGAGCTATCCGTGTCTTGAAGTCTTGCAGTGGTATGCTTGGTTATTGATTTAACTTTATTAATTATTGGATCCCAAGCCGGTGGTAATACCCAACCGTCTTCTCTATTGAAATTAGGAGGTTTTTTAATTTCAATAGCCTCGCGAATCATCCTTGTTAGGAATTGGTTTTCTTTTGCAAGGATTTGTGCTTTATCAAATCTTATGTAATGGTTGGGATGATCCAAAACTTGGTGTGTGTGTGTAGTATTCGCGTAAATAAAAGAAAACATTATGGTTGATTGGTTTTTAAAACCTTGCCCCGCACAAGGCGCTCTGCTGTAACAACTTGTAGGCCATACAAATCATCATCATCATCATCATTACAGCCTATCACTAGTCCACTACTGACCATAGTCCTCCCCATAGATTGCTACAAAAGTTGGTAGCTCTTGAGCTCTTGATTCGAGGGAAATTTTGCCATAGTTGCCACGCAGGCGGGTTGGTAACTGCAATTTATTTATTCTGATGTTCCAGGAAGATGCTGCTGCCCATCTCCTGGCGTAAATTTTCGCTCTGTCGACTTTTACGACACCCACGGAATTTTACTGGTAGTAGGATTCCTATGCAGGAGTCCGTCTAGGTAGGTACCACCCCAGGGCCAGTTATTCTACCGTGAAGCAGAAGTGTGCAAACATTACTGTGTTTCGGTTTGAAGGGCACTGTGAGCTAGCGTAATCACTGGGCATATGAGACTTAAGAACCTATGTCTCAGGGCGATGGGCACAGTGTAGTGTTACACAGAAATTTTCTGGGTGACACAGCATTTGTTATGGGCAGACGTTGCACTTACCATCAGGTGAACGTTTTGCTCGTTACATCACTTTATGCAATAAAAAAAATGAGATGGGGTGGTAGATTCTTTTAAGCCACTACCATACGGTGCAAATTCGGTGCAGCGATTAAACGCAAACCTTAACACAGAGCCAAAGCAATATATGCGTAAGGCACTTGAAGACCGAGTGGCAGTTCTTGGGTTGAAATCTCAGCCGAAACCAATATTTGTATACACGAATTAGTGGTTGGTGGTTATATTTAAGATGGTAGGATCTGTATGCAGGAATTCGTCTAGGTAGGTACCACCGTAGTACCAGTAATTCTGTCGTCATGCTTTACCGTGTATCGGCTTGAAGGGCACTGAGTTATTATAAGCATACGTTGCTGTTACCTTCAGATGGCTTGTCTCGTCACTATCTCCAATAAATAAACATAATTTTTCACGTGCTCGGCGATGAAGGAAAACACATGACGAAATATATCTGAGAAATAAACGAAATTTTCGAGGGCATGTGAAGACTCCTCCCGGTTCGGATAAATACATGACCTCGCTGTCTGGCTGAGGTATCGGAAGTCATTATTAACGTCGAGCTAAGTGACTTGTGAGTAAGCAGGATCCTATGCAGGAATCCGTCTAGGTAGGTACAACCCCAGGCCAGTTATTCGGCCGTGAAGCAGTAGTGTGCAAACATTACTGTTTCGTTCTGAAGGGCACCGAGAGCTAGTGTAATCACTGGGCATATAAGACTTAAGAACTTATGTCTCAGGGTGACAGGCGCAGTGTGGTGCTGTGGTACTCAGAAATATTGTGAGCAACACAGCATCTGTTATGGGCAGACGCTGAATTTACCGTCAGGGAAACATTTTGCTCGTCTTCACTTCGTCACATTATGAAATAAAAACAAAATCTATTGATATTCTTTAGGTAGAATAATGAGCACACGAGTTACATTCACACTTTTCTCCGTCCCTATTTTGCTGCCATGATATCTCCTGCGCCTTTAGTAGTTTCCGACAGGACATCATTTTGGCAGAACGCCACTACGCTCCAGTGGATTTCATGCTTAAGAAATTGACAGGCAGTATGCCATTTGAGTATTCGTTTTGGATTCGCACTGCAAGAGACTGGAACTCTTTTGCGTCGGTTTTCAAACTAACATAAAATAGGACTTCCAGTAAAGAGTGAATAAGAATAACTGAATAGACTTAGTTAATGGGACTACCATCTGAGACCGCATCGCCACTTAACACCAGGTGGGATTCTGATGATCCAGGATTACGCCAACTAACACTGGCAAAATTGAAACAAGTGAGATAATAGCCTATTAAAAATTCCCAGTCGTCATTCTTTTGAGGTATTCCAAATGTATTTTTTTTAATTAAGCTAGCGTTTAACTACGATCTTACCTGATGGTAATTGGCAATGTAGTTTTTGATGGTCAATACACTAGCTTAGAAAAATCCCATTCATTCTTACTAGAAGACACCCACATTGTAATGGGACGGGAAGACTAATGCAGGCCAATTATGCCAGTCCTTTGCTGTGTGCATTATGAACGACGAAGCAAAACGCTTCGTCCGAATGCAGGGTATGTCCACAACAAAAGTATGGAAGCCCGCCGTTCGTCTTGTTGTCCGATGATGGAAAGGGAAAGGTGGAATTAATTAGTGTAATTCCTGTACACACTCTCCAAAATGTAACTTGTAGAACACGAAGAGACTGGCCGCCTTTCGTCTATGTTCGCGACTCGACAAATTGGTAGTAACCAAGTCAGGGTCAGGGTCACCGACTAGCCGCTTGGGTCGTCGCTCCACTGAGTCCAAGACTGAGAGGGTTTTGGAGCCCGGAAGAGTTTGAAACGCTGCTTGAAAAGTTGCGATGCTAGTTGGCGGACTTCTCATGTCGTCGATATTTACACTCTTTCGTTTCTTGACGATTTTTTTTAATTATTTGAATATAGTCACAAAACGAGCAAAACGTTCACGTGATGGAAAATGCGACGTCTGCCGATAACAAATGCTGTGTAAGTCAGAAAATATCTGTGTGGCACCACAATGTGCCAGCGCTGTCATCAGACCTCACTCAATCTCATATGCCCTGTGATTACTCTAGCTATCAGTGCCTTACAATGCAAAACACAGTAATGTTTGCACACTGCTGCTTCACGGCAGAATAACTGGCCCTGGGGCGGTACCTACCTAGACGGATTCCTGCAAAGGAATCTTACAACATTTAATCTGCGGTAATTTTTTTTAAGCGATTTAACTAATTATTTTCGTAGTAGGGTAACCGGGAACACAGGTTACTCGTGTATATGATAATCCTAGCGAGCGCCCAGCTACCGAGCTACTGCTACTATATATATTCGATTTGAATTTAAAAAGGAATTGCCGTGTAATTGTGATAGTGGCATTATATCGTGAATTACTTTGTTTTCCTTTTTTTTCTGTTATTTCGTTTTTGTTATTATTAATTAAAAAATAATAACAAAAAAAGAAATAACAGAAAAAAAAGGTAAAACAAAGTATTAAGTCATTCAGAACTGCTTAAGTTACCTAAAGATGCCGGTTATTAAGATTTATTATATCTACGCGAATATTACATATTTATTAAAACGAATTTTACTGATTTTATCGAATTAATTTTTAACAATTTCAACCAACCAGCATATGCCCAGTGATTACGCTAGCTCTCAGTGCCCTTCAAACCGAAACACAGTAATGTTTGCACACTACTGCTTCACTGAAGAATAACTGGCCCTAGGGTGGTACCTACCTAGACAAACGCGCCACGTTTAGGCACTTTTCGTTACGTGAGAGTTAAGAAAGATGATGATGATGATGTTCTCTTAGCCGATTTCGACCACGGCAACAACTTCCGAATACTGTCGATGTCGATAAGATCGGTGGTAGGCTAGGATGCAGTGTCAGAAACACGGGGACAATCACAACACAACCACACCCGAAAACCAACAATTTGTGTTTTAGCACAAATGTTGGCTCCGGCTGGAATTCGAACCCAGGACCCGCGGCTTAAAAGTCAGGTACTCTGACCACTAGGCCACGCGGTCGTCTGGAATATAACGTAAATAAATATAACGTAGGGAAAAGGAGAAAGAACACTATACATTTTATATCTAATACTATCGAATATCCATATTGATGGATCCATGATTATCGTGGATGTGTTTTATCATAACATGTATGTATATTCCCATATATATGATTCGTCATTATACAGAAGTCCCAAGACTGCAATATACACTAGTAGCAATCTAATATTGGCAGAGCCCGCCTATGTAAGCCCAATCGCTGAAAACTCTATACCGAGCTTTTACACTCGACGTTATTGTGGCGCTCAAAGTTTCGAGTGTGAGCAGCTGGCTGCAAATGGGTCGCTAGTATCGAATTGGAAACTCAATCGCGTATCGCGCCGAAAGCAAACCTTTTATTGAACAAAAGAATGCTGTAAAAAATCTCAAAGGAACTAATGAAATGGAATCATGAAATTTTGTCATAATAATACTAGTGGTCGCCCAATGGTCGAAATTAGACCGTTTTATTAAACATTTTTTTTAATTAATGTACATCACACATCACATAAAATACATCTATACAAATAAATAAAAATGAAGTGTCTGTTTGTAATAACAAAAATAACAGCGTTTTACTCAATGCTTATGAAAGTGTATGCGGTGCGGTACTTATAAGACAAAATCAATTATTAAAATTTTTGTCTGTCTGTCTGTCAGTTTGTTCCGGCTAACCACGACCAAAAACCGAAACGGCTGGTACGATTTTTTCACTGACAGATAGCTGATATTATAGCAGGTAACTTAGGCTACTTGAATTTGTGAAAAATAATTAGGGTTCCGCGCAAGAAAATTTAAACCGCAAAAATCCGATTCTAATAGGGAAGTATATATGAATATCATCGATCGGGGTCGGCATCATCATTTCAGCCTATCACTAGTCCACTGTTGAACATAGGCCTCCCCCATAATTGCAAAAGTTTGTGGCTCTTATTTTGGGGGGATTTTGCCATAGTTGCACGCTTGGCAGGCGGGTTGGCAACCGCAGTTTATTTATGCAGATGTTCCAGGAAGATGGTGCTGCTCATCTCCTGGTTTTCATTTTCCCTCTGTCGACTTTTACGCCACCCACGGGATGAGAAGCCACAGGGAGCCGCTACCACTCGTCAAAGTACACAATCTATTAATACATCGATGATCTCATTAGCCGAGGAGTCCGGCAGAGTAGAATAGAACCTACCTCTTTCGTACCGAGGTGTCGTAAGAGCGACTAAGGTATTGCACGGATATCCTTTATTGGTGCAGAAATACACCATAATATTGCAACGCTGTCACTATACTTCTCGTGGGAACGCAATGGGAAGTAAAAATTTATTGGATTCCTAAAATGTCGGCGACGTGGTTCGCCATCCATCACGTCTCGTTTCCCGCGAAGGAGAAAAGTGAGCTCCGTGAATTGCCTCTGCCTATCCCTTATACGGGAAAAAGGCGTGACTATATGTATGTATAATCTCATTACGAAACCATTTTTTCTTAAATATGTCAACCCTCTTTTAAATTCTAACCGAGATGTCAAATCAAAGACCCCCCATGCGACGTCATGTTATTTCAATTAGGACACGATAGAGATTGTCGGCCCCCAAACGCCGCGTCGTCATGATATTACGCATAGGATAATTCAATCTGGTATAGCCCATTTGCGTATGAGTGGGTCGACTGTACAGTGATGCACGAAAGCGTTCGTCTACTTTTTTTTATAGAAACGAAGCCAAACAGTAAGATTTCTCCTGTATCGTGGGTATGTTTTACAGACACATTTCGCATGCACAACACAACAATTTCTGATTTTTCACCAATGTTACACCACCACCCATGGGGTGAGATGGGGTGGTGGATTCTCTTAAGCCGCTTACTTTTACTATTACTTTTACTTTCATTCATACAAACTTGTAATTTGAGCGGCGCAGTTCGAACTCAGAACATAAAACATATTTCTTATCTTTTTTCTTAAAAAAACGAAGCCCCGCAGCAGGATTTCTCCTATATCGTGGGTGCGTTTTACAGACATACATTTCACATGCAAAACACAACCAGACCCGAATATATGTCTTGCACAAATGGCTCCGGCTGGTATTCGAAACCAGGACTCGCGGCGTAGAAGTCAGGTATTCTAACCACTAGGCCACGCGGTTTAAATTACTTTTTTTATGGACGAAAGTGACGAAACGAGTTAATCGTGCACTTGATGGTAATGTGAAACATTTCTGTGTGGCACCACACTGCTCTTGTCACAAATGTTCATATGCCTAATAATCACACTAGCTCTTAGTGCCTCTCAGACCGTATTACTGTGTTTCGGTTTGAAGGGCACTGTGAGCTAGTGTAATCACTGGGCATTTGAGACTTAAGAATTGATGTCTCTAGGGGACGGGCGCAGTGTGGTGTCACACAAAAATATTCTGGGTGACACAGCATTTGTTGTGGGCGGACGTTGCACTTACCATCAGGTGAACGTTTTGCTCGTTTCGTCACTTTCTACAATAAAAAAAAGTAATATTTGCAGCTGCATATATTAGCTGCAGAATAACTGGCCATCGTAGCGCCGTGGTGTCAGTTATTCTGCAGCTACCTACCTTTTATACGATAAAGTGGCACCACACTACGCCCGTCGCCCTGAGACATCAGTTCTTAATGCCCAGTAGCTCACAGTGCCCTTCAAACCGAAACACAGTAATGTTTGCACACTACTGCTTCACGGCAGAATAACTGGCCTGGGGTGGTACCTACCTAGACGTATTCCTGCATAGGAATCCTACCACCAGTCAATTATTTATTGTAATTGTCTAGATAGAAATGGCAGTACTTGTCTTTGAAATAAACTAAGGCATTTCTCAGTCTTTCTCACAAACTGTTTAAGCGAAAAAATCTCGAACACTACTTACTATGAAAACTCACACCATTGAATACGGCCCAATGCTTTTTTCCCTTTTAAAATAAAAGAAAAATATATAGCCTATAAATGTTGCTGCTAAGCGCTCTGCAGCAAGTCCTATGTAGCCAAGGCTTCACATAAATTGCTATATAAAACCCATATTTTCCCTTATCTGTTTCACACTTGCGTTTTATTTTATTTGATAAAAGTGATAGAACGAGCAGAACGTTCACATGGTGGTAAGTGCAACGTTTGCCCATAACAAATGCCGTGTCACCCAGAACATTTCTGTGTGACACCACACTGCGCCCGTCACCCTGAGACATCAGTTCTTATGTCTCATATCTAGGCATATGATTACTGTAGCTCTCAGTGCCCTTCAAAACGAAACACAGTAATGTTTCAAATTACTGCTTCACGGTAGAATAACTGGCCCTGGGGTGTTACCTACTTAGACGGATTCCTGCATAGGAATCCTACCACCAGTGATAGCAGTATTCTTTCAGATAAGTGCGTTCGAACATACAGTCTCTCCAATTTGATTACAGTACTAGCGATCCGCCCCGGCTTCGCACGGGTAGATAAATATTAGGATGCGGATTCCTGCATAGTAATCCTACCACCAGAATATATATTATTTTCTAGTTTAAAACGTTTCATGAATATGAAAATACCGATACAGTCGATCAAACGCCAATGCAGCGATTATCCTAATGGTTCACTGGGATATTCCATCCCAGGCATTAAGTCGTCCATCCCGGGTACCACACACTGCATTAAAGCTTAAATAAATAAATACGCTGGAAATATGTATTCAATTAAATGGAAATTTATAGTCGACGTCTCCATTAGTTACCTTAGTTAGCTTAGGCATTAAATATTTCACTAACTAGTTTTTACGTGCAATGATTCTTCATCATCATCATCATCATTTCAGCCTATCTTAGTCCACTGCTGAACATAGGCCTCCCCCATAGATTGCCACCAAAGTTTGTAGCTCTCATTTTGAGGGGATTTTGCCATAGTTGCCACGCTTGGCAGGCGGGTTGGCAACCGCAGTTTATTTATTGAGATGATCCAGGAAGTTTATTAAAGAATATTTTTAACACTGAGCCTATGTTTAGCACTGGCCTTCTGACGGACCATTGATCTCTCATCGACTTATCAAGATATCTTCGATACTTTAAGACCTATTGACTTGACTTACCATCAGCTAACACATAAGTAAGCATTCACCTGATGGTAAGAGCAATGTCGGCCCATAACCAATGCCGTATCATCTAGAACATTTCTTAGTGGCACCATACAGCGCCCTATGACATCAGTTTTTCAGTCTCATATGCCCAGAAAATACACTAGCTAGCAGTAATGTTTGCACACTACTGCTTTATGGCAGAATAAATGGCACTGCGGTGGTACCTACCTAGAAGGATTTCGGCATGGGAATCCTATTACCAGTTAGTGGTAATTGTGGCATGCCACACGTACTCAGCGTTTGAGCAGCGACCACTCACTGAGGAAGGACTTGCCTCAGCAATCCGATATTTAAACGTGTTAGTTCACTGACCTCAAAGCTAAATTAATTCTCACCAGCTAACACATAAGCAATTGTATTATGTCCCTCACTAAAGCGTTAACGTTAATTTCTCACTGCTATAATTATTTTTAAATTAATTTCATAGCAGCTTGGTTAATGTTTCCTAAGAAATTGCCGCCATTCTTACAAACAACTTAGCCTTAATGTTTCATAGATTATAAAAAGTGTTCAGTATGTTTTCGCTATGCTATTTAATATTGCAAAATATTACAGTACAAAGTTCCAATAGATTACTGAATCAGATACCGTACGTTGTGGTAAAACGAATTAATTTCCAAACATTTAAAAAAAGTTGAAATACAACTAAGAAATTATTGAAATAATGTTAGTGAATGAAAGCAAATCGTCGTGCAATTCTAAGGTTTCGTGAAAAGAGCGGTCATAAAGTTAAACCATGACGATGTCAGTTAAATAACAATGTAGTGCTGTTTGAGTTCCCGGCGTCCGCTGCGCCAAATGCGATTTGGCAACGATGCCACATTTGATTGTAGCTCCCAAGTGTGAACACAATGTAAGTTGCACTTTCAATGCGTATTCACAAAATGTGACGTAGTCTTGGACATCGTCCTAACAGACTACGATGTAATAATTGTTGGCGAGCAAGTTTTTAAAGACTTGTTGTTTGGACATAATCGGTAACGTTTCTAGAAAAAGACGCTCGTGACTTGAAACAGTTTTATACTTTCGAGATCGTTCTTACATTAGCTTACATATTCAAATACTGAAAGAGAGACTGAAATTCGAATCGAACAGCAAAAGCAATAATCGTTTACTCGATATATTTTTTACATTATGTATATTTAACTCTGTCTTGAGTTAAATAAATATTATATAAAAATATATTAACAGAGTTAAGATATGGAATCTAGAAATGTTAAAAGTTTTTTTCCACACATTAGGTCTGAAGAAATAAATTAGTATTACTTGAAGATTTATTTTCCGTAATATTTTTTTTAATTTTAGAAAGTAACGAGACGAGCAAAGCGTTCACCTGATGGTAATTGCAACGTTTACCCATTACAAATGCTGTATCACCCAGAAAATTTGTGTGTGGCACCGCACTACATTTCCGATCCGTATTCATAAACATTTTAGTTCCCTTCAGACCGAAACACAGTAATGTTTGTACACTACTGCTTCACGGCAGAATAACTAGCTCTAGAGTTATGCCTACCAAGACGAACCATGTGCCTAACAGAACTATGTGTTGGCTTTTCCGCACTTATATGTGTTTGCTTATTTCCGCAACAGCCGATAATTATAGCGATAGCCGATTTAATATATCAGGTAGAGTACTTGTGCGACAAAATAATGAAGTAGTAACAGAAACCATGTTAACACGGAAACGTTCTACGATGAACGGTATAACCTGCATTATATTGTTAGATAGATAAATCTATGCTATATTATTCTAAAATTCCTTGAAATGATTGCAATGAAATTCTTTAGTGTCAGCGCGTTTTAGTTTCTACATATAAACTTTGGCCCTACACCGATGAATGTTAGAATGACAGGACGAGTTAATTAATAAGAAAATCTATTTTTTTCGGGTGATAGCGGCGTAAGAAAATCTGTCAATATTCATAAGAGTCGACTAAGGGAAATGGCTGAAAAATTTAATGGCGAGGTGGGAATATCCAGACCGAAATATAATGACCGGTGGAGGACAGCATGCCCTGCCAAGTGTAGTGCCACTTGGTTGTTATTAATTTTATTTCTTTTAAATGTTTTGTCTAGACTATGAAGGAAAATATTGAATACCATATTTATTAAAATAAATGTATTATGATACAGGTGTATTGAGTGCATTCATTAACTTGAAAGCTTTAAAAGTGTTTAAGTGCCGTGTGGTGGCGGCTCGTTAAAAGAATACTACCACTCCATCTCATCCAGTGGATCTCGTAAAAGGCGAGTAAGGAGTTGAACTGCAATGTGCACCCAACAGCGCATGGTGGCGATGGGCTCACCACCTATCACACCAAGTGCATTATATTGTTTTGGTGAAACGTGGATTGTGGCAGTCATCTGTTTTTGCAGTGAGTGCCTAGTCTCTGACTACCCCTTATATCATGGGATACAGTCGTGATCTTATGTATGTATTTATGTATGTATGTATGTAAAAGTGTTTTATTACATATTTAATTAATGCGTCAGTAGAATTATGAAGTAGGTAAAATAATACCATTATTTATAACTAGTTGATGCCCGTGTCTTCGTCTGCGTGGATATAGGTTTTTAAATATCCCGTGGAAACTATTTGATTTTCCGCAATACAAAGTCCGCCTACCTATGCCCGTCTCCAGGATGCAAGCTGTCTTTGTGCAACGTCAGCCCATAACGTTGTGTCACCCAGAATATTTCTGTGTGGCATCACACTGGGTGCGCCCGTCCCCCTGAGACGTCAGTTCTTAAGTCTCATATTACACTAGCTCTCAGTGCCTTTCAAACCGAAACATAGTAATGTTTGCACACTACTGCTTCACGGCAGAATGCCAGGCCCTGGAGTGGTACCTACCAAGACAGCATAAGAATCCTAACACCAGGTATTAACAATCCCCTTTTTTATTTTGCTGACTTCCTGCTAAATCTAGCATTTGGTTATTTAAAAAAATATCCCCAACACTAACATTTCTCCTGTATCATATGTGTGTTTTTCAAGCATAAATTTACCCAAAACAATTCGATAAAAGATTATCTGTAGGCCATAACATTATTCTCAGGCGCGGGAATCGAACACACGATACATAGCGTTGTTAGACACTTGGTCAATGTTCAAACCAATCCGAGCCGGAGTAATGAAGAATTGATGTCTGTGGGATCTACTTAGGTTTGAACAACATCATCATGACATAGTATAGAATTGACATTTCACTTACATTTTACTGGATCTTGCTCTAAGGACAAGATACTATGAAAATTACTATCTACAATTTACATCCTTCTGTTGGTATATAGATATATAGAATTGCGAAAATAAACTGAACACTTTTGACAATTTATGAACCATTAACGCAAAGTTATTACAAAATTTGCAAGAATGGTGGCAATTTCTTAGGAAACATTAACCAAGCTGCTATGGAGTTAATTTAAAAATAATTATAGCAGTGAGAAGTTAACGTTAACGCTTACGTTTACGTAAGTTTACGTTACGTTAAATTAAATTAACGTTACGTGAGGGATATAATTCAATTGCTTATGTGTTAGCTGGTGAAAAGTAATTTAACTTTGAGGTCAGTAAACTAACACCTTTTAATATAGTATTGCTAGGACAAGCCTCTCCTTAGTGAGTGGACGCTGCTCAGACCCTGGGTACTTGTGACATGCCACAATTACTATTAACTGGTAGTAGGATTCTTATGACGGAATCCATCTAGGTAGGTACCACCGCAGTGCCAGTTATTCTGCCATGAAGCAGTAGTGTGCAAACATTACTGTGTTTCGGTCTGAAGGGTACTGAGCTAGTGCATTTTCCAGGCATATGAGACTGAAGAACTGATGTCATAGAGTGATGGGCGCTGTATTGTGCCACTAAGAAATGTTCTAGATGATACGGCATTGGTTATGGGCCGACGTTGCCCTTACCATCAGGTGAATGCTTACTTATGTGTTAGATGATGGTAAGTCAAGTCGATAGGTCTTAAAGTATCGAAGATGTCTTGATGAGTCGATGAGAGATCAATGGTCCGTCAGAAGGCCAGCGCTAAACATAAGCTCAGTATTTAAAATAAGCGCAATGCTGAACTGAGCTGCTATATGAATAGGCGCCGCAGCGTACTTAGTTGCCTTTTAAGAATTTCATTAACATGTCCCTTCATATAACACCCCTGCGTTTCCCAAACACACTAGGGTCATGCCAAATGTTACCTTTGTTTATGAACGCGAACGCAATTTTATGACAGCGATTACAATTTTATCGTCTGTGTTAATGATAATGTATGTGCACAGCCTTCCCTTTGAACCTTATTGTTTTGTTTGTTTTATTATTCATCAAACCGTAGAAGAAACAAAAAAGTAGTTTATAAATGCTTATCGTTAACGATAAGCGGCTTGCTGAACTATTACGTTTGCCATTTGTGAACCTTTCTTATCCACCGGTTATCAATTCTAAGAGCTATGTGCTCGACACACTGCCACTTCGGCTTGCAGATCTAAGGTTCATCTTTCTGCGGCGGACATCAACGTGGCGGGTTGTCTCTTATACAGAAATAACGCGAATAAACCTTTCTAGAATGTGTTACTAGATCAAGTGTTCACTAGGATGTAATAGGTACTATGCTGTATTAAGCACTATGATGTGTAAGACACGATGACGTGTAAATCACTATAATAAAAGCTATTTACGCACTACGACGTGTTACGCTCTGTCCTACGTTACACACTATGATTTGTAACGCTGTATGATACGTTACGCGCTATAATATATTTTACGCACTACTTATGTGTTATGTACTACGCACTATAATCTATGCTTAACTGGTGGTAGGATTCCTATTCAGGAGTCCGTCTAGGTAGGTACCACCCTAGGGCCAGTTATTCTACCGAGAAGCAGTAGTGTGCAAGCATTACTGTGTTTCGGTTTGAAGGGCACTGTGAGCTAGCGTAATCACTGGGCATATGAGACTAAAGAACCTATGTCTCAGGGTGATGGGCACAGTGTAGTGTCATACAGAAATTTTCTGGGTGGCACAGCATTTGTTATGGGCAGACGTTGCACTTACCATCTGGTGAACGTTTTGCTCGTTTTATCACTTTATGCAATAAAAAATGCACATTACGCACTATTATTATTTATTTATTTAAATGGAAAAAAAATTAAAATGGTTACTTAAGCTTTTATTAGTAAGTTTGTGACTATGCGTGAAAGATGTGAATTTTCATAAGAATTTTGACATTATACAACGAATCAAATAATGATGACGAATCAAGATATTGTGGAAATAATAATGTATATCCGATGTCTGTTTCCAGGATGCAAGCTATCTGTGTGCCAAATTTCGTCAAAAATCAACGATTACGCCCTGAAAAGGTAACAAACCGACAGAGAGAAAGAGATAGTTATTGTCGCTTTTATAATATTTGTAAGGATATGGTTGGGTTCTAATTTCACAAAACACACTCAAACTACTAATTTGGACATTCCTTGAAGTGTTATATTTTTTACCATTAACTTTCCAATGAATTCATATAACATATCATTGTTGATCATCATAACGTAGTGCCGTTCATTAAAATAATTTAATTATGTTCATTCGTTAGGGACACGCGTCAATACTGGATAACGAGTGCGTGTACGTTTTAATTCAAAGCAATTATGATTTTAATACGAGTATATTAATGTAATCAAATGATATTCATGCTCGCTCGACAGCAACAGGCTGTCGACAGGCTCGACAGTCAGAGTAAGTTTACTACTATAATAAACCAGGAGCTACAATATTATACTATCTCCTTATCCTATTTGAAAAAATATCTGTGTATTAGATAGCCCGTTTATTCAGGAGGGCCGGACACTGAGAACGGAACCTCACCGAGAAGGGCGGAACAATGAATGCTGTTCAGTTTAGCGAGACACTGTACCGTACGGCACAATCAAGTGGGCTTATTTTTCGCTATATTTATTTATCTAGTATCTGCTAGCTCCCCCTTGTTAGTCTGGTATTATATTATTCAATAATACAAACAAATTAATATCGGCATACCAAAAAGTGTACGCTTTAGGAAAAATTGTTACTGGACGGGTTACAATTTTTAATAAAACACCACATCCACAAAAGATGTATCAATGCATCAATTTGTTAAAAAACTATGTTAGTGGCTTCTTTAAAATACATTTGATTCTGTGAACAAATTTTTAAATTACAGAGGATCTTAGTATAGCTTGAAATTTGCGTATGTTAAAATTCTTAATGGTATATAATAATGTAAAATTTCTTTGTGATACCACACAGTGTCCATCACCCTGAGACATAAGTTCTTAAATCTCATAAGCCCAGTGATTACGCTAGCTCACAGTGCCCTTCAAACCGCAACACAGTAATGTTTGCACACTACTGCTTCACGGCAGAATAACTGGCCCTAGGGCAGTACCTACCTAGACGGATTCCTGTATACGAAAAATCTACCATGTGAAATTTAAGTTTGTTTGACTTATTTAAAGTGGCTTGTGGAGTTTTAAATTGTGATGTAATGAATACATTTGAATGCTATCCTACGAGTAAATAGCTGAATTATCTGTACTGACCACCACTGTAATACTCTATACAAAGACTCTTATTGTTATGTTATTGTTATTGGAATTCACGCTTTCCACATAAATCACAAGAATGTCTCATAAAATCGCTCACAGACGCTTTCACGACGTAAGTATTTGTAGTAAAATTTATGAGATTTACAATTTTAATATAAAATTTGTATTATTCGATGGCAGTCTGATCAGGTTAGATTGGTGGATCGCCTGTCAACAGCATTCTTCTGGTTCTTATTATGTCAAACACACAAAAATATTGATCACCTAAGATTAAGAAGGAACAGTTTAGGTCAGTTTTTGACTGCCAGTGTCTCCTATACTAGCACATGTTTCTATTATTCTTAGACTGTAGTATATTAGTAACAGCCTATAAACACCCCACTGCTGAGCACAGGCTTCCTCTCATTTTTAAGAGGGTTATAGAGTCCCCAACGCTGCTCCAATGCGGGTTGGCGGTCTTCACAAGTCTTCGAAATACATGTTACTCGTCAGACATGGAGACTGTTTTCCTTCACCGCTGAGCACATGGTAAATTAGCGCTTTGAAATTGAATTGACCTATTTCAGAGAGGCCGGTACCGAGGATCGAACTCAGGTCATTCGCGTACGATAAAATTAAAGGCAAGCGTCTGGCTTACCTACCACGGCTCGCCAAGGTATTGTAGTATAATGTGCAGACTATGCCTAATTGCAGACGAATCTCCTGTGCCCATTCTCACCTAATTTAGATCTATAATGTACAAACATGCAAACTAATGAAGTTAAAGGCTTCACTGCTAAGGAACTGTTGCAGTTCATTGCAAGTTCGGGACTTAGCAGTGAACCATCACTTCAGGGATCACAATTGATTCATCAGTCGCAGTGATACTGGTTTTGCAAAAATCAATGATAGTGTATGTTTGAGTAAGAGGATATAAGTGTATTTTTATAAAGGAGGGGTAAACGAACATACGGTTAACCTGATGGTAAGTAATCATCGCCGTCCATGAACATCCGCAATACCAGTCCAATCTAGGGGCGTTGCTAGAGTTTCGCAGAGTATATGATATGTATATCATCTAGTGGAGAGCGTAAAAATACACCACTGTTTTTTAAAATAGATTTTTAAGTAACTTAAGCAGTTTGCATTTATCTTTAGAACTCGTTGTTGTATTCTTATGCATATCGTATTTCACTCGAAGATCGTGCCGTTATATAATTTATTGAGGAAATAGAAGAGCTTTCTACTACGAGCAGTGTATATCGTCTCTCCGATATTAGCAACTCAGCCAAGAGACAGCAACGAGTGAATAAGTACTGATTAATAATTAGCGATACTTCATACTTAATAAATAACAGAACAACTATATATCATGTTTCATAACTAAATTGTTTATTTTTTTTTTTGTTCACTGATTCATCAGTTACTCATTTTTATGTAAGACTGACAAATAAGCACGCCGTCCACTTGTGGTAAGTGCTCCCTCTGGCTCACTGAAATAATAATATGCAATGATTAAAAATAAATCAGTAAATCACGGTACCACAAAAGTACAGATATACAAAACATGCAAGGTCTTTTCTTTTTTCTTATAGCTTCGATGCACTAGAAATTTATCAGCATTTTATTAGCAGAACGAGACACGTTTTTGAAAACATCCAGTTGTTAACTTAAAATAAAAAAAAACGCTCGCCGGGATGTCTGTCTGCTGACGCGACCGTAAACAAAAAAACATAAGAAACGGTCGCTTTGGCCGAGTAACCAACAGATTGATTGATTTCCTAAAGGACGTCCCGGCTATTTATAAAGAAATATTGCTTCTCTCTTAAACATCCATGCAATGGGTTAAGTCTTCCCCTGTCAGAAATATCCACGTTATATTGTTGTCTTCAATTAAGAATTTCGATAAAATGGTCAATAAAAGGGAAGTTATGTTACAGCAAAAACACCGTAATAGATTAAATTTATGCACAGAGTTTTTGTAGTTAAAGGAAAGTTTTTAAGAGTGCTTACAAACTTTATCGATCTAATTAACCCAAAAACACCCGATAAAGATCCAAAGATGGCTTAGCATTGCCTCTAAATCTAATCTGGTCTTAAATTTTGTATAACATTTATTTTGTTAAATAAGGTTACACCTCAGAGTCACTTTACAATGCAGCTAATAATACTTCGCTACAATGCTTTAGTGCGAGTTGGCCGAGTTCACATATTCTGCAAATCTTTTATATTTCTCCGACATGCAGAATTTAACTGTTTATTTTTCTTCACTGCCGGGCATATGGTAATTCAAGACTTGACCGCCGAACAATAAAAAAAAATGTAACTATGTATATATTGCCTCCTTAATGAAATCAAATAATTCACGACACTAGGACGGTTATTAAATTAAAGTGTACAATATGCAAATTAAAGGGTCTCTATTAACCAGCGATTTAGTTAAAAGGCTTACAATTGGGCACAGTGAGGTGTAAATGTCCATATTATTTTACGTAACAACTCAGAGACTGCGGGCCTGATGGAGCGTGATATTTTGTACATGTGCATGTTTCATTACGTCGCAATTTTAAAAGATTTTGCCTTGTGATTTTTTTTTGGTTTTTTATTTGATAAAGTAACGAGACAAGCAAAACATTCACCTCATAGAAAGTGCAACGTCTACCCATAACAAATGCTGTGTCACCCAGAAAATTTCTGTGTGAAATCACACTGTGCCCATCACCCTGAGACATAATGTTCTTAAGTCTCATATGCCCAGTGATTACGCTAGCTCACAGTGCCCTTCAATCCGAAACACAGTAGTGTTTGCACACTGCTGCTTCACGGCAGAATAACTGGCCTTGGGGTGGTACCTACCTAGACGGATTACTGCATATGAATCCTCGATGTGCCATAAAAATATGAAAATTTCATAACTCAGAGCTTAAGATACCTACCGACTGAACTACTAAATTGAAACATCCAGACGGAAATTCGCATTTCAAAAATGTAAAGAATATTTTGAATTCCGTCAAATCGCATTATAGGGGCAGACTGTTCTAGACTCCAATGTCCACTAAACATGCGGGGAGATCTGTTTCATGTTTTTGTAAATATTTATATATATTTTGTAAACGTCATTACTTGGATTGCAAAAATTGTGTAGTTGTTACACAATTTTTGCAATCCTCCTAAGCGGAACCCAAGCCGGGGGGAGCAGTGCCCGCCCGCGATGATTATCTCGGGTAATGAGACTCATCTCGACACCCGTACCTGCGGAACGCCTCTGCTTTCGTGCTGTTCGGACCTACTCTGCTCTTGACGATTTCTTGAGAATTACACTCTGTGTGAGACTTACTAAATCGTCAACTGTGCTTAAATGCGCAGCGAGGAACGCCTAGCCAACTGACTCCCAGTGAGGTAGCACTAAACTTTTGCCGTATACGGAAACCCGGCATCGGGTGAAAGAATACGGCTTAAGAATGTGCGCGGCAAAACTGAAAGGTCGCGGCAACTCAGGAATCCAGTACGCAGCCCGTCGCAGTCGTCCGACAACCCGCACGACTCAGGTTGCTGCTGGAGCAGCACCCCCAGCATAGAAAAAAAAAATTCTATGTATCACCACACTGTGCCCAACACCCTGAGACATAAGTTCTTAAGGCTCATCTGCCCAGTGATTACGCTAGCTCACAGTGTCCTTCAAACCGAAACACAGTAATGTTTGCACAGTACTGCTTCACGGCAGAATAACTGGCCCTAGGGTGAGTACAGGTAGGTATAGGTAGACGGATTCCTGCATAGGAATCCTACCACCAGCAAACTAAAAAATTAGGTGGTATACACCATTCTATATTTGTATTCGGATCTTAGCAAATTAAAAAACAGAAAAAATCAAATCAGAAAACTCTCTTTTTTTGTTTTTATCAAATGTTGGCACCGGCAGGGATTCAAACCTAGAACCAGAACGTTGTCCACTAAACCACGCGGTCGCTGTTAACACATTAATCGTTATTCTATGTTACTGGTTATTCTATTATCTTACTCGATAAAGCAATATAAAATTGTTCTACTCCGTGCAGGCGCCCTGCCGATTGTTACAATTGACCGCGAAAAATGTATTTCAAACGTTATTTAACTCCGTATATCTGTGCAGTATACCAACCCTGCGATCAGCACTCGGTGTCCGTATTTGTGATCACGTTTAGTAATCTTAATTACAAGTAAACAGAGACGCAAAACTTAGTAGTATAATTTCGAATAAAAAGGTCCTCAGTGTTGGGCTCGAAAAAAAAGGAAGGAAATAAGCTTTAATTTGATTGCCAACATTTATCAACTTTCAATTAGAGTTGGGGATTACATCTCGAGAAAATATTAGAAAATATTAATTCGACTCGATTCATTAAAATGTTACTTTTATTTTTATCAACTTGAAATGCTGATAAATTAGTAATACAAACGGTGCCCGTGGCTTCACCCGCGAGGACTTCAGAATTCATTCGCGGTTTACCGGCTTAAATACAGTGGTAGGCCGGCATACAACAGCTTTGATAGGTTTTAAGATAAGTCAAATCTTGGTTGATTGACAGGGAAATCAGACACATCCATGTCATTTATATGTATGTATTCTATGGTAAATCCTTTAACTTCATTAATTATTATGAAGGTTTGGAAGCAACGAATGGGTGTTTCCCGTCTTTCGGTTATCCAACAAAAGTGTCATCTCGACTAGATTTACAAGTTAGGTCACTTCCGATGTAATACTTACGCCAAAAGATTTATGAGTGTCAAAGTTACAAAGAATTACAATTCATAGAGAGCCGAAAACGAATTATTTGTATGTCCCACAAACGGGGCTTTAGTTGGATTTCGATCCCAGGCCTATAACTAAAAATTTAAGCGACAATAGCGTAATGGTTAAGGATACGAACTGCAAATATGACGTCACAGGTTCGAGCCCGCAATTCGACTATTGTCGTGGAATATCTCCCTGCGACCTAGTGTTTTGATCTTAGAGTTTCAAAACTCAGTGAGCAGTTACACAGAACACACAAAAGTAAAATATAATCAAGTATGTAAACATATATATAGAGTATCAGTTTTTAATATAGCTTAAAATTATTTTACACTTCTGGATGAAACTTCTAGTGAACATGCGGAATCTTCTGAATACAATATCTTGAGTTACTGCTTTTGGCGTTCTATTCAAATTTCAGTCTCAATAGTATAATAGTATAATTAAGTCATGTCCGATCGGACAAACAGACACAGAGACAAAAAAGCAAACGTATGTTACATTTAAATTTTAGGGCCATCAGTTTTTCTTTATGCAACATTCACTGTCATCTAGTGCCTAAGTAAATCAAATTTGCCGGCTATCATCTCCAGAATAAGGTACTTCTTAGTAGTCTTAATGGGATTTAATTTTAGGCTGAAATACCTGCTCCAATTATGTATTGAAGCAAACCTTGTAGTGCTGTCAGACACAGTATTATATTCTGGAGAGAATTGCGCGAGTTAGGACATGTTTTCAAACGTGGTGGTTTCAAAAACGAATAGTACAGTTCGTAGGGTTCCTGTGCACGAGTCCGTCTAGGTAGACCTCAGTGCCAGTTATTCTGCTTTAAGTAGTAGTGTGCAAACATGACTGTACTTTGGTCGAAATGGTACTGTAGTACTGTTAGTATTATATATATAAATATTATAAGCATTTCTTTTTTTCATTAAAATAATATCTCGAGTATTTTCCTATATGTCTCACAAAATACACATCGAAATCATAAATGCGTTTTAGAATAGCTACTGACTGTTGAAATGAGACTTAAGAACTCATGTCTCGGGGTGACGAGCGCAGTGTAGTGTCACACAGAAATGTTCTGACTGACACAGCATTTGTTATGGAGAGACGTTGCACCTTTAGGTTAACGTTTTGCTCGTTTCGTCACTTTATCCAATAAAAAAGTGTATCTGTAATTTTAAATGATAGTTGTAAACTTTACTCCAATAAAATAAAAATGTAAAAATATTCTTAATATCTACAAAAATATCAAGCGCAGCAAAAAACTTGGTATATTTCCAATACAACATACTATATACTAACCGGTAACATTCAATGCGTTACACGCGATCTCTAACACACTGTAGGCTCGTGAAATCACTGCAGCCTCCTTAGCACTGATAGATTTTTTTTAATAATCCAATATCAAAATTCTATGTATCCTACTACAAGGGTTTAATGCCGATTTTACACCCAGTTGATAATTATAATTATCTTAGAATTATAAATGACGTTCATAATATATCACATCACATTTGTAATTCACGTCTGCAAAACCCGACACAAAAACACGCTCGTACAGTCTGTGCATCACCCATCTAACCTTCCGCTGGATCATAAAACCAAATCGGTTATCAGGAGTAACGTATTGCTTATGATATGGAGTTACACGGGCGGAACACGTACCGCATGATTGATATTAGCTTTCCTTTCTAAAATATTCAGTTGCAGCTTACACGAGCAGAGTGTAATATTGACCCATTTTCATGATTCATTTACAACCTTTAAGAAATCCACTAGTAGACAAGGACCACGAAGGTTTACAATAATCGCTAAGGGAATTTGCGATTTCAGTACCGAATATCTCATCCCTTAATGCTGCCTGTCACCTCTCTCGTATGTTAGGTTACATATGAGTGAATTAGTTATACATATATACATAATATATTACCATCTAACAGAGGCTACGAGTTTCATTCAACGCTTGTAATACTCAGTACATGTAGTAAAGTTATGGGTTATTATATGCCAATAGTACTCGTATAAGGCGAGGTCGAGTTCTGAAGAGACATTAAATTAACCACGATTGGATTCATCTGTAATAACTTTTTACAGTCTTTGTAACTATACGGAAGAATATCAATAAGAAAATGTGTCTTGGCCAGTTAAAACTGTTGCTGACTAATTTCATACTAATTCGAAGCATGAGTACGCTTAAGCTCACGTGTTATTGGCAAGGGTGGCAATATATCATGAGACTGGCGGCTATAAAATGAAATAAATTAAAATTCATGAAATTAAAAAATATACCATTTGGCGGGAATTAAAATAAGAATTGGAAAATGAGCAGTGCCCGCGCTTTACGGAAGAAATGCCGGCAGGCGTTATTAGATATACATAACTAGTTATTGTGCTTCATGTACCGTTTGTTCGTGCATTCTTCTGCCGTTAAAACTGTTTATATTGAATACGGTGTGCTTTTTTGCTTTAACTGCATCCTTTATTGGACGGTCATAAGTTTTGGACTCTGGTGAATGTTTCTGGATGCTATGAATATATCCCAACGGGTGCTGCCTGCTTGCCTTTGTCAGGACACACAAGCGCCATCGACCAAGTGAGTGAGCTTTGCTTATCTTTGTTTTGGTAGGGAAGAATCCAGACCCCGGAGGCCAACGCTTGGAACGTTTGATACCATTACAAAAGTCTAGCAAACTAATGATTACTAAACTTCTAAATATGTATGCTACTTTTCTGAAACTACTACTACTTTTTCTGCTACTTTTTCAATTTAATATAATTTTACAATGTCACTTTAATGACCCGTATTAATGTATCATTGCGGTAGTAAATCATATAGGGAGCAATTATATAATTTCCGATCGTCTGTTTCCCTATTGAGACATTTTAAGAATTTACATGCTTACGAAGACTTGTTATCAAAGTATTACTCTGGTACTCGTTTTACCATTTAAATCATTAATATGACTTTACTAAATTTATCAAACTGTGATCAGTTCTGAAACGTATGCAGAGGGTTTTGAAGCAAGTTTTGAACACTTTGTGATGTCATTTTTAAAACTTTGTCGGGTCTCCAGGTTCGTCAAGCATTTAGTAGATTTATAATTTAGAATTATATTACACAAATTACTATATGTGGAAAGTATTTCGCGTGGTAACAGTAGAAAGATATATGCGACGCTGTTTTATTTCAGAGTTATCAAAGCATAACCCTACGAGTATTTACTCTACGGCTTATAAGTTTTGGGACAGAATTATTTGTTGTTGTTTTATTAAACTGTGAAGGACGTTTGAATGTAATCTTAAAACTTTGTCGGGTCTACAGGTTTCTGAAGTATTTAGTAAAATTATGATTTAGAATCATCTTTTCATTCCGTGAGTGTCTAATGTGGGTCAAGGAGAAGGCCTAGTAAATCTCATGGCTTCCGGTGGGTGTCGGAATAACCGTCTTGAAATATAAGATACCGAAAATACGAAGGTGCTAGGCGTCTGGCACTGCGATCGCTAACCCGCCTGCCAAGCGAGCTGCTTATCGGGAATCGTTCCTTCTTGGGATAGGTCTATATCCAGCTGTGGAGTATCAACCGGCTGATAATAATGACTGTGTTACAAAAAACAGGAAAGGCGTAGCTACATCCAAGTAATGTTCTATTTATCAAACATAGGGAGTGCAGTTACTATACACAACTTCAGCCCTCTAATATTAAATGAACACCTTCGTCGGATTATTTACGCTGATAAAACCGCGGGGCACAGCTAGTGGCGCCGTTAGCCATTTACACTTCTACAGCTTTATAGATTTAAGCGTTAGCAGTGGTCAGATGTGCTGATCGCTGGGCAATACATATATTTTCAGGAACAAACATTGACATTATATATATATATATATAATGGTACAGTCAAATGTACATAAATGAACAGATAATACGTTAAATTAAAATGAAATACTATGGTACTGATATAGGTCGAACGTCCGAATTAAAACTGTCTCGCAAACAAATTTTGAAATTTGTTTACATTTATAGGCTGTTACTTATTTTTAACTCATAAATAACAAGCTGATGCCCGCGACTTCGTCCGCGTGGATATAGGTCTTTCAATTATCCCGTGGTTACAGCAGTGGGACTTTGTACGAGTACATGTATGTCAATTAAACGCTAAACGTTCGCTCTCACGACGGAAATTTAAAGCAATCTACTTACGTCTAGGTTATTGCCTATAAAATTATACTTGTGTGGTTGAATGACGCTAATGTTTTTAATTACAATCACTATACCTAACATAACCGGATTGAAATTTTGAATGTTAATGGAATCATTATATACTCGTACATTAAAGTACAAGGTTCGGATTACAGTTAGGGGAATGACTTTCTCAATGGATATGTAGCTTAACATACGCACTACGCTTGTATTAAGGCGTCTATTAATTAGATTACAAGAGCCACCTTGGACAAATATTTCGAAAATATCGTTTATTTCGACGCGTGGTAAGATAATCTTGAAAAGTGCATGACCAATGCAACTCTGATCGGTATCGGGTTGCAGCGCCCAAGGTTCGAGTTGTCAGATACTGCGAACGCAGATTCACCTGCATAGGTGAAAGGTTTTCGTTCATTCACAACGATTTCGGTTACACAAAGGTTTCATGGTCATGAATGGTGAGTGAGAGTTGTAAAACAGTATTGATATTTCACCAGCGTTGAAATTTGCACAAAAATACGTGATCTTCACAGGTTAAGATAATGATGGCCTCTTTAGAGAGAAATAAAAAATATTTCGAGGAAATGTGAAATCCGCCAACCCGCATTGGAGCGGCATCAAGGGGATCGGGCTCCAAAACCCTCTCAGAAGTGATAAGAGGCTTGTTTTCAGCAGTTGGACATATTTAATATTTCTTTGCAGACTTTCCCGCAATCATGTCTTTTAATGACGATAATAATTTATAGTGCCTTTCTGTAACTGTAACCACAGCAGATGATGTATTCTAAATTCGTCAAGAAACATACTCGCTTCTTTTGTCATACTTTTTGTGTTCATAACCATGAAGACTTGTTTGTTAAGCAAAACCAATATGTTTTCTTAATTAATTCGCTTCAACAATCAAGGTAATTTATGTGGAATTTAAAGTTCAACTACAATTACAATTACACAAACAGACTGTGGTTTTAATCACTGAAGCAGTATTACCGTAGAATCCATTTAACATAACGTTTTGAAAAGACCAGCAATTCAACTGTTTCTGCGAGTTGTTCAACAACTTGTTCGATGAGAGTGAACCTTTGTAAATGTGCTTCAGGGTAACATTGGTTGGAAACATTTGTGAAAGATTGCCAAAAATTGTTACTAATAAAATTTGCTAATATTGAACAAATAAATTCCTTCAATTTCAATTCAAACCTATGAAATTTGCACCTTAACTTGATATTTTAAGATATCTTAAGAACGGAAAACACTAAGTATTTCATATCAGTAAGAATTTAATATTAACGGTATAGTATAAGATATCGCTATTTCTATTGAAATAAGTAACTAGAATGGCGCAGTAGCCCAAAACGAGTCTTGGCCTCCGATGTCAAGAGAGGACATTTCAATAAACGTATTGTTAAACATATTAGAGGTATTCTTCTTTCATGGTTCTCTTATTTGATTAATATCTGATCATGCTTATTAGTAGGCGTACTCATAAGTATGCATAACACGGCGACTAATGAGTGCTGGATGACGAGAATATTTTGTAAATGCGATTAAGTAAATTTTTGACTACAATCCCATTTCATGCTGATAAGGTATAAAAAGGCAACGGTTTCGGGAAGTCGACAGCTACAGGTGGCTCAGAGTCGTGTTTTGTGGCAATCTATGGGTAGAATCTACGAGTCGTTATCGAACCGCTGAATTATAAGATTAGTATTTTTCTTTAGATACGAATACGGCCACACTGTTATTAAAAACATATAACATACATTAAAGCCCGATAATCTTTAAAGCTTTTCCTTCATAAATAATGTCTTTAAAGTTGATAGGAACGCAAAAAGTTCGTAACGCGAGGAGTATACAGAATTATTATAAAAATAATATGATGCCCCTTCGGTGTAAATGATTAAAGAAAGAACCTTGAAACTGAATAATTGAAACTGTAGAGCTCAACAGACAACGCTAACTTCAAACGACAAGCATTCATTTTAGTAGTTGTACATAATATAATAATTATGAATAGACTTATTTATGATTTTTTAATATTTTCCACCTCGCTCTCGTGTCGCCTACGATTGAGTTAAGCGTCATTAGATTTCCTCGAGTGCTTTAAGTTAAATTATTCAACGTAGCTAACAAATTGTTAATTTTTTACGAGTTAGCTCTTATTTTAAACAATTGAAGCATCATACTTTTCACTAATAATTTTCACGTAGTTTTTTTTAAAACTAAACATTATTATACATTACTCGTGGTAGTGGGGACCAATGTAAACTTATAGTTCTATCTTAACATGAGCTATAAAGTTGATTTTGTGATCGAGGTGATATAATTGCTACCCTCTTACAGCTTATACATAATTTTGTTAATACTATCCTGTAGTCATATTGTACAGAATGACTAATTGACTTCTATTCTCGTATAACACGACTATGGCATACGTTCTCGACTTTCTTCGCTAGTTGCGGCGTCCAGTTCCTACCTTTTGATTTGATTCAAGAGAACGATGGCTTCCGCGGGCGGCATCTTATTTATTAGCGACGTACATGTAGCGACATTCACTCAAAACGTTCCTGTGCCATTACAAATGTAATCACTTAATGGCATTTTCATTAAATCCTGAAGTAAAGAGTTAGGCATCCACAGTACTTGAAAGCTGCTTCAATTTCAACGAGTATGTCCATAATCTCGTACGGAATCAAATCAGTCAAAATTCGAAATAATTTAAATGGAATTTATCTCAAATGTCGATGATCGAGAAATTAAAGGTGAGCTAACATTTGTGGCCATGTGGTGGCGGCGTAAAGAGAATCTGCTACCCCGTCGCATCCCGTGGGTATCGTTTAAGTCGACAGAGGGAAAATAAAAACCAGGACATAGGCAGCATGTCCCTGGAACATCTTAATAAATAAACTGCGATTACCAACCAAGCGTGGCAACTATAGTAAAATCCCCCCAAAATGAGAGCTCCGAACTTTTGTGGTATGGGTAAGGCCTATGTGCAGCAGTGGACTAGTGATAGACAGAAATGACGATGATGATGATGGTGAAGATTTGTAGTCGTCAACGTGAATGAATGATGAAGTTCTGAGTACTGGCTCTTGAATTCAAACAGCAATCTGTTTCTGGGTCTAGGATGTATTGTGAATGGCTGTGAGTTGCCGACACACCAACTAATGCTATTTATCTATATATACAACAGCTATAATGTAGTGGACAAGACTTTTAAGTTACTTATTCAAGTATATCTGTGCCAAAATTTCAATTATAGAGTATATTAACGCAAGAAGATGCTTTAATTTTTATAATATCCAAAAACTGAAGTTATTATATCTTTAACGACTTTAAAATCATCAACATACTTAGCGTTTACAGTCTCCTCACAACAGTTCTGTAAATAATCTACAGCTTGACATAAACCTCATATCACTGTCCCAGTCTCCGACTGGACGATTGCTTTATTTAACATAAATGTCAGATGTGCATAGACAGTTGATTAATACTAGTGCTCGCCCTGTGGTCAAAAATCAACCATAATTCATAAAATAATAAGTTTGAGACTTTGGTAATTATTCGTTGGCAATATTTCAAATTTCTATTGTGACAATATCTACTCAGTACGACTGTTTGACCACAGAAAATTATGTATTTGACATTGGCAGTATGAACGTAAACAAATGACAGACTATTACGTAATAGTCATTGTATATATATATATATATATATATATATATATATATATATATATATTGTATAAAGTGACGAAACGAGCAAAACGTTCACCTGATGGTAAGTGCAACGTCCGCCCACAACAAATACTGTGAACACCCAGAATATTTCTGTGTGACACCACACTGCACCCATCACCCTGAGACATCAGTTCTTAAGTCTCAAATGAAACTCAGTCATGCTTGCACACTACTGCTTCACGGCAGAATAACTGGCCCTGGGGTGGTTACTACCTAGACGGATTTCTGCATAGGAATCCTACCACCCTTAATATAATATTTAGAATTTTCATGCTTTTTTACGAAGGCCATTTTGAAAGCATATGCATACATACAAGCATAAAGCGACATCAAATAGTGAACAGAAGAAACAAGTCATTAGAAATAACTTTTGTAAAAATTCACGAAAAATTTTGATTTTAACATAAGTTGTTAACTTATATACTTTTATAAATATGCCGGAACAGAGAACTGCTAGAAATAGTTGGTAATTTCTTAGTTTCTTTCATTTGTGCGAGGCAGTTTCGGTGTTTGATTACGTTAATAAATTAGATTTTAAAACACTACACGATGCTCCACTGCTGACTTTCGTTAATGCAAAAGGTTCGTTATTGCTGCAGCATTCAGTCCACAAAGGTGTGTTGACGCCGCCGCGGTTGTAAGCTGTGACATGCTTTCAAGCACTCGGACTTATTCATTTAAAGTTCTCTATATCAGACTTTATATTATAATAATATGAAAATACTTATTACAAAGTCATTGTATTCAGTATTTTAATATACTCGACTTCACAGACCAGCCAATTGCTAGACTTCACATAGTCAATAACTCTTTCATGGAGCAATGTATACGCTTTAACAACAAAATCCATTTTTTCAGCCTATCACAAGTCTACAGCTGAACGTAGGCCTCCCCCATAGATTGCCACAAAAGTTTGTAGCTCTTATTTTGGGGGGGATTTTGCCATAGTTGCCACGGGCAACCGCAGTTTGTTTATTCAGGTGTTCCTGGATGATGCTGCTGCCCATCTCCTGGTTTTCATTTTCTCTCTGTCGACTTTTACGACATCCATGGGCTTCGTTACTCTGGGTCGCTAAGAAACGCCTTTGTCCTGGGAAGAACCAGCAAAAAACCGAGCGTGATTTTTATTCTTTTCAGTCATTTTAAAAACAATGTACAATTATGGCAGTATTTTATCATTATCATCATCATTTCAGCCTATCAATAGTCCACTGCTGAACATAGGTCTCCCCCATAGATTGTCACAAATGTTTATAGCTCTGTTTTTGGTGGCATTTCGCCATAGTTACCACACTTGGCACGCGGGTTCGCAACCGCAGTTTTTTTTATTCAGATGTTCCATGAAAATGCTGCTGCCCATCTCTTGGTTTTCATTTTCTCTCTGTCGACTTTTAAGAGATCCAGAATAGTTAAATAAATTAGACTATGACAATAAAATAATCGTATTTTCATCATACAAGTATACAGCTAAGTCCAGTCTTCGTGAATGTACGAGGGCCCCGGGCCCGCGAGCACAGCATCCGATGAAGCTGTAAAAGCCAAAAGGCTAACAGCGATCACATCACCGAAAATATAGTGAATGTACGTCGTACGGATTTGGCACACGTTGAATAATTATGAGCACCTGGCCCAATAACAAATAAACCTTCCGTACGCGCCACCACATCGCCAGACCGCTGCAACTGCAGATTTTATATGATTGTCGAGTGTGGCGTCAACATCAAATACAAGGTCAGCACGGCAATTTGCCGCAGAGCACGTCGTGAGTCCACTGCTCACTTCAAGTGTATGGGGTACCACGTTGCACGGCTTTCGGCCGCAGCCTTGAGAGTCTTCTCCCAGCTACCATCCGCATGAAGTAGACGCATTAGCTCCATCAACCATTGTAATGATTTTCCATTCTTTATCGTTTATTATTATCAATCAACCATCAGGGAAGTTATACAACCTTAATCAGAAATTCAGAGAAAAGAATCAGAAATTTGGAAGCTTTCTTTTTTGTACTACTCGTATTTGTGTAACTTTTTAATTTGACATACTACAATCAAGAAAAGTAAACACCCTCTGAATGGCCTAATTGTAGGTTATTTCATTTATTGTGAGGAAGTTTCCGCCTCGATGCAAGCGCCAGTTAGCGGACTTTGCAAGTCGCTGAAATATATTTTTATTTCCAAGAAATCTTCAGAATTTATTTTTCACCACCTAACTAATGATACATCGGTACTTGAAATTACAATTAACGATGTCATTGTGCCGGCGCCGAGGTTCAAACTCAGATCACTCGCGTGCTATGAAACAAAAGGCGTGCGCCAAGCACCTGAGCTGCCACTGTATAATATACTAATTACTATGTAAAACATAATTTTGTTATTACATACATGTATATTTTTAAAAATGGTACATCAATAATGCTTACAATATAACATACCATATATAAACTCGTATACCCATATCATCATCATCATCATTTCAGCCTATCACTATTCCTGTTCTGAACATTAGCCTTCCACAAAGATTGCCACAAAAGTCAAAAGTTTGTAGTACTCATTTTGGTGGATTTTGCAATAGTTGCCACGCTTGGCAGGCGGGTTGGCAATCGCAGTTTATTGATTAAGATGTTCCAGGAAGATTCTGCTGCCCATCTTCTGGTTTCAATTTTCGCTCTGTCGACTTTTACGACACCCACGGGATGTCATAAGGCGGTAGATTCTCTTAAGCCGGTGCAATGTGCATCCCAATAACAGGGGCACACAACACTGACCATATCTAATAGAGGCAAAATTTTAAAATCAACAGGTGGCCGTTACTTTGTACTTACGCATCCAAAACATGTTTCTGTAGTTTTTTTAAACATCTGTTCGCAGTCGCTAAAAGTATCGACGTAGCTATGTTCGGGGTTGTGCAGGTTATTACATTCATTTTAACTGTCACAACTTTTTAGACGTAGGACTGTGTCGACGTAGGTGATGCCATGTTCAATAAATTTGATTACGATCAGTGCAATACTAATAGATAAACACACAAGTGCATGCTGATGACACTTGCCACCATAGGCATACATTGTGCATACGTCATAAAACTAAATGACTAAGCAATACGTACTAACAAAGAGCACATTTTTCTGACATAGGTCTATCGATAAACGTTGCCATTCAAACCAAACAAACTCAGCCGGACATGTTCATTTGAAACTACATTTGTGTAAATTGACACAATGCCACGATTTCACAACTGCAACAGCATTTTGTCACGTAATGTGGACAGCGTGCATATGTGTGGCTAAATCAACACACCAATGTATGAGCCTTGTGACTGTGAGCTTATAACTCTTAAAGTTCTTAACAGATTTAATTTTTGTGTGATGCAGAGTTAACCAATATTCATTGCTCTCGTTACTCGATCATTGTAAGTTGATCACTGAACCGGCATGGTTTTTTTATGAAATCATGTATTGAGATTAGTTAATCCTGTACCTGATTATAAGTGCAAAAAATCGAGGAGGCCTGTGCTCAGCAGTAGGACATTTATAGGCTGGATAAGAAGGGGAATTCATCGATCATCAACTTACAAAATAAAGGTTCCTCTAATTTTGTGTGTGCGATTGTGTGTATACCGCAGTGGGCAGTGACCATCAGGTATACTGTGTTTGTATGTCACTATTACTGTAATAAAAAATATGATTGTTCAGTGACTGAGTGAGTGACACTGTTCTATAAAACAAATGTCGTGATATTGAACAGCTGCTTTATCACTAGAGGTTACCTTAGGTGCAGCCTACGATGTGAATAGAGTAAACGCTAGCTTAGACTGTACTATATCATTCAATTCAATTACGACATAGGAAATCGGCTTGCTGCAATTCTGTTGATAAATCAGACCATGCTTTATTATTTTAAAGAACTGCATACCGTTCTAAGCTTAAATGGCTTCCTATCCGACAAAGGCGTTGCTCCAGAATCTTGCTTCTTTTGTATTTTATCTTAACTGATCCAAAATCTCCTTCATACTTGAAAAATAACTTTGCCCCTTTTTATTCTACTCATGATCGAGTACCTCGTTCCTTATAAAATTATAGGATCACGATCCCGCAGCATACTTCTGTATTCTTTAGTTCTTCTTTTGTTGTGCAGTCTATACTGTTCTGGAAGGCCCTCCCCAATGATGTCAAGAAAGCTCCTAATAAGAACATATTAAAAGATTAGTTCGAGAATATTATCTAAAGAAGGATCACATTTGACAGATTTGTTTCTTTAACTTTTATCTATTTGTGTATGTTATTTATTTGGTTTATATATAAATATTCGTAATTAATTTGGTATGAATCAATTTATATTTTTTTTATTATTTATATATTGATTATATTTGTATATTATTATAAGTTACTTTTAAATAGATAGCAACTGGCATTTTTTTTTCACTATCAACCAGGGTTGACTGGTAGAGAATGCCACAAGGCATTAAGTCCGCCCATTACAGCCCTTAGCTTAAGGTGTAAACAATAAAGAATAAATAAATAAATAAAAAATAATAAAAAAACTTTTTATTTGAAGTAAATCGTTCATCTGATGGTAACTGTTACGCTAGCCACTAAAAAGTTGCGGTGGTGCTAACTACCACTAACAGGGCGACCTACAACAAGTAGGCTGTGGTCAAATTTTTCGGCATATTTTCCGTTCTTTCAACGCGCAATCATTTTGATTTACGGTTATTTAAATGACACACTGCTCGATCGTGTGATTGCGTTATGATTTACATAATATGTGAATTGGAAGAGTTAATCGAACGTTAAGCTCCATACTCGCTTAAGGCAATTATCGCTCTCATCTGCGAGCTTTTAGCGCGCGTCTGAGCGTTACAAACGTAACAAGCGTTACGAGCGTGTCCGAGATAGGTGGACAATCGGAAATTCGATAATTTGTGTTTATAAAAAACCACCCACCAACAAAAGCCAACAATCGTGACTCCGGTATGGATTAGAAACCAGAACTCACAGCGTAGAAGTGCTAACTGTATGTACTCTAACCACTGAGTGGTCAGTACAATATAAGTAATATTTTTGAAGACATCCGAAATCCGTCAACCCGCACTGGAGCAGCCTGCTGGATCTAAAACCCCTCGAAAATCAGAAAAGGCCCGTTATATATTACCAGATTTCTATCAAAAGCAGAAATGATAAAAGTCAACTTAAAAATTATTTTTGATCAGCGAATAATAATTTTACATTCTGTTATTTTATCCATTTCTGTATAACGATAAAAGTTTTCAGGAAAGTGCTCTCGTAGAAAGCAATGAAAACTATGACAACTAGGATTGCTTGCGACAAACATTTTATTTGCAACAGCAATTTATTTACTCCGGCAGTTTCTTTCGATCGAGTTCGTTTGACGAAGTTGATACTTGTATTGCTGACGATGAAATGAGTTTATTAATTGTATCCAAGAATTATTGGTTATAAACTAAATTAAACAAGCTGCAGTTATGATTACAGTTGCTATTGATAAATGTTTTTTGAGCATTTGAGATTGTAGTCGTTTTGAAATAAATGAGTAAAGGATTCATGTTTTCCCATTGTCATGAATCTGGGGTTTTAATATGAAGATGACACACAGACATCACATCTAAAATTCCTTTCTTTTTTCTTTAAAAAAAACGATGCTCCACCGCAGGGTTTCTCCTGTATCGTGGATGCGTTCTACAGACATAAATTTCACATACACAACACAAACAAACCGAAAACCAACAATTAGTGTTTTTGTACAGATGGCCTCCGGTTGGGATTCGAACCCAGGACCTGCGGCAGAGAAGTCAGTTACTCTGACCACTAAGCCACGCGGTCGTCAATATTACCAAATTTTAGTGAACAGATTACAAACATACTATATTTTAATAAAACATCAGAACAACATATTATATTTATCACGTTTAACGAGACGCACCTTCTCTAAATACCGCACCGTCGTTAAAGTGCCTGGGTGTGAAAGAGAGAAAGAATAGGCTTTATTCGTAGCAATAACACAATAAAATACATAAAACATTAAAAAGAGACATTATAGAGAATAAAAATTTTAATCCGTTGTTAGTTAAAGTCGAGTTTAGCGTCGTCAGGTTTCCTGGCGTGTTTTACTATAATTTATTAAGCATCGTGAATTCGCAGCTCGTCGATCGCGACAAAGCTCAACGCTTAAGTAATGAACGGTAGCTAATAGCGCACCCTGTATCAGAAGAGCCACGAAAAACGAAGCTGATTTTTATCCTATATTTAATAGAATATCATTATTAAAAAATATGTTTCCGAGACGTTGCCAGGTCAGGAGCCGGGCGATAGCCACACATTTCATAGTACGCTAGTGATGTGAGTTCAATCCCCAGTGCTGATTTACCACGTGCTCAGCGGAGAAGTAAACCGTCGTGAAGAAACCGGCATGTCAGGTAATAAAAATACTTTGAAGTCATGGTAAATCAAGGAGCGCGCATTGGAACAGTATAGCGAACTTCTCAGCTGCAGTTTTCTCAAAAATCAAAGGATGCCTGTGCCCAGCCCAGCCTAGAAGTGGAATTTATAGGCTGTTATTATGCTAGCTGTGCTATTATAAAGTACAATAGTTTCAGCCTATAAATGTCCCACTGCTGAGCTCAGGCCGCCTCCCATTTCTGCGAGGGTTTTGGAGCTAGGAAGAGTCCGCCACGCTGCTCCAATGCGGGTTGGCGGTCTTCACAAGTCCTCGAAATATATGTTGTTCGTCAGACATGCAGGCTGTTTTCCTCCACCGCTGAGCACATGGTAAATCAGCGCTTTCAAATGGAATTGAGCAATTTCAGAGGGGCCGGTACCGAGGGTCGAACTCTGGTCACTCGCGTACGATAAAACTAAAGGCGAGCGCCCGGTTCAACTACGACGGCTCGCCAAGGGATTTTAGTATAATGTGCTGATTATGCCTAGTTGCAGACGAATCTTCTGTGCACATTCTCACCTAATCATGGCCTGAGCTCAGCAGTGGGACATTTATAGGCTGAAACTTTTGTACTTTATAATAGCACAGCTAACATAATAACAGCCTATAAATTCCACTTCTAGGCTGGGCTGGGCACAGGCATCCTTTGATTTTTGAGAAAACTGCAGCTGAGAAGTTCGCTATACTGTTCCAATGCGCGCTCCTTGATTTACCATGACTTCAAAGTATTTTTATTACCTGACATGCCGGTTTCTTCACGACGTTTTACTTCTCCGCTGAGCACGTGGTAAATCAGCACTGGGGATTGAACTCACATCACTAGCGTACTATGAAATGTGTGGCTATCGCCCGGCTCCTGACCTGGCAACGTCTCGGAAACATATTTTTTAATAATGATATTCTATTAAATATAGGATAAAAATCAGCTTCGTTTTTCGTGGCTCTTCCGATACAGGGTGTGCTATTAGCTACCGTTCATTACTTAAGCGTTGAGCTTTGTCGCGATCGTCGAACTGCTAATTCACGATGCTTAAAACTATAACAAACAAAATCTACAAGAAATCGCCAGTTTACAATTTTATCACAAGCGGTCGTTTCGAAAATAAAATGTGTTTTAGTTTGACCGGTGAACCGTAATAAAACATCGCTACAATATTCTACACATTCGGGTTGTTATGAATTAAATAAATGTTACTTAAATGAACAACACAACTTAAATATATTTTTTTTTTAATTTTAGAAAGTAACGCGACGAGCAAAGCGTTCACCTGATGGTAATTGTAACATCCACCTATAACAAATGCTATATCATCCAGAAAAATTGTATGCGGCACCGCAATACACTAAGGCACGTATTCACAAACATTTTAGTTCCTTTCAGACCGAAACACAGTAACGTTTGCACACTACTGCTTCACGGCAGAATGCCTGGCCCTGGAGTGATTCCTTCCTAGACGGATTCTTGCATAGGAATCCTACAACCATCTATTAACCTTTTTTATTTTGCTGCTGGCTTCCATTTGAATCTAACAGTGGGCTTAATTTGGTTATTTAAAAAACGGATCCCCAACTCTAACATTTCTCCTGTATTGTGTGCGTTTTTCAAGCATAATATTATCCAAAACTATTCAATGAAAGATTATCTGTAGGCCATAACATTATTCTCAGGCGCGAGAATCGAACACACCATACATAGCGTTGTTAGACGCATGGTCAATGCTCAAACCAAGCCGAGCGAGAGAAAAATAGAATATAAGAATAGATTGTCTGAATAACATCATCATTAAATAGATTTGACATTTCAGTTACATACATTTTACTGGATCTTGCTCTGAGGACAAGATTAGATGAAAATTACTATCTACAATTTACATCCTTCTATTGGAACTTAGTATTGTAATATTTTGCATAGATATATATTATTGCGAAAATAAACTGAACACTTTTTACAATTTATGAATCATTAAGGCTAAGTTATTACAAAATTTGCAAGAATGGAGGCAATTTCTTAGAAAACATTAACCAAGCTGCTATGGAGTTAATTTAAAATAATTATAGCAGTGAGAAATTAACGTTAACGCTTTAGTAAGGGATATAATCCAATATCTTATGTGTTAGCTGGTGATAAGTAGTAGCTTTGAGCTCAGTAAACTAACACGTTTAAATATCGGATTGCTGAGGCAAGTCCTTCCTCAGTGAGTGGTCGCTGCTCAAACGCTGGGTACGTGTGGCATGCCACAATTACCACTAACTGATAGTAGGATTCCCATGCCGAAATCCTTCTAGGTAGGTACCACCGCAGTGCCAGTTATTCTGCCAAGAAGCAGTACAAACATTACTGTGGTTCGGTCTGAAGGGTACTGAGCTAGTGTCTTTACTGGACATATGAGACTGAAGAATTGATATGGTGATGGGTGCTGTATGATACCACTAAGAAATGTTGTAGATGATACGGCATTGGTTATGGGCCGACGTTGCTTTTACCATTAGGTGAATGGTTACTTAGGTGTTAACGAGACTGCAGACTTTCTGCCCTCCAATGTGTTGAATAACAATAATATTAAATAAAACTCTCAGTAAATTCCCACAAATTAATGATAACTAGAAACTTGGTGGTGGTTTGTCTCACAACTTGATTAAATACATAATACTCAACGTCATTTACAAACTCATTTGGTGACTATAATAAAACTTGCCTGATGGTTGATTGATAATAATAAATGATAAAGAATGGCAAAATACATTATTACAATTGTTGATGGAGCTAATTCGTCTACTTCATGCGGATGGTAGCTGGCGAGAGGAGACTCTCAAGGCTGCGGCCGAAAGCCGTGCAACGTGGTACCCCATACCCTTGAAGTGAGCAGTGGACTCACGACGTGCTCTGTGGCAAATTGCCGTGCTGACCCAACAATCATATAACATCTGCAGTTGCAGCGGTCTGGCGATGTGGTGTCGCGTACGGAAGGTTTATTTGTTATTGGGCCAGGTGCTCATAATTATTCGACGTGTGCCAAATCCGTACGACGTACATTCACGAAGACAGGACTTAGCTGTATACTTGTATGATGAAAACACGCATTGACATGCGAGACTTCGGTCGAAGTTTGTGCTTACGCACTAGCAAGAGGCCAAGCCCTCTTTTTGCAGGTTCGAATAGTGCGATATCTTCTTTCTACGGAAACCAATTATTTTATTGTCATAGTCAATCGCAACATCGTCAAATTCGTACCTTTTTTAGTTGTTTTATTTTATATAAAGAATTTCAATGATTTTGCTGTTTTTCAGAAATTAATTATTAATAAACCGACCAACGAGTCACAATATAATGAACTCTGCAAGTATAAACTAGAATAAATACCACATTCACTTTTATTCGAAAAATGTTTGTTATATTTATTATGTGTTACATTATAGATATAATTCTATTATGAATTAAAAAAAATTATTAACAGGATTACTTGCAAACATTTCCTTCGTTCAATACTTGAGTAATGTTTATTTTTACGACTTGTATTATTGGACATTTCTGTAAATAATTAACTAGTCTGGCCATAAATACTGTTACATAAAAACTTTTCTTATTTTCAACTTTTTATTATTTTGAATTTGGAACTCGTATATTATTTTAAAAACTTCGTTCGATTTTGCACCATTTAACATATTTTTTCGCGTTCATTATCAAATTACAATATGGAATGGGGTGTTAAAGAAAATAGGATTGCAGTGATCGCCTTGCACAAGTGGGTATGGAGCCGTCGGTCATATTCCAGACACTTCAAAAGTTTGGTATCAGCCGTATGTTCGTGTATCGTACTATCAACAGATACAACAACACTTCCTCTGTCGAAGACCAGAAAAGATCGGGGCGGCCGCGTGCTGTTAGAACTACAAAGGCTGTTAATGCTGTTAAAGCCAGAATTCGTCGAAACCCCATTAGGAAGCAAAAAATCTTATCGCGAGAAATGAAGATTCCCGCTAGGACTTTGTCGCGTATTATAAAACAAGATCTGAAGCTCGGTGCTTATCGTCGATATACAGGACATGCCCTAAATCAATCTTTACAATTAAAGAGAGAGGTTCGATCAAAACGCCTTCTGTCGCGATACGCAGGTGAAAGACACAGAAATATCCTCTTTGCCGATGAAAAACATTTTCACGATTGAAGAACACTACAATAGGCAAAATGATAAAGTGTACGCTCTACTAATAGTTCTAAAGAAGCTGCTCAAGTGGTCGGAAAGGTACAAGGTGGTCATCATCCTGCGTCAGTGATGGTTTGGTGGGGCGTGTCTTATCAAGAAGTCACAAAACTACATTTTTGTGAAAAAGGAGTGAAAACTTCAGCCAAAGTGTATCAAGATACAGTCTTGGATCATGTTGTGAAACCTCTCAGCAATACACCTTTTAAAAATATACAGTGGACTTTCCAGCAGGACTCTGCACCTAGTTACAAGGCACGAACTACCCAAGCCTGGCTTGAAACCAACGTTCCGGACTTTATAAGAGCTGAAGACTGGCCCTCATCTAGCCCAGACCTCAACCCTTTAGACTTCAAATTATGGTCAGTTTTAGAGGACATGGCCTGCTCTAAACGACACGGCGACATTGAGTCTCTTAAAAAATATTTGGAGCAAGCAGTGGCGACATTTCCCTTGGAAACAGTGCGTAAATCCATAGAGTCGTGGCCAAACAGATTAAAGGCCTGTATAAAAGCCAGAGGTGGCCATTTCGAATAGAATATTTTTATTTGTAACAGAATTTATGGCCGGACTAGGTATTATCTTAGTTTTTACATACATACATAAGATCGCGACTGGATCCCATAAGGGGTAGTCAGAGACTGGGCACTCACTGCAAAAACAGATGACTGCCACAATCCACGTTTCACCTAAACAATATAATGCACTTGGTGTGATAGATGGTGAGCTCATCGCCACCATGCGCTGTTGGGTGCACAGTGCAGTTTAATTATTAGTCGCCTTTTACGAGATCCATTGGATGAGATGCAGTGGTAGTATTCTTTTAATGACCATTTTCCTATGACCATAAGTTATCTTTATTTTCATTTTTTAGCTTCGATTTCATTTCAAGGAGTCCTAAAATAATCCTGTAACAGCTCTAGTAATAGGAAAACCAAAAGAGACACGTGTAAATGTCAGTCATTTATTATGCACACTGTAATGGCGCGATGGTTTTATAGGTGTATGGAGGTTCACAAATAGACATGTAACCGTTCACTAATGGACATCCACATTCACCATGTATCAATATAAGTAGATTAGATTCACTCATTTTACGCGAAAAGGATTGAATCTACAAATTAAAACTCACCAAATAAAGCAGTGAGGTGTTAAAAATTATTACAACAATAGAATAGAATAATTTTTATACCATTTAGATTATTTACGTATTTCTCTTACATGCAGGTTTCCTCATGATGTTTTCTTTCACCGTTGAGTACGCGGTAAATCAGCTCGTAAAATTGCAACTCACAATTTTAGTGGTGCCGGCATCGGGAATCGAACCCAGGTCACTCGCGTACTATGAAAATTAAAGCGAGCGCCTATCCCCTGAGCTACCACGGCTCCCATGTGAAGTCCGCCATTGGATCAGCGTGGCGGATTCTTCCTAGCTCCAAAACCCTCTCGGCAATAAGAGGAGGCCTGTGCTCAGCAGTGGGACATTTACAGGCTGATACTTTAATTTTTACTTTTTCGTATTTACATATTAGTCATTTTTAACTATTCTGGATCTTTAAAAGTCGACAGAGAGAAAATGAAAACCAAGAGATAAGCAGCAGCATTTTCATGGAACATCTGAATAAAAAAACTGCGGTTGCGAACCCGCCTGCCAAGTGTGGTAACTATGGCGAAATCCCATCAAAATCAGAGCTATAAACATTTGTGACTTACTTGTTTTCGGTGAAGTAATCGCTGTTAGCCTTTTGGCTTTTACAGCTTCATCGGATGCTGTGCTCGCGGGCCCGGGGCCCACGTGCCAGGTTTGGTTTGACCCAAACATAAATACATAAATATAAACTCCTACTAAACATCTAAATTCGGACCGTTGCGTTCGCTAGCGTGCTTGCGCTACTGTGAATATCTCCATAAATTATCTTAAGTCATCTAATGACCGTCCGAAGGTGACTGCGGGCCTCCGTTCGGACTGTCGACTTGTGTGTCGGTAACTCTGGGCGGTGAGAACCGCCCTGGAACATGGGTGTATCTAGTGTACGCGGTGTTATTAACGATAGCTGCGCGCCGCTCTCTACGGCGGTCGCGCGACGTTGTGCGTGTGATGTTAAAACTATTAACTGTGTGTACAGTGTTGTTCGGATCGTGGCTGACCGTATCGTGGTCAGGGAGTGCTGAGACGTCCGTGTCGTCTAGCACATTTCGCGGGCGACGTGCGCGTTCGGTCGCGTTTTTGTCGGATCGATAATTCGCTGCTTTAACCACCAGCGGGTTTGGATGAACCGCGGCTTTTTCGAAAAATCGCCGTGATACTTCTCTGAAGTGTTCAGAGAGTACGGGCATTTCACAGTCGCTGTGAAGGTCTACATTGCGTTGGTGCCAGCCGGCTCCGGTGGCACTTCGCATGAATCTATTTTGCACCGTCTGCAATTTCTTTGTATGGTTGCCCGTCGCGTGTGCGAACGCGACGCAAGCATAGGCCATTGCTGGTCTTATGCAAGTCTTTTAGAGGCGAAGTTTGTGTCTTAAGCACATTTTGCTTGAAGAGCAAGTTAACGGATATAGGCGGCTTGCGATAAAAGCCGCCCTGTTACGCACGTTCTTTATGTGATCAGCGAACGACATCGCTGCGTCTAACGTGACCCCGAGGTATTTGACGCTCTTTTCCCAGGGAATAGGGCGTCCGAACAGGGTGATCGAGCCTAGCTGATTATTGCCAATTGTGTGGAAACGTCTAGCTGGCTTAGGCGTACCCCTCGAGAAGTATATCGCTACACTTTTCTCGGGGTTTACCTCTATTCTCCATTTCCGGAACCATTCGCCTAGGCGATCGGCTGCGGCTTGGAGCTGAATCGTTAAGCGGCCCTTGTGCTTATCGCAATAATACAGGGCCATGTCATCTGCAAAAAGCGCAAGATTGATTTTAGGGTCTTTAGGTATATCGCTAGTGTATAGCGAGAACAGGAGTGGGGAGAGGCAGGAGCCCTGAGGGACACCCGTACGGAGAGGGCGGCTTGAGGAGCGCGTTCCCTCTACCCGGAAGCGGAATAGGCGATTGGACCAGAAGGCTCGTAAGATGTTCACGAGTCTGTCAGGCACTTTCGTGTGATACAGCTTGTAATACAAGCCGTCGTGCCAGACTTTGTCAAATGCCTTTGCGACATCGAAAAATAAGGCCCCTAACATTTGTGACAATCTATGGGGGAGACCTATGTTCAGCTGTGGACTATTGATAGGCTGAAATGATGATGATAATGATAAAATACTGCCATAATTGTACATTGTTTTTAAAATGACTGAAAAGAATAAAAATCACGCTCGGTTTTTTGCTGGTTCTTCCCAGGACAAAGGCGTTTCTTAGCGACCCAGAGTAACGAAGCCCATGGATGTCGTAAAAGTCGACAGAGAGAAAATTAAAACCAGGGGATGGGCAGCAGCATCTTCCAGGAACACCTGAATAAAAAAAACTGCGGTTGCCAACCCGCCTGCCAAGCGTGGCAACTATGGCGAAATCCCCCCAAAATAAGAGCTACAAACTTTTGTGGCAATCTATGGGGGAGGCCTACGTTCAGCTGTGGACTAGTGATAGGCTGAAAAAATGGATTTTGTTGTAAAAATGTATACATTGCTCCATGAAAGAGTTATTGACTATGTGAAGTCTAGCAATTGGCTGGTCTGTGAAGTAGAGTATATTAAAATACTAAATACAATGACTTTGTGATAAGTATTTTAATATTATTATAATATAAAGTCTGATATAGAGAACTTTAAATGAATAAGTCCCGAGTGCTTAAAAGCATGTCACAGCTTACAACCGCGGCGGCGTCAACTCACCTTTGTGGACTGATTGCTGTAGCAATAACGAACCTTTTGCATTAACGAAAGTCAGCAGTGGAGCATCGTGTAGTGTTTTAAAATGTAATTTATTAACGTAATCAAACACCGAAACTGCCTCGTACAAATGAAAGAAACTAAGAAATTACCAACTATTTCTAGCAGTTCTCTGTTCCGGCATATTTATAAAAGTATATAAGTTAACAACTTATGTTAAAATCAAAATTTTTCGTGAATTTTTGCCAAATTTATTTCTAATTACTTATTTCTTCTGTCGCCAATATGATGTCGCTTTATGTTTGTATGTATGCATAAGCTTTCAAAATGGCCTTCTTATAAAAGCAAAAAATTCTAAAAATATATATATAGATATTAATAAGTGAGTATCTTTGTATCCCATTTTTTAGCATATTGCTTACACGAAAGAGTGTGATATTTGGCGTAGTTAAAGTTTGTATGAAGATGAAGCGAGGAAACTAAAATCTAAATATCAAATTGAATTAAATAAAACATTCATTATTTACTTTCATACTGACGATGACAATTACGTAATAGTCTGTCATTTGTTTACGTTAATACTGCCAATGTCAAACACATAATCGTCTGTGGTCAAACAGTCGTACTGAGTAGAGATTGTCACAAAAGAAATCTGAAATGTTGCCAACATATAATTACTGAAGTCTCAAACTTAATTTTTTATGAATTACGGTCGATTTTTGACCACAGGGCGAGCACTAGTATTAATCAACTGTCTATACACATCTGACATTTATGTTGAATAAAGCAATCGTCCAGTCGGTAAAGTGTAACCCTTTAGCGCATAAAAAGCCATATATGTCTGCAAAAGTTGAAATTTTTTTACCATAGATTTTTTCAATATCTATTTTGAAAACTTATTATCCATAACGCGCAACGTGCAACTCGCCAGTTGCCGCAATCGCTAATCCACCAGGCTAGCTTGGTAATTACGCCCAATCATTTTAACATGTTATGATATGAGGGTTTATGTCAAGCTGTAGATTATTTACAGAATTTTTGTGAGGAGACTGTAAAGGCTAAGACTGAAAAGGCTATGATACTCGTAACACCAGTTTTTGGATATTACAAAAATTAAAGCATCTTCTTGTGTTAATATACTCTATAATAGAAATTTTGGCACAGATATACTTGAATAAGTAACTTAAAATTCTTGTCAGCTTCATTATGGCTGTTAAAATCTAAATAAGGTGGTTATCCCCTGTACGATAAATAGCATCAGTTGGTGTGGATGTAGTGTCGGCCACTCACAGCCATTCACAATACACCCTAGACCCATAAACAGAAAGCTGTTTGAATTCAAGAGCCAATACTCAGAAGTTGAACATTCATTCACGTTGACGACTACAAATCTTCACCATCATCATCATCATCATCATTTCTGTATGTCACTAGTCCACTGCTGAACATAGGCCTTACCATATATTACAACAAAAGTTTGGAGCTCTCCTTTTTGAGGGATTTTGCCATAGTTGCCATGCTTGGTTAGTAATCGCAGTTTATTTATTAAGATGTTTCAAGGACATGCTGCCTATGTCCTGGTTTTTATTTTCCCTCTGTCGACTTTTACGACACTCACGGGATGCGACGGGGTAGTAGATTCTCTTTACGCCGCCACCACACGGCCACAAATGTTAGGTCACCTTTAACTTCTCGATGCTGTACTTACAAACGGTTTCTATATGACGTGTGTAACGAAAGACATTTGAGATAAACTCCATTTAAATTATTCAGAATTTGACCTTCAATTATATGACAAATAATGAAATCTGTCGGAAATAACACCTGAAAACAAACAATTTAATTAAAAACGTTGACATAGCATTGTGAATACCATTCCGTACGAGATTATGGACATACTCGTTGAAATTAAAGAAGCTTTCAATTACCGTGAATGAAATAAATATCCAACCCAACAAGAGTAACTTAATGTTGAAAATTATATTTCTCGGTAATCTTTAAATAATGATTACTATTTATTTGATCCTATTAAAATTCTGCAATAATGATTCAATGGTCCGCAGAGGGAATTTCTTCTTGTTTGATTTACCGCCACACCGCTACCTCAATAAATAGTTTTTCACCGTGAAATGATGTTACAGTAGAACAGTCAGTCTCCTTTGAGACTGACGAATGTGAGAGTGACACATGTAAAGTTCCAAAATAGTAAAACGTTAGTTTTCGGAAGGGGTGACAGCGTAAGAAAGTCTATCAGAAAAAAATATTTATTGTATCAATATATAAGTTGTTATAATACTTTGCGATATTTGGTTTGAATATTTTATCAAAATCTAATCTTACCAAATTAGTATATAACTAATAATTTTGTTGTATTTTCTCGCTTAACCATTAATGTACAAATACTCTCGTCAACAATTACTACATAGAGTAACCCTTGCATTGTGTTCACACTTGGTTGTTACGATCAACTGTGACATCGTTGTACACGCCGAGAAACTCAAATAGCATTTTATGATTGTTTATTGTTATTTAACGTAGTCAATGTTTAAATTTATCACCGTCCGCTTAACTATGCTTAACCCATCTAGGTTTCTTTAAGAGGTAATTTAAAGGAAAATGTTTACGCAAAACTAGTGCAATGCCTAAATAATCCTTAAACCTTTCGAAAACATAAATTCTCTAAGAAATGCACCATGATTTACTTTTAATTGATAAGATTATTTCAACCGAATCCTAGTCTGATTACCTCTTGGAGGCAAAAGTAATTCAGTTTAAATTTCATTTTGTAAATCAGTTAATTTTATAAAAAACGTACTGTTTTTGGCTCAGTCATCATTAATTTGGATTCCAGTCCAAGACAGCAAATTTCCAATACAGTAATTATGCGTTTCTGGTCTGACAAGTATTAGTACTGTTTCCTTGTCCTCGATACTACTTAAATACATCCCATACATACTACATATACAAGCGTAGTAAACTTTATATTTTATATTTTCAGACGTGGAGGACGTGTGTTTACATGAATTCGAATAGAATATTATTCTCGGGTTCAACTCCGTCACGTCGGGTAGCAGTTCGTTGGATTTCAAATTTGTTAGAATACGTGCGCTAGAAAATTTGAAGAGGGTTATGTCAACTATTTGACGTCCACATGTATTTAATTATTTTAATACTTTAAAAATTATAAAGAAAATTGACTTAGTCTGAATTAGAATTAAAAGTTTCAGTTCATTAGCAGTGCCTTACTTAAAAACATTAACTTAGAAACGTATTATTCTTCGGTTTTATTGGAATTTTATTATCATGTTATTAATTGATACTGACTCAAGATTATGTAAATGTGTGAATTATTTTTGTCCTGTCTGGAAATATAAAACATGCGGCACTTAGAGCAGAACACCTTTTTTTACAGACATATTTGTTAGGACATTTACAGATTCAGACAGACAGGATTCCTCTACAGAATTCCGTCTAGGTAGGTACCACCCCAGGGCCAGTTATTATGCCATAAAGCAGTTGTGCGAAAACATGACTGTATTTCGGTCTGAAGGTAATCTGTGAGCTAGTGTAATCACTGGGCATATGAGACCTACGAATTAATGTTTCAGAGTGACGGGCGCAGTGTGGTGCCGCACAGAAATATTGTGGGTGACACAGTGTCTGTTATGAGCAGACGTTGCCCTTACCAAAAAAAATTAACATGTCAAAATGAGTATGTAGTACTAGAATAACTCTACGCTTGAGGCTGTCACTTTCAGTTTCAATTAATTTAAATATTATTAATTTTTTTGTTTATTTAAATGTTTCAGAAAGACGCTGCAGCCCATGTTTTGGTTTTAATTTTCCCTTCGTCGACTTTTATAGTTACAGTGCAATATATAAATCCTCTTAGCATTGTCGAAGTCAATTTATGTGCATCATTTATCAGATTGCATAAAATGAATGTTATTGCTTGTGAAGCGAGGTTTGAACGCTTAATAAAATAAGCTGGTGCTCAATACGCTTTGTAGTGGGCTCTGCTGGCGAAGCATTTGAGCAATTGGTAAGTGAGCTAAGGTTACAGGCTCGACTCCCACACGGTGCAAATATTTCTACAGCCTACATATTATAGTAGTTCCGGGGCTGGATGCAAAGTAAGTCAACATATAAATATCACTTTTTGTCAGTATATTATGTTTGTGTAATGCACTCATGATACTATTTTCATGGAGGTGAACAAAAGTTTCGCGAGCATATGACACAGATATAAACTGCATATTCACTTGATTCACGGACCCGAAATTACTATCTGTAGCCCATATTTTTGGTTAGTGCGGGGATCGAACCCGCGAAACTAAGCGGAAAAACCAATTGCTTAGCCAAAGCGCCAACCGAGCCAATTCTCTAGCCCTAACATTACGTATTCATTTTATGCAAACTGATCAATGATGAGCATAAATTGACTTCCAGAGAGGAACATTTATCTCAACGGACTTATATTTATTTCAGTGCCTGTGTGTATACACTTGAAAAGTATTTCAATAAAATAAACTGAACAAATGAGGACAGGAGAGGACAGCGGCCTTTTTCGATTATCGTTAGGCTTTTGTTATTATTTTAATAAAACATTAACAATATGCTGTTCTCTAGGCTCATGTTAGGTACACAGTCATTTTCCGATCAACATTAGAAGTTGCAACTGCGCAGCATATGTTGTAGAGTCGAAAGTGTTAGCTCCTAACACAGACTCATTTTGTAGTCCTCATTTTGTCATGTCAATTGGACAGCAACAGCGATACCATCGAAAGCAGGTTCGATGTAACTGTCACTACATATATATCTCTAAAGACGAATAAGAAGACATATGTCGGCTCGATTGACGCAGTGGCAAAGCCATTGGTTTCAGTGGTAAGGGTTGCGGGTACGATTCCCGCTTAAGAAATACATTAATTCTTAGATTCTTATATTTCAATCTAATTACGTAACATGATACTACACATACTCGTAGTGCGTTATAATCTGGAAAGCTAATATGCTTGTCCGAAGTTTGCCGTGTCGTGTCGTGTAATAGTTTATCCCGACTGCGACTTTGTTATGAGAGGCCAGTTTCACGTGCACTGTTGATGATTTTACTCGTATTTAAGAAATCGCTAGCTCTACACTGTGTAGTGTAATTTATTTCAAGTGACGTTAGGAAAATCAACGCCCTGGTGCACAGTTTTTGCTCAGACCACGAGTTAAAATCGTAGAAGGGGAATATTAATTTAGAACAAATATCACGATAATGCACAATATCTCATTTCTTAACATACATTTATAAATAGTATATTGATAAAGTTTTTCATATATAACCGTGCGTCACTTAACTTTCGTCTAAGCAACTATTTAGTGCTTATATTATATGTCTATATGTTGCGTTGATACCGATAATTCAAAAGTCGTCCGTTTCATCATTAAAATTATCCAATGATATAAGTTTGTAACTTTTCCTACGTCTACCATAAAATTGTCCTAGTTTCAGCTCAAGTGTAAGATTGTTATCGGGTGCAGGTAATGCGGTTGAGAATCAGAACTATGTATTATTGTTAAAGTACCATACACCTACAAGTGTGATGCATGATAATTTTTCTCTTTAATGTTTTAAATATTTTTACGCATTTATTAAATATCTTGAAACCAAACATGGTTAAAAAAACGTTAGTCATGTTGAACACATTAGTCCTGACAGCAACTGTACTGATATAACTCTAGCGGAAATGACAATAGCTCTATATTTCATGTACGAGTATCTACATCCAACCGTAACCGCGCTGCGACGCTCTGAGAAATGCAGAGCCGTGACAAACGTCACCTTTATTTACAAGCGTAAAGTTTTATTTCCGCCATTTTAAAGTTATTATCCATACTGCACGTTTTCAGTAATATCCAACGTAGCAAATTTTTATTGGAGCTTTATACAACTGTGTTCATTTAATAAAATTTAATTTACAGATGAGTGCCGCAAAGCGCTAGAACCTTAGATTATTAATAGCTCAAATATAACGCTATAAAATTCATTGAAATTCAGTTTTTCTAAATGTATAATATTCGCGTAAATACATGAAACATGTATTCAGTTCATGTTATTTAATATCTTAAAATCATTGTAAGTAAACCTTAAATCCAGGACCCAGCACATAGAAGGATATACTGACCACTGCGACCGTCAAAAATCTTTAAAAAATCCGAAGCATGATACTAATACATACGTCATTACATTTGTTTATTTATTTCACTTTAATTAAAACGGTTGGAACCAATTACATTATTAATTAAAGACAACTTATTCATTCTTCTCGCTCACAGAACTTCATACATTCTGACAATAGTACTCGAAACGTCGGGTTATAAATAGTTTAAAAATTAAACGCAATAAAACCCGTAAAAGTTGTCTTTTTGTGGAATAAAAATTGTTTTTTTTTTTCTTTCGCTTGTCGTACTGTAATAACGTAGTTAATAAGATATTGTTACTCGTTACGTTACGTACGTTATTTAGTACAATAACATTATATAGTCTTCGTCCAGAATTAATTTTTCAATTTCAATATATATATTATATAATAATAATAGTCCAGAATGAATTTTTAATTTCAATAATACGTTTTGTGTTCATGACTTTATTGTAGAAATAAATATGTAAAATATTTAGATGTGTTTTTATGTGTCACCCCTGCGTCAGAAATTACCACAAATTATTAAAACCGATCGCCTCATCGCCTATTCACCTTATTGGTGTACGTTAGTTTCGACAGTTATTGGAAATACTACATACTATACTTTTTAAAAGGCTTTAGTATTCATTTTGATGAAATGGTAGCACATTTTCGGATTAAGATTTAGATCATATAGTTAACGTAACGTCCTTAATCTGTGGCACATGCTGTAGAGTCGTTTATCCTTAGATAAATGCTATTTAGTTTCAAATGTAAAATGACTATTTTTGTCTACGGAGATCGTAATTCTTAAAAAAAATAAAAAGTAAACTAGCTTCGGGTTCCATATCCGTTGGTTCCGTAACACATAATTACACGTTTGCTTTTTGTAACCTCAAATTTAATGAAATGAAAATAGTGTACAAGATAAGAGAGAAATGCAACCCTTTTTCATGAACTAGCGTTAGTATCCATAAAAAGAAAACAGTAAATTAAACCTCGTGGAGTGCTATGAAATTTCCTTTATTTGTTATTTTTACAGGACTGAATAAAATTATCACATGATTTAAATATTTTTACAGGTGCTGAGAAGATTTTGCATTATAGAATTGTGATATGAGTTTTATCTTGAAATAGTCCAGAGTTTTTAACAGACTAAGAAAACGATTTGCGCAAATGCCTTGCAAGAATGTGGCAGAAACGAAGTTATTTTACAAATGGATCTTATGAAATTATCTTAGGTAATCAAATTCGCGACCTGTAAGACGCCAGTCAACATGCTTCAAAAACTTACAAGCAATGCGTTCCAGAATATTAGTTATGGCTGATAATCAAAGCTAGCCCTCACGACTGCAGGCAAATACCCTGTCCTTTGAGCTCAGTCGATCCTCTGACGAACTACAAATAGTTCAAATTAAGATCTTATTTGGACTGTTAACAATTGTGCCTACATAAACAACATCAGTATCATGTCCTCAGAAGTTTCGATCACTCTATCTTGGATGAAACTAATGAGCTAATATGAAAACTGTGATTGCTAGACAGCTACTGAGACAAGAGATAGTGTCGTTTAGTAGTTAGTTTTGTATTTACTTTGGTACTCTTTTGATTGGATTGGTTCTACTTCATTATTACTTGGACTGTAAGTTACTATTGGAATCCAACATTAGTGACACTCTTGTAGCTGCTGTCTGAATGAGAAAAGTCATAGAAGGATGAAACAAAAAAGAATGTTTTTTTTTTACTAGACAACTGTTATTACGAACGGTTATGGTGTCTTTCGTATATTGTTATCGTTTGATGATATTGTAGGAAACTTTAGGAAACTTTTGTCGGATGAAAATATTTATAAAAATGTTAAATCAGACCCAACCGCTAACACGCTGAAAACAACTAGCGATCTAGTAAAGAAACACTCCGAAAAATTGAATCTGGACGTAAATTCGGTAATACCATCATGTGCCAAACCACCGAAGTTGTATGGGTTACCTAAAATACACAAACCAAATGCTCCACTACGTCCAATAGTGAGCCAGATCGATTCACCAACTTATAGATTGGCTCAGCATCTAGCGAAAATACTCTCACCACTCAGAGGACACACAAGAGCACACACAAAGGATTCATACCATTTTGTCAGTGAGATTAAAGACCTACATCTTATTGACAATGAAACTATGGTCAGTTTTGATGTCCAGTCGCTATTCACATGCCTACCTGTAGAAGACTGCATCTCAATTGTATCCAGGAAGCTAGCGGAAAACAACATGCCAGCAGAATATGCAGAACTACTTAGACATTGCCTTACATCTGGCTATCTATTGTGGAAGGAACAGTACTACAAGCAAGTAGATGGTGTGGCGATGGGCTCTCCGGTATCTCCCATTGTCGCCGACATTTTTATGGAAGACTTTGAGGAGAAAGCCCTCCGTACTTCTCCTGTAACTTCAAGATTCTGCAAGCGGTATGTAGATGATACTTTCACAATTTTACCATCGCATATAGTAACTGCATTTCTAGACCACTTTAACTCCCTAAACACTAAAATTCAATTTACAATGGAGTTAGAGGCAAATAACTCTTCAGCTTTTCTGGATGTGTTAGTAACTCGGAATCCTAATAACACTTTGTGTCACACTGTGTATAGAAAAAAGACCCATACAAATAGGTATTTAAATGGTGAATCTCACCACCATCCTTCACAGTCAGCTACCGTGGGTAAATCTTTGTTTCAGAGAGCACAAGGGATCTGTGACAGTAAACACCTGGCCGCCGAGCTTCAGCATGTCAAGCAAGTTTTGCAAGATAACAAGCTTTGGGTTCCGCGCCTTCGTCGCAGTGACCGAGTGAAGCCGGCCACAGTCGAGCGTGTACCTGCTGTTCTTCCATATGTCAGAGGAGTCACAGACAAGATTGGCTATATCTTGAAGCGAGCTTCTATAAGATCATTTTTCAAGCCGCCTAGGAAGATAAGTCAGTTTTTACCATCTGTCAAGTGTAACATCCCTCTACAAGATGCAGGAGTATACAAGCTGGGTTGTGAATGTGGTCTCTCTTACATAGGGCAAACTAAAAGATCCATAAAAACCCGCGTTAAAGAACATATAGCTGATGTGAAGCATCGACGCTCTAGGAAGTCTGCAGTCTGTGACCATGTTCTGGATCATCCCAACCATTACATCAGATTTGATAGACCACAAATCCTTGCAAAAGAACATCGATTCCTACCAAGGACGATTTGCGAGGCTATTGAAATTAAAAAACATCCTCATTTAAATAGGGAAGATGGTTGGGTATTACCACTGGCTTGGGATCCTATTATTAATAAAATTAAACCAAAAACCAAGCATACCACTGCAAGGCTTCAAGACACAGTAAGCTCTTTCTGCGTAGATCGGACTAAAAATAATAATTAAAAGCTGAAGGTACTCCGGGTTAACTATGACATCGGGAGAACTGTCACCTCAGTCCTCCCGTGACCATGGGTGCTGTAAAGCACCCGACACGTCGGGTTAAAAATAGTTATAAATTAAACGCGATAAAATCCGTAAAAAAATAGTTTTATTTAAATGTGTAATATTCGCGTAAATAAAAGAAAACATTATATAAAAATTCGTGTTTTAGGAATCGGGAATAGTCCGTTGCCGATTGGTGTCCGACAGAGTAGAATAGCATCTACCTTTTCTCTTCTTTTCTTAAGAAGCTTTTTAGTCTTAAGAGGCGATTAAGGACAGTTTTTATCACCTTTCACTATTGTGCTCGTGGAAACGCAACGCAATGCTTGGGGCAGTAAATTTTTTTTTGACTCGTAAGCTGAGCATGAAAAAAGACGATGAGCTGGTAGTGGGGCAATTTGGAATAGAGCAACGGAACCAAAGGGGCCAACTGGCTCACTTTATGGAGGAGGAGGGACTCTTTATAATAAAGGTTTCCTTCAAAAGCGGTCCCACAGAAAGTGGACCTGGCTGAGCCCGGATGGTTCTACCAAAATTGAGATCAACTTCGTCATGACGACCAAACGACAGCTGTTCAATGATGTCTCTGTGATCGCAAGAGTGAAAACCGGCAGTGATCACCGAATGGTAAGAGGCATATGGAACCTGAACGTAAAGCTGGAGAGGTCGCGCCTGGTGAAGTCCACGCTCCGTATATCTCGTAAACTAGAGGCTCGTGGAAACTGTCCATGCGGTGGGAGCAAAGATTTGCAAGACCTACCGCCCCAAAAAATCCAGAAACACTCCGACCACACTCTCAATCTCATGGAGGCTAGGCGTGAAATGAGGCTGCAGTCCTCAACTGATGCGTCAGCGTATCGGCAACTGAACAGACAGATCTCCAAATTTATGCTGCGAGAACTACGCTACTTTAATACTGCTCGTATTGAGGAAGCGATAGAGCGAAACCAAGGCTCCAAGGTCTTTGCCAGGGATCTGTCTGCCGGAAAGAGCCAATTGACTACGGTAAGATCCCGGTATTTAGCGGTACCGATACTAGAACTGAAACCGATACCGAAACATGAGAACCCTTAAGAACCCTTATGGTACCGGTACGCAAGCAAAACCAGTTTAAACTAGCTTACATTTATGCGATCCGCTGATCGGGCTTCAAAATAATATTTGTTTGTTAGACTAATTGTTGCAACGCATGTCCACCATACTTAATTGTTTTGTTCGATATAGACCTTTCCTACTCGTTATACGTTTATTTCGCCTAGTTAGAAATATTTTAAATAGGGTCCCAGGTAAAGAAACTTTTACTGGTGGTAGGATTCCTATGCAGGAATCCGTCTAGGTAGGTACCACCCCATGGCCAGTTATTCTGCTGTGAAGCAGTAGTGTGCAAGCATTACTGTGTTTCGGTTTGAAGGGCGCTGTGAGCTAGCGTAATCACTGGGCATTTGAGACTTCAGAACTGATGTCTCAGGGTGACGGGCGCAGTGTGGTGTCACACAGAAATATTCTGGGTGACACAGCATTTGTTGTGGGCGGACGTTGCACTTACCATCAGGTGAACGTTTTGCTCGTTTTGTCACTTTATACATTAAAAAAAAATGTATTTATAAATATTTTATTTGTAAAGAAGATCAGAGTCTACCCTCAAGTCGTTGGCTCGGTTGGCGCAGTGATTAAGCCCTTGACTACTGCGCCGCGAGTCGCGGATTCGATTTCCGCACGGTACAAATATTTATATGGCCTACAGATAGTTGTTCCAGGTTTGGGTGTTTGTGCATGAGGAATTTATGTATGTAAAACGCACCCACGACACAGGAGAAAACCTACTGTGGGGCATCGTACACGTAAAGAAAAAAAAACACGTACACGTACTGTAATCTACAGTGGAACATCAATACTTCAATACTGATATTATAAATGCGAAAGTAACTCTCGCTATCCCTCTGTCTCTTTGTCTGTCTAGTGACGTTTTCACGGTTCAACCGTTTAACAGATCTTGACAAAATTCAGCACAATATTCAGACATACGAGTAGCTTGCATCCTGGTGACGGGCGGAACCTATATCCACCGTAGTCGCGGGCTTCAGCTAGTTAAATGGTGCCCTAAAAACTACTAAAACTACCACTAAAACTATAAATCTATAGTAATACTTGTATAATAATGATCGTAGTATCTACAGTTCACTGAAGTCACTAACGTACATAAGAAACTAAGCGTTGCTTTCTGATTAATGCCAGGCTGCAGCCGTAAGCAACGTTGAATGCTTCTAGATTGAGCTCCGTATAAGCTTACTCCATTGATCCTTAGGTAATTTAAGTTTCTATTCTTCGGAAGAGATATTAGAGGATTACGAAAGCCGGGTCGTGTCGATGTAATTTTTTTGCTATCAAGTAGTTTCTTAAATTTACAAGAACACTACACATTTAAATGAAACAAATTTTACGGATTTTATCGCGTTTAATTTTGTTATTTAAAAAAAATCCGTAAAATTAGTTTCATTTAAATATCAAGTAGTTCTTCAAATTCCTGTTTTTGCCAAAGTCGGTTTCAAAAAGATTGCATTATTTATTATAATAACTACGAGTATTTTATTTTTATCTCGAGATGATCCAGTCCAGTTCTCTCAAACTCAACAAAATCTATGTTTAAAAAACGATGTGTTGTTTTGTTTGTTGGAACGTCTACAACTCCACTTTGTTCACTTTATAACACTTCGCCTAGTCTCTGTTCTATCGTACAAAAGATACGGCAGTTAATAGGTAAATCTGGAAAACGAGATTTTCTGCAGTTACTTTCACTTTTTAAAACTCAATAGTCATAATATCCCGAACAGTTTTGCGACATCTAGTGTAACGACTGCCAAACTCATGTACGAGTAGACAGGTCTGTATGGATACTAGAAGCGGACTTTGAATTGCCTATTTCATAAGAGATTAAGAGCGTTATAACGTTAATGGATTGATCACAATAAACGTTTTATATCAATCGTTGCTCGTAATGACTTAGCTACTAAACATATTATTTTATAATATACAAGTAAGGGCGAGTGTTTGCTTGTAGGCTTGCGGCACTATGATATCTCCTGCCCTCCTATTAAGTTATCGCCGTGACTTAAAATCGGACATCTGGAAAAAATATTTTATAACGAATATTACAAATGATAACAATGCAGTTATAAATATTTATAAAACACTTCTTTTAATAAATGTAAGGTAACTTTGATATAACAAAAATATAATAGAATAAGAAAATATGCAAATAAAAAATACAATATATATAAATAAATGTAAAATACATTTTATAACAAAATTATACTCGTATTTCTTCTAAGCATCTCAATACTAGACGGTAAAAAGAACTCAAGGGGATTTTTAGTATTAGCCTATACCTCATCTTCACATCACATCACAGTCACACGCAGAAATGAGAAGACCTGAAACAGTTTTAAGGCTGAAGCTAAAGTTAACATCTTGCGAATAAGAAATCCTGATTCACACGATGTTAATACATTGCTGTCAATTAAATAACTGTCATTACAAATTGTCACACAGACTGTGTGGTGGCAGCCTAAGAGAATCTACCACCCAATCTCATCCCGTGGTTGTCGTAAAAGTCGACAGAGGGAAATGAAAACCAGAAGATGGGCAGTTTTCGACAGCTATTGTATTACTCAAACGGTAAGTTTTCTTCGAATATGTACACTTTTTGGGGTTATTTAATTTACATACATATATAGAGTCACGCCTCTTCCTTATTGGGGAAAGCAGAGACCACATCTTTCCGCTTGCTACGATCATGACACACATTAAATTAGTGATTGATAATTGCTTCTTTATGTAATTTTGAATTTTATCACCAATTTTTCAGTATTATTTACAATGCCGCGAGCCAGAACTAATCATTCACATCGAAGCCACAGAAATCAATCCACTGCTGATGAAAATCTCAATTCCACTTTGCAATGTGCCTTGAATGTTTTGGAAAGAAGTGGCGAATATGGAACAATCCATGCGTTGTCGACCACAAAATCGTTTTCTTTCACTTTCGTTGTGATAGTTCTACCGTTATCACCGCGCATGGTCGACGGCAAAAGTTCCGAGCGATATCCACGAAATTTAAGTCGTTGTAACTGTAAAGAATCGTTAACAACTAGCACATCGATAATATAATTCTAAAATGTAAGTGGAAAACTAAAAGAGATACAAAATCCGACCCGGTAGGTGGCGGTGTGTTCGTGTGGCTGTAAACTTTCATAATTAAATGTAATTCAGAAATCCAACTCTTGGCGTCACATAGAGGAACGGGCAGGACAACGTCTGCCGGCCCGGCTAATTATCTATGTATTAATACGTGAAGAGAAAACTTTGTATCCCTTTTTAAGCATATTGCCCGCACGAAGGATTGTCTGATGTCTGATGTCTGAGACAATGAAAATATTTCGAAGGCATGTGCAGTCCGCCAACCGGCATTGGAGCAGCGTGGCGGATTCATCCTAGCTTCAAAACCCTCTTTGAAATGAGAGGAGGCCTGTGCTCAGAAGGCGGACATTTATAGGCTGAAACTTTACTTTTTTTTAGATATGGCGTCAATTTAGCTTATTTGTTAAGATGTCCACCATTTCATTAAATGTTCTAAGCAATGAACGTAATAAGAATTCATCTTACTTTTTAATGTCGCAGCGATTAAGGATTAGTTTTTCAGAATAGATAAAAATAAAAGCTTTGAAATAATTACGTGGAATTTATCCTCAAGAGAATTTAATCCCCAATTCCAATTAGAATTCGTACCGTACGGTATTTCATATTTATTGAGTGTTCATAACAAATGTGATTTTTATTTTCAAAAGGTGAAGTTGTGTGTCTAACATTACTGCTTTTATCGTGTGCTGAGTATAGTCAGTAACATGTACTTCTTATACTACGTTTACATAAATATGAAATTATATTGTTTTTATACATTTCTAATTTATTTACGATTCTAGACTTTTATTTACGATTAATTGTATCACTGTGTTGACCTTTAGTTGTGAATCGAAAGAAATGTTTCGAATATCTTTAAATACGTTAAGTTTAAACGTATATAAGAATAAATTGGCAAGTATGCTAAATCCCAGGTGATTATCGTGCTAAATGTCACTAACCTTCAGTCGTAAATCTAAAGAAAGCTTTCGAGTTTCATCTCAACAACAACTCGGATACATGCCATTGAATACGTTTCTTAGCCGTGTGCTCACTTGACCTGATATGAAAGGGTATATGCTGTAGTTGTCAGTTGTGCTGTGCCAGGAAAATGCTGCTTTCCTTTCAGCACACAATTTTTTAACAATCGCTCTACAATTTCTCGTGTATTGTGAGAGCGTTTTACAGACATAAATTTCACGTACCTTCCCTATTTGATTGTATAAATTAGGAAAATGCAATATTTCAATATATGTGTCCTTGAACTGTGTCTGAATCAGATGTCTACTAGGTTCTACGACAAGGCCGTCGTTATCGATCAAAGACGTTTCGTAGACGTCGGTCATCTCGCACAATGGAAAACTTGAAATATCGCTTTATTTATTTTATCGTGGCACCAGTGCTGCAGAAATAGCTCGAAGGATTTACGATATGTATGGCACTGGTGTCGGAAATGAAAATATTTAACACGGTACGTTTTTGGTTCTAACGTTTTTGGTTTTCAGGAATTTGGATAATTTATTACAAGGTAAAAAGTTCATCTTTGATGTGGCAGTCAAGACCGCCTTCAGAGAGTTTATTCATTCCGCCCCCCATGGTTTTTTTTAGTAAAATGATCAATGACCTACCTACGTGGCAAAAGTACATAGATAACAATGGTACATGCTTTGATTAATTAAATAAATTTTACAAAAAAAAATGACTTTGTATTCCTCCCATACAAAACGCCAATTTAAACTCGGTCCACATAGGACCGAGGATCTAATACGAGTATATTGTATTAAGGGTATTTTTTTTCATCACTGCAAACATACTACAACTAATTTTGTGATTAATATTTCGTGTGAGGTTTTAGTTGAAAGCAGAAAGATCAACTAGACTGATAACAATAAAATTTCAAGCCCGTAGTTAAGAACAACATGTACTTAATTCACATGATTTTGAGAATTTATTATTCTAAATCATAATTTTACTAAATACTTCACAAACCAGGAGTCCCGAAAAAGTTTCAAAAACTTCCTTTACAGTTTAATAAATTAAGTAAGGTCTTATTAATTATTAAAGAGCTAAAACAAACAATTCTGTTCCAAAACTTAAAAGCCGTAGAGTAAATACTCGTAGGTTTATACTTTGATAACTCAGGAATAAAACGGCGTTGCATATTTCCTTATACTATTACCACGCGACAAACTTTCAACATATACTTAGTTATTTGTGTAATATAATTGTAAATCATAAATCTACTAAATGCTTAACGAATCTTTAGACCCGACAAAGATTTAAGAATTACCTAACAAAGTTTTCAAAACTTGCTTCAAAAACCCTCCGCATAAGTTTCAAAACTGATCACGGTTTGATAAATTTAGTAGTCATATTAATGATTTAAGTGGTAAAACAAGTAACAGAGTAAGGCTTATACTTTGATAACTAAGTCTCCGTAAGCGTGTAAATTCTGAAAATGTCTCAATAGGGAAACAGACGATCGGAAATTATATAATTCCTCCCTATATGATTTACTACCGCAATGGTACATTAATACGGGTCATTAAAGTGACATTGTAAAATTATATTAAATTGTTAAAATATTATTTATCTTTTTATTATTCAGAAAAGTAGCATACATATTTAGAAGTTTAGTAATAATTAGTCTCGGCCGTTTGCTAGACTTTAGTAATGGTATCAAACGTCCGGGGGTGTTGGCCTACTGTGGCTGGAATCTTCCCTACCAAAACAAAGATATGCAAAGCTCACTCACTTGGTCGATGGCCCCTGTGTGTCCTGACAAAGGCAGCTCCCGCTGGGATATCTTCACAGCATCGAGAAACATTCACCAGAGTCCAAAACTTATCACCGTCCAATAAAGCATGCAGTTAAAGCAAAAAAAGCACACCGTATTCAATATAAACAGTTTTAACGGCAGAAGAATGCAGGAACAAACGGTACATGAAGCACAATAACTAGTTATGTATATCTAATAACGCCTGCCCGCATTTCTTCCGTAAAGCGCGGGCACTGCTCATTTTCCAATTCTTATTTTAATTTCCGCCAAACGCTATATTTTTCAATTTCATGTATTTTTAATTTGTTTCTTTTTTATTTCACTTTATAGCCGCCAGTCTCATGTCATATTGCCACCCTTGCTAATAACACGTTTCACGCTTAAGCGTACTCATGCTTGGAAATAGTATGAAATTATCCAGCAACAGTTTTAACTGGCCAAGACTCATTTTCTTATTGATATTCTCCCATATAGTTACAAAGACTGTAAAAAGTTATTACAGATGAATCCAATCGTGGTTAATTTAATGTCTCTTCAGAACTTGACCTCGCCTTATATTATTGGCATATGAGTATTACAAGCGTTGACTGAAACTCGTAGCCTCTGTTAGATGGTAATATATTCTATCTAAAGTATAACTATTTTACTCATGCATTAAGGAGTGAGATATTCGCTACTGAAATTGCAAATTCCCTTAGCGATTATTGTAACCATTGCTGTGGAGTATCAACCGGCTGGTTCTTGTCTAATAGTGGATTTCTTAGAGGTTGTAGATGAATCATGAAAATGTCTCAATATTACACTCTGCTCATGTAAGCTGCAACTGAATGTTTTAAAAAGGAAAGCTAATATGAATCATCAAGAACGTGTTTCGTCCGTGTAACTCCATATCATAAGCAATACGTTACTCCTGACAACCGATTTGATTTTACGATCCAGCGAACCGTTAGATGTGTGACACCACACTGCATCCGTCACCGCGAGACATGAGTTCTTAAGTCTCATATGCCCAGGGACTACACTAGCTCTCAGTGCCCCTCAAACCGAAACACAGTAATGTTTGCACACTACTGCTTCACGACAGAATGTCTGACCCTGTCGCGATACCTACCTAGAAGGATTCCTGCATATGAATTGTACAACTAGTGGAGTTATATTATTGCAAAATAAAAATTAAATTTAAATTACTTTTAGCAAAAACTGTTAACTTAATAGTAATAATCATATCAGCCTTTAGACGACCTGCGGTAAAGCCTAACTAAGCCCCCCCACCCCATTATCTCGGTGTAAGAGTATGTAAGATGTGAAAGGAAACGCCACGTCGTTGCCGTTGAAAGTATATTACTCACAGTTAATTGGATTTTCCCGCGATTTTTTATTTGCGATCAAATGCATAATTAATCTGTGTTTAAAATTTATTCAAATGTTTTGGTAAGCACATTAGTTACCGTGCCAGATAATTCATTTCTGTAGATTAATATTCTCACAACACATACTTTAAATGTGTTAAAACACCGTCACGTTTCTTACATTATTACCATTCCGTAATAAAAAGTCTGGAATGTTTTAAAATTCTGCGAAACGCTACCGCAATAATATACGCTGGACCGCAAAGAAAAAGGGTCGGTAAGAAAGTCTTCAATATCATCAAAAATACCTGACCTAGCTTTATGAAATAAGGACTAAATTAAAGAATATTTAAATGTGCTTCAATGAAAATAAAAAAAAAATCAAAAAGTAAAATAAATAAAAACGCGTAATTTTTCCAGTATTTTCGTAAATGTAGATTGGTTATAGATGTGCCGTTTTCACGCATTTTACTACTTTGTGTTGCCTTCGTTATGTGATTTGGCATACTTTCTACTAGGTTTTTGAGGCGATTCTGCTGAATACTCTGCCATTTCTCTATTAGAGCTTTCATTTCACGTAGAGTGATTGGCGGCGGATTCCGCTGACGTACACGTCGTTGTCTTGCATAGAAACGGCATTGTCGCCCATTTTTTTCGCCCAAAATTCTCGTTGTGTGGTAGGTAATGCCAATAGCTTGAGGTGAGTACAAATAAATATATAAATAAAAGTATAAATAAATAAAAAAATATACCTCTGACATATTTCCCAATCAGTATTTACATAAGTTACAAAGTAAGTTATGTAAATACCGACCGGGGTACGTCTTACGAACAACGTGTAACATAAGTTATGAAGTAGCAATGTACTCGTATTACATATTTGGAAGTATCGTAAAAGATTTTCAGTAACTTATTACAACAATTATTATAAAAACAAACATTTATTTATATAAAACAATTTGCTAATCATTTAAATAAAGTTAAAGAAATGAAAAATAAAGAAAACAATCCCTGGACGGAAGAAAAAAAATAACGCTAACAATTTCGAACATTACATTACATTTTATAATACATTACATTGACAAATATCACAAACCCTTATATGGAGCCAAAAAACGTATAAACACTCTACAAAGTTCAAAGGGTTCAAAGGTAAATGCCTACTTGAAGCGAGGATTTTACTTTAGGTCTTATAATTGCTTATGCTTTCCTATAGCTACCTGATAGAACATGAACATTTGTAATACAGAACGTGTCGCAATTTTGTTATCAATAAATATTCACACTTTGATAAATGCTCCATTGATATATAAATATTTCCAACTTGTGTTGGAGAAATTCTTGTGATAGCAGCAGAATTCGATCCATACTCCGTTGGAAAACTAAATGGTGTATTGACAGTTATAATAATGAGTTTATTTATTAAAAAAATCTATATTTATCCAGGGCTAGGCGCTCGTTTTAAGTTTCATAGTACGCTAGTAACCTGGGTTCGATTCCCTAAGCCGGCAACACTGAAATTGTTAATTGCAATTTTAAGTGCTGATTTACCACGTGCTCGGCGGTGAAGGAAAACATCTTGAGAATTGCATGTCTGAGAAATAAAACATATTTCGAAGACATGTGAAGTCCGCCAATCCACATTGGAGCAGCGTGGCGGATTCTTCCTAGCTCCAAAACCCTCTCGGAATTGAGAGAAGGTCTGTGCTCAGCAGTGACACATTTATAGGCTGTTGTTACTTTACTTTAAGTATCTAAGTTTTCGAAAATGAACCTGTATTAATATTTTTTAACGATGCCTTCATGCTTTACCTTGATGCTTTGCCTTGATGTTTTGTCGTTAATTTAAAATAAATATTAAATAATAAAAATAAATTCTTGTTGTCACTAACACCCGACACTTACCTATTAACTACTTATCAGCTTAAATTCGATAATTATCATAACTATTTTTAAAATATCAGTGTGATAATATTATTATTTAAGTATTGATTATTTTTTTTATTTTAAAAACAAAACTGGTTACAATAATAAAAAAAATATATACGTTGACCTAATAAGAGCTGGACTCCTAACGGCAAGACAGAATTAAATATTTTTCAATACTCTCATTCCACGTGCCGTTGCCCAGCTATTTACGTCTTTTACTATTGAAAGTATGAAGAAGTTTATAATAAAGATAATGGTTTTATATATAATAAACAATTTTTAACAAAATGGTTATCGTTAGCGGTGTAATAAATTGTCGAGGAACATTACTGGAATCTGCAGTGGTAGTGTAAGCAGGGGTAACACTTGCTGTTGTAGTGTTTGATCAGGAATTGATCGAGGAGGTGGCTCAACATTATACTGCGGCAGTGCCTGAGCGCAAGCGATGGCTGAAAAACAAAAAAAAAGTTTTTTGCTCTCTATTAGCTGAATTCGAAGTATTACAACGCTCCTGCACAGCAGACCATTTTAGAATATTTTGTTTTCGATGACCTTTGCCTGACATTGAATTTTATAGATTTATTAACGTCATCGTGAGGAGTTTTTCTCACTAAATCAAGCATAGTCTATATGGGTATATATAGTCTGTATGAAATTCTAAGAGAATCCAGACAAATTCATTTTATTGATCAATTAAAAAATACATGTAAGATTTAGAATCCATCTAAACAGCATATTAATTTTCCGTATAATATGTTTAGAGTATAATACAAAATTAACGAGAAACTCACCTAACAGTATAACGAGAAAATACGTCATCTGTCTATAGTTTCACTAATTTTAATATAACTTGAGACTTTATTTATATATATGCTGAGAAATGTTTATATGGTCACAGTAGTAACAATGTTATGTTATATTTAAATAATAAAAGCGATTATAATTTGTTGTAGATAATTTTATAATAATATATGCGATATCTAGGTAGGTATCGACCCAGTAGGTGTATGTATATATCTCAATTTCACATCTATTATTGCCTTGGAGGTGCTTCTTGCCGTACAAGACGATAAATTATCATAATTTTTACATTTAAAAACATATGTGCAGCAAGCGTTTATAAAAAAAACTAGCTAATGCCGGCAACTTCGTCTTCTGGATATAAGTATTTTTAATATCGCGAAGGAACTTCTTGATTTTCGGTGGAAAAAGTATCCAAGGATGCAAGCAATCTCTGTGCCAAATTTCTTCAAGATCGATACAGCGGTTGAACATTAATTTATTAAATTAACAGTGGCAAATATCGCTCTCATCTGCGAGCTTTTAGCGCGCGTCTCTCGCGTTATCGCGTAATCGGAAACCCGACGAATTGTGTTTTTAAAAAACCACCCACCTACAAAAGCCAACAATCGTGACTCCGGTATGGATTAGAAACCAGAACTCGCAGCGTAGAAGTGCTAACTGTACTGTACTCTAACCATTGAGTGTTCAGTACAACATAAGTAATATTTTTGAAGACATCCGAAATCCGTCAACCTGCACTAGAGCAGCCTGCTGGATCTAAAACCCTTCGAAAATTAGAAGAGGCCCGTTTTATTGTATCAGTTTTCTATTAAAAGTAGAAGTGATATACTCGTAAGTAAACTTAAAAATGATTTTTGATCAGCGGGCAATAATTTCACATTCTGTTATTTTGTACATTTCTTTATAACTTCTTTCAAATTAATATCAGATTCCGAATACCGACAAAAGTTTTCATGAAATTGCTCTCGTAGAAAGCAATAAAAACTATGACAACTAGGATCGCTAGCGACAAACATTTTATTTGCAACAGCAATTTATTTACTCCGGCAGTTTCTTTCGATCGAGTTCGTTTGACGAAGTTGATACTTGTATTGCTGATGATGAAATGAGTTTATTAATTGTATCCAAGAATTATTGGTTATAAACTTTTTTTAACCTTTAAATACCGCACCGTCGATAAAGTGCCTGAGTATGAAAGAGAGAGAGAGAGAATAGGATTTATGCGTAGCCATAACACAATACAATACATAAAACATTAAAAAGAGACATAAGACATAGCAAACGAAAATTTTAATCCTTCGGTAGGGAAATATGTATATTACTATAATGCTAACAAGAGTCGAGTTTAGCGTCGTCAGGTTTCCTGGCGTGTTCTACGTTCATTTATTTAGCATCGTGAATTATTAGCTCGTTGATAGCGACAAAGCTCAACGCTTAAGTAATGAACGGTAGCTAATAGCGCATCCTATATCGGAAGAGCCAAGAAAAACCAAGCTGATTTTTATTCTATATTTAATACAATATCATTATTAAAAAAAATATGTTTCCGAGACGCTATTATAGCTCAGGAGCCGGGCGATAGCCATACATTTCATAGTACGCTAGTGATGTGAGTTCAATCCCCTGTGCTGATTTACCAGGATTCAGCGGAGAAATAAACTGCGCTCGTCACCCAGAGACATCAGTTCTTAAGTCTCATATGCCCAGTGATTACGCTAGCTCTCAGTGTCCTTCAAACCGAAACACTGTAATGTTTACACACTACTACTTCACGGCAGAATAACTGGCACTGGGGTGGTACCTACCTAGATGGATTCCTGCATAGAAATCCTACCACTAGTAAACAGTATGTTAATAAAAAACTAAGTAAATATAAAATGCTGTTTTTCAATATATTGGTAATACATACTGCAAATTCTCTGCACTATTACTGCACATTATGTATTATAAAGCATTTAACAGTATTGCTTGCTCATTACTGAAATTACAATTTTATATATAATATATTATATGCAATATACCTCAGCTTCATTAAAGATTCACGCGGACGAAGCCGCGGGTATCAGCTAGTGTGTTATAAATGTGATTTGTAAACCTAATCAAAATACGAAACTGGCCTACTAATCAATGTTTCGAACAACTTTGCAAAGTAATTGTTGTTTGTTTTAGTGCCCGGTGCCGATTGAACAGAGTCGCCTTATTGTTGTTTTATAGAAGATCACCGACATGTATTGAAACACAGCTAATATTCAAAATATTATAATAATTTATAGTGCTGAGAAAAAAGACCCAGTGTGAGTTCATTGCCGTTACTTTTCAGACTTTGGTTTGTTCTGTAATTTAAACCAAGTCGGAAAACAATCAAAAACAATAGTTTTTGAATTGAGAAAAAAATATCAGTCTATTATGCTTCGACAGCACAAGAGCTCTCGTCGGTGGAGTGAGAGCTTAATTGAATTGGTTCGCTCTTTTTTTTACGCTTCACCTGAGAACTGAAAACCTGAAAGCTCGACGCATTCAGGTTTTCTGACCGTGTTTTCGATTCTCTATAAATAATGCTTGGAAAACATTTATAAATGTTTACTGTACAATTTCATAGCCGGGGTAGCTCAGGGGCCGGGCGCCCGTTTTAAATTTCATAATACGCGAGTGACCTGAGCTCGATCCCCGGTGCAGGCACCTCCAAAATTGTTCTGCAATTTTTAGGGTTTTATTTACCAGGTGCTCAGCGGTGAAGGAACGCATCGCAAGGAAACGTGGTTGTCTGCGGAATAAAAAATACTTCGAGGACATGTGAAGTCCGCCTTTAAACGATAGTTGCCTGGCAGAGTAGAATAGCAGCTACCTTGTTTTGCTACCGAGGTGTCGTAAGAGGCGACATAGGTATTGTACGGACAGTCTTTATTCGTGCAGAATCCAACACCATAATATGCAATGCTGTCACTATACTGCTTGTGGGAACGCAATGGGGAGTAAGAAATTTTGACTCGTACTGAAATGGCGGCGACGTGGTTCGCCAACCGTCACGTCTCGTTTCCCGCGGGGACGAAATGTGGGCTGCGGGTGTGGTCTGTGGCCTACCCCGTATATGGAAAAGGCGTGACTGTATGTATGTATGTGGAGTTCGCCAACCCACAATGGAGCACTGGGGCGGACTCTTCCTGACTCCGAACCCCTCTCATAAATAAGAGGAGGCCTGTTCTCAACAGGGTGATATTTAAAGGCTGGTACTTTTAGTATACAATTTGTGATCGCACTTAAGTAAAAAGAAGCACTATGATACAGCTTTCGTAATTGTTACAAATTCACTGCGGCTAATCTTGAAGTGTAGGTTTACGCTGCAGTATTTTGATTTACTAATGTAATAGTATCATAGCGAAGCTATTTAAAATAAATATTTATTTTTAAAATATTACTTTTATTAGTTACAACTAGATGACACACCGAAGGATGACGTATGTCCGCACAGACTCAACCGCGTCTCTCGGTTATCTCTTTGACAGCAGGAAGATGGATTGTATTACACGGTGTCAGTGACACAACGGCATGAGCATCACATCTAAGTCTCTATGTCTAATTATTTGTTACAAACAGACATATTGGATTGACATAGCTGAATAAGCTATGTTAATCCAATATGTTTGATTAGTAATTGAAATGCAAAAACCTCTGCACAGCGCTGTTAACGCATATAAATTAAATAAATCTCTCTTTTGTCCAATAATTTTCTCTCACTTGTGTCCCACTGCTGAGCACAGGCCTCCTCTCATTTTTGAACAAGGGTTTAACATTTCACTTAATTTAGTGATCAGCAAAAATATTCACAGTATGTGCCCCCCGTGTTGTGGCGGGTAAAGAGAATCTACCACCACATCTCAACCCGTGGGTGTCGTAAAAGTCGACAAAGTGAAAATGAAAATCAGCAGCATCTTCCTGGAACATCTGAATAAATAAACTGCGGTTGCCAACCCGCCTGCCAAGCAACCTCCATAAGGAGGAGGCCTATGTTCAGCAGTGGACTTGTGACAGGCTGAAACGACAACGATGGGGCAGAATATGTATTCGAACTTATGTAAGTACTAATAGTGTTAACCTGTGTTTTTGCGATACTGTTCTGAATACTGGAGTGTTGACCTGTGGTGGTGAGTTGATGCCACTGTATTTCGTTTGTGTTGTTAGAGTCGACAGAATTGCCTTTTTTTATTGTATAAAGTAACGAAACGAGCAAAACGTTCACCTGATGGTAAGTGCAACGTCCGCCCACAACAAAAGCTGTGTCACCCAGAATATTTCTGTCTGACACCACACTGCGCCTGTCACCCTGAGGCATCAGTTCTTAAGTCTCAAATGCCCAGTGATTACGCTAGCTCACAGTGCCCTTCAAACCGAAACACAGTAATGCTTGCACACTACTGCTTCACGGCAGAATAACTGGCCCTCTCTTGGCTTTCAACAGGTGGTGGAGTAACTTTAGAGATATTCATCTTATTATCGATAATACACAGACCAGTAATGGGACAAATGTACCTACCATCGAAGTGCCAGTCACTTTACCATCAACCAATAGTGCTCAAACATTACTGTGTTTCAGTTGGAAGGGTACTGATGTCTAGCAAAATTCAGGGCTACGGGACTTAAGAACAGATGTCTCAGGGGGACGGACACAGTGTGGTGGCACGGAAAAATGTTCTGGATGACACAGTATTGGTTATGAGCAGACGATGCGCTTGCCATCAGGTGAGCGTTTAACTCGTCCCGTTATTTTCTCCTAAAAAAAACTAGTAGACTCTATAGATTGGTACTGCTATCACCTATGTTCAGCAGAGGGTTTTTAACAAGCTGATAAAGAAGAAGAAACACTTTATAACAGCTCATACACAAACATGGCAGACTTATATTCCTCAGTAAGCTAGACCTATAAAACTTAGTATTATACTATTCATTCGTAAACAGACGTTTTATTCTAACTGAAATGAAGCAGGACGCGGTGAACATGAAAACGCTTTTGCTGTTGTTTGGGCAATTAATTCAACCTTCAGTCTTTACGTTGTTTAATAAGGAAAAGGCCAGATATTTTAGTACATGCTCAGAAACATAATCGAGATGTTTAAGTTAAAACTTAGTCATAATTTTAACACCAGAAATTTGTGTGACAATAATTTTCAACTAATATTTTCTTTCAAACAAGATGGATAGAAATCTTATAGGATTGAAATATCTACGTAAGAATATAACAGCTGAAGCTTGTAGGTTAATATTGGATGAATTCTACAATTTCATTATACATGTATTACAGTTTAGCTGTTTATGCCGTTGGTTTGATTAGGATTCAGCTGACTACAGATTAATTAGTTTAGTTTATTAATTAACTTAAAGCAGTTTGTGATCACGCCTCGCAATCACACAATGGTAAACATATTTCTAGAAACTTTGGTATATTTTTGTTTTACTAAACTATTTTTAGCTATATTCAGTAAAGGGACATTACTTTTATAGAAGACAGATAACAAAATTATAACGACATACGTAGGTCGCCAAACCTCACTGAATCTGCGAGTCTCACTTCTTTCGGCTCTAAACCCCTTCCAAAAGCATGAGAAAAAGCTTTTACTCAGCAGTAGAATCTCATTTGTTGTATCAGTTGTATTTCATCCCGTGGCAACTAGGGCAACTATGGCAAAACCCCCAAAGCTACAAACTTTTGTTGCAACTTGTATATGGGGAGGCCTATGTGAGTAAGCAGTGAACTAGTGACAGGCTGAAATGATGATGACAATGAACCCTGAAATCTACACTTAATTATAACCCGTGGTTGGGGTGAGACGCTTGAATAATCACCAGGTTCGCCCTACCACAAGCTTTGCAAATGTTCGTTTTGCGGTCTGGTTAAGTAGTGCATACGAATTGTATGTTTAGGAAATACACTTATGATACACAATTGGCGCATCGTTTTTTTTTTTCAAACAAAACGATGAAACAAAGAAAAATATGAGGAGTTATTTAAATATACTAAGCTAAGTATATCAGTACAACTTCCTTCCCTACACTATTAAGTTCGATTTACAAAACGTATCATTTCCCGTTCTTCCGACAGTGATGTTGAGCGACAACGCTCCTTTAGCGGATAGCTCATTTGTCACTGCAGTGTCACTGGGTACTATGTGGACGTGTGTACCAATGAGACGTACGCTTTTTTCATCTACGAGTATCTAAGCTTTTGTTTATTGTGTAATCATTATTACTCTTTCAATACTGAGTCATCAGACAACTTATGTCATACAAGCCGAACAAGACCTAGCAGGCTCTTTAGATGTTTTCTGTTTAGTTATATGCCAATTGAATTTCCAAGTGACGCAGATAATGCGGTTCTTTTCCACACGAGGCGGACTGCGACGTTTAGTAAAAACAAGATTAATTGGAGCTGTGTATGTAAGGAATGAATCGTGACATTTTATTTTTATCGCTCATGAAAAGAACTTATTCTTGTTTTTGTAGAATATAACGTGTAAAATGTTACTGAAATAAGATCTATTTCTTCATATGTTTTTACTTTGAGCATAGTTTTTTTTTATATAAATTAGTAAAGTAAAATTTTAATTATCAACGCCTCTACTGATTCTTCAAAACACGGGTAGAATCGAAAGATGATGACCAATGATATAAATCCTTATCCTACAAAATAGCTTCATAGTCATGGTTGATTATGTACATGAAAAGTCCTCTTTAAATTATTCAAATCGGACTTATCGTTTAGCAGTTACGAAGGTATAAAAATGCTAAAAGTGAGAAATAAATTAAGCATTGTGCTTATACTCAGGTACATATCCTTTCAGAAAGTCATTCCCATAACTAATATGATGAGCCATATAATTTAATGTATTATATAATTTCATTATCACCCTCAAATTTTCAAATGGATTATTTTAGATATAATGACTGTAATAACATTCATTAGCGACGTATCCCCACGCAATTAAATATAGATTTATACGTGAAAACCTAGGCGTTAACAGATTACTTTAAATTCCCGATGTGAGTGGGCTAATTTTTTACATAAAATTTATATACATGTAATGAAATGAAAATGCATGAGCGTTACATCGGGTACGAATAGGTTATTATGTGTGAGCATCTCTAAGTTTGCGCGTACACTTGTGTTTGTGTGATCTCCAACTACGCGTTGATAGCTTCCGACAGTATTCGGAAGTTGTTGCCGTGGTGGAAAAAGTAGCCAGGAGTACATTGTCAGTGTAAATGATATAAAGACGGTAGATATTGAAGACCTGCTACGGTAATAATATATTATTTCAGACGAAACTATTATCCACAGGATCAATGATCGTAAAGATCATATACGGAGCATTCAAAGCTCTCGACGCCTTGAAAGGTGCGTCAAGTTTATTCCTTATGCACATAGGAATTATTGCATATTAGTATCTGATAGAACCATAGTTGCGGTACTTTCGTCCGATGAACCTTCACATCGGATACATAACTTTATGATTCTAAAGTTGTGTTTAGAATATTTTTATTTCCTCTTAGAGGTATTAAAATTAATAAGTTACAATTCGTATATTCATTGCTATTTACAATATTTCGAACTATAAAGATAAAGATGAAGACATTACGGACTATTACATGTAATTTAAACATGCATTTAATAACACTCGACTCTCAACCGTAATATAAAACACAACAGGGTGCTATATTCGTTGAGAATGTTTACAATATAATATTGTTTAACGGTCTGATAGAGATGGGTCCTAGACAAATATTTCTCTTAAATAACTCGTAACTATATTTTATGGTAATCGTTTACGTTTATTGAAACTGAAGATAATCTTAATTTTATTTCTGTCTATATCTTATATCCCAGACATAGCTTAAGACATGATAAGGTACATTGAGCGGTGATAAATACATGGATAAATGTCCCTTAGCAGAAATTTGTCACAACTTAATTTTAATTTCAGCATATAAACAAAAAGTTGTGCCCTGCGGTTTCACCCGCCGTTTAATTTAAAAGAAGGAAAGTAAGTTAATTTGCTAAGATCCGCATGCAAAATATAATAGGCAAGACTCTACATAAACTTACTTTCCATCATTATAATGGATTTCCGCAAAGTAACGCCTAATTCTATTAACTACAATTTAAAAGAATTGTAGCGTGATGTTACATAAATCTATGCATCTCTCTCCCCTTATTTATTCATCTCTTTCTAATAAGTTTACAGGATTTTTTTTCATATTTGCAAACTCAGAGTTCCCCGAAATGAATATGTCACGTTTAACCACGGTTCGTTGGTTTTTGAATGCGGAATGATACACGCGCAGCTGGAGCGCTCGGCGGATCGACTCTGATTTTGTAGTTTGCTGAACGTATTTAGTAGCAGAAAGATTGGATGACTTTCTGTGATCTAATTCGGTAAATATTAGTTTAAATGTAGTCGTACATATATGTATATATATCGTTTAAGACTAACTCTTAAAGCGCTCCGCTCATGCTAAACCATAACAGTCGAATAAGCTCTGAAGCAATGGAGGACATCTTGCACGGGTATTTATAATATATAAAATGTATAACCACCACGGTTACACATTATGGTGCTGAAAACGTTTAAGGCATTCGTTTATCTCTTTATATATTTGACAAAACGATACTATTACATGGATGCAGAGTCTGCAGCACGGGGTACATCAATAATACTCGTCAACTAAATTACGAATCCAAGCCACAGAAAAGGTAGTACGGCACTCTGACTACTGGTGGTACAGAGTATAGAGTACCTGACCGCTACGCCGCGGGTCCTGGGTTCAAATCCCAGCCGGAGTCAACATTTGTGTATAAACACAAATTGTCTGAGTCTTTGGCACTGCCTCCTAACCTACCTCCGATCTTATCGCGTATGAGCGTTACGTCCGGCGTGGGTTGTTAAGGACGGACGAAGTTAAGTGAGTGCCTATGTGTTTGCGCGTACATTTGTGACACTATAACATCTCCTGGGCAGTTGATAGATTTTTACAGTACTAGGAATTTTTTTTTTATTGTAAAATTTTTCGAAACGAGCAAATGATTCACCTGGTGGTAAGGGCAACGTCTGCCGACAGCAAAAGCTGTGTCGCCCCGAACATTTCTGTGTGACGTCACACTGCGCTCGTCACCCTGAGACATCCGTTATTAAGTCTACTTAGTTTACGCTAGCTTTGCACACTACTGCTTCACGGCAGAATAATTTAATAGAACAATTCATGGTTTGGTTTATGAACAGATCTGCAGCAAGCCGATTTCCTACGCCTGGGCATATTGAGATTATCCTATGATTCTACTGCTGCATCCGAACATTCCTTCATTCTTTTCGTATAATTGTGACATCGGAAATAAAAAGAAGAAAAAAAAAGAGAGAGGTGATTCGCCAATAGTCTAATGGTTTAGAGTACGGACTGCGAAACATGACTTCGCGAGATCAAGCCCGCTATTTGACTATTGTCGTAAACCATATTCTAGCATAAGCATTTAAGCAATGTAGTGCAATGCAGATGTGAGCTTAACTCAAGCGTTAAGTTTGGACAATTAATAGTATGTCACAAATACAAACGATAATCGATTTTGACGTAAAGCGGTAAAGCACAGAGTTGTTTAATTTTGTGTTCGAATGAACGTGCTTCATAAAAGAATACATATTGAAATTTCGCACGCCCTTTACTTTAAATGAACCATGAGCTTTAATTGACGCATATTTATAGACAGATGCAATCGCAAATATGTACTTAAAAATTGATCTACAAAAATGTTCTGGGTTCGAATAAACCAAAGCCAATATCACAAGTACATTTAGTATCGTGAAGCATATTGGAAACATTTGCAAACGTTCATTCTCATTGTACAAGTTGTTAAACAACTTGTAGAAACAGTTGAATTGCCAATATTTTCAAAATGCTATGTTAAATGAATTCTACGATAATACTACTTCAGTGATTAAAACAGGCGGCTGCCTGTTGTTGCAAGGGATATGGGACGTAGTGCAAACAGATTGCGATACAACATCAGTAACAGAGTACGCAGTACGATGTTTTACGATAGTAGTTGATTGTTAACTTTACGACGTGGCACATGATGACAACTTTTTTATTCTTTTACTACACTATATACGTAAATTCATATTTAATTCTTATGCACTAAAAGTATCTGTTTTGAATAAATTTGTTTTAAATATGTTTAAAACTTTCTAAGATTAATTTAAACGCTTTCACTGGTGGTAGGATTCCTATACAGGAATCCGTCTAGGTAGGTACCACCCCAGGGCCCGTTATTCTGCCGTGAAGCAGTAGTGTGCAAACAGTACTGTGTTTCGGTTTGAAGGGCACTGTGAGCTAGCGTAATCACTGGGCATATGAGACTTAAAAACTGACGTCTCAAGGTGACGGGCGCAGTGTAGTGTCACACAGAAATGTTCTGGGTGATATTACATTAGTTATGGGTAGAGGTTGCTCTTTACATCAGGTGAACGTGACGAAAATAGCAAATCGTTTCGTCACTCTATCCAATAAAAAAAAATCATCATTATCATTCCAGCCTATCAATAGTCCACTGTTGAACGTAGGCCTCCCTCACAGTTTGCCACAATAGTTTGTAGCTCTCATTTTGGGGTAATTTTGCCATAGCTGCCACGATTGGCAGGCGCGTTGGCAACCGCAGTTTATTTATTCAGGTGTTCCAGGAAGATGCTGCTGCCCATCTCCTGGTTTTATTTTCCCTCCGTCGAGTTTTACGACACCCACGGGACGAGATGGGGTGGTAGATTCTCTTAAGCCGTCTTAAGCTTTGATAGTTATTAACAACTAAACGGAATTTTTAAATTATTTTTGTGTGGCGTCCAAGCTATCATTCCAGATGAATACGCAACGAAATTGATGTTATGCTTCCCCGCGCGATGTGTAATATGTGACGCACACCCACCATAATATCTTTTGTATGTGTGCGTGTGTGCTTGTTGTCTTTTTGCGCTTGTGCATATTCACGTTACGACTGGAGCGGTGGAGGTCATCGGTTACTCGATATCCTCTAAAACATGACAGGATACTTTGAATGAATGAATTCCTTGTGGTAATTAAGAAATCGTTTATTCCTGCCGTCAAGCAATTTTAATGCACAGTGGGCAACTAGCTAGTGTAATTACTGGGAATGGGAGACTTAAGAATTTATAGGTGACGAGTGCAGTGTCGGACTGCCCAAAAATATTCTGGCTAACACAGCATATGTCATGCTGGTCTCGTTACTACTGTATAAAAAAGTAAATAAGGTCGGGTACAGAGTTTTGTTGCATGTATCAATACACAAGAGTAGCGCTACCTCAGTAATATATTCCCGTTCTACCATCAACACATTGTGGTTAAATAACTGAAATGCTTCTGACATAAACAAAGAGTTGGTTTAGTTCGCTCTGCGTGCGGCGACTGAGAGCAAACCTTTACTAGATGAAATTTCTAGTGAACATACGAAATCTTCTGAATATAATATCTTGAGTTACTGCTTTTGCCGTTCTATTCAAATTTCAGGCTCTCAATGCAATATTTCAATATGTATGTATCGAAAGTGTAAAAATGTTTCAAGTCTTCAATATTATAATTCCAGAAACGCAATACCATATGAAATATCCATTATTTTAGAAGAAATGTATATGGCCGGGATGCGTGCTTAAGCGTTCCCGTGACCCTGCCAACATGCTGCGAAAACGGAACACCAAAGAGTTTTAGTCGGTGCAAGACCGACCAAACCCTTATCTAAAACCCGTACAACCAAAATTATTTCTTAAGATATATTGAAAATCATGACTCAGTAGACGATCGGTAATATACATTCACACGTAAGACTTCATTCTTATATAAGCCCAATATTTAAAAGCGCTGAATTCATAATCTTTCATTTTGTATTTAATCACAGTAATAGCATCAATCAGCGTCACAAATACGCGACGTAAAATGTGTAAGCGAGGTATAAGCGAACACTCTGCTTTAATTGGATCACATGAAACTCTCGACGTGAAATTTAAATTTAACTTTACAAACCTAGTACAAGATATCTTGAAATACCGCATTGAAATAGAGGTATTTTGCGAATGCTGGACTTCACATTTTTTATTATAAGCAACGGCGCACCTCACTATTATATCTTTTATCGTGGATATAGTGGTTTTATAGACACATTCAAAAACTATTAATATTTCATACAAGTGTGTGCTCCGTGCTGAAACGAGCCCGCGACCCGTAGCAATACCTACCCTAAGTGTCCTCACGATGTTTTCCTTCACCGCTGAGCATGCGGTAAATCAGCACTTAATACAATTCATAATTTCGGTAGTGCTTCACGAATGATTGAAATGAAAATTCTTTGAACATGATGTCATATGGACTCGATCCATATAACATTATGTTCAAAGAATTTGAAATCGGGCGACTTGCCTTGAAGTTCAGGACGCGGTGAGCCGTTGTTAATTGTCTACTAAACCATATTTTATATTTATTAACCCTATTGTAAGTCAAAGCTAATATTTACTGATTTGGTTTGAAGAGGAGAAATAGCGTGATAGACTGTGCTCTATTGTACTAAACAATAAGGTATTCCGTTAATGAAACCCATCTCTAAACGTCACTCAACGTGTGGACGATAAAGGTATCACTGTTATCTGTCACCACAAAAGGCCCAGCGTTGTGATTTTTTTTATTGTATAAAGTGATGAAACGAGCAAAACGTTCACCTGATGGTAAGTGCAACGTCTGCCCATAACAAATGCTGTGTCACCCAGAAAACCTCTGTGTGACACTACACTGTGCCCATCACCCTGAGACAAGACGAGTTCTTAAGTCTCATATGTCCAGTGATTACGCTAGCTCACAGTGCCCTTCAAACCGAAACACAGTAACGTTTGCACACTACTGCTTCACGGCAGAATAACTGGCCCTGGAGTGATACCTACCTAGACGGACTCCTGCATCGGAATCCTACCACCAGTTAAATTTACGAAGAACTTTCCAATTCTGTATGAATATTTAATAAACACGTAACTTTTCCAAGTGATTGATGCCGGTGTTAGCCTTGGTGTTGTTTATTATTTATATGAATAAAGTTCTCAGACAGTTTACGTGGTGCGTACTGGTTGTTTCACAAACTGGTCACTTACATTAAAAAAGTTTCATTACAGAATTTATTTTGTTTTTTGTAAATGTCATTTGTTTTTTCATTGTATCGTTGTTTTGAAAATTTAATGTTTGTGTTATTAGATTTATATCGAGAAAATTGTTTCTATATGACTTTTTAAGATTTTCACTATCCTTCAATTCAACGAGAATGTTATCAGCGACTTCAATTAGCATTGAAAATAAGAGCAGATTAAGTAGGCCTGTGTACTTCTGAAACAACGAAGTCAGAATTGGACGTCTTCGCCATGATGATTGACACGACAACCTATCGGTGACAGCGGCAATCTAAACTAATTTTGATGCTCTACGACAATTCATTAAATCGAATCAAATTAAGATTCTCGAAATTTAGGCATTGGCATGCGACAAAGGCAAAGTATTTTGCATGAATACTTGTGGTTGAATTCCTATGCAGGAATCCATCCAAGTCAAGCCAGCCAAGGTGCCTAGGCTCCGTCAGGCTTTAGTGTGCTAATCGGTCTGAATGGCACTGATAGCTGGTGTTTACTGGGCATCAACTCATGTCTCCCGGTGACGCCGCAAAGAAATGTTCTGGGTGACGCAACATTTGTTATGGGCAAGCGTTGCACTTATCATCAGGTAAACGTAATGCTCGTCTCGTCACTTTCTTCTATAAAAATAGACACTTAAACTATTAAAAGTTAAATAACTTGCGACAAAAGCAAGTTATAATTATGATTGACGTGTTTTTACACGGTCAATATTTCTGGTAAAAACGTTTGTTATAAATATCTTGCATTATTTCAAACTTTACTATTCTTAACATTAAATCTGAAATCGTTGGTATCAAACGGCCCTATGTCAACTTTTGCGGGAATTTAAGACCGGAGACTGTCATAGCAATACACATAAAAATAGGGGATTACGAGGTCTGTTTGTCTGGAAAATAAATCAGCATTTGCCTTGCACAGTTTAAAATACAAAAAAACGAATACTTTGCTAGAAAAAGTTCAAAACTTTGAATCGAAAAAACTCTTTAACTGGAAAATGTAGCTAATTTAGTAAAGCACTGTTTGCCTCAGTCCATGGAACAAAACTCAAGTAAAACAAAAAGACTTTGGTACATTTAAGAAATTTTATTATTTTCGAATTATATAACACCATTCTTCTCCGTCTTATCTGTATCAGCGACTAATTTGCACTAGTCAATTGAGGAAATATCTAGGTCTTACCATAGTCCGAAGACTACCGCAATTAAGATACAGTTAATTATTTTTTTAATGAAAAACGATGCAAGAAAACAAAAACTTGCACAACGCAACGAGATCCGAAAACCAACTATTTGTGTTTTTGCACAAAGTTTGGCTCCGGCTGGGTTCGAACCCAGGACCCGCGGCGTAGAAGTCAAGTACGCTGACCACTACGCCACGCGGTCATGAAAGCTATGTTTACAAGCCAACACGTATCTTTTAAGTATTCACAAGCACGGGTTCTGCGACGCGAAATTTAATTAGCGCGTAGTAACTTCGACCCTTACAAATTTAATGAAAACAAAATAAGAAATCTCGTACCCCGTAGCTGCCCATTGAAAGGGTAAAAAGACAACAATATCTTAAATTTTCAGTACCGTTTAAATTTATCTTTAAGAAAACTCAGACACTTAAAGTTTTTATTTTAGCTATATTCGGTTAATATTAGGTTTTGCTAGTGTCGCGTGGAGCCCTTTCTTTAAATTACACATTATTCGAATCGAAACAGCCGGAGCAAAAATACGTTTCAAAAATACTAACTGTCGTAGTCACCATCCATTCACGATGAAGAACTACATATATATGTATATATACAACTCCATCGTCACCACCTGGATGGTTGGCATTCCACCACAGTGCGTTTTTCACGGAATTCTCTGCCGCGCACTTGCACTTTATGGAATGCGCTGCCGTCAGCGGTTTTTCCGGACCGATATGACTTAGGAACCCTCAAGAAAAGAGATTATTCCTTTATCAGCATCTGCTATTCCTTTAGTATTGTAGGTGTTCATAGGCGGTGGTGATCATTTACCATCACCCGCTCGTTTGCCCCCTGTTCTATAAAAAATATGAATAACTTCTTTAACAGCGTACTAATACCAACAGGGTAATCCAGGGATACATTTGCAAATATAACAGTAGATATTGAAATTTGAACAGAATGGTGAAAACGTTATTGTTATTCAGTTACGTTAAGTAGAAGCTTCTTCAAAACGATGTAAGCGAGGTCATGCAAAAATTAAATTGAACCTATTCGTAGCTTTACATACATATCAACGTTCGGAGGATATTTCAAATCAAGTAAACAGTACATCTGTGCGATGCTAAGTATATATCTGTAAGACTTGACTTGCTCTAATTGCACACAATATGCTTGAGATTTGATTCCACTGAATATTCGCCCGAGACGTTGGTGCTGCTTAACTTTTAATAAATTCGCACACACATTTTCGTTTGCACATACACCAATGAGCCGAGGGAGCTTATTGTTGAAGGTAGTAAACGATAATTTTTACACTTTAGTGAATACTGTTTCAGATTCAATACATTTCTAAATATATGAAGTAATGTGAGTACATAATATTTTTTTCAAATTACAATTTAAATTTTTTTACTGAACTCATAGTTGACTGATAGAGAATGCCTTAAGTCCGCCAATTTTTCATTCACTATGCAATTAAGTTTTTTTTAATAAATAAATATATACATATAATATGAGTGTAAAATAATGAAAAAAAAAAATAATTATCAATAAGAAACAAGCTACAATTTGATTGCGTTAATTTATCAACTGCCAATTAGAACAAGGGTCTTAAATCGCTTTGTGAATATATATTTGCAGCTTATTTCATTTTCTTTTAACCAACATAAATTATGTATCTAGATAAAATTGCCAGTGAATATATGTATCCTTATGAATATAATATCGTGAGTGAATGGTTATTGCTTTTGCCATTCGATTCAAATTTCGATATCTTCTGCAACATTTGGATATGTAGGCCAATGTACAATTCGAGGGACCCTGAAAGTGTAAAATTATTTTACGTCTTGAATATTAGCTTTCTAGAATATAACGTACTACGAATATATATGTAAAATAAATCTTCGTTAGTTATGGAATTCTCCATTATAACGTTACGTATTTATACTGACTCAAGATCATGTAAATATGCGAATAAATTCATTCCCTATGCGGGCGTACCCGCGACTCTTACCGCTGGTACCGATCACTTCGCCACTGGGTCAATCGAGCAGACAGATGTCTTCTTATTCATCTTTACTAACTATTATGTTGTGACATTTACATAGGACCTTCTTACGATGGTATCTAATTGACATGGCAAAACGAGGACTTCAGAAGAACTCTGTTAACATATGCTGCGCAGTTGCAACTTCTAAATTTGATCGGTTGATGAGCTTAGAGGACTCCATATTACCAACAATTTTTTAATTCCTTTGTGAATTGTAATTGTATCGTATCGTAACGAGTAGCGCCAAAATTGTGAGGGACTGAGCGTGGCAGCAAAAGGATACTCATAATTATTTAATACTTTCCGCCTGATAGATCTCGTATGATACTTACGTAGGTTATAATGTCGTAACAGTAAAGGTGAAATATAAATGTCTCACTGCTGGACACAGATCTCCCCGCATTTTTAGTGGACATTGAAGTGTAGAAGAGTCTGCCACTGAAATGCAATTTGGCGGAATTCACATGTCAAAATAAACTTTACCTTTAAGAAACGCGAGTTTCCTCTGGATGTTTCAATTCAGTAGTTCAGTCAGCAGGTATCTTAAGCTCTGAGATATGAATTTTCATATTTTTTTTATTGACACATTGAATTACGATGGAATATTTCTTTAGAAATGTATACTAAAAAAACATTTTTCACAGGCACATTCTTTTAAAATTGCGTCGTAATGGAGCATGTTAAAAAATATCACGCTCCATCAGACCCGCAGTCTTTTAGTTGTTACGTAAAATAATATGGACATTTACACCTCTCTGTGCCCAATTCTAAGCCTTTTAACTAAATCGCCGGTTACTAGAGACCCTTCAATTTGCATATTGTATACTTAAATTTAATAACCGTCCCATTGTCGTGAAATATTTCATTTCATTAAGGAGATATTGAAATAAAAACATTTAGCACAGTGGCGGAGTATTCGTAGCAGTTAAGTTAAGTTAAGTGAGGAAATTATAGTTACTTTGATATTTTACAACGATTATGTTATTTTTAGACTTCACATTGTAAAGTGACTCTGAGGTGTAACTTAATTAACAAAATAAATGTTTTACAAACTTTAAGATCTGATTAGATTTAGAGGCGATGTTAAGCCATCTTTAGAGTTTCTTTGGATCTATAGCAAGTGTTTCTGAGTTAATTACAATTTGATAAAGTTTGTAAGCTCCCTTGAGCTTTCGTTTAACTACTTTTTTTGAACTACTTTTTTTCTGGTGGTAGGATTCATATGCATGAAATCCATGTAGGTACGTACCACCCCAGGGCCAGTTATTCTGCCGTGAACCAGTAGTGTGCAAACATTACTGTGTTTCGGTTTGAAGGGCTCTGAGAGCTAGCGTAATCACTGGGCATATGAGACTTAAGAACCGATGTTTCAGGGTGACGGGCGCATTGTGGTGTCACACAGAAATTTTCTGGGTGACACAGTATTTGCTATGGGCAGACGTTGCACTTTCCATCAGATGAACGTTTTGTACATTTCGTTACCTTATACTATAAAAAAAAATACATTAACTCTGCGCATAAATTTAATCTACTACGGTTTTTTGCATTTACATAACTTCTGTTTACCCTTTTATTGATTAGTTTATTGAAATTTATAATTCAAGACAACCATATAACGTGGATATTTCTGACAAGGGAAGAGTTTCACCCCGTCACATGGATGTCTAAGAGAAAAACAATATTTATTTATAAATAGAAAATACCTCACTACTTTTACCCGGGATGTCCTTTAGGAAATCAATCAATCTGTTGGTTAATCTGCCAAAGCGTCTCTTGCTTATTTTGTTTTTGTTCAGAAAAAATAAAAGCCGGTCTATAATAAATGATAAATAAGTACATGTAGTACATAATGTATAAATTTTCTTTCAAATTAATATTAACTTAATTAGATTTCCTCTCTGCTTTCATCCCATGAGTTTAAATTGTATTGATGTTATGTGATGCCTGATGAGCGCCAACAGCGGTCAACAGACAGACATACCGTAAGTAAACATTTTTTTTATTTTAAATTTGCCAAGGGTTTTAATTTGTTGTGGTTAGTCTTCCATTCGTTAGAAGTCTTCAGCTTTTTCAAAAATTTCTCTAAGGCAACTTTTACAAATTTTGTGAAATGAGTTGACGACTCTTACTGTACACACCCATAGCTATGGAAAGTCTTAATTGATCGGATCGAAGAAGAATTGAAACGCTGGGACATAGACACGGCAACGGTATACCTACCTAAAATTAGAATCACTGGTGGTAGGATTCCTATGCACGAATCCGTCTAGGTACGTACCACCCCTGGGTCAGTTATTCTGCCATGAAGCAGTAGTGTGCAAGCAGTACTGTGTTTCGGTTTGAAGGGTGCACTGTGAGCTAGCGTAATCACTGGGCATTTGAGACTTAAGAACTGATGTCTCAGGGTGACGGGCGCAGTGTGGTGTCACACAGAAATATTCTGGGTGACACAGCATTTGTTGTGGGCGGACGTTGCACTTACCATCAGGTGAACGTTTTGCTCGTTTCGTCACTTTATACAAAAAAAAGTATAATTTGCCAAAATATACAACAACTCCATGTCCCGAAACTGTCAAACCATAATCGTCCTACTACTCCACAGGAATAAAAAAAATGTAAAGTTTCAGCCAATTAATGTCCCACTGCTGAGCACAGGCCTCCTCTAATTTCTGAAAGGGTTTTGGAGCTAGGAAGAATCCGCCACGCTGCTTCAAAGCGGGTTGGCGGACTGCACATGTCTACGAAATATTTTTTATTTCTCAGACATGCAGGTTTCCTCACTATGTTTTTCATCACCGCCGACCACGTGGTAAATCAGCACTTAGAATTGCAACTAACAATTTTAGTCGTGCCAGCACCGGAAATCTAACCCAGATCACTCGCGTACTATGAAATTTAAAGCGAGCGCCTAGCCCCTGACCTACCACGGTTCCACAGGAAGCCTGTTCTCAATATTGAAACAGTAACAGTAACAGGAGGCTTCAGTATGGGTTGGCGGACTTAATACGACCTTATTCTTGATACTCCGACTTGCCGCGTACGTCGTAAATCAGCATCGCGTCTGAACATTGTTACTTTGCGTATTATGACATCTTAGTCGAGGCCAACCACTGAGCTCCCGCCATTGATTATTTTGAGTCATCATCATCATCATCATCATCATCATCATTTCAGCCTATCACTAGTCCACTGCTGAATATAGACCTCCCCCCTCCCTCCTCCCTTCTAAAAAAGTTTGTAGCTCTCATTTTGAGGGGAATTTTGCCATAGTTGCCACTCTTGCCAGGCGGGTTGGCAACCGCAGTTTATTTATTCAGATGTTCCAGGAAGAAGCTGCTGCCCATCTTCTGGTTTTAATTTTCCCTCTGTCGACTTTTACGACACTCACGGGATGGGATGGGGTGGTTTTCTTAAGCCGCTACCACACGGCATCATTAAAATGAGCGCAGATGACCCACATTAATAATAGTACTAAGGATTAAAGAACACTTATCCCGCTATCTCTTCGCGACGGTTTCCTCATATTGGGTTTAAATGAGGACGAAGTCAAGATTTTATTTCTGAAGAAACCACAGTTTTTTTTCAACAGTCCACTTGTTTTTACGTTAACGCTTGCAGCTGTTCTGTCATAACTTTTTATACATAAGTATGAGAATACATTATTTCCTTTTCATAGATGAGGGAAAAGCTAGAAAAACCTCAGTTTAATTTTTTTCTAGCGGAAGAGGCAAACAAGCAAGCAGATCCCCTGATGGTATTTCAATACCGCCTCCGCTTATGAACATCCGCAATACGGTGGGTGGTGCAGTAATAATTTTAAATAAGTCAAAGATGTGCAGCAACAGCTAGACCCACGAAATGCCTAGTACAGCGACGTCTAACACCATGTTATTACTGCAAATTATCCCAATTCTGGGGAGCCCTATAGCTTGTTAGCTATATAAGTGAACTGCTTAAAGGCGGATCATAACAGTTATTTGTAAATTATTTCATAAATCGGCAAATAGGCAAACACGACGGCTTGCCTTTTTTTAAACTACACTGACACGAAAATGGAAATAACAAACAATACATAAAATTACTGAATTTCATGAATATCAATGGATCTTTCCTTACATTCAATCCTTTACCATGCGAATGTTGCAGACAGGATTTACAACATTTGAGTTATCGATATACAATGAAAGCTCATATGTATCGATGATTTATATAAAAAATATTAAGAAAGTAATTAAGCATGGAAGAGGCATATTTTCAACAGTGGGATATAGATGAGCTGAAAAGAAGACAAAGATAAAATACTCATAGCCGTCAAATGCTTTACTTACTTTAATATATTAAGAGCAGAAATCATAAGTGAGAAGATTTTCTCCAACTTTTCAGAGCATAAAAGAACATTTCTAGGCAGTTGGACATGTTTGTTAGAAATTACACAAATATCAAGAGAACCAACCACCCCATCTCATCCCATGAGTGTCGTAAAAGTCGACAGAGGGAAAATGAAGACAAGAGACAGAAGATGGTCAGCAGCATCTTCTCGAAACATCTGAAATAATAAGCTGCGGTTTCCAATCCACCTGCCAAGCGTGGCTACTATGGCTAAACCCCCTAAAATGAGAGCTACAAACTTTTGTGGCAATCTTTGGGACAGGCCTATGTTCAGTAGTGGACTACTGATAGGTTGAAATTATAATAAATCTGGTGGCGGCTCGCGGTGGCGGTATTGGTTTTCTTGTGCACGCTGGTGAGGGAGGGCAGGCGGTGCTCTTCAAAAGTAAGTAATACACACCATTTTACAATTTGCATTTCGATCTTAGCAAATTAACTTTCACTTTTTTACTGTTTTAAGAAAAGACCACATCAAAAGTACCTGCAACCCACGAGACTGTATAAAACGCTAATGAATGTAGAAAAAGCGATATGTGTGATCAAGATCAAAGCGTGTGCAAAGAAATGGTTTCTGCCTACCTCAACGGGAAAGAGGCATGACTCTAACCATGAAAAAGTGCCATTAAACACGTTTTCTTTAAAATAGTTCATATTATGTAAGGTGAAAAAGAAAACTCGTAGGAGCCTATTTATCCTTGCCCTCTAATGTTAATATATATATATATATATATATATATATATATATATATAGATATATATATATATATATATATATATATATATATATATATATATATATATATATATATATATATATATATATATATATATATTTATATATATATATCTATACATTTACGAATTATTAAAAGTTTAAAATAAGAGCATATAGGCTGTCCACCTAACCGAGAGGACGCTTCTTTCCTGAGTGGCCTGTGCCCGCAATGGGATATTTATAGGTGTAAACTTCTTACTTCTTACTTCTTAAATTGATTGCATTAGCTAACAATACCCGTAATTCATGGAATTATAATCCTAGCCACAGCTTTAACTGCATTATTCGCTGCACAATTTATTATTAAATAAATTCCCAAGCAATTTATTACCGCTATTCTTGTAAATTTGGTAATAAATTAGCTTTAATGATTCATAAATTATAAAAATGTTCAGTTTATTTTCATAATGATTTTTATTATTGCAAAATATTCGTTCCGATAGAAGGTTGTAAATTGTGTATAGTAATATTAATCTAATATTATCGTTGATGTGTGTTACCTACTGATGGCGGGTAAACCATTCGAATTTGCTGTACTCAAATCCCACTAACTAGTCATCATCATCATAATTTCAGCTTAATTCTGACAACATAACATATTGGTTCAAAGCAGTATTTAGTTGCAAAAATAGAGTTTTAAATATAATAATTCTTAACATTCCGCCATCCCAAGGACGAACAGTTTTTCATAGCGTAATCACTGGGCATATGCTGGTTGGTTGAAATTGTTAATAATTAATTCGATAAAATCAGTAAAATTCGTTTTAATAAATATGTAATATTCGCGTAGATATAATAAATCTTAATAACCGGCATCTCTAGGTAACTTAAGCAGTTCTGAATGACACCGCGACCGTTCTGTGCAGACGTAGCTCTTACCATTATCCTTGCTCGTTTTGTGCTTACCACTATTAAACTAACGGAGGCACTCACTCGTCCCAACCTACCATCGCCCGATAACGCTCATGCGATAAGATTGGAAGTAGGCTAGGATGCAGTGTCAGAGACAAGGGAACAATGACAGCACAACCTGTAGTTATGCAAAATAAAAATGACGAGAAACTCATGTATTAGAAATTTGATTAAAATAAAAATAAATAAATATTAAAAAATAAAAACTTTGTATTAGATATACAATGTATAGTGCTCTGTCTCCTTTTCTCTACGTTATATAGAAAAGAAGAAGAGAGAAAAAAAGTTATTTTATTTGACATCACAAACGAAATACACAATAAAATATTAAAAACAAAAGCGAATATGAAATGAGGGGGAAAATAAAACTATGAAACAAAAAAAAAACAAAAAACTGTGAAGTCAAATAAGGTCTCTATTTCAGCAAATTGCGGCAGCACTAATATGCTGCAGCGCTGATTTATATCGTTTTTATCTCTCATGTAACGATGTGCCTAAACGTGGCGCGTTTGTTCGAATAGCCACTAAAGAACTTTCACTTCAAAAATCTAAAATCACGATACGAGTAGATAAGATTCTCATGCGGGAATCCGCGTGTATGGGCACCGCCCTAATATAATATGGATATTCGATAGTCAAGCCATCTGTTGGTTAAACACCGCGGTGTCTGTTCTAAAGTCAGTAATGAAAATGTAAGTATCAAGATTCGTAGCTGCACTACAATTGATACAAGGAACTTGCCCTAGTTTCTTTGAGGCAACAAACGTTCCGCATGTAATCGTGTATAACCCAATTTGCATTTGCGCTCGTTTACCGAAAACCGTTGCCAGCCCCGCTGAGTGCAATAATGGTAAATAGAAGCATTTCCAAGTTTACTCTTGCGGGCTGTTTTAGTAATTCTTCTAAGAAAATGTATGATTAGAAATTTTGCTTTTAAGAGCGGATCGAGAGAAAGAAAGCGATGTTTATTTGGAGCTCCCACATAAAAATACAAGCAGAAATATGGAAAAACAATAAACAGTAAAACAGTAATGAAACAAGCGCGATTCCACAAAACGCTAATTAATAATAAAAAAGTAAAGTTTCAGCCTATAAATGTCCCACTGCCGAGCACAGGCCTCCTCTCATTTCTGAGAGGGTTTTGGAGAAGGGACGCATCCGCCACGCTGCTCCAGTGCGGGTTGGCGGACTGCACATGTCTACGAAATGCACTTAAAATTGCAATTAACAATTTTAGTGGTTCCGGCATCGGGAATCGGAATCGAAAGCGACCGCCTAGCCCCTGAGCTACCACGGCTCTAATTAATAATAACTTGTTTTACCTTTTTTTTCTGTTTCTTTTTTTGTTATTATTTTTTAATTAATAATAACAAAAACGAGATAACAGAAAAAAAAGGAAAACAAAGTAATGCACGATATAATGCCACTATCACAATTACACGGCAATTCCTTTTTAAATTCAAATCGAATATATATAGTAGCAGTAGCTCGTTAGCTGGGCGCTCGCTAGGATTATCATATACACGAGTAACCTGGGTTCCCGGTTACCCTACTACGAAAATAATTAGTTAAATCGCTTTAAAAAAAATTACCGCAATGTTGTAAGATTGCTTTGCAGGAATCCGTCTAGGTAGGTACCGCCCCAGGGCCAGTTATTCTGCCGTGAAGCAGCAGTGTGCAAACATTACTGTGTTTTGCATTGTAAGGCACTGATAGCTAGAGTAATCACAGGGCATATGAGATTGAGTGAGGTCTGATGACAGCGCTGGCACATTGTGGTGCCACACAGATATTTTCTGACTTACACAGCATTTGTTATCGGCAGACGTTGCATTTTACATCACGTGAACGTTCTGCTCGTTTCGTCACTTTATCCAAATAATAAAAAAATATCGACGGCATGAGAAGTCCGCCAACTAGCATCGCAACTTTTCAAGCAGCGTTTCAAACTTTTCCGGGCTCCGAAACCCTCTCAGTCTTGGACTCAGTGGAGCGACGAGCCAAGCGGCTAGTCAGTGACCCTGACTTGGTTACTACCAATTTGTCGAGTCGCGAACACAGACGAAAGGTGCCAGTCTCTTGGTGTTTTACAGGTTACATTTTGGAGAGTGTGTACAGGAATTACACGAGTTAATTCCACCTTTCCCTTTCCATCATCGGACTACAAGGCAAACGGCGGGCTTCCATACTTTTGTTGTGGACATACCCTGCGTTCGGACGAAGCGTTTGCTTCGTCGTTCATAATGCGTACAGCAAAGGATTGGCATAATTTGCCTGCATCAGTCTTCCCGTCCCATTACAATGTAGGTGTCTTCAAGAGAAGAGTGAATACACTTTTTCTAAGCTAGTGTGTTCACTTACCATCAGGTGGGATCGTAGTTCAACGCTAGCTTATACAGTAAAAAAAAAATAGATGAGGCCTGTGCTCAGAAGAATGAAGAATGGGAGTTTTAAATAGGCTATTATCTCACTTGTTTCAATTTTGCCAGTGTTAGTTGGCGTAATCCTGGATCATCAGAATCCCACCTGGTGTTAAGTGGCGATACGGTCTCAGATGGTAGTCCCATTAACTAAATCTATTCAGTTATTCTTATTCACTCTTTACTGGAAGTCCTATTTTATGTTAGTTTGAAAACCGACGCAAAAGAGTTCCAGTCTCTTGCAGTGCGAATCCAAAACGAACACTCAAATGGCATACAGCCTGTCAATTTCTTAAGCATGAAATCCACTGGAGCGTAGTGGCGTTCTGCCAAAATGATGTCCTGTCGGAAACTACTAAAGGCGCAGGAGATGCCATGGCAGCAAAATAGGGACGGAGAAAAGTGTGAATGTAACTCGTGTGCTCATTATTCTACCTAAAGAATATCAATAGATTTTGTTTTTATTACATAAAGTGACGAAGTGAAGACGAGCAAAATGTTTACCTGACGGTAAATTCAACGTCTGCCCATAACAGATGCTGTGTTGCTCGGAATATTTCTGAGTACCACAGCACCACACTGCGCCTGTCACCCTGAGACATAAGTTCTTAAGTCTTATATGCCCAGTGATTACACTAGCTCTCGGTGCCCTTCAGAACGAAACAGTAACACACAGAATGTTCGCACACTACTGCTTCAAGGCAGAATAACTGGCCTGGGGTGGTACCTACCTAGACGGATTCCTGCATAGGATCCTGCGTACTCACAAGTCACTTAGCTCGACATTAATAATGACTTCCGATACCTCAGCCAGACAGCGAGGTCATGTATTTATCCAAACCGGGAGGAGTCTTCACTTGACCTCGAAAATTTCGTTTATTTCTCAGATATATTTCGTCATGTGTTTTCCTTCATCGCCGAGCACGTGAAAAATCATGTTTATTTATTGGAGATAGTGACGAGACAAGCCATCTGAAGGTAGTAGCAACGTATGCTTATAATAAATGGTCTGCCACCCGGAACATTTCTATTTGTTTCTATGCGGCCCGCTTGTCACCCTAAGACATGAATTCTTAGGTCTCATATGTCCAGTAATTACACTCAGTGCCCTTCAAGCCGATACACAGTAAAACATGACGACAGAATAACTGGTACTGCGGTGGTACCTACCTAGACGAATTCCTGCATACAGATCCTATCATCTTAAATATAACCACCAACCACTAATTCGTGTAATTCGTGTATTCAAATATTGGTTTCGGCTGAGATTTCAACCCAAGAACTGTCACTCGGTCTTCAAGTGCCTTATGCATATATTGCTTTGGCTCTGTGTTAAGGTTTGCGTTTGATCGCTGCACCAAATTGGCACCGTATGGTAGCGGCTTAAAAGAATCTACCACCCATTTCATTCCGTGGGTGTCCTAAAAGTCGACAGAGCGAAAATTTACAACAGAAGATATATATAATATATTGCAGCTGCCAACCCGCCCGCCAGGCGTGGCAACTATAGCAAAATCTCCCTCGAATCAAGAGCTACAAACTTTTGTAGCAATCTATTGGGGGTGGACTATGTTCAGTAGTGGACTAGTGATAGGCTGAAATGATGATGATGATGATGATGATTTGTATGGCCTACAAGTTGTTACAGCAGAGCGCCTTGTTTGGGGCAAGGTTTTAAAAAGCACTGGAAACGTCGGGTTATAAATTGTTAAAATTGGTGGTAGTATTCCTATGCAGGAATCCGTCTAGGTAGGTACCATCCCAGGGCCAGTTATTCTGCCGTGAAGCAGTAGTCTGCAAACATTACTGTGTTTCGGTCTGAAGGGTACTGAGAGCTAGCGTAATCACTGAGCATATGAGACTTAAGAACTTATGTCTCAGGGTGACGGGCGCAGTGTGGTGCTACACAGAAATATTCTGAGTAACACAGCATCTGTCATGGGCAAACGTTGCACTTACCATCAGGTGAACGTTTTGCTCGTCTCGACAATTTATCAAATAAACGAAAAAAAAACGCGTATGTAAAAAAAAGGTATGTATGTGTGTGCGTGTGTGTGTGTATGTGTGTACATGTGCGCATATTTATTTCTTTTTCAATATATTAAGTCGTTTAATAATACTCGTATGTCCGGAAACTGCTCGGTAAACCTGAGGCATCGACAGAATAACAGCGCTGTGACAACTCTGCCCTAGCATTATGCTGAGTCGACAGCCTTTTCGTTGCTACAGCCCAACGTACGTCTGTAAATGTAATACGACGTATCTTATTGTTTACTTATTTTTTGAATTGTAATGTATGTTGTGTTGTAGTATTGAAGAAAGTTTTTCTTTCTTTCTTTCTTTCTTTCTAAGAATTAGTTTTATTTAAACCAATCAACCAATTAACCATGTCATTATTATTTACTAGTTGTACGATTCCTGTGCAGGAATCCGTCAAGGACAGCAATGCCAGTTATTCTGCCGTGACAGAGGTAGGTGATAGAGTTGTGTGCAATCACTACTGTATTTCGGTCTGGAGCTGAAGCAGTCACTGAGAGCTAGTGTACTCGTAATTAGAGGGCATATGATACTGAAGAACTGAGAGCGAGAGCACTGTGGTATAACACAGAAATGTTCTGGGTAACACAGTATTTGTTATGGGCAGATTAGTCACTTTATCCATTAAAAAAAAGCTATTAATACAAAAAGACTACCATTAACTACGTTACTGAACGAAATTGTCGCATACTGGAAAATTATAAAGATTAAAAAATCTCTGTTGAAATATTAATGCTTAAATTCAACTCTGTCTCCCAATAGTAAAAGCTTTCGGTGAAAGGGCAAAGAGAAAATTGTGGAACACGCGATTGTAGATGACGCGCTCGACGCTTCCGAAAATTGGCTACATTGGATTGTAGTGGATTGAGAGGTCTTGATACTTGAAACGATATTTTAAACTCAACCTCCGTTATAAATTAAACATTAACATCTCGACTTACTTTGAGCTTATTGAATCGATGATTTGAGAGTCGAAGTGGTGCTGGAAAAGACATACTTCTACATTTTCTTTAAATGATTCCATCAAATAGAAAAAGACTGTCTTATAGAGAAAGCTATGGAAATGAAAATATACTTTTAATTTAGTGAGAAAAAATCATACTTATTACGCGGTTAATCGGCTGCAGCTTTTAAACGCTGCCAGAGTTAGCAATAGGTCGATTTGTCTTGGGTATGTGTTTTTAACACACATTTTTTTTAAATATGGACCTCAAAAGAATAAAATAGAACCTCCAAATGTTGATGACACCGAGGTCCTGAGGTTATTCCAGCGTTAAATAAGCCGCACGGCATGGCACCTCGCTGACCCGAGCATTCACAGTTCGGTCCTTCTTGGTAAAGTTTTGTTCTAAGCTTAAAAAAAAGTAAAGTAACAGCCTATAAATGTCCCACTGCCGAGCACAGTAGGCCTGTGCTTGGCAGCTCCAAAACCCTCTCATTTCTGAGAGGGTTTTGGAGCTGGGAATAGTCCGCCACGCTGCTCCAATGCGGGTTGTTGGACTTCAAATATTCTCGAAATATTTCTATTCCTCGGAGATGCAGGTTTCCTCACGATGTTTTCCTTCACCGCTAAGCACCGTTAATCAGCAGTTAAAATTGTAGAAGAAATTTAGAGTTGCTGGTACCGGGGATCGAACCCAGGTTACTCACCTAATATGAAATTAAAGGCGAGCACCAGGCCCCTGAGCTACCACGGCGACAGCTTAAAGTTGCAGCAACAACTTAAAGTGCGATAATACCATAAATATTAATTCTTTAAACAAAAAGTATCAAAACTGCTTATTCCCGCAGACTCATCAATAAAGTATACAGCAGTTCTCTGTCCGCTTTTAAAAATGTAGATTCAAACCGGTTATTCAGTTAAAACAACCAAACTTGGATTAGTAGAGATGTAATGTCATTTGTTTTATGATAGCGGCATACCATGTGGAGAAAGTTGAGTACTTCTATAATTTTATGTGAGGATCACCTCGCTTAGCGGTCAGAGTAGAGAGTAAGAATCACAGCCGAAGCCAACATGGTTGGTTTTCGATTCTGATGGTGTTATGATTGTAAAAGAGAGAATTTTAATTTACTAACATCCGCATGCAAAATGTAAAATTGTGTGTATTACCTAGTTTTGAAAAGCACCGCCCGCCCTCCCTCAACAGCGTGCAGAAGAAAACCAATACCGCCACCGGGAGCCGCCACCAGATACCCTCCACCACTACAACACTACCACTAGGCAATACACACCACTGAAGTCGAGAACACGACACGTGTCTCACCTCAAAACGAGGCATTATCAAGTGATATTGACTCTGCGACAGTCAACCGCCGAGTCAGTCAACTCGGCGGCCATTTCACATTTTGCATGCGGATCTTAGCAAATTAACTTTCTCTCCTTTACTATAATGGATTTCCGCCAAAGTAACGCCTGATTCTATTAACGGTATTATTGTCCACGCATTCCTGAAACTGTACTTTTTAATGCGGAAAGTGACGAGAAGATGAAATCGTTCACCTGGTGGTAAATGCAACGCTCAGGGTTCCGCTGAACCGATCTTGACGAGATTTAGCACAGAGATAGCTTGCATCCCGGAGACGGACATAAGATACTTTTTATACCGGAAATATAAATAGTTGCCAAATATTTAAAAAACCTATATACACGCAGACAAAGTCAACGACTACGAGCATCAGCTAGTGGTTTAAAAAAATGTCAGTATTAGCTTTTGCTTTTTGAGATGGTTTTATAGCGTGGAAGACCCGCCACAATGTTACGGTGGTGGAGGACTTGACATTTCGTCTAAATACTTTTATTTCTTAGAAATGGATCGACACTTTCGGTAAGGTTAAATATTAACTTTGAATTTGTGGCAGATGAACGTGCAAGGGAAAAGAGTAGCTACCCGCTGGATCGGTTGGTCCGATCTGGAGTGGACATCTACCCCAGAGTCGATCTTGTATCTATAAAGGACACCTCAGAAACTTTTGCTAGCACGACGCAGAACGTTATTTTATAAGCTTCTCTTGCAGCGATATCATATCACTAATCAAAATTTTTAACCACCGTCCGGTCCTGTGTACTCTCAAGGGTATATGCATGGCTCTTGTTCTTTTTATTAAAGAAAAATTAAATTGATATTTTTACACTAAAAAAATTCTATACCCTACTACTATTATAAGCAGCAACGGCATTATACTCTACGCAGCTACGACGTAGCGATTTGCTACGAGAATATATGTAATAAATACATTATTTTAACAACTTTCTTAGTTGCAACTGATTTAGGTCGCGTGATATGATAACGCTCCTTTTCAGTGTTCATTGTGGAAAGTGTGTCATAGTGGAAAGTACTGGACTTAGAAACTGACGTCTCAGTGAGACGGGTGCAGTACCACAGTATTTTTCTGGTTGACACTGAATATGTTATGGGCAGACGTTAAACATATATACTTGAATAAATACATAGTAAAATATATCACATTTCATGATTAATATACAAAAAATATGAACACACATATAAACTCATATACATGTACACTTATTCCCATTTTTTTTTAATAAACGAAGCCCCACTGTAGGATTTTCTCCTGGATCGTGGGTGCGTTTTACAGGCGTACATTTCACATGCACAACACGACCAGACCCGAAAAGCAACAATTTCTATTTCCGGTGGCGCAGAAGTCAGGTACGCTAACCACTACGCCACTATGAGGGGTAAGCAGAGACTACAGGTGCACACCTTTAGGCCCCGCGGGAAACGAGACGTGACAGCACAGTTGGCACGAGTCAATTGTTCTTACTCCAGTAGAGAAAGTATTATTGCATAATTTTGCATGAACAAAGGTTGTCAATACCTACTTAGCCTCTTACGATGCTCCGGTAGGTAAGTGGTAGGTGCTATTCTAATCTGTCGAGCACCTATCGGCAAACATACACATACATACATAACTCAAAAATTGTTTCACTCCTCTTTCGGTGTGAAAGCTGTAGTGCTGTGGAATTGGCTTCCGTTGCATGTCAAAAAGGCTCAAAGTATTGAAACCTTTAAAAAACAAACTAAGTGTTTTAACTTAAATCAGTGTTTTATGTAATATATTCTGTGTTGTTTTTACGTGGTCTTTCTTCTGCGGTTTTTTTATATAGATGTATTTTTCTATATTTAGGTGTATATATTTTATTTTAATTTTTTTTTTATTTACTGTATATGTGTTTTTTTCCTTTATTTACTTTCATCTTGTGTGCACACCTCCGTCCTTTTTCTGTTTTTAATAAATCTCCTTTATCGAAGATTTGCCTGGAAGAGATCGCTGTTTAGCGATAAGGCCGGTTGTAAATATTTAGTTTCTATAACATTGTATTTTTTTCTTTAATGTGTGCAATAAAGAGTATAAAAATACGCTTATATACACTTAACGGTAACAATTATTGGAACAACAAACTTAACTTTAGTTTATTTTATTAGCTCTCTCTTAATGCAGTGTCATCTTGTCCCCACATTATGCAGACCAGGTGATCTTAAACAAACCTCTGGAACATTCGCAATAAATATTTCTGCGTTGAGGTTTTTTGTTGTCCTATTTAATAATTTAATTTAATTAAAATAAAATTTAATTTTAATAGGCATGTTTCTTCTAAAGTATTTTTTTAATTATTTTTGGACAAAAATATATTAATAAGGCTTAACAATAATATATTAATTATAAAGTTATGCACCCAGCACAGTGATCCACAAAATAACATTAAAATTTGTATAGCAAAAGGGGAAGTACTTCTAATTGAACCACGCGGTCGGAATGTAATTTATAACATAAACTAAAATTATGTAAGTGAGATGCCAGTCACGTTTACTGAATTAATTATGGTTTAAACGCGTTTAGTTAAAGTTATTTAATTTATATGATAAACGGATTAAGACGGGGCGTAATTAATTATTAAATAAACGGTATAATAAGGAGAGTCACGGTAGCGTCAAAGGCCAGATGTTTACATTTAATTTCAGAACTAAAATAAATAAACAGAATACTTCACATTTAAAAAAACTAATTTTACAGATTTTATTGCGTTTAATTTTAACTATTAATAACCCAACGTTTCGAGCGAACAGCACTCATGGTCACGGGAGGCTTTCACCTTCAGCTTTTAATTATTATTTTAGTCCGATCTACGCAGAAAGAGCTTACTATGTCTTGAAGTCTTGCAGTGGCATGCTTGGTTTTTGATATAATTTTGTTAGTTATAGGATCCCACGCGGGCGGTAATACCCAACCATCTTCCCTATTGAAATTAGGATGTTTTTTGATTTCAATAACCTCGCGAATCATTCTTGGTAGGAATCGGTGTTTTGCAAGTATTTGTGGTTTATCAAATCTGATGTAATGGTTGGGATGATCCAGAACATGGTCACAGACTGCAGACTTTCTAGAGCGACGATTCTTCACATCAGCTATATGTTCTTTTACTCGGGTTTTTATCGATCGTTTTGTTTGCCCTATGTAAGAGTCTCTGCCTGCGTCTTGTAGAGAGATGTTACATTTGACAGATGGTAAAAACTGACATCTTCTTTGTTAAAATGTTTTCGTGGAAGCCCTCTTCAAGATATAGCCAATCTTGTCGGTGACTTCTCTGACATAAGGTAGAACAGCAGATACACGCTCGACTGTAACCGGTTTCACTAGTTCTCTGCGACGTAGGCATGCAACTCGAAGTTGGACGCTAACTAAAAGCCTGGTACATTTTTAATCTTAGTACGCCGCCTAGAAACCGAATTATCGATCTATAATAATGAAATACTTATTCGTTTAAAAAAATCCTATTAGATAGTCCGTTATTAGGAAAGATTATAAGCTGCAAAATTTTAATGCTGCAACTTTAAGGTGCCGCGTGCTGAGAACAAAACGTTGCCGAGAAGGGCCAAACTGTGAATGGTTAGGTCATAAGGTACCATGCCGCACGGCGCAATCACGTGATCGGTTTATTTTACGCCAGACGCCTTTCAGACCGGCGTTTGACAAATACCTTACGATCAAGGGAAGTCTCAGCGTGCTTGCTAACAATAGCACGTTGAACGTACACTTTTCTGACTAATCTTATTATAGCTTCAGCACACAGTGATGTTGTGGGGTATCTGATTGGCTAAGATTAATAATTTTAAGAATTGATCTTTAAACTCTTTCCAGGCGCAACAGATCTATTTTATTAGCGGCACTTTAAATAGGAATGTAGTGTTCAAAGAGATAGTGACAAAGAGCGCAGAAGACCATATTTACTGCGTGCATATCAGCTACATGCCGTATGTTTTTTTATACTTGTAGTTTCTTTAGACTTCTAGTTCTTAAATATGGGCTTTCCAGTGTAGAACACAGTCAATATGGACTCCTAGATATTTTATCATATGATTAGTTCTTCTAGCGTGTTACAGGTACAGGTGTGAGATAGTTAGTAGAGTAGTTAGATTAGATGAAGTATATGAGTGTATTTTGATTTCATATTTACGTGACGCGGGCTGTTAGGATTTTTAAAGTAAAGAAGAATAAAAAAGTTTCAGAATTATTAAGGCAAATATTAGGTATTATAAGGTTGTTCTAAAATATGTCTAAAGATTGGAACAGAGACAGTGTCGAATGCTTTGGAGAGATCTAGAAAGATAGCCAGACATTTGGACTTACGGTCCAAGTGTCTGTTAACTATAGTCAAAGATGTAACGGCTTCTTCTGTTGATTTTCCACGTCGAAATCAATATTTGTTTTCAGCTATTTAAACATTTATTTCGAGAAAATTTACTAGAGGATTGTTAAGGGTTTCTTCCCGTTATAGGGTAGGAAGGACTGATATTGGTTTGTAGTTATTTGACATTGTGGATTGTGGATTGGATGGACTAGAGTCTTCTAAAAATAGTTGAGAAAAATACCAGTTGGTATGGATAGATTGCAAATATGGGTGATCAAATCTTGTAAAAGTACATTAACCCCCCTTGGGTTAATGTACTTTTACGATGATGTTTACAAGATTTGATGATCGATGAGGGAATACCATCACAACTAGTGGTACAATCAGCAGAAAGTCTAATTATAATTCTTTCGACTCTCTCATTTTATATTTCGTGTAGAACCTGAAAATTGTAAGTATACCAGAGGAATAGCAGATGCGTTGCCGGCCTTTGAGAAAGGAATAGGCTCTTTCTTGAAGGTTCCTAAGTCGTATCGGTCCGGAAAAACCGCTGACGGCAGAACATTCCATAAAGTGCAAGTGCGTGGCAGAAAATTCCGCGAAAAACGCACTGTGGTGGAATGCCAACCATCAAGGTGGTGACGATGGAATTTGAGGTTATGCCGTAAGGTGCGATGGTGAAATTCAGCGGCTGGAATTAATCCGAACAATTCCTCGGAACACTCCCCATGGTAGATCTTGTAAAAAATGCAAAGAGATGCAACATCTCTTCGCAAAGCCAGGGGATCAAGCCGATCAGATAGGACATGGTCGTCGACAATTCGAGCCGCTCTTCGCTGAATGCGGTCAAATGGAAGGAGCTGACACTGGGGTGCCCCCGCCCAGAGATGGGAACAGTACTCCATGTGCGGCCGAACCTGCGCCTTAAATGCTACCACAATTATTACATTTTACCCATCTTTGTTCGTTGTTTTACGATCTGGAGGAGCAGAGTCTGTTGTCTGACTTCGTTTTCATCAGCATATGTGCATGTATCCATGTGTACATTACCAAATGGAACAATGGGATTTTCCACGCAGTCCTGAAGTGGGTGTTAGCACTAAGAGTGAAATAAAACTGAAAAACCTTCGTTTAAGAAAATACCCGCACTTTATTTCAATCGCTCACATGACAGACATGTTGCAAATGTAGCTTATAACATAACTTCTGTACATATATATGTTAATATAATTCGAAATAAGTTCAATCCTTCAGTTTCTTAAAAGCATGGTGGAACGCAAGGCGACGGACACGGTGGAATGCAAGGTGACAGTGGAGAAGGTTCAGATGGATACGGTGATTGAGGCTGATAGAGTGAAATAACCGCACGGTCTAAAGTCCTCACGCCAGACAGAGGGTTGGGTTGGAAACAGATGATAGGAGGACTCGGGATGACAATCCTAGGAGGCCTCACAACTAGTTGATCTGGTGCTGGTGGTTGTATTGGAGGCGGTTGTACCTGTAATTTGGATATTTTAATTATTACATTTCTCTGACAAAAATTATTTATTTTAGATCTTTTAGGAGTAGTTTGAAATACAAGAAATGTCAAAAATACGTACTTTAATAGGTGCAGGCTTAGGTGGTTGAACTGGTGGAGGTTTGACAACTATCGGAGACGGCCTGGGTGGATGCACAGGCTTAGGTCTGACTTCAATCGGCGCTGGTGTAGGTGGTTGCACTGGGGCTGGCTTGACATATATGGGAGCCGGCGCATCTGGTTGAACTGGGGCTGGTTTTACCCAGATTTTCGGCGGTGCCGGTAGACGAATAGTTCCTGGTCGGACGATGATTGCTGGAGGTGGCCGATAGTGAATTCGACCAGGTTTCACAATTAATGATCCTAAAAGAAACAAGACAGATTTTAATCTTAAATGTTTTAAAATATTATATATTTAGTTATTACGGTTTCCACGTGAATTAGTTTACTATAGATTAACAGTTAGAAAATACTACTCACCTGCTGGAGCCTGTCCATACATGTAGTTAACAGGTGGCTCAGAAGGGTTGCACGGACCGATCCTTATAATCTCATTTTCATCTACACAGGGTTCGCAAGGTTCTGGGCACGGAGGTATATATGGATCACAAGGGGCGCATGGTGGCATCGGCTCGCAGGGTTCACACGGGGGATACTCTCCGCAAGGCTCTTGCGGGTCTGGATCCGGTACTGGTTGACACGATGTCGTACTCAGAAGAAGAACTGTACAAATAATAAACAATGGAAAATAAATTGTCAAATAAATCCCTAAAATTAACAAAGGAACCGTTCCCCAGCGGTGCATCGTGATGGCACTGTAAGCATATCTATCACTTCCTTCCGTTCCATAGACAAAGAACCTGTGCAGTAAATGATTCGTCCATAAATTTACAACTGTGAAATGGCATACTCAAGCTTAAACTCTATAATGATTTAAAGGAATTTCCAGAAAGAAGTTCCAAATGGTAGTCATGGATAAATTTAAAGCATTTCTGTAATTGAGAAGGGTAGAAGTGTTTAAAGAGAATGCTCTAAAGAAGAAATAGAACCTTTAAATCTACTACGGAAGAAGTACGTAGAAGAGAGGCTAAGCAAGAAATTTTAGTGGTAATGGGAAGAAAGTTACGTAATATTTACTAAAAGGTGAATCAAGTTCTTCACAGTATTACTGATATGGATAACAGTTTTATCAAACTCCGAGAGAGATCGTTAGAAAGAGTATTTGTAAATGATCTGCAAAAAATGATACTACGAGGTTTATTTATTGGATATTGAGTAAAAAAATTGCAAAAAGTAAAGAAGATTAAACTCCTGGAAGACCAAGGAAATACGTTACAGTAAGATGTGAAAGTATCATCGATGAATATATATTGCTGGCGATTGGACAGGTAACTCCGAAATCAACCAAACGCTGTTGGAGATACGTGGAGAGAGCGTATTACATTGAGTAGGATGTCATAGTCAACAATATTAAGCGCGTTGCTGAATTGTAATAAGGACAGATCAGTGAATTCGCTGAGTTCTATTCCTAATCAGATATCATCAATGATATAAACCAAATCTGTGGTAACACTTTGTCCAGGTCAAGATCCTTATTGTAAAGAACAGTAAAGAATAAAGAAAATAATCTACTGCAATGAGTGGAAATGAGGTGTTCTTTTAATTAGTTATTAATTTAAATAAAACTATTGAATTTAAAAAACACCCTAATTTCAATAGGGAAGATGGTTGAGTACTACCACCGGCTTGGTATCCTATTATTAATAAAATAATCAAAAACCACACCACTGCTAGGGTTCACTATGACATCAGGATATCCATGAGTGCTGTAAAGCGCTCGAAACGTCGGGCTAAAAATAGTTAAAATTAAACGCGATAATTTACCAAGTGCTCGGCGGTGAAGGAAAACAACGTGAGGAAACCTGCATGTCTGAGAAATAAAAAATATTTCGAATACATGTGAAGTCCGCCAACCCCCATTGGAGCAGCATGGCGGATTCTTCCTAGCTCCAAAACCCTCTCAGAAATGAGAGGAGGCCTGTGCTCAGCAGTGGGACATTTATAGGCTGAAACTTTACTTTTTTACGCGATAAAACCCGTAAAAATAGTTTCATTTAAATGTGTAGTTCACCATCATCATCATTTCAGCATATCACTAGTCCACAGCTGAACATAGGCCTCCCCCATAGATTGCCACAAAAGTTAGTAGCTCTCGTTTTGGAGGGATTTTGCCATAGTTGCCACGCTTGGCAGGCGGATTGGCAACTGCAGTTTTTTATTCGGTTATTCCAAGAAGATGCTGCTGCCCATCTCCTGGTTTTCATTATCCCTCTGTCGAGTTTTACGACACCCACGGGATGAGATGGGGTGATAGATTCTCTTGAGCTGCCACCGAAAAAAAAACTATAAAATAAATTCACTAAATAAATAATATTTTTGTTCCCAAAATAACCGATGAAAATAATGTTAGTATTTACACTCCAAAATAAACAAAGGAAAATAAATTATTAAATTAAAATATTTAATTACCAGTAAACCAAATGACTTTGCTCCATGCCATCTTGCTGTCGTCTGTTATTCCAAGGAAAACATAGGTATTTATACAGATTTTTTTATTTTTCGTAATGAGAACGACAGAATCAAAAATAGATTGCTGTGTAATGACAGTAAAGTTTAGATTGGTTTAATCTTACACATGCAATGTAATAAGGAATCATTTGTCATAATGTAACTCAAAATATTTGCAGTTTTATAATAAATATTTTGAAATTACCTTAATCGGTTGATTGCATTTAAATAGCACGAAATGTAAAGTTTATAGTTGATACATAAACACAGATAACATTTTTTTAATTCGCGATGGTCTTGAAAATGTTCTTTTTCACGGACATTACCTTCAGTTTACGACTGATAAGAAATATTTTGGAGTTAAAACATGTTTAAAGCAAAACATTGGTCTTCATGCACTTTATTTAATATAACTATAGAAACAAAATTTATGGTCAAAATGTTCTGTTTCAAATATTTACACTAGTGCAACTTAAGTTGAAATCTGTACTTAAAACTGTAAACTTTAGGTATCTGTACATTTTAAAATTTTGCGAAATAAATGATTGAGGGAGGCTAAATATAAGTAAATAAATACATTTCTAACATTTTCAGCAATGTTGTCTGTCGGTTTGTTTGTGAACGTATCACATCTAAACGACTAAATTAATTCAAAGGACTCAGTAAGAAAACCATAAAGCGTATCTTCCACTAACATTTAGTCTTTGTTTTATTGAAATCGGTGTATTCTATCAAAAGTTTTATTATTATGTGTATTTTATTATTGAGTATTTTGAGTCTACGAATTTGTTCAATGGTGGCGATGAGTCAATTAAGTGTATATTTAAATTAAATGTAAAAGATGGGAATAACATACAATCACGCCGTTTTCCCATATAAAGGGCAGGCGGAGACCACAAAAGCAGCCCTCTTTTCGCAACCGTGGGAAACGAGACGTGACGGGTAGCGAATCACGTACCCGACCTTTTTGTAGGAGTCAAAAAAAATCTTTTTCATTACGTTCCCACTAGCAGTGTAGTGACAGCATTGCATAATATGTTGTAATTCTGCAACGAATAAAGGCTGTCCGTACAATACCTTAGTCGCCTCTTACGACACCTCGGTAGAAAAGAGGTAGGTGCTATTATACTCTAATGGTAATGAAATATGTTAAATAAGGTTCTATAGATAGTTGTAAATACTTATTTTAAATTATGTTGTAAAAAAAGTAAAGTAATTCTATACAAAAAAATAAAATAAGAGTGATTACGCAGAAAAGTTTTTGCATCACATGTATTGTATGAGTTTAAGAAAATATAATAATTTGCAGGATACCAAAAGTCAAACACGCGTTTTTATAATTTCTGTTTGTATGTTTGTCCGAGATAATCTCCGAAACGGCTTAATCTATTTTGACGGGGTTTTCATTGGCAGATAAGGAACTTTCAGAGAGCAATCTTAGCTACTTTTTATTTCTGAAATATTAAAGTTTCCTGCGAAAATCTGAAACACTTTTACGCAGAAAAACTGTAGCAATTAGGGGATACACGGATGGACGAGTTACGCGCTTGAGTTACGGCTTGCCCATTCACACTCGCTTCATAAATCTGTTTCGTCAATCTACTTTCATTCATCCTCTCTACGTGTCCAAGCCATCTAAGCATCGCTTTCTCTATCTTTGTCACTATATCTTCTACCACACCGCAACGTTCTCTTATCACGTTGTTTCTCAGTTTGTAGATCAAAGTAACTCCAGCTATACTTCTCAAACTTTTCATTTCAACAGCATTAATATTATTTTCATGCTTCTTCTGCCAGACCCAACATTCTCTACCGTACATAAGTGTCAAGTTAGTGTAAGTCACGCCCTTTTTCCCCCCGAATGGTTTCTCGCCTTGTCGTGGCGGGGGGGCTTAGTAACTGTGGCTTGGTCACCCACGGTGAAGCTAAGAGGAACCCGGTCGGCCTGTTGCCTCAGGCTGTTCCGAGGAGGTCGCTCCGAATGGGCTACGCAAGCCCACTCTGGATGCGAACAGGTGGACTGCTGGGGGGGAGCAGTACGCTGCCCTCCGCAGCCGAGGTGGAGTCGCGGGGGAAGAGGAGTGTAGGTGTATCGTTGCCTCTCTCCCTGTCTTCCGCGACTCTGGCGGGGCCGTACCGCGGATGCGGTGTTGATGGACTGCTGGGGGGAGGAGTGAGTAGGCACTGCTCACCCTGCCCTTCGCAGCCGAGGTGGAGTCGAGGGGGAAGAGGAGTGTAGGTGTTGCGTTGCCTCCCTCCCTGTCCCCCGCGACTTTGGCGGGGCCGCACCGTAGTTGCGGCGGTGGTGGGGCCGCGGGGGAAGAGGAGTGTTGGTGTGTCGTTGCCTCTCTCCCTATCCTCAGCGGCCGAAATGTGGTTGGCGGCGGAGCCACAGACCAGATCCGCTGCCGGAACCAGGAAGACTGGTGCTTTCGAGTGCAAATCTCCTGGCCCCGTAGCCTCCGCGTGGCGGACTCGGGGGGGTCCGTTCCGTGCACAAAGGGGGCCGTGCTGGAAGGCGCGTCATGTGTTCCGGCGCGCCTTGCTGAGAAGGAGAGTGGGGAGGAGTTGTCCTCTCCCGAGAAGGGGCCGCCGATGTTAGGCGGCCAGCGCCGGTGGGGTCGCGGATGTGTGCGTGAGCGTTCCCGTGGCCCTGCCAACATGCGGCGAAGGCGGAACATCATGGGGTTTTAGTCGGTGCAAGTCCGACATAACCCGTCCTTCCCCCGTGAAGGCGGGTATGCGTTAGGCATTTCCCCATGGAAAAAAAAAAGTCATGCCTTTTTAGATACTTTCTGGTTGCACATAAAGTTATGTAGGGCCCCATATTATTTTTTTCCTGCCAACGCGCCGTTCAATATCACAGTTGTGCTTACCGTCTCTCGAAAATTTTGAACCCAAATATACAAACTCTTTCACTTGTTCCACTCTTTCTCCTACAATCAAATGTTAGCAATCCGACATACTTTCTTCTCTTTCAAAAACCATTACTTTCGTCTTATCTACATTAACTTTCATTCCTTTGCTTTGTAGAGCATCATGCATAATATTAACCATCGCATCTTCAAGAATCATCATCTTTAAGATCTTTCTAGCAATTGTCTATAAATAGGTTAAACAGCCACAGTGAAGCCACACATCCATGTCTAACACCTTTTTCGATGTCAAACCAGTCTGTGTAAGCCCCGTTTACCCTTACATAAGCACTGGAATCCTTATACAGTGATTTCAGTGCTTGTATCAAGCTGCCGTTAACCCCATATATAGACAAAGTCGACCACAGTTCATTCCTCACCACTCTGTCAAAAGCCTTTTCCAAGTCTACAAATTCGCAATGGACCTTTTAACTTTGCTCCAAGAATTTTTCGGCTATGCTTCGTAAGGAAAAGACCTCATTCATGTATCCCATTCCTCTCCTGAATACCGCTCTATCTTCTCTTCAGTATCATTCATCACTCTTTAATCAACACCTTTTCATACAGTTTGCCAACAATGCTGAGCAAGCTAATGCCTCGGTAGTTTTTGCAGTCTTTCCCTTTGTAAAGACTGCGACCCTTTTCCTTTGTAAAGTGGTACGATGACGGCCTTGCACCAGTCTCCTGGTGCGTTGCCGTTCCTCCAGCAAAGATTAAAAAGGCGGTACAGCTGACAAGCTACCACGCACTGCCCAGCTTCCAGCATCTCTACTGTCATTCGGTCATACCCTGCAGCCTTGCCCAATTTCATACTATTCAACGCTTTCACGATCTTTTCCATGCTTATATTACTTTCTTTGCAATCTTAATTCGTGTCCCTGAATGGGGCCTATACTTGCATAACTTCTTTTTCAAATAAGTTTTCAAAATATTCCTTCCATCTCTTTAGGATGCATTCCTCTCCTTTTACAATACTTCCATCCTGGTTTCTGATTTTGTCCGATTGCGAGATTGTATATTTACCTCTGGTCGTTCTTATTCTTATCCTTCTCCTCTGTTTTAATATCTCTCGTAATATCTTAATAAATGGTTTAGAATATTGATAGTTGTTTCTTTTTATCCTTATCTTTTCGACATAGCAATCTAAGCTACTAATTATTTTAAAAATATTTAGGGTTTCTGCGTAAAATCTGAAAATCTGTAAGCATTTGGGGGTACGCGCGGCTTTAATTTGCATTTGGTCATCATTATTTTCGTTCGTCGTTATTCAGTGGCGTGTGGTGGCGGCTTAAGAGGATCTACCACCCCATCTCTTCCTGTGGGTGTCATAAAAGTCGACAGAGGGAATATAAAAACCAGGAGATGGGCAGCAGCATCTTCCCGGACATCTGAATAAATTAATTGCGGTTGCCAATCCGCCTTCCAAGCTTTGTAACTATGGCAAAATCCCCCTAAATGAGAGCTACAAACTTTTGTTGCAATCTATGGGGGTGGCCTATGTTCAGCAGTGGACTAGTGATAGGCTGAAATGATGATGACTATTTTCGTTCATGGCAGTTTAAATATTTCTCTAAATTTTAACTAAATTATAACTATTTCGCTCTGTCCATTTGTTCTAATTTCTCGGTTCAACTGCCGAGCCGATGTTGACAAAATTTGGCACAGAGGTAAGCTGCATTTATTTATTTATTTATTTATTCTTTATTGAACCATTAAAAAGGAACAAAAGGCGGACTTAATGCTAAAAGCATTCTCTGCCAGTCAACCTTAGGGCAGTGAGTAAACAGCGATTGCGGTTATTAAAATAAATATAATATTATTAACTAAATAAACGAATATACACATACATATACATAGATAAACATACCTAAATACTATATGACAATATACGAATAGATACTACTAATACAATATAAATAATACATATTATTCTAAACAAGGATACTATATACTAATGATGATGATGATGATCATTGTCAGGATAAGATTTATAAATGAATTATTATATATACATTCTGAAGAATTATATATGCATTCTGAAGACAAACATATGATACTTTTTATACCAGAAAATCAAATAATTTCCACGGGATATTTAAAAACCTTAATCCACGCAGACAACGTCGCGGGCATCAGCTAGTATTTTTAATAAAACATTACTCAAGTATGATGTCTCTTCACGTGTTTCCTTTCGTACAGATTATGAAAGCGGCCGCGCTGATCGAAACCGACGAGGAGGACGCTATCTTCATCAGTTCGTAAATGCAAATGCAAATTCGGCAAATTGCGAAATAACTTAAAAAAAATACGGCCCAAAACGTTTGATTGTGTTTTTTTTGGATACTCAGAATATTTCTGTGTGCACTGCACCCATCACCCTGAGACATTAGTTCTTAAGTTCAAATGCCCAGTGATTACGCTAGCTCACAGTGCCCTTCAAACCGAAACACGGCAACGTTTACACACCACTGCTTTACGGCAGAATAACTGGCCCTGGGGTGCTATGTACCTAGACGGATTCCTGCATAGGAATCCTACCACCAAATTATAAATTGCTTAAAAGTTTCGGCAGACGTGTTTTAACATAAATTTGAAATCTTAAGAACTACTTGTAGGAACTAGAATTGTAGTCATTAATTGTAATTCTTTCATTGGAACCTAAAACGTTTTAGACTTTCATTTAATGACGACAGCGGTGGATGCACATGGAGCGATTACGATGGTTTTCTTTTATTAGTCAACCATCCCTAAAGTACAAGGGGTACCAAATTTGTATGGAGTTGGTCCCATACGAATTTGGTAAAGTTCTGATGGACGCGACGATAAGGATGTGCATGATTTGAAGACGGTTTAGTTTGCTTAGTTTTCTTCGCTGTATTTATGTATGTGATCAACAAAGAGCTTGGTGGCCATAAGCATTCTACATACATACTACTACTGGTGGTAGGGTTGTCCCTATACATGATTTTGAAAACATTAAGCGAGCTGTTGGAAAAGCTCGTATATGTCGCGCTGTACAGTTTTATTGCACAGTCAATTCCTAATAATCAACATGGTTTTATGAAAAACCGATCCACCGTATCGAATCTTGCTGTATTTACTAAAGATGTGTTTAATTTTATGGATAATGGTGGTCAGACGGATGTGGTATACACAGACTTCGAAAAAGCTTTTGCGACCGTGTGGACCATTTCATATTGCTACATAAACTTAAGACACTGGGCATACAAGGAGACTTATACCGCTGGGTCAAGTCATATATTTCAAACAGAGCTCAAGCAGTGACCATAGGTGGAAATAGATCAGACTACATAGAAACAACATCCGGAGTTCCTCAAGGATCTAATTTGGGTCCACTTTTCTACATTGCATATGTTTTTGATATATCCTACTGAATACAGTAGTGATTAATAAATCATACCAAGTTTTTGATGGTTGCATACGATAAAAAATTATATATAAAAGTTAATAAAATCGATGACTGTTATCTACTTCAACGTGATTTGAATAATTTAGCTAAATACAATGAGCGGAACATAATAAAGGTCAATGTGGAAAAGTGCACGTAGATGAGCTTTACGAGAAAAATAAATCCCATAAGTTTTAATTACACAATAAATGACGTCTCCATAAATAAGTCTGTCCTTGTTCGAGACCTCGGAGTGCTTTTAGACTCAAAATTATCAATGGCCGATCACATCCAACATATAACAAATAAATCACATAAAATGTTAGGTTTTGTATTAAGAACTTGTAAAACCTTTAAAAATGTGCACTGTGTTAGAACAATGTACTTTGCCTATGTAAGAAGTATTTTAGAATATGCTTGCTGTATTTGGACAACACAATACGCAAATTATATAGATAGTATAGAATCCATTCAAAAGAAATTTATTAAACATCTTAAATTCATAACATACATATAACAACATTGACACTTATGAAGACCGTTGTCGTGACTTCCGTATTGAACAATTGAAGGACCGCCGTGAATTGCATGACATGATGTTCTTACACGCCACCCTTGCTGGTCGCCTTGACTCGCCTGAATTATTAAGCTCAATTTCCTTAAATGTACCCTCTAAACGCACTCGTCACACGTGTTCGCGTCTCTTTCATGTGCCTCTAGAACATACTTGATATGCTTCGGCACTGGTACGGATACCTAGTATATATAATAATAAATTTTCGTTTATCGATCCTTTCATATTATCCACCCATCAATATAAGAAAGCTGTCAAAGAGACAATCGCAATAAATAAATCAAAACTTCATTGCCCAAATGCACACACTCATTAGCCAACACACGCAAACTAACAAACGCACGCACGCACGCACGCACAAACACACACACACAAAAGAAATGTTTATATAGTTATGTATTGCTCATATCAATAGTTTTAAAGTAAAATTTGTATGAATCCATAATTGGCTTTGTTTTTTTATATAATAATTGTTACTGAACTTTACTACTATTTTGTGATAAGCTGTCGTATTCCTTTAATAAATAAATAAATAAATAACTGGCCCTTGGGTGGTGCCTACCTAGACGGATTTTCTTACTTAGTTCCGGATAAGCCGACTAAATTGAGGTTTCGGTGTATCTGTAGTCTTACAAAAGCCACGTCATAGCGACGATGGTTTATTTTCTATAGAAGTGTTAATAACAATATTACTCGTAGGTTTTCATAATAACATATTAAGGCACATTCAAATTACATAGTGCTTAAGAAATCGGTCATGGCAGATGCCCTAAGAAAAAAAAAACGCCCTATTAAGTTAAAGATTAAATCCTTCCAGTGTTTATTCCGAACATCCCGAAATGGCTTGCTGGTCAGTCCCATTATTTTAATTTAATTTTATTATACAAGTTTTCGGAGAACTTGAACCTATAAAATATCTACATGGTTATCCACATATTTGTAGCTTAATGAAAAGTTGTTGCAAAACACAGTTTACAGTATCAGTGCCGCTAGAGTTACATACATTTTAGCTATTGTTTAAAAATTTAGATGTAAAAAAAAACGTATATCCCTGCTGCTATTAAGAAATAGACCCACCTCACTATTATCATAGTGTTCGGTGAGTAAAGTGCTGGCTCGGATAAGATATGCATTTTGCCTATACCGTGTGCGCGACTACGGAATCGATAGGATCCCCTTGTGGCGATTATGCGAATGCATACAAGATACGAAAAAAGACAAATAGATTCTGTCCATGGCGTAAACAATAGGGTATCTTATATTTGCCATACGTAATTATCAATAATTTTGCGTACCAAAGTTATAGCAAAATTTCTCAGATTGTAATTTTTTTTTAAAAATTGGAAAATAATTTTACTTCTATTTTTTTCATTAAATTTAAAACACGAATACAAAGAAACAATATTGGATTACTTATTAAAATGACTAGTAGCAATTTACAAAAACAGTATTGAACTTTTAGTATTATATAATATTTTTAAAAAGTACCTCAGCTCACTCGCATTCTGAAACGGTTGAGAATATATCGGGTTGAAGCGATATCGGCATATGACGAATAGCTTAAGAAACTAGCTGCGACTTATAATTACGGCATTGAAGTGATAAACATATTGGATGAGTTAAAAAATATACACTTGCATTACACACAAACATTTAATAATCGTTTACATACAATTAATAAAATAATTAGCTAACATTTGCAAACACAAAATAACAATTAAAATTTCGTACGGATATTTTTTATATGCGTTGCTTAATATACAATATTGCGAAAAACCTTAGGACTTTGCAGTGAGTCAATTGTTAATGAAAGAATCAATTATTAACGTAAGTATTACTTACATCACATGCCTTAACATGATTTGAAGATATACTTAAGACTTCACAAAATTATTTGTAGGTTATATGTGTGAGCAAAAGTATACAGTGCTATTGGCATTAGTTGTAAGTATTTATTCAAATTCTGTTTATATGTTTACCTCAAGCACAGATACTGGTATGGAATGCGCTAGTATCTGAGTACGGAGCAAAGCTAGGATTTGGAATAGAACTTTGCCACGGTAAGCTAGGGTTCCATTTCAGTATAGTTGACATAGGAATACATATTGTTGGTGGTTGAGCAGTGGGTGGTGCAGGACTCCGGATAAAAATTTGAGGGAGGTTTATCGGGGCAAGTCGGGGTTGTGTGATAGTTATTGGTGGTGGTTGAATGGGTGACGGTTTTGGGAGTCGTACTTCTACGGGTTTAGGGTAAATTGGACTTGGCTGGGGTGGACATACACTAATCGGAGGAGGTGTGATAGGTGGTAAAGGTGGGGGTTTAACTACTATTGGACGTGGCACTATCGGTGGTTGCTGATGGGGTTGCAAAACGATGGGGGCTGGAGTGATCGGACGAAGCGGCGCTGGTCTAACCAGAATTTGAGGTGGTTGAATAACTGCGTGAGGTGAACGGTGGACATATAATATTCCAGCTGGAACTTGTACTGCTTCAAAACTTGCTGAGCGTAGCCTTTCAGCAACGCCTGAATTCGGAATTGTGATACCAATCGGCCCATCACCAGCATGAGCTGAAAAAAGAATTAGTATTAATTACTTATCGTACAAACGAATAAAGAAGTCAAAATATTTCGTTTACTTACTTGGCGGAGGTAGGGAATGAGCGGAAAGATGTGGAGGACTAGGTAAGGAGTATGAAGGAATATGCTGTTCTGGACATGGCGGTGCACAAGGTGCTGGGCATGGAGGCTCATGGGAGGAAGAAAAACATGATTTAGGAAAGAGACTCGACAAAAGGCTTCCTAAGAGCTGTGGTGCGGGCGCCGCTGCTGATAAAGCTATTACCGCTGCAAGTAAAAAATCATTAGTTTTTTAAATTTACTTGTGTATTATGTTGTGTTATCGGACTTCTATGCAGGATTCCGTCTACGACTCTAGGTAGATGTCACCACTACTCCAGTGCTAGTTTCTCTGCCTTCAAGCAGCAATGTACAAACAATACTACAGTATTACAGTATAATTTGGTTTGAAGGGCACTGACGGCTGAGTCTTAAGAAATAACGTCTCATGGTGACGGACGCAACGGAGGTACACAGGTAATTTTCTAGGTGATACAGCAATTGTTATAGGCCGACGATGCATTTACCGTCGAACGATAAAATAATTTTAGTGTTTGTTAAGTATTAGTACGTAACATATTTTGTAATATGATAAAGACGAGGTTACTGGTGGTAGGATTCCTATGCAGGAATCCGTCTAGGTAGGCCACCGTCTAGGTACCACCTCAGGGCCTCAGGGCCAAGCATTACTGTGTTTCGGTTTGAAGGGCACTGTGAGCTAGCGTAATCACTGGGCATATGAGACTTAAGAACTAATGTCTCAGGGTGATGGACACAGTGTGGTGTCACACAGAAATATTCTGGGTGACACAGAAAGACGTTGCACAAACCATCAGGTGAATGTTTTGTTCGTTTCATCACTATATCCAATTAAAAGTAGTGGCAGTCCATTCCATTCCGTCAGTTTTCTAAAAATCGACTAAATGACGAAATGTCACAAAAATCAGATGGCCTCCTGGAATTGTCGAAGTGGGGCGGTGTTTGCAAATCCCCTGTGAGCAAACACGGGAGAGACCACAGCAGAGGACTTTTAAGATGCCGGTAAAGAAGAAGAAACAATTAATAATAAAAACGTACCTAAAATGACCAGTACTTTTGGTATCATCGTTTCTACAGGAATTGTCTAAGTATACTAACTGTCTATATTTTATATGTTTAGAATGTGATATATATTTTTATTTAAATATTTTTGTTCACGGTAAATTAATGAAAAATAAGTTTGATTTGCAATCATTTGTGCATTATTAAACATCTAATAAAATGTTGCTATTCTTTATATTAAAGTCATGAGAATACAAAAAAATAATGGTTATAAATTCTACAGTTTTTTTATTCATGGATTTAACAAACAATAGTGTTGATATTTTGTTACCAGCTGCAAATAACGACTATAATGGTGTAAGTCATTACAAAAACTATTGGGGAAAGAAGCTGAAAACTAAAATAAAACATGATGAAAATACTAAAATAAAATCAAATAAAAGAAAATATATGTTTATGTTTTACAATAATACCGTTCCATGGACAAGTAGGTTAAACGTAGAATCAGAGAGCTGAATACACTTAATATTAGATAAATATAACTTAAGAAAAGCAAAACTCGCTACTAATAGCGATAATCAAATCAATCAATAATAATCAGTAATAATAAAATCTACAAAAAATTTACGTTTAGGTTTAAACATATGAAAAGACATCAGGAGATGTGAACTCGTGCCAGTTCTACGAGACCACTTACATATGATAGGATTGAAGCAATTTTCGTAATCAGCTTAACTGGCTGCCTATTCGTCCGCGCAGATCTGTTAGAATACTCTGCACCCTTTTCACGATACTAAACGATCCATGTGCTCCTGAGTATTTGAAAGCTAAGTTTCAATACCTGGGAGATTCTCATGACTGTTTACTCCGTTCTTCGGGTAATCTCAAGTTGCTCACGCCCTTGCACTATTCTGGTTACATATCTCATTCATTCACCTTAACGGCTATAAGACTCTGGAACGATTTACCTCTTGACATTAAAAAAGCTCCTAACAAGTTTGCTTTCAAAAATAAAGTCCGGGAATACTTTAAAAATCCATTACAAGTTTGATTTTTCTTTCCTGTTTCGTGTGTATGTATATTTATATAAATATGTATGTTTGTGTATATATATGTAGGTATATATATATATGTATGTATGTATATGTAGTGTTGTGTATGCATATTTTTTCTGTTTATGTATTTATAATCATATTATTTTATTTTATTCTCTTATTGTTAGCTGCACCGCCTATCATCATATTGTTTATTCTCTGCTTTGCCTCATGGTTGACTGGTAGAGAATGACTTTAGGCATTAAGTCCGCCATATGTACCACTACTGCATTAAAGGTTAAATAAATAAATAAATAAAAGAATGTCCTTACTTAAACGGTGTACTTTGTAAGACATTTATTGTAACAACATGTAGTTATTTAGATACAAAATGCGAATTCTTGGACAGATTTTCAACAGCTTGGGAAAGATGTGACGCAGTTTTCTAAAAGCTGTCCAGCCGTAGTGCATTCGAAAATTGACTTCTTGATCGAAATTAAGCTTACCTAGTCGGGCAATTTTTCCCTATGCCTAATACACACTCGTCGTTTACGTAGTGTTGTCCGTTGCATGTCATGCCTATTCCGATTGTAACAGCATCTATGTCATACCTATGCCTTTACAATCGGCATGGGTATGACATGGACGTTGGACATGATCTTCGTATTCATTTCCTACCCGCTAGTAGACACTATTGAGTTCATTGTGCGAAGTGCTAAGATGCAATTTCTAAAGTTTTATAGCTTTGCGATTGCATACTCCTAGATAATAAGTTGGGATTACATTTTCAAAGACATTATCTTTAGAAATTAGTCGAGCGTAGGCAATTGTAATTCATTTTCTACGCGTGTGATTTAATGTTTAATTTTATTTAATGTTAAATTAAACCTTGGTCCAACCTTGTTTAATGTTGAATTACGGTTGACGAAGCATCAAACATACGAACTCTTGTATTGAGAGTTTTAACTATAAAAGGAGATCAGACGTTGTAGAAGTCACAGTCGACAATCATGGGTATCTCAGCACTGTTCGTGTTCGGTAAGTATTACGCATTATTTAATAATTATTTTTACCTGATAATCAGTATTTTTCCAAAGACGTTATCGCTAAGAAAATAGTGCATATTAAGTTTATGGCAGTCATGTTTCCTGGGAATGCTAACGTTGCAAGATATATAATACTAATGTAGTCAGTAACTTACCTCAACGTACCGAATGGAAAGCTTAAAACAATAACGAGTAACAACACACTATGTGTTATAAAACCAGGAATTTTTACGCATGCAGAAATATTAATTGTAACCTAGAATTTGAACTTAGGACCGGGTATGGGTGCAGAGGTATCATTACCGAACGGAACTATGTCTGTAGAGGATGTACGTGGAAAAAAAGACAATTTCGTTCAAATTTAGCGAAATATGATGCTGTGGATATCTCGTTGAAACGAACATAACAAAACATTCTTTTAATTTATACTTTTACACTTGCAGCTCTCCTTGGGTACGCATCAGCAGCACCCTGGCGTTGCTATAAAACTGAAACCGGGGCCACAGTATGCATCGGAAGACCAGGAGAACCCTGTTTTTCACAACCGTCGATTTGCATCCCACGATTAATCCCTCCTTGCGTTGGACCTGCATACGTGTACACACCGCCTCAGTGTATACCACCTTGTCCCGCACCTTCTCCACCATGCCCACCATGCCCAGAGCCTTGTCCAGAACCATGTCCCCCCAGCCCAACGTCTCCTTGCTACTATCCCTACATACCGCCTTGCCCTGAACCCTGTCCACCATCTCCGTGCTACTACCCATGTGTCCCACAATGTCCTGAGCCGTCGATTCCACCATGCATTTCACATTGTTGTTAACACTACGCCACTGTACAAATAAAAATGGAGGACTAAAGTCGGTTCTAAATTTTTTCGCTGTGAAATTTGTTATTTAGGTCGCTTTTTAGTTGCGGTTCAGTAAAGTGTGTTTTAAAAGTATCAAAATTAACATAACTACACACACTATTTGGCTTTATACAAAATTGAAAGAAAATATATGCAATTTCGGAAATACCTCAACGTGTTTTGTTTCTATTATTTATTTACCTCAATAATGTTCATCTTCATAAAGAAGTAGCTAAGCCGTAAGCTAGCCTTACCTAAGCATGCCATAAACATGCCATAGGAAGATGTTGTCCACCCGAATAGAGCCCTGTTTAGTTGGACAACATCTTCCTAGCTATTCGTGGCAACGCTATGGGGAGCAAGAATTTTACCTCGTATGAAAATATTTTACAAAGGTGACGGAACGAGCAAAACGTTCACCTAATGGTAAGTGCAACGTCTGCCCATAACACGTGACGGTGACGTGGTTCGCCGTCCGTCACGTTTCGTTTCCCGAGGGCGCAAAAAGTGGGTTACGGAAGTGACCTCTGCTTAACTCAATGGGAAAGAATCGTGAGTGTATGTATGTATGTACTGATACATCTGTTTTGTCACTTTAAAATTGTGTCGCTCGTAAATATCCTACTGCAGAGCACAGGTTTCCTCTCGTTTCGGAAGGGTTTGCCGTGAAGAGTCTGCCATGCTGCTACAGTGCGGGTTCCAAGTCAGTTCACAAATTTATAAAGTTTACTAAATGACGTCATTCGACATTAAACCATACGAAATACTTATATTAGCTTTTTGCATATGTAAGTACTGACTTATGATTTTTTGGAATAAATTATCTAATTAGTTTATCTTTATGGCTGTTATACTTTAGAACGCCGCTCTGACTGTACACATAAATATAAAGGCGTCCCGAAGTACCTATTTTGCCGTATAGACTAATAGAAATTTGATCCAAGACAGGTTCAGTGACAGTTAGGATATACAAACAAGAGTTTGATTATACTCGTATGAGTACGGTTCTTAAGAGATTTTACTGATGGAAGGATTCTTATGCAGGAATTCGTCTAGGTAGGTACCACCCCAGTGCCAGTTATTCTGCCGTGAAGCAGTAATGTCCAAACATTACTGTGTTTCGGTTTGAAGGGAACTGAGAAGGACTGATGTCTCAGAGAGACGAGCGCAGTATGGTATCACACAGGAATGTTCTGGGTGACACAGCATTTGTTACGGGCGGACCTTGCACTTACCATCAGGTGAAAGTTTTGCTCGTTTCGTCACATTATCAAATAAAATAAAAAATAGAAACGTTACACGGCCTAAAGACACGTAATTGAAACACCCTACACAAAAACAGCGACGGTACATGTATTACTGTGCGTTTAAACATACTCACACTCATACGAATGTTGTAACTATTCTACAGTTGTGTGTCTCACAACAGATCTGACTTCATAACAACAAACTCACGTAGATTCAATTATTAAAGAATATTTTAAGAGCTGAAGTTGGATTGCTTTCCGCGTCAAAAGTGTTAATCTAGTATCCAAATCACCTTTAGGCTATCCGAGTATTACGATATACCTTGGTATTATGGTAAAACCTTTCCATGAATATGGACATTTAATTTTTATTTACCTTTCCGTTACCTTTTAGATCTTGTAGTTCTTGTAAAGTGATAATTTTATATATTTTGTTATTAGGGTTGAAGTATTCTTAACTTTTGAAACAATAAAAGAACAATATTTTTTTACAATTTTTGTTTATTTAATCAATTAAATTGTAATGTCACTCCAAAACAGAGAATCAGCGATAGCGCGTAGTAGACTAAAGCGCTTCACAGACCAAGGAACCAAAGGACTGGATAAATTCAAGGCTCAATTCTTTGTGATGAGGGTGCTGGTGCATTACCAGCTACACATTAGTAATTTAGTAATTTAATCCAGGTGTCTTGAGAGGTCGAAGAACTTGCGGTAGTCAACACGCTTGGAAGGCGGATTAATGACTGTAGTATTGATACTGTGGGAGGTGCGACAGAAAGCGGAATAAACATCTAAAAAGACTCAGACCGGCTGCAGCGCCTACTGTGCGAGATTCGCATCATTGTTTTCTATAATCTGTCAGCCAAGCGTGTGGATTACTAAAAATAGAAAGAAGAAGGAAGGAACAAATTATTGGCTGCCTCATACATACGCAGTCTTATTAGATTTACAAATCGAAATTTTAAAAATGGTTAAACATAAATACCACAAAAACATTAAAAAAGTACATGACACTTAAAAAATACTTAAATATTTAAAAAATGCATTAAATAATAAATATATACTTGCATATTGCTTACGCCACTGTATTACGGACGAAAAGTCTGCGGGTAACCGCAACGCCGATTTTTCCTGAGAATGCCCAGTCAACAAACTTGGCTTGACAGTGCTCGGATAATTTGTTCGTATGATAAATTCGCAAGGTTTTTATACACAAACAACAGTTACATAACGTGAGGTCAAATATGTGTACAATTGTTTGTTACTTTCTTCTAATTATTGATACTGTAAGAAAAGAATTGTCATATTGGAGGTGCACAGAACTATAATGAAACAAATTGGAACCTTGATAAAGGGTACAAACAGATACAAGTCTCCAAGTATGACATCGTGGGCGACAAGGTGTTAAGAAAATTCGAAGCGATTGAGCCAAAACAGTGATGCACATATTTTAAGACTACTACTACTACTAAAATTTGATATTTTTTCTGAAATTATTTACTGTTTGTAGGTTCCGAAAAGGTAGCGGTGGCAAATACTGCCCACTTAGTAAGGTCTTTTTTGGGTACCTGCAGCGACATTTACCATTTCATAAATTTTACGAATTAAACTGTAGTGAAAAGTAAACGTTCTTGATCCATAGCAGATAACTAAATAATTAGTGACATTATAAAACTTCATACTCCATACCCACCATTACCAGCAATGTCATCCTTAAATTTTTTAATCCCACAAACACATACTTCATCTAATCTAAAGTGTTCTCTTCAATTCTCTCTACCCTTCTTACCTCCAAAAACGTTTTGAATTCCTTAATGATTCCCATTCGCGGAACTTAAGATCAGCAAAAATGTTGAAGTTCAAGATGTCGCTTCATAGTAGCAAATTTATGAATTCGTCATTTACTGCACAGGCGGTCCGCCTATGGAACGCGCTGCCTTTGACAGTGAAACGTGCACCATCCCTTCCAGTCTTTAAGAAACTTATATTAAATCATTATCGGTATCTTTAGAATGTAATTTAGTTTACGCACTATTCTTATTTATGTTATTAATATTTTATATAAAAATAATATATATTCATATATATGTATATGTGTATAATCATTTTGTTCTTTATGCAATATATTTTATTTATTTGTTTTTCATGCCGACGCTTTCGACTTTTTCATTGTTCTTGATATCATGTTCAACCAACGGTTGTCTGGAAGATATTGCTGTCAGCAATAAGACCGCTCATTGCTCACTGTTAGTGTATCTTGTTTTCCAATTTACTTTTTTGTCATTTATTTTACATACAAGGTTTGCAATTAAGAATATAAATAAATAAATAATCATATGGAATTGAGGTAAATAAGATGCGGTCAAAACTGGGCAAAGCTGCCGTATAATAAGCAGAGGTGCCGTGTGGCGGCGGCTTAAGAGCATCTACCACCTCATCTCTTCCTGTAGGTGTTGTAAAAGTCGATAGAGGGAAAATTAAAACCAGAAGATCGGCAGTAGCATCTTCCTGGGACATTTCAATGAATAAACTGCGATTGCCAACCCCTCTTTTTTGCGAATCCCCCTAAAATGAGAGCTACAAACTTTTGTGGCAATCTATGGAAGAGGCCTATGTTCAACAGTTATAGGCTGAAATGATGTATAAGTAGAGCAAAAAGTGCTACTTCTATATCCGTTGAATGGTTTTGAAGTGACGCGAAGTGCTTTTCAAAACTGGCAGGTAGTCTTATATAAGATATTAACACGTCGTCGTTTAATGGTAAAAGGAAAGATAACACATTCAACAATACGTATATTTAGATGCAATTATTCATTAGACTTGATAAGGAAAGATCTACACTACTGTCTAACGTTCGTATAAAGATAGGCCTTACTACGACAGCAGACGACAGTTTTGTCTAATGTAGATCTGTTTTTAATAAAATGCTTCTGAACACGTTGTTACTACTACAAGCTATAAGTATTTTTATTTTAATTGTTTAACGAATACTTTATTTTTTTAATACATAATAACGTAAATTCAATAGATATCCTATACTTGGTAAAATAATAAAATGCAATGCCTGATCACAATGAAAAGAGAACTTCGTAAAACTGTTAAAAGTAAAATATGAACTCACCAAGTGCAAAAAGAAGTATTGGAGTATGTACAAACTTCATTTCGACTCGGATGTGATGACACAAATGTTGTTCGCGTTAGCTTCGGAAATATTATGTGTCGTCGTCGTTTCAGCCCATTACAAGTCCACTGCTGAACATAGGTCTCCCCGATAGATAGCCACAAAATTTTGTAGCTCTCATATTGGAGGGATTTTGCCATAGTTGCCACGCTTGATTTATTTATTTAAATGTTCCAGGAAGATGCTGCTGCCCATCTCCTGGTTTTAATTTCCCTCTGTCGACTTTTACGACACCCACGGGATGGGATGGGATGGGGTGGTAGATTCTCTAAGGCCGCCACCACACGGCACACCAATATTATGCGTGCCTTTCTTTATTTACTTTGTTACTACCGGTCTTTAACTGTGAAAAAATATTTGAGGAATTTAGAAATAAGATTAATTTTCGCGTTGTCATCATTTTAGTTTGTTTTAACTATCGACATTAATTTGAAACGCATTGGTCGCTCTCAAAAGGCAACAAATTAAACTGTTCGAAAACATGTCTCGTGCGAATCAAAATACGTTTTATGCTACCATGATTCACTGATTTATTATTGTTTGTTTTAATTTATTTTATTTTATTACTTGTTTGCTGCATGTTAATTTTTTTTACGAGTTTTTCATAGAAAATGTACTTAATCAATAATTAATTTTAAACTACTCGTATACAGGTGACATCTTTTCGACTGCTTTTGACTTTCAGCTGCTAAAGAAGCTGTAATAACCATTATTATACAGGTATACCACGTACCATCAGGTCACGCGATTGACATGGTTAGAGTACCCCACTTCTGGGCTACGGATCATTGGTTCAATTCCCAACCGAAGCCAACATTTGCTAAACACAAATATTCGTTTTCGGGTCTGGTTGTGTAGTGATTGTACTCATGACTGCATCCTAGCTCTCCTCCGAAGCATTAGGATAGGCAGGTCAAGTATGTCCCCGCCCGGACATATGACTTCATGCCGGCCCACTGCTTGCATGGAGTACTGTTCTCATCTCCGGGCGGGGACACCCCAGTGTCAGTCCCTTCCATTTGACCGCATCAACGAAGAGCGGCTCGAATCATGGACGGCCATGTTCTATACTTTACTGTTCTGGCTTTGCTTAGAGATGTCATCTCTTTGCATTTTTTATAGGGTCTACTACGGGGAGTGTTCCGAAGAATTGTTCGGATTAATACCTGCCGCTGAATTTTATCATGCCACATTGCGGCACAACAAAATTCCATCTTCGCCACCTTGATGGTTGGCATTTCAAAAACGTGCGTTTTTCGCGAAATTTTACTGCCACGCCCATGCACTTTATGGAATCTGCTGCCACCGGCGGTTTTTCTGGACTGATACAACTTGGGAACTTTCAAGATGAGAGCCTATTTCCTTCTCACTGATCGGCAACGCATCTGCTATTCCTCTGGTATTGTAGATGTTGTTGAGCGGCGGTGATCACTTACCATCAAGTGAGGCATCTGCTCTTTTGCCCCCTCGACTAGAAAAAAAAACCATTACTAAGTGTTTTATTTAATCTCTCGCCACCCCAGGGCCAGTTATTCTGCCGTGAAGCAGCAGTGTTCAAACAGTACTGCTTCGGTTTGAAGGGCACTGCTAACATAATTTCTTGGTATATAAGACTTACGAACTGATGTCTCAGGGTGACGGGTGCATTGTGGTGTGAACACAGAAATGTTCTAGGTGATACAGCATTTGTTATGGGCAGACGCGCACTTACCATTAGACGAACGAATTGCTCATCTCGTCACTTTATCAAAAAAAAAATTAAACTTTACTTTATAAATAGCACAATACTCGGAACAAAGCAGTGTACTCAGAATAAAAGTACAAGTAAAGTATCAGTCAATAAATTTCCCACTGCTGACCACAGGCCTCCTCTCATTTCTGAAAGGGTTTTGGAGACGGGAATAGTCCGCCACGCTGCTCCAATGCGGGTTGGCGGACTTCATAAGTCCTCGAAATATTTCTATTCCTCGGACATGCAGGTTTCCTTACGATGTTTTCCTTCACCACTAAACACTTGGAAAGTGAGCACTTAAAATTTTAGAACAATTTTGGAGGCGCTGGCACCGGGGATCGAACCCAGGTTACTCGCGTACTATGAAATTAAAGGCGAGCAACGGGCCCCTGAGCTACCATGGCTCAGAGTACTCAGAGTATTATGTTATGTATTATTTTAATTAACGAACGATGCCCCTCACTGGGATTTCTCCCGTGTCATGAGTGCATTTTACAGACATAAATTTCACATGCTCAACCCGAAACCCGAAAATCCTTTTTTAACCTATCTTTAGATACTCGTAGCTAAAATGTCGCGCGGCATTGTTCTTGTTAAAGCGTAAGCGTAAATAAATATGTGTTAAATATTTTACAGTACATTCTTACTACACATTGCTGAAGAATGCTCAAATGGTTGCAAATCAAACAAATTTAACAATGTTCTACCATGAACAACGATATTTAAACAATCTTTCAAGTTATATAAATGTAAAGAGTCCGCGTACTAAGACACATTCGGCCGACGAAATGGGACGACAAGCGGCACTTGGTATTTTGGGTGCGTTTTTAACATAGTTGTTTAAAATACTTATAGTATCTGAAATAAAATTTTTGAAGAACATGTTTCTGTTGAGAAATGTGTATGTTATAGCGGGCCAGGGAACAAATCTCATAAACAACGCAAATTTTCGTAAAATACTAAAATGATTAGATTTACTCAGGTCACACCTGCTATTAAATTATTCTTAACATAAATATGAAAATAAAAATTATTATTTTACTTACAGCATTAATAGCATCAACTGCAGCGGCACCTGCGCCACAGCAGTTTGGATCCTTTTTACCGAGTCCCTTCCCTGCACCACCGTTTCAATCACAAGATACCGAATCATCCGAGCCACCATGTTCTGAGTCTTTCTACGAACCGGACGCTGAACCATGCTATCCACCGTGCTCTGAGCCTGATATTCCACCGTGCTCTGAACCATGCAGTCAATCATATCCAGAATCTTACTTCCCACCCGGCGCCTTACCAAGTCATCTGCAGTCTTATGATCATTCCCTACCACGGCCAAGTAAGTATTCATAGCAATGCAAATATACTCGTAGCATAGCAATTCAAAACAAAAATATAATACTTCGTTTAATTTTATGAATTATTAATGAAATAACTTTTTTTTCAGCACTTGAAGGCAATGGACCGATCGGCATCGTGATACAGAAAACGCGCGTTGCGGATAATCTACGCTCTGCGGGTTTTCAAGCTGTACAAGTTCCGGGTGGAATATTCTATGTCAACCACCCCCCTCCTGCAGTTATTCAACCACCACCAATTCTTGTGAGACCAGCGCCACTCCGTCCGATCACCCCGGCCGCTATAATGGTGCAGCCTCCACAGCAACCTCCTATAGTGCCTCCCCAAATAGTGGTGAGACCCGAACCATTACAGCCTATCACGCCTCCTCCTATCTACGTACGTCCACCTCGACCGAGCCCAATTACACCTGAACCCATAGAAGTGCGACCACCCAAACCGGCACCCATTCAACCACCAGCAATAACTATAACACAACCCCAGCCTGCTCCAATAAATCCACCTCAAATATGCGTCCGTCGCCCTGCGCCACCGACTGTCCAACTTCCAACAATATGCATTCCTACGTCAGCTATATTCAAAGGCCACCTTGACTCACCATGCCCATATCCATGTCCATTCCATCCCAGTCCATGCGCTTAAGATACTTGCATAAACGCAGTATTGTATATTTACAACAAAGATCTCTTGTTTAAGAATAGTTGATGCATTCATTAACAAATGACCCGCAGCAAAGTTCAAAGGCTTATTGATTACATACGAGTAGATAATATATTTAACAATGCATATAAAAATACCCGCACGTGATTTTGATTGTGATGCCATGTTTGCAATTGATAGCTTTGTATAAATAATATATGTATATCATAAATATTCATGTATGTATATGTTCAATAAATTTTTCAGAATATTTTTGGTTTTATTTGACACAATCACATTATATAACATTACCATAGACGTTTAAATACTTTGCTAAAATATTAATACAATGTTAGTCAAAATTGAAAAGATATAAGCAATTATTATTGTATGTATTTGTGAATCAAAAGATACTAAAAGACTGACTGATGCCTTTCGATGGTTATAATGTTTGGTTAAATGTAAGTAACATAATTAGGCTCTGGGCTGCACAAAACGGAACGTGCTCAAAGCAAAGCAATTAGTGTTATAGACATAAAGCTTTAGAGTGATTTTTAATAATGTTTGGAATCATCATCGTCATTTCATCTTATTACTAGTCTACTGCTGAACATAGGCCTTCCCCATAGATTGCAACAAAAGTTTGTACCTCACATTGTGGAGGAATTTTATTTATTTTGATATTCCAAGAAGATGCTGCTGTCCTTCTTCTTGTTTTTATTTTCCTTCTGTAGACTTTTACGACACCCAAGGTAGATCTCTTAAGCCGCCACCACATAGCATGTTAAAAATGCCTGCCTTTAATACAGACATACTTCTTAAAATATTAATCATTTATTTAAAAAAAAAAACAATTGTAACGAATACAATGTTAGTTTGACTTATTCCCATACTGTCATAAAAAATGGAAATTGCGTAAAACTTCTAGCACATACTGTCTAAATGATAACTATAGCCGGGAAACAAAGTTGTTAGTTGCTAGGAGTAAAGTTGATTTGCGCTGTGACCTAAATTTAATTAATTAATCTGATTAACTTCTTAATTTCTATAGTTATTTTGTATTTTTAAGCGAACAATACACATTGAAATGAAACTAACGTTACGGATTTTATCGCGTTATATTTTACTATTTATGAACTTAATCTTTCTCAAATTTTAATTCATTAAGATTCATATAACGAACCTTTTAGTATAACTTAAATCAAAATCATTATTTGAAATATACTGATTAATACAAATATCGAGTTAATAGCTTGATATTTGAAGAGTTTAGAAATTACCAAAATATGTCTGCATATTTACGAGTATGTGCCTTATAATTAGTGTCCACTAAATAACTCATTAGACGTATATTACAACGAAGAAATAGCTATAGCACCGTTATTTTAGTAACCTAGCAATAATTCTTGATAATGTAACTAGCTTGGAAGATATTTCATAATGCTAATATAACTATGTGCCGTGTGATTGCGGCGGAATGGTATCCAACACTACATTTCCTATTAAATACCGTCGACCTGTATGCTATTAGTTTAGTTTATGATATTATCGACAGTAAATGAATTTACATCGACACGACACAGGTTTCGTAATCTCGTTATATCTCCTTCGACGACTTGAAGGTGAATTATCCAAGGATCAATTTAGTTACTCGTAGCTTAGACGGTGCTAAATGTAAAAGCGTCGAGCGTTGCTTACGGCTACAGTCTGACATAAATCTGTAAGCTACGGTAAGTTTCTTGTGTATATTATATTGTAGGCAACACGATTGTTATATTTTAAGTATTCCTATAGAATTACAGTAAAAAGAAATAATATCGTGTATGAGCTAACAATTGTAGCACTAGAATATGAGATTTGAAAAGTTAATATCGGTGAAAAGGATACCCACTTACAAGAGCCTTTGCATGAAATGCTTTCTCAATCATTCAAACAAGCTTAATTATAATAATAATAATTATTATTTATTAAACCAAAGACTTTACATAATGATGAATTATACTTTAGCAGCCGTGCTAGGGCACAGACCTGTGTTACAGCTGCTAAGCCTTTCCTGATTATAAATAACAAATAATATTTAATATTAAACAGAAAAGAACGCAAAATTACAAAAAAAACTAAAAAGTGGGTAAAAGGAAAAAAAATATAAGATTTGTTCCGACAATTCATCGCTTAGAAATGTTTTACGTTACAAGAAACATGTCCATTGATACAATCAATTGAAACACAGCATCACAATGCATCCCAACATAAATGCAAAATAAGAAGAGGTGTGATTTGATGTTTATATTGTGTGCGTGGGTAGGTGATTGAATGTGGGTGTGTGTTGTGTAGGTGTGAGTTGTGTGGGTGTGTGTCTGTGTGAGTAAGTGCTTACTCTCAGGTTTGTATGTAATTTACTTAACTTTCGTTAACAAACTTTCAGATTCCTCATATGTTAGAGACATTAAAAACTTAGTGAGGTCTGAGTCTTCCTACATTCAAATTGGGTTAGCGTGTACATGGTTATAAAACTGCTTATTCTTTTATAAAGGTAAGGGCCCAAAAAACACACTTGTCTATGTGCATATGATGAAGAAAATTTATCTGGTAGTATAATGCGATCTTTTCTTCTTGTATTTTTATATAATTTTAAGTCGCACTTAATATGAGCATGAGCCCTAAGTACACATTTCATAATAAATAGCTGACGAACAGAAAGCACTCTCACATCACAGAACAACTGTACTGTAGGGAATCTAAAAGGCTTAGAAAGCATAACCTTTAATATTGCTCTTTGAGATGTTTCGACTTACAAAGTATATGTTTTATAAGTGCCCCCCCCCCCCCCAAGCAGTAACACAGTATGCCAACAGCGAATGGCAGAGAGCATAGTATATGGTTTTGAGCAACTCTCGAGGAATATGTCTTAGACGTTTAAAAACTGGTAATAATTTTCTTAGTCTAGATTTTAATTTTTTAATATGCTCTTGCCAGTTTAGGAGGTAATCGATAATAATACCTAGATATCTAATGGATTCTACTCTATCTAAAGACTTACAGTTACATGTAAGTGAAGAAGAGTTACCACACCTGTGTGCTCTGATGGAATAAGAATCAAGCATATGTTGATTATACGAAGATTTCATAAAAGCGAGGTACTTTGTCTTATCGATGTTTAAAGTAAGTAAGTTCCTTCTCAGCCATGACATAACTTCTTCAAGTCCTATCTCCTCTAATCGAGTAACTTCCTGCCAGGAAGAAGCACTAAATAATAAAACAGCGTCATCAGCATAGGCAACTATTTTACAATGACTCACAAAGATTATTCACATAAATGAGAAACAAGGACAGACTCCTTGTTCGAGACCTCGGAGTGCTTTTAGACTCAAAATTATCAATGGCCGATCACATCCAACATATAACAAATAAATCACATAAAATGTTAGGTTTTGTATTAAGAACTTGTAAAACCTTTAAAAATGTGCACTGTGTTAGAACAATGTACTTTGCCTATGTAAGAAGTATTTTAGAATATGCTTGCTGTATTTGGACAACACAATACGCAAATTATATAGATAGTATAGAATCCATTCAAAAGAAATTTATTAAACATCTTAAATTCATAACATACATATAACAACATTGACACTTATGAAGACCGTTGTCGTGACTTCCGTATTGAACAATTGAAGGACCGCCGTGAATTGCATGACATGATGTTCTTACACGCCACCCTTGCTGGTCGCCTTGACTCGCCTGAATTATTAAGCTCAATTTCCTTAAATGTACCCTCTAAACGCACTCGTCACACGTGTTCGCGTCTCTTTCATGTGCCTCTAGAACATACTTGATATGCTTCGGCACTGGTACGGATACCTAGTATATATAATAATAAATTTTCGTTTATCGATCCTTTCATATTATCCACCCATCAATATAAGAAAGCTGTCAAAGAGACAATCGCAATAAATAAATCAAAACTTCATTGCCCAAATGCACACACTCATTAGCCAACACACGCAAACTAACAAACGCACGCACGCACGCACGCACAAACACACACACACAAAAGAAATGTTTATATAGTTATGTATTGCTCATATCAATAGTTTTAAAGTAAAATTTGTATGAATCCATAATTGGCTTTGTTTTTTTATATAATAATTGTTACTGAACTTTACTACTATTTTGTGATAAGCTGTCGTATTCCTTTAATAAATAAATAAATAAATAACTGGCCCTTGGGTGGTGCCTACCTAGACGGATTTTCTTACTTAGTTCCGGATAAGCCGACTAAATTGAGGTTTCGGTGTATCTGTAGTCTTACAAAAGCCACGTCATAGCGACGATGGTTTATTTTCTATAGAAGTGTTAATAACAATATTACTCGTAGGTTTTCATAATAACATATTAAGGCACATTCAAATTACATAGTGCTTAAGAAATCGGTCATGGCAGATGCCCTAAGAAAAAAAAAACGCCCTATTAAGTTAAAGATTAAATCCTTCCAGTGTTTATTCCGAACATCCCGAAATGGCTTGCTGGTCAGTCCCATTATTTTAATTTAATTTTATTATACAAGTTTTCGGAGAACTTGAACCTATAAAATATCTACATGGTTATCCACATATTTGTAGCTTAATGAAAAGTTGTTGCAAAACACAGTTTACAGTATCAGTGCCGCTAGAGTTACATACATTTTAGCTATTGTTTAAAAATTTAGATGTAAAAAAAAACGTATATCCCTGCTGCTATTAAGAAATAGACCCACCTCACTATTATCATAGTGTTCGGTGAGTAAAGTGCTGGCTCGGATAAGATATGCATTTTGCCTATACCGTGTGCGCGACTACGGAATCGATAGGATCCCCTTGTGGCGATTATGCGAATGCATACAAGATACGAAAAAAGACAAATAGATTCTGTCCATGGCGTAAACAATAGGGTATCTTATATTTGCCATACGTAATTATCAATAATTTTGCGTACCAAAGTTATAGCAAAATTTCTCAGATTGTAATTTTTTTTTAAAAATTGGAAAATAATTTTACTTCTATTTTTTTCATTAAATTTAAAACACGAATACAAAGAAACAATATTGGATTACTTATTAAAATGACTAGTAGCAATTTACAAAAACAGTATTGAACTTTTAGTATTATATAATATTTTTAAAAAGTACCTCAGCTCACTCGCATTCTGAAACGGTTGAGAATATATCGGGTTGAAGCGATATCGGCATATGACGAATAGCTTAAGAAACTAGCTGCGACTTATAATTACGGCATTGAAGTGATAAACATATTGGATGAGTTAAAAAATATACACTTGCATTACACACAAACATTTAATAATCGTTTACATACAATTAATAAAATAATTAGCTAACATTTGCAAACACAAAATAACAATTAAAATTTCGTACGGATATTTTTTATATGCGTTGCTTAATATACAATATTGCGAAAAACCTTAGGACTTTGCAGTGAGTCAATTGTTAATGAAAGAATCAATTATTAACGTAAGTATTACTTACATCACATGCCTTAACATGATTTGAAGATATACTTAAGACTTCACAAAATTATTTGTAGGTTATATGTGTGAGCAAAAGTATACAGTGCTATTGGCATTAGTTGTAAGTATTTATTCAAATTCTGTTTATATGTTTACCTCAAGCACAGATACTGGTATGGAATGCGCTAGTATCTGAGTACGGAGCAAAGCTAGGATTTGGAATAGAACTTTGCCACGGTAAGCTAGGGTTCCATTTCAGTATAGTTGACATAGGAATACATATTGTTGGTGGTTGAGCAGTGGGTGGTGCAGGACTCCGGATAAAAATTTGAGGGAGGTTTATCGGGGCAAGTCGGGGTTGTGTGATAGTTATTGGTGGTGGTTGAATGGGTGACGGTTTTGGGAGTCGTACTTCTACGGGTTTAGGGTAAATTGGACTTGGCTGGGGTGGACATACACTAATCGGAGGAGGTGTGATAGGTGGTAAAGGTGGGGGTTTAACTACTATTGGACGTGGCACTATCGGTGGTTGCTGATGGGGTTGCAAAACGATGGGGGCTGGAGTGATCGGACGAAGCGGCGCTGGTCTAACCAGAATTTGAGGTGGTTGAATAACTGCGTGAGGTGAACGGTGGACATATAATATTCCAGCTGGAACTTGTACTGCTTCAAAACTTGCTGAGCGTAGCCTTTCAGCAACGCCTGAATTCGGAATTGTGATACCAATCGGCCCATCACCAGCATGAGCTGAAAAAAGAATTAGTATTAATTACTTATCGTACAAACGAATAAAGAAGTCAAAATATTTCGTTTACTTACTTGGCGGAGGTAGGGAATGAGCGGAAAGATGTGGAGGACTAGGTAAGGAGTATGAAGGAATATGCTGTTCTGGACATGGCGGTGCACAAGGTGCTGGGCATGGAGGCTCATGGGAGGAAGAAAAACATGATTTAGGAAAGAGACTCGACAAAAGGCTTCCTAAGAGCTGTGGTGCGGGCGCCGCTGCTGATAAAGCTATTACCGCTGCAAGTAAAAAATCATTAGTTTTTTAAATTTACTTGTGTATTATGTTGTGTTATCGGACTTCTATGCAGGATTCCGTCTACGACTCTAGGTAGATGTCACCACTACTCCAGTGCTAGTTTCTCTGCCTTCAAGCAGCAATGTACAAACAATACTACAGTATTACAGTATAATTTGGTTTGAAGGGCACTGACGGCTGAGTCTTAAGAAATAACGTCTCATGGTGACGGACGCAACGGAGGTACACAGGTAATTTTCTAGGTGATACAGCAATTGTTATAGGCCGACGATGCATTTACCGTCGAACGATAAAATAATTTTAGTGTTTGTTAAGTATTAGTACGTAACATATTTTGTAATATGATAAAGACGAGGTTACTGGTGGTAGGATTCCTATGCAGGAATCCGTCTAGGTAGGCCACCGTCTAGGTACCACCTCAGGGCCTCAGGGCCAAGCATTACTGTGTTTCGGTTTGAAGGGCACTGTGAGCTAGCGTAATCACTGGGCATATGAGACTTAAGAACTAATGTCTCAGGGTGATGGACACAGTGTGGTGTCACACAGAAATATTCTGGGTGACACAGAAAGACGTTGCACAAACCATCAGGTGAATGTTTTGTTCGTTTCATCACTATATCCAATTAAAAGTAGTGGCAGTCCATTCCATTCCGTCAGTTTTCTAAAAATCGACTAAATGACGAAATGTCACAAAAATCAGATGGCCTCCTGGAATTGTCGAAGTGGGGCGGTGTTTGCAAATCCCCTGTGAGCAAACACGGGAGAGACCACAGCAGAGGACTTTTAAGATGCCGGTAAAGAAGAAGAAACAATTAATAATAAAAACGTACCTAAAATGACCAGTACTTTTGGTATCATCGTTTCTACAGGAATTGTCTAAGTATACTAACTGTCTATATTTTATATGTTTAGAATGTGATATATATTTTTATTTAAATATTTTTGTTCACGGTAAATTAATGAAAAATAAGTTTGATTTGCAATCATTTGTGCATTATTAAACATCTAATAAAATGTTGCTATTCTTTATATTAAAGTCATGAGAATACAAAAAAATAATGGTTATAAATTCTACAGTTTTTTTATTCATGGATTTAACAAACAATAGTGTTGATATTTTGTTACCAGCTGCAAATAACGACTATAATGGTGTAAGTCATTACAAAAACTATTGGGGAAAGAAGCTGAAAACTAAAATAAAACATGATGAAAATACTAAAATAAAATCAAAATAAAAGAAAATATATGTTTATGTTTTACAATAATACCGTTCCATGGACAAGTAGGTTAAACGTAGAATCAGAGAGCTGAATACACTTAATATTAGATAAATATAACTTAAGAAAAGCAAAACTCGCTACTAATAGCGATAATCAAATCAATCAATAATAATCAGTAATAATAAAATCTACAAAAAATTTACGTTTAGGTTTAAACATATGAAAAGACATCAGGAGATGTGAACTCGTGCCAGTTCTACGAGACCACTTACATATGATAGGATTGAAGCAATTTTCGTAATCAGCTTAACTGGCTGCCTATTCGTCCGCGCAGATCTGTTAGAATACTCTGCACCCTTTTCACGATACTAAACGATCCATGTGCTCCTGAGTATTTGAAAGCTAAGTTTCAATACCTGGGAGATTCTCATGACTGTTTACTCCGTTCTTCGGGTAATCTCAAGTTGCTCACGCCCTTGCACTATTCTGGTTACATATCTCATTCATTCACCTTAACGGCTATAAGACTCTGGAACGATTTACCTCTTGACATTAAAAAAGCTCCTAACAAGTTTGCTTTCAAAAATAAAGTCCGGGAATACTTTAAAAATCCATTACAAGTTTGATTTTTCTTTCCTGTTTCGTGTGTATGTATATTTATATAAATATGTATGTTTGTGTATATATATGTAGGTATATATATATATGTATGTATGTATATGTAGTGTTGTGTATGCATATTTTTTCTGTTTATGTATTTATAATCATATTATTTTATTTTATTCTCTTATTGTTAGCTGCACCGCCTATCATCATATTGTTTATTCTCTGCTTTGCCTCATGGTTGACTGGTAGAGAATGACTTTAGGCATTAAGTCCGCCATATGTACCACTACTGCATTAAAGGTTAAATAAATAAATAAATAAAAGAATGTCCTTACTTAAACGGTGTACTTTGTAAGACATTTATTGTAACAACATGTAGTTATTTAGATACAAAATGCGAATTCTTGGACAGATTTTCAACAGCTTGGGAAAGATGTGACGCAGTTTTCTAAAAGCTGTCCAGCCGTAGTGCATTCGAAAATTGACTTCTTGATCGAAATTAAGCTTACCTAGTCGGGCAATTTTTCCCTATGCCTAATACACACTCGTCGTTTACGTAGTGTTGTCCGTTGCATGTCATGCCTATTCCGATTGTAACAGCATCTATGTCATACCTATGCCTTTACAATCGGCATGGGTATGACATGGACGTTGGACATGATCTTCGTATTCATTTCCTACCCGCTAGTAGACACTATTGAGTTCATTGTGCGAAGTGCTAAGATGCAATTTCTAAAGTTTTATAGCTTTGCGATTGCATACTCCTAGATAATAAGTTGGGATTACATTTTCAAAGACATTATCTTTAGAAATTAGTCGAGCGTAGGCAATTGTAATTCATTTTCTACGCGTGTGATTTAATGTTTAATTTTATTTAATGTTAAATTAAACCTTGGTCCAACCTTGTTTAATGTTGAATTACGGTTGACGAAGCATCAAACATACGAACTCTTGTATTGAGAGTTTTAACTATAAAAGGAGATCAGACGTTGTAGAAGTCACAGTCGACAATCATGGGTATCTCAGCACTGTTCGTGTTCGGTAAGTATTACGCATTATTTAATAATTATTTTTACCTGATAATCAGTATTTTTCCAAAGACGTTATCGCTAAGAAAATAGTGCATATTAAGTTTATGGCAGTCATGTTTCCTGGGAATGCTAACGTTGCAAGATATATAATACTAATGTAGTCAGTAACTTACCTCAACGTACCGAATGGAAAGCTTAAAACAATAACGAGTAACAACACACTATGTGTTATAAAACCAGGAATTTTTACGCATGCAGAAATATTAATTGTAACCTAGAATTTGAACTTAGGACCGGGTATGGGTGCAGAGGTATCATTACCGAACGGAACTATGTCTGTAGAGGATGTACGTGGAAAAAAAGACAATTTCGTTCAAATTTAGCGAAATATGATGCTGTGGATATCTCGTTGAAACGAACATAACAAAACATTCTTTTAATTTATACTTTTACACTTGCAGCTCTCCTTGGGTACGCATCAGCAGCACCCTGGCGTTGCTATAAAACTGAAACCGGGGCCACAGTATGCATCGGAAGACCAGGAGAACCCTGTTTTTCACAACCGTCGATTTGCATCCCACGATTAATCCCTCCTTGCGTTGGACCTGCATACGTGTACACACCGCCTCAGTGTATACCACCTTGTCCCGCACCTTCTCCACCATGCCCACCATGCCCAGAGCCTTGTCCAGAACCATGTCCCCCCAGCCCAACGTCTCCTTGCTACTATCCCTACATACCGCCTTGCCCTGAACCCTGTCCACCATCTCCGTGCTACTACCCATGTGTCCCACAATGTCCTGAGCCGTCGATTCCACCATGCATTTCACATTGTTGTTAACACTACGCCACTGTACAAATAAAAATGGAGGACTAAAGTCGGTTCTAAATTTTTTCGCTGTGAAATTTGTTATTTAGGTCGCTTTTTAGTTGCGGTTCAGTAAAGTGTGTTTTAAAAGTATCAAAATTAACATAACTACACACACTATTTGGCTTTATACAAAATTGAAAGAAAATATATGCAATTTCGGAAATACCTCAACGTGTTTTGTTTCTATTATTTATTTACCTCAATAATGTTCATCTTCATAAAGAAGTAGCTAAGCCGTAAGCTAGCCTTACCTAAGCATGCCATAAACATGCCATAGGAAGATGTTGTCCACCCGAATAGAGCCCTGTTTAGTTGGACAACATCTTCCTAGCTATTCGTGGCAACGCTATGGGGAGCAAGAATTTTACCTCGTATGAAAATATTTTACAAAGGTGACGGAACGAGCAAAACGTTCACCTAATGGTAAGTGCAACGTCTGCCCATAACACGTGACGGTGACGTGGTTCGCCGTCCGTCACGTTTCGTTTCCCGAGGGCGCAAAAAGTGGGTTACGGAAGTGACCTCTGCTTAACTCAATGGGAAAGAATCGTGAGTGTATGTATGTATGTACTGATACATCTGTTTTGTCACTTTAAAATTGTGTCGCTCGTAAATATCCTACTGCAGAGCACAGGTTTCCTCTCGTTTCGGAAGGGTTTGCCGTGAAGAGTCTGCCATGCTGCTACAGTGCGGGTTCCAAGTCAGTTCACAAATTTATAAAGTTTACTAAATGACGTCATTCGACATTAAACCATACGAAATACTTATATTAGCTTTTTGCATATGTAAGTACTGACTTATGATTTTTTGGAATAAATTATCTAATTAGTTTATCTTTATGGCTGTTATACTTTAGAACGCCGCTCTGACTGTACACATAAATATAAAGGCGTCCCGAAGTACCTATTTTGCCGTATAGACTAATAGAAATTTGATCCAAGACAGGTTCAGTGACAGTTAGGATATACAAACAAGAGTTTGATTATACTCGTATGAGTACGGTTCTTAAGAGATTTTACTGATGGAAGGATTCTTATGCAGGAATTCGTCTAGGTAGGTACCACCCCAGTGCCAGTTATTCTGCCGTGAAGCAGTAATGTCCAAACATTACTGTGTTTCGGTTTGAAGGGAACTGAGAAGGACTGATGTCTCAGAGAGACGAGCGCAGTATGGTATCACACAGGAATGTTCTGGGTGACACAGCATTTGTTACGGGCGGACCTTGCACTTACCATCAGGTGAAAGTTTTGCTCGTTTCGTCACATTATCAAATAAAATAAAAAATAGAAACGTTACACGGCCTAAAGACACGTAATTGAAACACCCTACACAAAAACAGCGACGGTACATGTATTACTGTGCGTTTAAACATACTCACACTCATACGAATGTTGTAACTATTCTACAGTTGTGTGTCTCACAACAGATCTGACTTCATAACAACAAACTCACGTAGATTCAATTATTAAAGAATATTTTAAGAGCTGAAGTTGGATTGCTTTCCGCGTCAAAAGTGTTAATCTAGTATCCAAATCACCTTTAGGCTATCCGAGTATTACGATATACCTTGGTATTATGGTAAAACCTTTCCATGAATATGGACATTTAATTTTTATTTACCTTTCCGTTACCTTTTAGATCTTGTAGTTCTTGTAAAGTGATAATTTTATATATTTTGTTATTAGGGTTGAAGTATTCTTAACTTTTGAAACAATAAAAGAACAATATTTTTTTACAATTTTTGTTTATTTAATCAATTAAATTGTAATGTCACTCCAAAACAGAGAATCAGCGATAGCGCGTAGTAGACTAAAGCGCTTCACAGACCAAGGAACCAAAGGACTGGATAAATTCAAGGCTCAATTCTTTGTGATGAGGGTGCTGGTGCATTACCAGCTACACATTAGTAATTTAGTAATTTAATCCAGGTGTCTTGAGAGGTCGAAGAACTTGCGGTAGTCAACACGCTTGGAAGGCGGATTAATGACTGTAGTATTGATACTGTGGGAGGTGCGACAGAAAGCGGAATAAACATCTAAAAAGACTCAGACCGGCTGCAGCGCCTACTGTGCGAGATTCGCATCATTGTTTTCTATAATCTGTCAGCCAAGCGTGTGGATTACTAAAAATAGAAAGAAGAAGGAAGGAACAAATTATTGGCTGCCTCATACATACGCAGTCTTATTAGATTTACAAATCGAAATTTTAAAAATGGTTAAACATAAATACCACAAAAACATTAAAAAAGTACATGACACTTAAAAAATACTTAAATATTTAAAAAATGCATTAAATAATAAATATATACTTGCATATTGCTTACGCCACTGTATTACGGACGAAAAGTCTGCGGGTAACCGCAACGCCGATTTTTCCTGAGAATGCCCAGTCAACAAACTTGGCTTGACAGTGCTCGGATAATTTGTTCGTATGATAAATTCGCAAGGTTTTTATACACAAACAACAGTTACATAACGTGAGGTCAAATATGTGTACAATTGTTTGTTACTTTCTTCTAATTATTGATACTGTAAGAAAAGAATTGTCATATTGGAGGTGCACAGAACTATAATGAAACAAATTGGAACCTTGATAAAGGGTACAAACAGATACAAGTCTCCAAGTATGACATCGTGGGCGACAAGGTGTTAAGAAAATTCGAAGCGATTGAGCCAAAACAGTGATGCACATATTTTAAGACTACTACTACTACTAAAATTTGATATTTTTTCTGAAATTATTTACTGTTTGTAGGTTCCGAAAAGGTAGCGGTGGCAAATACTGCCCACTTAGTAAGGTCTTTTTTGGGTACCTGCAGCGACATTTACCATTTCATAAATTTTACGAATTAAACTGTAGTGAAAAGTAAACGTTCTTGATCCATAGCAGATAACTAAATAATTAGTGACATTATAAAACTTCATACTCCATACCCACCATTACCAGCAATGTCATCCTTAAATTTTTTAATCCCACAAACACATACTTCATCTAATCTAAAGTGTTCTCTTCAATTCTCTCTACCCTTCTTACCTCCAAAAACGTTTTGAATTCCTTAATGATTCCCATTCGCGGAACTTAAGATCAGCAAAAATGTTGAAGTTCAAGATGTCGCTTCATAGTAGCAAATTTATGAATTCGTCATTTACTGCACAGGCGGTCCGCCTATGGAACGCGCTGCCTTTGACAGTGAAACGTGCACCATCCCTTCCAGTCTTTAAGAAACTTATATTAAATCATTATCGGTATCTTTAGAATGTAATTTAGTTTACGCACTATTCTTATTTATGTTATTAATATTTTATATAAAAATAATATATATTCATATATATGTATATGTGTATAATCATTTTGTTCTTTATGCAATATATTTTATTTATTTGTTTTTCATGCCGACGCTTTCGACTTTTTCATTGTTCTTGATATCATGTTCAACCAACGGTTGTCTGGAAGATATTGCTGTCAGCAATAAGACCGCTCATTGCTCACTGTTAGTGTATCTTGTTTTCCAATTTACTTTTTTGTCATTTATTTTACATACAAGGTTTGCAATTAAGAATATAAATAAATAAATAATCATATGGAATTGAGGTAAATAAGATGCGGTCAAAACTGGGCAAAGCTGCCGTATAATAAGCAGAGGTGCCGTGTGGCGGCGGCTTAAGAGCATCTACCACCTCATCTCTTCCTGTAGGTGTTGTAAAAGTCGATAGAGGGAAAATTAAAACCAGAAGATCGGCAGTAGCATCTTCCTGGGACATTTCAATGAATAAACTGCGATTGCCAACCCCTCTTTTTTGCGAATCCCCCTAAAATGAGAGCTACAAACTTTTGTGGCAATCTATGGAAGAGGCCTATGTTCAACAGTTATAGGCTGAAATGATGTATAAGTAGAGCAAAAAGTGCTACTTCTATATCCGTTGAATGGTTTTGAAGTGACGCGAAGTGCTTTTCAAAACTGGCAGGTAGTCTTATATAAGATATTAACACGTCGTCGTTTAATGGTAAAAGGAAAGATAACACATTCAACAATACGTATATTTAGATGCAATTATTCATTAGACTTGATAAGGAAAGATCTACACTACTGTCTAACGTTCGTATAAAGATAGGCCTTACTACGACAGCAGACGACAGTTTTGTCTAATGTAGATCTGTTTTTAATAAAATGCTTCTGAACACGTTGTTACTACTACAAGCTATAAGTATTTTTATTTTAATTGTTTAACGAATACTTTATTTTTTTAATACATAATAACGTAAATTCAATAGATATCCTATACTTGGTAAAATAATAAAATGCAATGCCTGATCACAATGAAAAGAGAACTTCGTAAAACTGTTAAAAGTAAAATATGAACTCACCAAGTGCAAAAAGAAGTATTGGAGTATGTACAAACTTCATTTCGACTCGGATGTGATGACACAAATGTTGTTCGCGTTAGCTTCGGAAATATTATGTGTCGTCGTCGTTTCAGCCCATTACAAGTCCACTGCTGAACATAGGTCTCCCCGATAGATAGCCACAAAATTTTGTAGCTCTCATATTGGAGGGATTTTGCCATAGTTGCCACGCTTGATTTATTTATTTAAATGTTCCAGGAAGATGCTGCTGCCCATCTCCTGGTTTTAATTTCCCTCTGTCGACTTTTACGACACCCACGGGATGGGATGGGATGGGGTGGTAGATTCTCTAAGGCCGCCACCACACGGCACACCAATATTATGCGTGCCTTTCTTTATTTACTTTGTTACTACCGGTCTTTAACTGTGAAAAAATATTTGAGGAATTTAGAAATAAGATTAATTTTCGCGTTGTCATCATTTTAGTTTGTTTTAACTATCGACATTAATTTGAAACGCATTGGTCGCTCTCAAAAGGCAACAAATTAAACTGTTCGAAAACATGTCTCGTGCGAATCAAAATACGTTTTATGCTACCATGATTCACTGATTTATTATTGTTTGTTTTAATTTATTTTATTTTATTACTTGTTTGCTGCATGTTAATTTTTTTTACGAGTTTTTCATAGAAAATGTACTTAATCAATAATTAATTTTAAACTACTCGTATACAGGTGACATCTTTTCGACTGCTTTTGACTTTCAGCTGCTAAAGAAGCTGTAATAACCATTATTATACAGGTATACCACGTACCATCAGGTCACGCGATTGACATGGTTAGAGTACCCCACTTCTGGGCTACGGATCATTGGTTCAATTCCCAACCGAAGCCAACATTTGCTAAACACAAATATTCGTTTTCGGGTCTGGTTGTGTAGTGATTGTACTCATGACTGCATCCTAGCTCTCCTCCGAAGCATTAGGATAGGCAGGTCAAGTATGTCCCCGCCCGGACATATGACTTCATGCCGGCCCACTGCTTGCATGGAGTACTGTTCTCATCTCCGGGCGGGGACACCCCAGTGTCAGTCCCTTCCATTTGACCGCATCAACGAAGAGCGGCTCGAATCATGGACGGCCATGTTCTATACTTTACTGTTCTGGCTTTGCTTAGAGATGTCATCTCTTTGCATTTTTTATAGGGTCTACTACGGGGAGTGTTCCGAAGAATTGTTCGGATTAATACCTGCCGCTGAATTTTATCATGCCACATTGCGGCACAACAAAATTCCATCTTCGCCACCTTGATGGTTGGCATTTCAAAAACGTGCGTTTTTCGCGAAATTTTACTGCCACGCCCATGCACTTTATGGAATCTGCTGCCACCGGCGGTTTTTCTGGACTGATACAACTTGGGAACTTTCAAGATGAGAGCCTATTTCCTTCTCACTGATCGGCAACGCATCTGCTATTCCTCTGGTATTGTAGATGTTGTTGAGCGGCGGTGATCACTTACCATCAAGTGAGGCATCTGCTCTTTTGCCCCCTCGACTAGAAAAAAAAACCATTACTAAGTGTTTTATTTAATCTCTCGCCACCCCAGGGCCAGTTATTCTGCCGTGAAGCAGCAGTGTTCAAACAGTACTGCTTCGGTTTGAAGGGCACTGCTAACATAATTTCTTGGTATATAAGACTTACGAACTGATGTCTCAGGGTGACGGGTGCATTGTGGTGTGAACACAGAAATGTTCTAGGTGATACAGCATTTGTTATGGGCAGACGCGCACTTACCATTAGACGAACGAATTGCTCATCTCGTCACTTTATCAAAAAAAAAATTAAACTTTACTTTATAAATAGCACAATACTCGGAACAAAGCAGTGTACTCAGAATAAAAGTACAAGTAAAGTATCAGTCAATAAATTTCCCACTGCTGACCACAGGCCTCCTCTCATTTCTGAAAGGGTTTTGGAGACGGGAATAGTCCGCCACGCTGCTCCAATGCGGGTTGGCGGACTTCATAAGTCCTCGAAATATTTCTATTCCTCGGACATGCAGGTTTCCTTACGATGTTTTCCTTCACCACTAAACACTTGGAAAGTGAGCACTTAAAATTTTAGAACAATTTTGGAGGCGCTGGCACCGGGGATCGAACCCAGGTTACTCGCGTACTATGAAATTAAAGGCGAGCAACGGGCCCCTGAGCTACCATGGCTCAGAGTACTCAGAGTATTATGTTATGTATTATTTTAATTAACGAACGATGCCCCTCACTGGGATTTCTCCCGTGTCATGAGTGCATTTTACAGACATAAATTTCACATGCTCAACCCGAAACCCGAAAATCCTTTTTTAACCTATCTTTAGATACTCGTAGCTAAAATGTCGCGCGGCATTGTTCTTGTTAAAGCGTAAGCGTAAATAAATATGTGTTAAATATTTTACAGTACATTCTTACTACACATTGCTGAAGAATGCTCAAATGGTTGCAAATCAAACAAATTTAACAATGTTCTACCATGAACAACGATATTTAAACAATCTTTCAAGTTATATAAATGTAAAGAGTCCGCGTACTAAGACACATTCGGCCGACGAAATGGGACGACAAGCGGCACTTGGTATTTTGGGTGCGTTTTTAACATAGTTGTTTAAAATACTTATAGTATCTGAAATAAAATTTTTGAAGAACATGTTTCTGTTGAGAAATGTGTATGTTATAGCGGGCCAGGGAACAAATCTCATAAACAACGCAAATTTTCGTAAAATACTAAAATGATTAGATTTACTCAGGTCACACCTGCTATTAAATTATTCTTAACATAAATATGAAAATAAAAATTATTATTTTACTTACAGCATTAATAGCATCAACTGCAGCGGCACCTGCGCCACAGCAGTTTGGATCCTTTTTACCGAGTCCCTTCCCTGCACCACCGTTTCAATCACAAGATACCGAATCATCCGAGCCACCATGTTCTGAGTCTTTCTACGAACCGGACGCTGAACCATGCTATCCACCGTGCTCTGAGCCTGATATTCCACCGTGCTCTGAACCATGCAGTCAATCATATCCAGAATCTTACTTCCCACCCGGCGCCTTACCAAGTCATCTGCAGTCTTATGATCATTCCCTACCACGGCCAAGTAAGTATTCATAGCAATGCAAATATACTCGTAGCATAGCAATTCAAAACAAAAATATAATACTTCGTTTAATTTTATGAATTATTAATGAAATAACTTTTTTTTCAGCACTTGAAGGCAATGGACCGATCGGCATCGTGATACAGAAAACGCGCGTTGCGGATAATCTACGCTCTGCGGGTTTTCAAGCTGTACAAGTTCCGGGTGGAATATTCTATGTCAACCACCCCCCTCCTGCAGTTATTCAACCACCACCAATTCTTGTGAGACCAGCGCCACTCCGTCCGATCACCCCGGCCGCTATAATGGTGCAGCCTCCACAGCAACCTCCTATAGTGCCTCCCCAAATAGTGGTGAGACCCGAACCATTACAGCCTATCACGCCTCCTCCTATCTACGTACGTCCACCTCGACCGAGCCCAATTACACCTGAACCCATAGAAGTGCGACCACCCAAACCGGCACCCATTCAACCACCAGCAATAACTATAACACAACCCCAGCCTGCTCCAATAAATCCACCTCAAATATGCGTCCGTCGCCCTGCGCCACCGACTGTCCAACTTCCAACAATATGCATTCCTACGTCAGCTATATTCAAAGGCCACCTTGACTCACCATGCCCATATCCATGTCCATTCCATCCCAGTCCATGCGCTTAAGATACTTGCATAAACGCAGTATTGTATATTTACAACAAAGATCTCTTGTTTAAGAATAGTTGATGCATTCATTAACAAATGACCCGCAGCAAAGTTCAAAGGCTTATTGATTACATACGAGTAGATAATATATTTAACAATGCATATAAAAATACCCGCACGTGATTTTGATTGTGATGCCATGTTTGCAATTGATAGCTTTGTATAAATAATATATGTATATCATAAATATTCATGTATGTATATGTTCAATAAATTTTTCAGAATATTTTTGGTTTTATTTGACACAATCACATTATATAACATTACCATAGACGTTTAAATACTTTGCTAAAATATTAATACAATGTTAGTCAAAATTGAAAAGATATAAGCAATTATTATTGTATGTATTTGTGAATCAAAAGATACTAAAAGACTGACTGATGCCTTTCGATGGTTATAATGTTTGGTTAAATGTAAGTAACATAATTAGGCTCTGGGCTGCACAAAACGGAACGTGCTCAAAGCAAAGCAATTAGTGTTATAGACATAAAGCTTTAGAGTGATTTTTAATAATGTTTGGAATCATCATCGTCATTTCATCTTATTACTAGTCTACTGCTGAACATAGGCCTTCCCCATAGATTGCAACAAAAGTTTGTACCTCACATTGTGGAGGAATTTTATTTATTTTGATATTCCAAGAAGATGCTGCTGTCCTTCTTCTTGTTTTTATTTTCCTTCTGTAGACTTTTACGACACCCAAGGTAGATCTCTTAAGCCGCCACCACATAGCATGTTAAAAATGCCTGCCTTTAATACAGACATACTTCTTAAAATATTAATCATTTATTTAAAAAAAAAAACAATTGTAACGAATACAATGTTAGTTTGACTTATTCCCATACTGTCATAAAAAATGGAAATTGCGTAAAACTTCTAGCACATACTGTCTAAATGATAACTATAGCCGGGAAACAAAGTTGTTAGTTGCTAGGAGTAAAGTTGATTTGCGCTGTGACCTAAATTTAATTAATTAATCTGATTAACTTCTTAATTTCTATAGTTATTTTGTATTTTTAAGCGAACAATACACATTGAAATGAAACTAACGTTACGGATTTTATCGCGTTATATTTTACTATTTATGAACTTAATCTTTCTCAAATTTTAATTCATTAAGATTCATATAACGAACCTTTTAGTATAACTTAAATCAAAATCATTATTTGAAATATACTGATTAATACAAATATCGAGTTAATAGCTTGATATTTGAAGAGTTTAGAAATTACCAAAATATGTCTGCATATTTACGAGTATGTGCCTTATAATTAGTGTCCACTAAATAACTCATTAGACGTATATTACAACGAAGAAATAGCTATAGCACCGTTATTTTAGTAACCTAGCAATAATTCTTGATAATGTAACTAGCTTGGAAGATATTTCATAATGCTAATATAACTATGTGCCGTGTGATTGCGGCGGAATGGTATCCAACACTACATTTCCTATTAAATACCGTCGACCTGTATGCTATTAGTTTAGTTTATGATATTATCGACAGTAAATGAATTTACATCGACACGACACAGGTTTCGTAATCTCGTTATATCTCCTTCGACGACTTGAAGGTGAATTATCCAAGGATCAATTTAGTTACTCGTAGCTTAGACGGTGCTAAATGTAAAAGCGTCGAGCGTTGCTTACGGCTACAGTCTGACATAAATCTGTAAGCTACGGTAAGTTTCTTGTGTATATTATATTGTAGGCAACACGATTGTTATATTTTAAGTATTCCTATAGAATTACAGTAAAAAGAAATAATATCGTGTATGAGCTAACAATTGTAGCACTAGAATATGAGATTTGAAAAGTTAATATCGGTGAAAAGGATACCCACTTACAAGAGCCTTTGCATGAAATGCTTTCTCAATCATTCAAACAAGCTTAATTATAATAATAATAATTATTATTTATTAAACCAAAGACTTTACATAATGATGAATTATACTTTAGCAGCCGTGCTAGGGCACAGACCTGTGTTACAGCTGCTAAGCCTTTCCTGATTATAAATAACAAATAATATTTAATATTAAACAGAAAAGAACGCAAAATTACAAAAAAAAACTAAAAAGTGGGTAAAAGGAAAAAAAATATAAGATTTGTTCCGACAATTCATCGCTTAGAAATGTTTTACGTTACAAGAAACATGTCCATTGATACAATCAATTGAAACACAGCATCACAATGCATCCCAACATAAATGCAAAATAAGAAGAGGTGTGATTTGATGTTTATATTGTGTGCGTGGGTAGGTGATTGAATGTGGGTGTGTGTTGTGTAGGTGTGAGTTGTGTGGGTGTGTGTCTGTGTGAGTAAGTGCTTACTCTCAGGTTTGTATGTAATTTACTTAACTTTCGTTAACAAACTTTCAGATTCCTCATATGTTAGAGACATTAAAAACTTAGTGAGGTCTGAGTCTTCCTACATTCAAATTGGGTTAGCGTGTACATGGTTATAAAACTGCTTATTCTTTTATAAAGGTAAGGGCCCAAAAAACACACTTGTCTATGTGCATATGATGAAGAAAATTTATCTGGTAGTATAATGCGATCTTTTCTTCTTGTATTTTTATATAATTTTAAGTCGCACTTAATATGAGCATGAGCCCTAAGTACACATTTCATAATAAATAGCTGACGAACAGAAAGCACTCTCACATCACAGAACAACTGTACTGTAGGGAATCTAAAAGGCTTAGAAAGCATAACCTTTAATATTGCTCTTTGAGATGTTTCGACTTACAAAGTATATGTTTTATAAGTGCCCCCCCCCCCCCCCCAAGCAGTAACACAGTATGCCAACAGCGAATGGCAGAGAGCATAGTATATGGTTTTGAGCAACTCTCGAGGAATATGTCTTAGACGTTTAAAAACTGGTAATAATTTTCTTAGTCTAGATTTTAATTTTTTAATATGCTCTTGCCAGTTTAGGAGGTAATCGATAATAATACCTAGATATCTAATGGATTCTACTCTATCTAAAGACTTACAGTTACATGTAAGTGAAGAAGAGTTACCACACCTGTGTGCTCTGATGGAATAAGAATCAAGCATATGTTGATTATACGAAGATTTCATAAAAGCGAGGTACTTTGTCTTATCGATGTTTAAAGTAAGTAAGTTCCTTCTCAGCCATGACATAACTTCTTCAAGTCCTATCTCCTCTAATCGAGTAACTTCCTGCCAGGAAGAAGCACTAAATAATAAAACAGCGTCATCAGCATAGGCAACTATTTTACAATGACTCACAAAGATTATTCACATAAATGAGAAACAAGGTAGGACCAAGAATACTGCCTTGTGGCACACCGTAATTGATAAAGGTTTTGTCACTCATCAAGTTGTCAATTCTCACAAGTTGAGTTCTATTTGACAGGTAACTTTTGAACAACTTTAAGCAGGTATCCCTGATGCCCAGTTTTTCCATCTTAGTTAGAAGTATCGGTATTGAGACAGTGTCGAATGCCTTTGAGAGGTTCAAAAATATTCCTATGCATTTATTATTGTTGTCAACATGACGTAAAATAAACTCTGTAAGAGATAAAACTGCATCTTCAGTAGATTTTCCTGTTACAAAACCAAATTGATTTTCAGAAATTAACTTAAATTTAGAAAAATATGATTTTAGGCGATTATTTAGTAGACGCTCTAATACTTTAGATAACGCTGGCAATATGGATATAGGTCGATAGTTCGTAATACTGTCTTTATCTCCACATTTATGTATAGGAGAAATTAATGCAATTTTAAATAAGTAAGGGAAGACACCAGATTCAAAACTAAGGTTACAGATGTGGGCAATAGAAGGAATTATAAAGAGTTTTGTACATTTTAGCACTTGATTTGAGATGCCATCGTAGCCAGATGCAAAGTTAGATTTAAGGTTATTTATTAAGAGTTAAATTTCATATGGATCAGTGGGCATCAAGACAAAGGATTGCGGCTGATTATTTAAATAAGAACCATCAGTTAATTCATTACCAACATAATTTATTAAAATTTCATCTGCCAGATTTTTCCCAATATTAGCAAAATAAGTGTTCACATAATTAATTGATTCCACAGGAGTAGTTTTTAAACATAGAAGATTTGTATTTACAGGTATTTCATTATTATTTAGTTTAGCTATATTTTTAACAATTTTCCACGTTTCCTTACTATTATTTCTAACATTACTTAATTTACTTTTATCAAAATCTATCTTTATTTTTTTTTAATAATTCACCACAAAAATTTCTATACCGTTTATATTTAATCATAAGATTTTTATTATCTGGATGACCGTTGTCATCACGGTGTAGTTTGTCCCTATGTTTTATACACCTAAGTAGACCTTGAGTAAGCCAGGGGACTTGTTACGAAGAGGAAATATTTTATAAACGGGTAACAGTGTAAATGTATGTGTGTTTTAGTGTGCTCGGTAATGGCGTACAAGGTTCCTATGTTTACGCACATTCTCGCATTCTTAAGAAGAGGTTTTAGGTTCAGCAGACCGATTATGGTGATTACTAATATTTTCAAATTGTTCAATACTATTACTAATCTGGTACGAGCAGCACTAGAATAGTGTTGAAGTCGGCTAAGAGGACTTTGTAATGATTTCTTATATTTACGCCAACACTACACATTTAAATGAAACTAAATTTTACGGATTTTATCGAGGTTATATTTACTATTTACGAGTATATCCCGACGATTCGAGTGCTTTACAGCACCAATGGTCACGGGAGGACTTAGGTGACAGATGTCCTGATGTCATAGTTAACCCGGAGTACCTTCAGGTTTTAATTATTATTTTTGCTCCGATCTACGCAGAAAGAGCTAACTGTATCTTGAAGTCTTACAGTGGTATGCTTGGTTTTTGATTTAATTTTTTTAATTATAGGATCCCAAGCTGGTGGTAATACCCAACCATCTTCTCTATTAAAATTAGGATGTTTTTTTAATTTCAATAACCTCATGAATCATCCTTGGTAGGAATCGGTGTTCTTTTGCGAGGATTTGTTGTTTATCAAATCTGATGTAATGGTTGGGATGATCCAGAACATGGTCACAGACTACAGACTTCCTGAAGCGACGATGCTTCACATCAGCTATATGTTCTTTAACGCGGGTTTTTACTGATCTTTTTGTTTGCCCTATGTAAGAGAGGCCACATTCACAATCCAGCTTGTATACTCCTGCATTTTGTAGAGGTATGTTACACTTGACAGATGGTAAAAACTGACTTATCTTCTTCGGTGGCTTGAAAAATGTTCTCATGGAAGCCCGCTGATGGAGCCCGAAGATATAACCAATCTTGTTCGACTTCTCTGAAATATGGCAGGTACACGCGCGACTGTGGCCGGCTTCACTCGGTCACTGCGACGAAGACGTGGAACACGGACTTTGTAAGTATCGAGCCAGACTACGAATTCTGTATCAACCAAAAAATATTGTTAACGCCGTGGCCTACTGTCAACTTTTACGCATAACCACTTATTGGTTTTGGGACCTCTTTGTGTTGTGATTGTCCTTCTGTCTCTGACACTGCATCCTAGCCTATCTTCGATCTTATCGCACGTGTTATATCAGGCGCGGGTAGGTTAGGACGAGGAGTTCCTCTATGTTTCCACATACACTTGTGGCACTACATCTTATAAGCAGTTTATAGATCCCGACAATATTCGAAAGTTATCGCCGTTGTTGAAAATCCACGACGACGACATCTTATATGAAATAATTTATAAGGAATTTTGATAATATGAAAATAATAATTGTATAATAATAATAAATATTTATAAAACACTTTTTTCATACATCTAAGGTAATCCTGGTAGCACTAAATTTATTTATAATCATATTTCTTCTAAGCTTCTCGATAGTAGACGGTAATAAGAGCTCAAGGGCACTCTTGGTATGAGACTATAACTCATATTAAGCTCCTTCCTCCGCATGTCCACGCCTACACCAATAATGGGAGAACATCCAGACGCAGAAATAAGAAGACCTGAAAGAGTTAATGACCGGTGAATATTTTTTTTAGAAAGAAATCGTGATTCACATTATATTATTATATTGAAGTCAGGTAAAATACTACAATAACAAAGTCTAATTTAAAGTAACATTTACCGATTAAGAGCAAAGTTTTTAGTGAAAACATGTTTTCAAATTTTTTCATATCAAGAAATGTTTTAAGAATGAAAATTTCTGACATGTAACGGATTTTATATACAATTTCTCTTCTGTCAATATTTGAAATGTTATCAAGTAGTTTTTACGCTGATATAAATTGTTATTACGGCTTTACTTTGTGTTACGTTCGCTGATTTGTCTAATTTTATGATTAAAGTAAGACAAGGTCAAGTCAAGAACTCTTACCGGCGAATGCGGCGTATCCCATGTTTGAACGCGCTGATCTCGAGAACCACTGAACGAATTTGCATGCGGTCTTTACAGTTATGATCTGCATCTCTCCAGGAAGATTTACTGAAAATTGCTCTAATTTTTATAGAACCTAAGCATTAACAGTACTATGACTGAATCAAGACGGGAAAAAATTTCCAATACTGTCAAAAATGTTTGTTGTCCTTTCCCAATTTATTTTTAATTATATCAATGAAAAACAAAATTTCATCCGAGCAAAGCCGGGCCAGATAATTTAAAATCTTGTTTGACTAGAAGACTAACTACATTTATTTTCGTCGAAACCCGACGCGATGTTAGCGTTTCTCTGAACAATTTGTACTGACTTATTACTTGAAAATGTCACGGAAATTTGTGTTGAAACTATTATTATAAAATTCTCAACAACAAATTGTAATCGCTTTTATGATTTTAATATAACATACAATTGTTATTACTACAAACATTTCTAAGCATTTATATAAAGTGTCAAGTTATATTAAAATGTGTGTTAGGTGAGTTCTCGTTTATCTTGTATGTTTCATTTAAGACGTGGTGATTTACTTTTGGTCTTTTACTTTCAAAAACAATTTTTTGATTTGATTTGAACCTAATGAACATATCTCGTACCTAACTAGAATATAACTCGATGTGATGTGACGATGAGCTTTTACACTCAGAGATGAGGGGAAGCCTGTGTTCAACAGTGGGACATTTATAGGCTGTAACTTTACTCTCTATTAAACTTACTCTGTAACTTTAGCCAAAGACGAGTAAAACGTTCCTGATGTTAAGTGCAACGTCTGCCCATAACAGATGCTATATTACGTAGAATATTTCTGTGTAGCACCACACTGCGCCTGTCACCCTGACACATTAGTTCTTAAGTCTCATTTGCCTGTTAGTGGTTACACTAGCTCTTATTGCCCTTCAGACCGAAACACAGTAATGTTTGCACATTACTACTTCACGGCAGAATAACTGGCTCTGGGGTGGTACCTACCTAGACGAATTCCTGCATAGGAATCCTACCACCAGTAAGTGTAAGTACTCTCTGTGTGGCTTTTTCGTTTTTATTTTTCATCCGTCTCAGACACAGTGTGTCTTGGTGAAATTACCACTGCAGGTTCCAGTAATGTTCCTCGACAGTTTATTGCACCGCTAACGCTAACCATTTTATTAAAAATCGTTTATTAAATACCTTGGTATTTATTAAAAGCGTCTTCATACATTTTGATAGAAAAATACGTAAATAGCTAAACAACGACAGCATTAAAAACTCTTTATTGATTACTGTCTTGCCCTGTGGAGTCAAGCTTTTACTAGGTTAACGTATAATTTTTTTTTATTTTGATTATTGTAACTAGTTCTGTGTAAATAATAATCCTTAAATAATTATATCATCACAGTAATAATTTATAAAACAGTTTTACTAATTATCGAATTTAAGCTTCGGTGTCGGGTGTCTGAGACAACAAGTATTTATTTTTAAATGTCATTCTTTTAAATTAAGTATGGACGACAAAACGTCAATACATTATTGAAAAATAATAAATATTACACACAGATTTATTTTCGAAAATTAAATTAGTACATTTTCAATTTACAATTTGTATAAATACAAGCATTTTTTTATTTTTTTATATTGAGAAGACATTGTAGATCATTGACCTCTGATCGTTGGGATCGGATTATATGCTACTCGTATCTATTTCCGATGTAGGCGTTATACCAGCAGTCGGAATACTATGCGAATGGTATGGGATGCCGTTCGGTGATGTTTCTGAGAACGTAGTCACTCCATAGTTAGGAAAGATGTCAGGTGGAGAATTTGGTGAAGATTCATACACTGTCGCCCGACCCAGAGCAATGCAGTTCGTAACGCAGATCAGTCCTGAAAAAATGTGTTATAAATAATAAATTTCTAATCGTACTTTTGTTTTTTTTATAATGATTATATAATAATTATAATAGCAGTCTAACTTTATGTACTAGTCAACTATTTCCAGGTCCTCCGATGTCATTTTAGACTATATCTCTTACTGGAAAGATAAAATAACGTGTGTTTAAAATCAACAGTACATTAACATAACTGTTTTGAATATACTAGGAAAGTTGATTAACTTACCAACGAAGAACAACAAAGATTTGTAGGTATCCATAGCTCGTGTTTCTTGGTGCGATTTGTGAAGTTTTCAATTATAACGCACTATATATACTGACATTTTAATTTTATTGTTTATCCGTCCACAATTTTAACGGTTCATGGAATTTCATACACAAAATCATAATTATAAATGATTTCATTCTTTTGTTTTCTTTTTTATTAAAACGCGTAAATTTTTCAAACAATCTTAGATGAAAAAGTGCTACTGATTTTTTAATCTGAGATACATCTTAGTGAGAACACGATTGTACTTCAAACAACAAACAAATTCGTATTCTAAATATATAATCAAAAGTGGGCTCTATAAATATTAAAATCAGGATACTTTTGAAAGAAGCAAATTGAAACCGTGTGCAAAATGAGTTAAGTTTAAGATGATAATGAGTCAAGGTTAAGTAAGTCATTTCATTACAAGTTTGTTATGTGTAATGACCAAATTTCAGTCACTTTTAAGGTAAACTTTCTCCGAAGTCTTGATTAAAATTTGATTGCTCTTTGGATCAAATATTAAATACTCCATTACACCGTGTAATAATTTACACGGCCTCCGAGGCATCTTTCCATCGCATTACATTCTACGGATACCCGATGGCGCTCAGCGAACTGTGGAAAGAGCTATGTTCCTCTGCGTGTTAGACGATGACATCCATAGCAGAACTGGAGTAACCGGCATCACCCTTAGGATCAGCAAGATGAAGTGACAATGGATCGGCAATAGTTCATAGAGCCGATAACTATTGGACGAAGAGAAGGATTTTGGAGTGGCTCCGTCGTACCGGCAAACACAGTGTAGTGCGAACATGGGGCATCATTTGGAATGGCGTAATGTAGTCTTTAACACTACCATCACTATAAATCTACTATCAGCAATGCAACAGCAATCAAAACGGCGTTTTATTGTCAATACCTTTCAGCAATTGTTCATTGGCTGAATGCATAATAACGCAATATATTTTTAAATTAATTAAGTACAAGGTAATCCTCCATACACTAATTGAGGATAACCCCCCGCTCCAACCCCAACTTAAAATAAACGGCCGAGTTCGTGTCAGATATAAGCACAGATAAGGGTTCCGTAGTGAAAATATCCCACATCTCAAAAACTAGACAACTTATCTTATTCAGTCTAATTTTCCTTGAAAGTGTTTTCTAGGTTCTAACATCCACCGTACCGTTGAAAAGTGGGTCCCCTCACTTCTTACGAATTTAGAAGCGCATATCTCACTTTTAAATTAAATAGTTATTTTGAAACCTCACACGCGTATATGTGCTGATTTTTTTAACCCTTAGTTACATGGATAGTGTACCTCCCCTATTTTTTTTCATAAATTCCATACTCCACCGTATAGTGGTTCAAAAAATAACTTTGAAAATCTCATATGTAGTGTCGACAGTCTCCAAGAAAAATTACTGTTATATACTGACCAATGGACAGATAGAGGAAATTATGACATTATTTAATACGTCTTTACTACGGAACCCTAAAAAAACGAAGGCAGCAATTATGGCATCTATTTTTTATTAGTCTAAGCCTCTGCTAGATGGGATCCCAGGGTTATACTGACGTTCTGTTATTTTGCACTTGCTTTTATAATATTATATATGTTATCATGTCGGACTTCCGGCTTTAACAGAACGAGTTGTTGTGTTTTGGTTCTCGCTTTATGTTACCTAATGCCTTATACTGATTTTACCTTTTGTTTCGTTACCGTATTATACATTGTTCTATGCTGAACTGAACTTTTTGTTCAATTTACTAACCTTATACGAAAATTATTCTATGGCGACATAAACTCATACAAAGCACAACAACAGGATTTTATAGGAGAATCATTTACGTGTTGCTGTTATATTCTTTGTGTTGAAATTTTTGCATGCCTATACCAGACGGAATGTATTGAGTTATGTACGGATTTCTTATGTTTATGTGAATACTACTACATTCAATAAAAAATATCGAGCACTTTACACCACCCATGCCCATGCGATCTTATCCAAAACGATCGAACTGTTCACCCCGGGACATCAGTTCTTAGTCTCATAAACTTAACATAGTTATGTTTCATATTTCTCCTGAGTCTTCTGCAAAAACTAACAATGTCTATAGTTTACATCGTCATTGGATTGTGTGATTTTCTATATACGAGTATCTTCCCATTAAGTCCTTTTCACAATGTTTTTTATAAGCTGCTCACAAAAATTACATTCATAAATATATATATTCATATTATGTAGCTGAATCCACAAACTGTGACATTGAAGATTGCCAATTTTTCTTATTTGATTCTAAGTTTTTTTTAAATATTTTAACAAAACATTAGAACTTGAAAATGTAATTTTACAGGACTCATACCACTCCTTGCTGCAACTAGATAGAGCTGGGATTTTATTGTATTGTCAGAATGTTGGCTTCTGTTAACGCCTAATGTTCCAATTATTTACAATTTTCAATAATAACCTAACTCAGAATGAAAGTGTAGTGGTATACTATGAGAGTGATTTATTTTTTTCGGTTGAGGAATTGAAAATCCATGAAGCTAAATGTTTAATTATAAAACTGAACCATAACACCATTGCTTTAGTCATTTACCGTCCTCCTGGTTATAAGAATGTGAACAATTTTATTCAGTCTCTAAATAATAATTAATTGAAATTTTCTTCTATACAAAATATTATAATTTTAGGCGACAAAAACCTAGAAATTTGTGAAAATAGCACCGATTCTAATCTTACTCCTTACCTAAATATATTAGCGTTTTTTCACGGTATTTTACCCGTACATACCTGCCTACTCTCAGTAAAACCTGTTTAGACAATGTATTTTTAAAAACTAAATTACCTATTAATGAAAACCTAAACTTATTAATACCTATAATGAACTCGATTATTATTTTATCAATGCCGAAATCTTTAACCAAAATTAATTAATATTCAAGAAGTATAATGTGTAATTAAGACCATTTCCAATCAATTCATTACAAACACAAGGAGTACTTCCATAACAAACGAGCTCTTGCACTCACAGAAACTTTACCTTGTAGATGAACTGAAAGGACGACGTAAACGTGTAATAAATTAGCGACATCACAATGACAGTAATGTTTAATAATGAAACACAGTAATGTTTGCGCACTACTGCACTGTTAGTTAGTGTAATTAATGGGTATATCAGAAAGTTTTATTATTTATTTATTTATTTTAGGAAGACTTACAGACAAATAATTACAAATAAATATCTAAGTAGGTACACAAGTTGCTAATTACAAGCCTTCGCATATTAATATGCAGTTTTTAACAAATTTTATATAAAAATAAAATAATAATAATTAAGGTATCGTATATAGGTATAAGTAAACACAACATTAGGAGCTCACAGTCAGCTTTGTTGGTCTCTGTCATCTTTAAAAAACTCTTTATTCATAAGTCTCCTTACTGCCTTAGAGCTAGTACAGAATAAGTCAATTTCCAGTTGCAGTGAAAGTTTATTAAAAGATATTGCACTACGCAGGGAGAAAGCATTTCGTCTATAAATACTATTAACAAATGGTATAGCTAATAAAGGCCGTTGCCTGAATCCAATTTGATTGGTACGAAGCATAACATTAGTAAGAAGATCAGGACAGTCCACAGATCCATTAGCGATGTTAATTAAAAAACTAATATCATTAACATCGCGCCTGTACTCTAATGGCAAGAAATGATATCACTTGCAGCGGTCAATATAATCGGATGAACATTGATGTGCTTTAAAATCTAAGTACCGTAGGAATTTTCCTTGTATATTCTCAATACGAGAAATATAAACTTGGTACTGGGGATTCCATACTTGAGATGCATATTCGAGATGGCTACGCACGTACGAACAGTATAAAATCTTAATGGTTTTTAAAGATTTAAAGCAGGCTGAAGTTCTTATAATAAAGCCAAACAAATAATTTGCTGTCATGGAATACACCTAAATCTTTAATGCTATTCACTTTATTAATACTTTGATTAATTAATTTATATTCGAACTCAATGCGAGATCTTTGTCGGGTAAAAGTAATAGAAGAACATTTTCGCAAAAATAATAAAAAAAATATGGTTATGGTTTTTATTATTAAATATTTTCAAATAACTCTCCACTAGCATCTTTACAAAGTTTTATGCATCTAAATCAATTTACTAATTATACTAAACCTTTTCCAGCCCACCTCAGACATCTCTTCTACAGACTACTCTAACGCTCTTTCGGCGATGAAAACTGTATCCCTCTCGACTGATTTTTATTTTAGGGAACAAAAAGAAGTTTAACCGGTTCGCTGTCCAGGAAATCCTATTTTGATCGCTGAGTCAGTGTTGTCAGATGCCTTGAACCTTTTATCTGTAGTAAAAACTGCGAAAAATCTGTATAAAATCTGTATAATCGAATAAACCAAAATAGAAATTTAATCATTGCTAATTTTGAAAAACAAGGGAAAATTACTAAAGTGATAAGGTTTGGTTTAAATAAAAATGTACACTAATTAATATATTGCCGTTTTATTTAAGTACTTACGAAATGTATGTAAGGAAAATTGAAAACAATTAAAACAAGCCACATGTCAAAACTCAAACATTTGCAACAAACGAATTAATAATTACTTTATTTTTAGTCCTACATATTTTTGTTAAACTTCAACAGTAATTTATTTATCAACCTCTAGAAAGTAAGGGTTTTCACTAAACAGTTGCTTTGTATGCAAAAGACCTTCAATAGTATTTGTATTATAAGTCTATTGCGTTGTTTTGTTTTTATTAAATTTATAGATGAGAAGATTGTCTCTACGGCGGCACTGGGATGATTTTGTATAAAGTGACGAAACGAGCAAAACGTTCACCTGATGGTAAGTGCAACGTCCGCCCACAACAAATGCTGTCACCCAGAATATTTCTGTGTGACACCACACTGCGTCCGTCACCCTGAGACATCAGTTCTTAAGTCTCGAATGCCCAGTGATTACGCTAGCTCACAGTGCCCTTCAAACCGAAACACAGTAATGCTTGCACACTACTGCTTCACGGCAGAATAACTGGTCCTGGGGTGGTACATACCTAGAGGGACTCCTGCATAGGAATCCTACCACCAGTAAAGTCTAGTTGTTGCAGTGCATCAACTGAGATCAAATTTGGAAACTTTACTGCCAAATTGACCAATGTATCAATTCTACGAGACTTCACAACTCTTGGGTCAAGAAACTCCATTTGTTTAATTAGATCATTGCTGAAATCGTAACTATTTTTTACCTGCTTTGCCCTTCAATAAAAAAGTCAAGGCATTTGAGTTTGATTGCTTTAATATCTTCTAAATTTAGAGCGTTCTAACTCGTAGAGACAAGGGAGGCTGAAACCATTTCTGAATCAATCCGTCTTCAGTTCGCGAAACATATCCGTCATCCATTTATTTATTTTATTTATTTATTCTTTATTGAACCATATTACAGGAACAAAAGGCGGACTTAATGCTAAAAGCATTCTCTGCCAGTCAACCTTTGGGCAGTGAGTAAACGACGAAGGCGGTTACAAAGGGACGTTATAATATATAATACTTATTAAATATACCTACACGTATACAAACATAAACACACACACATAATATAAATATATACATATATACATACATACACATACATATATATATATATATATATATATAAATAGATATTATTATAAACTAGAATAATATATACTAGTGATGGGGATGATGTTCATTGTTTGGTAAATCTGTACAGTTTGTAAAATGAGCTAAAACTTTCCTTTTGAATGCGTATTTGCTAGAGGGTAGTCTTAGATTTTCAGGCAGCGCATTCCATAGTCGAACAGCTTGGACAGCAAATGATGATGAATAGAAACCAGAGCGGTGAAGTGGAATAGAGAGAGTCGAAGTCTCCGAAGAACGAAGCTGTCGGTTATGAGTGTCACACAAGAACTGAAACTTACGTTTGAGGTAATCAGGGTAGTGGTTATCAAATAAAACCGAGAAAACTGTGGAAAGTATCCTGAGATGCCTTCGTTGACGAATAGGAAGCCACTTTAACTGAGAGCGGAACGAGGAAACATGATCATACTTGCGAAGACAAAAGATAAAACGGATACAGTTATTTACGAGACGATCAAGCTTGTCCAGAAGATTCTCATTAATATCAGGATAACACACATCAGCATAATCAATTATGGGAAAAATAAGAGAGTGCACCAGAGTTATCTTTACCTTGACCGGCAGAAAGTTTCTAAGCCGATTCAGAGCACTTAGTTTAGCAATAACTGAACCACTGACTTTCTGTATATGAGTAGACCAACTTAAGGTGGAATCAAAGTAAACACCAAGATTTTTGACACTAGAAGAATAGGGAATAACAGAATCAGCAAACGAGACAGGTAAAAATTTAGTAAGGTCTAGTTTGGATAACTGCCGAACACCACCAATTATAATGGCTTGACATTTACTTGGATTCACCTTAATGCCAAACTTACAAGTCCAGTTATTTAATATTGTCAAGTCCGAGTTAAGACTGTCGACAGCGTTATTTATAGAAATGACGTCTGCCTGAGTGTAGATCTGCAAATCATCAGCGTATAAATGGTAAGAACAGCTAAGCTGAGAAGAAAGAAAATTAATAAAAATGGAGAACATAAGAGGAGATAATATTCCACCTTGCGGAACGCCAGACACGAGTTGACACCAGTCTGATATATCATGACCGCAACGAACGGCTTGCTCGTGCAACGTCCACAAAGGTAAGAAGAAAACCAATCTAAAGAAGTAGAAGAAAATTTAAGATACTGAAGCTTGGCAAGGAGGATATCATGGTCAACCATGTTAAAAGCGTTACTAAAATCGATCAATACAAGTACTGTGACCTTTTTATCCTCCATACCCCCCCTTATGTCTTCAGTAACTTTGAGAAGAGCAGTAGTGGTGCTGTGTCCAGGTCGAAAGCCTGATTGAAACTGAGATAGAACATTATTTTTGTAAATAAAAGTAGATAATTGATGGTGAACAATAGATTCTAGAAGTTTTGATAAAAAGGGTAATATAGAGATTGGTCTATAGTTATTAAATTGTGAGGGGTTTGTGGTTTTCGGAAGGGGGATTATATAGGCTTTACGCCACGAAGATGGAAAAACCCCTGACAACAGAGAGAAATTTATTATATGAGTAATAACTGGGAGACAGTATTCAAAAACTGAAGAAATCATAGTACGACTCACCTGATCGCAGCCCACCGCTTTAGATTTGATAGAAACAAAAGTTTTACGAACCTCTTCAGCGGAGACCAGAGAAAATGAGAAGGGATCATGTTGAGGATAGGCCAAGGAAGTAATTTCTGAAATTGTTTGGGACTTAATAGCTGGGGGAATAGTAGTGCCAGCTGAAAAATATGAATTAAGATCGTTCAGCGAGAAAGAGATATTTTTGTGTATGACACAGTGCTTTCCTAATCCGAGAGATTTTAGAAACTTCCAGATATTGGCCGAAGAAGCGTTGGAGATATTATCATAGAAGTAGCAACGTTTCGCTGTCCTTACCATTTGGTTGCAGCGGTTACGTGCACTTTTATATAAACACCAATTATCATTACACCTGTCACGCTTGTATCTCCTAAATGCTCTATCACGTCGAGTCATCGCCATGCGTACTCCTCTAGTTATCCACGGTGCTGGAGGCCGCTTTACTTTGACAGCTCTCACCGGCGCATGAACATCAAACAGTTTCAGAGTCAAATTGTTAAAGTGGGAAACTTTATCATCAACTGATGACGAATCATACACCGGTGAGAAGTCAATAGATGATGCATCGTTAAGTAAAGCATCAAGGTTCATCCGGGAAAAATTTCGAACCCAAATGATCTCCGGTTTAGTTTTTAGTGGTTTTATTTTGTATGCGAGGTAAATAAGATCATGGCGCGAAAAACCGGAAGCAGACAACTGACCATGTTTAATCACCAGTTCAGGAGATGAAGTAATCATTAAATCTAACCAAGTGTCAGAAGAGTCAGGATTGTGGTGAGTGGGAGCACTGGGAAGGATGGACAAATTAACTGAAGAAAGAATATTAAGAAGCTTAGCTTTATGAGTTGAAGTTTTGAGAAGGTCAGTATTAAAGTCGCCCATGATAATGTGATGTGTGTAGTCCGCGCAGAGTGATTCTAAGACCGTTTCCAAGCTGGAGAAGTAGTCTAAAGAGGGCGGACAGTAAACGACACCAAGCACGACCCTGGAACGCCCCACCTGAATTTCCAAGAATAAATATTCTGCCGTGGCGGAGTATTGTGAAGTTGACGAAGCTATAACAGTAAAAGGAATGTCAGAACGTAGGTAGATTGCAACGCCACCCCCTCCTTTGCCTACTCGGTCATTCCTTAATAAGACAAACCCGGGTAAACTGTAAGAGAATGTCGAAAGAGTCGGCTTGAGCCAGCTTTCCGAAATAAGGATAGCCCGTATAGTTGAAGAATTAGAGGAGAAAGTTTCTAAGAGATCAGCATAATGTGAGGGTAAGCTCTGTGCATTCAGGTGGCAGATATTAAAGGAAGAGGAATAATGTTCAAAAGCGTTTTCCAGCAAATTACGCAATGTTTCAGGCTCATCAAAAGAGTCCAGGCTTGCAGAAGACTCACAAGCTGAATAAAATGAATCGTCATCAGACGACATAATAAAAATACAAATATATATATAATATAAGATGTAATGACTTAATTTTGGACGCAAAAAAGAAGAAAGATATAAGTTACGTCTACTAACAAACCCGCCGGTTAACCTAAACAGAAAACGTCACAAAAACAATGGCACTTATGTATTAAGCAACCTATGGACTAAAATTGTCATTCGATTTAAGTTAAAGGTGAGGTAAAAACGTCTTATAACCAAATCTTAAAACAGAAGGAAATTTGCGACAGTTAAATACAATACATAATAAACAATGTGACAAATTAAGGTTGATAGAATACATTACAAAATTCAAAGTGTAAATTACCTATGTAAAATGAACTAAATGAACATAACAATGTATACATTTAACTATTTTATACGATATAAATTACTACATCTAAACAGTATTCTACAATAGTCTTAGTAAAATAAAAATAATCATTAATTTTAAAAGAAAACGATAAAGAGGCAAAAAGCTAAGAATTCAAGACAAAAACGACGTCACAAATGACATCTGTCATATGTTAAACAAGAATGAATTGGAATTTAGTGACATTGGATATTGGTGGCGTTAGCATTCTACTTAGCCTGTGGACGTTGTTTATTGTCCAATAATGATTTATCAAAACTAAACTAACTTAAACCGAATATATATACCTTAAAACATTAATAAAAATAATAAAAAAAAGTGAAAAAGCAAATAGATTAGTAGGAAATAAATTCTAAGTTTACAAGAATATGTGTGCCAAAAACTAAAATATAACTGAAGTACATATAATTATCACTTTTTATTGCGACCAGTTCTCTTTGACTTCAATTGTTGGTCAGAAGGGGCGATAGCAACAGGGGAAGTCGAGCAAGCCTTCTGAATAGTCACGGCAGATTGTTTATCCAAATTTTCGCTTGCTATTTTGGAAAGATCCTCTTCACAACTAATACGATGACGCGATCCGTCCTGTGACTTAATAATTATGTTTCCGTCCACGGTCCAGCAGTTGCGAATACCCAGACGCTTGCGAGCTAACAAGAAAAGAGATTGTCGTTGTCGAGTTAAGAACTCAGACATAACGATGGGTGTGCCCTTAAGACCCACCTTTTTTTTCCAAACTGTCGATCTTAATTGAGGATCTGCAAAGCGAACCAGTACAGGTCGACACTTGCCTTCCGAGGGCTTACCTAAGCGATGACATACTCGCAGCCGGTCGGCCGTGAAGTCTTGCAGCCCCAATTTTGCAGTGAAAAAATTGACAAGATAGTCAGAAAGGTTGTCTTCTGTATCTTCAGCAATACCATGAAACATAAGGTATTTTCTACGATGCCTCATCTCCATGATTTCGATGGACTTTGAGCACTCGGTTATTTGTTGTCGCAGTAAGCTCATAATACTCCAAACTTGAGCCTTAAACTCCTGGAACTCCTCTTGAAGGCGGGAAATGGAGGTTGTTGGTGGTGCTGATGGTTTAAGCAGGGACTCAAATTCAGATAGCTTCTTCAGCAAGTTTGCTTCAATAGCATGTTGAGCTTCCATAACAATATCATATGATGCCATTTTAAAAGTGTAGTGTGGAGCAGTGAAAAGTATAAAGGTTAGCCGGCAGGACAGCAAAATTATAAATTATGACATTAAACTGTTTTTTTTATCTCACTAGACTAAACTGTGAATAAATTTCAAAAATAAGTAAAAATTACGAACTTTGAATTAATAAAAAAAAAAAAAAAACATTTTAGTAAAGTTTTCATAACAGTCACTATTTTTTTATAAATTTGCGGCCGCTCTGACTGCATCAGCTCATTCATGTTAAATATCTCTAATGAAAATTCCAAAAAGTCTAAATAAAGTTTATTGTATGGATTTTTTAATCTGAACAAGATCGAATCAGCATTCAAGTGGACTGAGAGTGGATGAATTTGTGAGCGAATTACCTACACCTACCTTGTAAAGACCGAAAATTTTTTAGGGGGATTTCCCGAGCAGAGCGAGTGATAGATACTTGTAATGCTGCCATACTAAAAATTAACGTTGAAAAAAAATAATTAAACATAATGAATAGAATCATACAATATGATACAATGATGTGTGTAGCGCGGTATCTAGTCATATATTTTGCTAAGTTCTGTTTTAAGTTGAATATGGTAATTTAATCATTAAAGTTAGAATATTCTGTATAAAAATCTGTATCCAGTGTTAATCTGTATCACACATTGAAAATCTGTATAAATACGGAGAAATCTGTATATATGGCAACACTGCGCTGAGTGCACGGGCGCGTTGTTTACCTTCTAGGCGGCTACAGTCGATGTTATCATATATGTTATGTGCTTCTGTTACAGATCAGAACATACAGAATATTCTTAAAAGCAGAGACATCAAAATACAGTAAAAAAACATGACAGCACTCTTATAATTTTTCCTTACACTTAGAAGCCTCAGAAGAATTCTAAAAGGTTTTTTTTAAGACAGCTTGAACTCTGTATTGAAAGAGTAATAATGTTTTTACACTAAACAAATGTTTAGATAGATGAAAAAAGCGTTAAACGTGTCACACGTACACGTTGTGTCGTCCACATGCAGCACATCCAGTGACACTGCAGTGATAAATAAGCTAGCTGCTAATGACCGCGCTGCTGAGAGCTGACGTTATCGCTCAACGTCACTGACGGAACTACGGGAAAATGCAGCAGATATGTTTTGTAAATCGAACTTATTAGTATAAGGAAGTAAGTTGTACTGATATATTAAGATATCAAAACATTCTAGATTCTTTATTTAAAAAAAAAAACATGCACTGCTTAACCAGACCCCAAAACGAACATTTGTGTTTTTGCGCAGATGTTGGCTGAGTCTGACAGACAGACCACGCGGAAAATCATAAATGCGATTATAACGGTGAAGTGTATGTTTACCATCGCTTTTATCAGTATTCATCGTCACCATTGGTGTGAATGACTGACGAGGTTAATAACATTACGAGTGGATAATCTACACGCACAAAGAGTGCTCGGGGCAGACAGATATTTTGTTACTCGCAGAGCAAGATTGATGGTCATAAGAATCCTTGCAGAGAGGAGGAGGATTTTTTGTCGCTTGTAATAAAGATTGCGTTTATAGATATATAAGTCGAAATATTAATGAAAGTATCTGTGCCAGCACTTTACGCAATAGTCGCAGTGTCTAACCTTGCTACTGTATAGAACACCAGACAGACTAAACCAGAAAACCATTTTTTTTTTAATTTCTTATTACAATTATACACTACTTGTAAAATAAGCCGTCTATATGTTGTGATGCGCGTACAAACATACAAAGACAAACAAACAACAATTCTAAAAGTAAAGGTTTTATCTTCTATTGCTCTTTTAAAGACCTCTCATATTATTTTTTCTTAAATATCTCACATGTACAGACATCGGCCAGTTACGATTTTATTAAATGTATAGATTTGTAATAATAAGCTCCTCTGTGGTACGAAGAAGCTTAGAATAAAAAAAAGCAAAGTATCTCCAATTTTATTGCCATTAATTATCAGCTTTCAATTAGTGCTGGGGATTAAATTCCCATGAGAATATAACCGCTGCTTGTTTCGTTTAAAATTTTCCATTATTTTATTTTCTCGTAACCGTGAAGTATTATTTTTTCTTGTAGCACTAGCGAATGTCCGCGTCTTCGCTCTCGTAATATTTATTTTATTAAGTAGTTTAAATTAGTTGATTATTTTTTTGCACGTCGCACATAAGCTGAAATATCGCATGCACGTCGTAATTTTTTTTATTTAATTAAGTGACGAAACGAGCAAAACGTTCACCTGATGTTAAGTGCAACTTTTACCCATAACACATGCTGTGTCATCCAGAACATTTCTGTTTGACACCACACTGCGCTCGTCACCCAGAGACATCAGTTCTTTAGCCTCATATGCCCAGTGATTACGCTAGCTGTTAGTGCCCTTCGAACCGAAACACAGTAATGTTTGCACACTACTGCTTCACGGCAGAATAACTTGCCCTGGTACCTACCTAGACGGATTCATAATCCGAATCGAAATCCATAATCGAAATGTTTAAGTTAAAACTTAGTCAAAATTTCAATACCAGAAATTTGCGTGACAGTAATTTCCAGCTGATCGTATGTTTCGAGCAAGATGTATAGAAATCTATCAGGATTGTAATATCGCAACATCTGTATTTACGCTCCGCTGAAGCTTGTAGATGAATATTGGATGAATTCTACAATTTCATCATTCGCGTATTTCAGTTTAGATGCCGTTGGTTTTAATTAGGATTCAGTTGACTACGGATTAATTACTTTAGTTTATTACTTAACTTATAACAGTTTGTGATTACGGCTCGAAATCACGCAACGGTACACATCTTGCAAGAAACATTGTTACATTTTTTGTTTAAATAAAATATTTTTAGTTATATTCAGTAAAGAGACATTATTATATAATTGTCTGTGTAAACCCTCGGAAGCGTACTCGAACATGCAGAGCATGTAACGATGCAAAAATGAACGTAGCAAGCGACGTCCTAAATCATGGGCCAGGTGCTTGCTTTATAGTACGCGAGGGCCTCGGTTCGATCCTCATTGCCGGCACCATTTAACTTGTTAATTGCAATCTTAAGCGCCCACAAAATCACAAAGAAGACGGCACGTCTGAGATAACAGAATTATAACGAAATCCGTAGACCGCCAACCCGCACCGAATCTGCGTGTCTCACTTTTTTCGGCTCGAAACTCCCTTCAGGCAAGAGAGCCCAAAAAGCATGAGAAAAAGCTTGTGCTCAGCAGTAGAACATTTTAAAGGCTGTTACGTTATCATGTAAATTATCTTTCTGTTTTATCAACGATTACGTATTGTACAATAACTCCTACTAGCTGTGGATAAGGATTATCCTCTCAGCACTTGTTAAGTTTATCTCAGAGCATTTCTATGTTTTCGGTTGCATAAAGAATGTACATATCTTGTGCTTTAAACTGTAGGGTTTTCCAAATACCTTTGCTCCGATTAATCTTAATTCACACAGCATCTGGCTCGTACATTTTTCCGCTCCGTTGCTGATTATTCGAATCTTTTTTCTTATAATACGTATTTTTTTAGGGATCAATGAAAATAAAATGTGATTATGGAAAGTACTGCGTCGACGGGAATAATTTGTTATGCTTCAGACGAATGATACATTTAAAGGTTTATGCGAGTGAACATTTTATACACCCACAATTTATTGTCATAATCAACAGCTTCTAAAGAGTCAAGAGCGTAGTAGTAACACGCATCAGATCAATGTGTGTGAAGACCTATCTAACTTGTAATGCCATCTAATGGCTCTCTCATTTTAATTTTTTTTATTGTAACCGCACCTATCTCGTCTTTTTCTCACACACACCTTAGGTCATAAGTGAATGCGATTCGCCGTTCCGTGCTAGTCTCGCAAGATGTTATGGCCTCTAGAATGATATGTTCGCACGGGACGCGCGTAAATTTACTTTAATAATTTAGACTTGTTCCTGTTGAAACGAAACAGACTTGTGTCAAAAAAGAGAATCAACCGCCTGCGCTACCGCCACGAGATTCAGCGCCAAGCCCAAGGTAGCTTGCTTGTTATTCTCCCCAATACACGGCTACAACATTTATTTAACCCTTAAATGCACTGCACTGGCGGCGTAAAAGAATCTTCTACCCCATCTAATCCCGTGGGTGTCGTAAAAGTCGACAGAGTAAAAATGAAAACCCGGAGACGGACAGCGGCATCTTCCTGGAACATCTACATACATACACTGCGGTTCCAACTGGTCTGCCATGCGGGCAACTATAGCAAAATACCCCAAAATGAGTGCGACAAACTTTTGCTGCAATGTATGCGGGAGGCCTATGTGAGTAAGCAGTGGACTAGTGATAGTCTGGAATGATGATGACGATGAAACCTTAAATATAGACCATTCAATTATAAAGTCATTTTGGTTGGAGCGAGTCGCTTGAATAATCATCAGGTTCGCCGTACCACCAACTTGTAACGATGGTGACGATGAATACTGATAAAAGCGATGGTAAACATACACTTCACCGTTATAATCGCATTTATGATTTTCCGCGTGGTCTGTCTGTCAGACTCAGCCAACATCTGCGCAAAAACACAAATGTTCGTTTTGGGGTCTGGTTAAGCAGTGCATGTTTTTTTTTTTAAATAAAGAATCTAGAATGTTTTGATATCTTAATATATCAGTACAACTTACTTCCTTATACTAATAAGTTCGATTTACAAAACATATCTGCTGCATTTTCCCGTAGTTCCGTCAGTGACGTTGAGCGATAACGTCAGCTCTCAGCAGCGCGGTCATTAGCAGCTAGCTTATTTATCACTGCAGTGTCACTGGATGTGCTGCATGTGGACGACACAACGTGTACGTGTGACACGTTTAACGCTTTTTTCATCTATCTAAACATTTGTTTAGTGTAAAAACATTATTACTCTTTCAATACAGAGTTCAAGCTGTCTTAAAAAAAACCTTTTAGAATTCTTCTGAGGCTTCTAAGTGTAAGGAAAAATTATAAGAGTGCTGTCATGTTTTTTTACTGTATTTTGATGTCTCTGCTTTTAAGAATATTCTGTATGTTCTGATCTGTAACAGAAGCACATAACATATATGATAACATCGACTGTAGCCGCCTAGAAGGTAAACAACGCGCCCGTGCACTCAGCGCAGTGTTGCCATATATACAGATTTCTCCGTATTTATACAGATTTTCAATGTGTGATACAGATTAACACTGGATACAGATTTTTATACAGAATATTCTAACTTTAATGATTAAATTACCATATTCAACTTAAAACAGAACTTAGCAAAATATATGACTAGATACCGCGCTACACACATCATTGTATCATATTGTATGATTCTATTCATTATGTTTAATTATTTTTTTTCAACGTTAATTTTTAGTATGGCAGCATTACAAGTATCTATCACTCGCTCTGCTCGGGAAATCCCCCTAAAAAATTTTCGGTCTTTACAAGGTAGGTGTAGGTAATTCGCTCACAAATTCATCCACTCTCAGTCCACTTGAATGCTGATTCGATCTTGTTCAGATTAAAAAATCCATACAATAAACTTTATTTAGACTTTTTGGAATTTTCATTAGAGATATTTAACATGAATGAGCTGATGCAGTCAGAGCGGCCGCAAATTTATAAAAAAATAGTGACTGTTATGAAAACTTTACTAAAATGTTTTTTTTTTTTTTTTATTAATTCAAAGTTCGTAATTTTTACTTATTTTTGAAATTTATTCACAGTTTAGTCTAGTGAGATAAAAAAAACAGTTTAATGTCATAATTTATAATTTTGCTGTCCTGCCGGCTAACCTTTATACTTTTCACTGCTCCACACTACACTTTTAAAATGGCATCATATGATATTGTTATGGAAGCTCAACATGCTATTGAAGCAAACTTGCTGAAGAAGCTATCTGAATTTGAGTCCCTGCTTAAACCATCAGCACCACCAACAACCTCCATTTCCCGCCTTCAAGAGGAGTTCCAGGAGTTTAAGGCTCAAGTTTGGAGTATTATGAGCTTACTGCGACAACAAATAACCGAGTGCTCAAAGTCCATCGAAATCATGGAGATGAGGCATCGTAGAAAATACCTTATGTTTCATGGTATTGCTGAAGATACAGAAGACAACCTTTCTGACTATCTTGTCAATTTTTTCACTGCAAAATTGGGGCTGCAAGACTTCACGGCCGACCGGCTGCGAGTATGTCATCGCTTAGGTAAGCCCTCGGAAGGCAAGTGTCGACCTGTACTGGTTCGCTTTGCAGATCCTCAATTAAGATCGACAGTTTGGAAAAAAAAGGTGGGTCTTAAGGGCACACCCATCGTTATGTCTGAGTTCTTAACTCGACAACGACAATCTCTTTTCTTGTTAGCTCGCAAGCGTCTGGGTATTCGCAACTGCTGGACCGTGGACGGAAACATAATTATTAAGTCACAGGACGGATCGCGTCATCGTATTAGTTGTGAAGAGGATCTTTCCAAAATAGCAAGCGAAAATTTGGATAAACAATCTGCCGTGACTATTCAGAAGGCTTGCTCGACTTCCCCTGTTGCTATCGCCCCTTCTGACCAACAATTGAAGTCAAAGAGAACTGGTCGCAATAAAAAGTGATAATTATATGTACTTCAGTTATATTTTAGTTTTTGGCACACATATTCTTGTAAACTTAGAATTTATTTCCTACTAATCTATTTGCTTTTTCACTTTTTTTTATTATTTTTATTAATGTTTTAAGGTATATATATTCGGTTTAAGTTAGTTTAGTTTTGATAAATCATTATTGGACAATAAACAACGTCCACAGGCTAAGTAGAATGCTAACGCCACCAATATCCAATGTCACTAAATTCCAATTCATTCTTGTTTAACATATGACAGATGTCATTTGTGACGTCGTTTTTGTCTTGAATTCTTAGCTTTTTGCCTCTTTATCGTTTTCTTTTAAAATTAATGATTATTTTTATTTTACTAAGACTATTGTAGAATACTGTTTAGATGTAGTAATTTATATCGTATAAAATAGTTAAATGTATACATTGTTATGTTCATTTAGTTCATTTTACATAGGTAATTTACACTTTGAATTTTGTAATGTATTCTATCAACCTTAATTTGTCACATTGTTTATTATGTATTGTATTTAACTGTCGCAAATTTCCTTCTGTTTTAAGATTTGGTTATAAGACGTTTTTACCTCACCTTTAACTTAAATCGAATGACAATTTTAGTCCATAGGTTGCTTAATACATAAGTGCCATTGTTTTTGTGACGTTTTCTGTTTAGGTTAACCGGCGGGTTTGTTAGTAGACGTAACTTATATCTTTCTTCTTTTTTGCGTCCAAAATTAAGTCATTACATCTTATATTATATATATATTTGTATTTTTATTATGTCGTCTGATGACGATTCATTTTATTCAGCTTGTGAGTCTTCTGCAAGCCTGGACTCTTTTGATGAGCCTGAAACATTGCGTAATTTGCTGGAAAACGCTTTTGAACATTATTCCTCTTCCTTTAATATCTGCCACCTGAATGCACAGAGCTTACCCTCACATTATGCTGATCTCTTAGAAACTTTCTCCTCTAATTCTTCAACTATACGGGCTATCCTTATTTCGGAAAGCTGGCTCAAGCCGACTCTTTCGACATTCTCTTACAGTTTACCCGGGTTTGTCTTATTAAGGAATGACCGAGTAGGCAAAGGAGGGGGTGGCGTTGCAATCTACCTACGTTCTGACATTCCTTTTACTGTTATAGCTTCGTCAACTTCACAATACTCCGCCACGGCAGAATATTTATTCTTGGAAATTCAGGTGGGGCGTTCCAGGGTCGTGCTTGGTGTCGTTTACTGTCCGCCCTCTTTAGACTACTTCTCCAGCTTGGAAACGGTCTTAGAATCACTCTGCGCGGACTACACACATCACATTATCATGGGCGACTTTAATACTGACCTTCTCAAAACTTCAACTCATAAAGCTAAGCTTCTTAATATTCTTTCTTCAGTTAATTTGTCCATCCTTCCCAGTGCTCCCACTCACCACAATCCTGACTCTTCTGACACTTGGTTAGATTTAATGATTACTTCATCTCCTGAACTGGTGATTAAACATGGTCAGTTGTCTGCTTCCGGTTTTTCGCGCCATGATCTTATTTACCTCGCATACAAAATAAAACCACTAAAAACTAAACCGGAGATCATTTGGGTTCGAAATTTTTCCCGGATGAACCTTGATGCTTTACTTAACGATGCATCATCTATTGACTTCTCACCGGTGTATGATTCGTCATCAGTTGATGATAAAGTTTCCCACTTTAACAATTTGACTCTGAAACTGTTTGATGTTCATGCGCCGGTGAGAGCTGTCAAAGTAAAGCGGCCTCCAGCACCGTGGATAACTAGAGGAGTACGCATGGCGATGACTCGACGTGATAGAGCATTTAGGAGATACAAGCGTGACAGGTGTAATGATAATTGGTGTTTATATAAAAGTGCACGTAACCGCTGCAACCAAATGGTAAGGACAGCGAAACGTTGCTACTTCTATGATAATATCTCCAACGCTTCTTCGGCCAATATCTGGAAGTTTCTAAAATCTCTCGGATTAGGAAAGCACTGTGTCATACACAAAAATATCTCTTTCTCGCTGAACGATCTTAATTCATATTTTTCAGCTGGCACTACTATTCCCCCAGCTATTAAGTCCCAAACAATTTCAGAAATTACTTCCTTGGCCTATCCTCAACATGATCCCTTCTCATTTTCTCTGGTCTCCGCTGAAGAGGTTCGTAAAACTTTTGTTTCTATCAAATCTAAAGCGGTGGGCTGCGATCAGGTGAGTCGTACTATGATTTCTTCAGTTTTTGAATACTGTCTCCCAGTTATTACTCATATAATAAATTTCTCTCTGTTGTCAGGGGTTTTTCCATCTTCGTGGCGTAAAGCCTATATAATCCCCCTTCCGAAAACCACAAACCCCTCACAATTTAATAACTATAGACCAATCTCTATATTACCCTTTTTATCAAAACTTCTAGAATCTATTGTTCACCATCAATTATCTACTTTTATTTACAAAAATAATGTTCTATCTCAGTTTCAATCAGGCTTTCGACCTGGACACAGCACCACTACTGCTCTTCTCAAAGTTACTGAAGACATAAGGGGGGGTATGGAGGATAAAAAGGTCACAGTACTTGTATTGATCGATTTTAGTAACGCTTTTAACATGGTTGACCATGATATCCTCCTTGCCAAGCTTCAGTATCTTAAATTTTCTTCTACTTCTTTAGATTGGTTTTCTTCTTACCTTTGTGGACGTTGCACGAGCAAGCCGTTCGTTGCGGTCATGATATATCAGACTGGTGTCAACTCGTGTCTGGCGTTCCGCAAGGTGGAATATTATCTCCTCTTATGTTCTCCATTTTTATTAATTTTCTTTCTTCTCAGCTTAGCTGTTCTTACCATTTATACGCTGATGATTTGCAGATCTACACTCAGGCAGACGTCATTTCTATAAATAACGCTGTCGACAGTCTTAACTCGGACTTGACAATATTAAATAACTGGACTTGTAAGTTTGGCATTAAGGTGAATCCAAGTAAATGTCAAGCCATTATAATTGGTGGTGTTCGGCAGTTATCCAAACTAGACCTTACTAAAGTTTCACCTGTCTCGTTTGCTGATTCTGTTATTCCCTATTCTTCTAGTGTCAAAAATCTTGGTGTTTACTTTGATTCCACCTTAAGTTGGTCTACTCATATACAGAAAGTCAGTGGTTCAGTTATTGCTAAACTAAGTGCTCTGAATCGGCTTAGAAACTTTCTGCCGGTCAAGGTAAAGATAACTCTGGTGCACTCTCTTATTTTTCCCATAATTGATTATGCTGATGTGTGTTATCCTGATATTAATGAGAATCTTCTGGACAAGCTTGATCGTCTCGTAAATAACTGTATCCGTTTTATCTTTTGTCTTCGCAAGTATGATCATGTTTCCTCGTTCCGCTCTCAGTTAAAGTGGCTTCCTATTCGTCAACGAAGGCATCTCAGGATACTTTCCACAGTTTTCTCGGTTTTATTTGATAACCACTACCCTGATTACCTCAAACGTAAGTTTCAGTTCTTGTGTGACACTCATAACCGACAGCTTCGTTCTTCGGAGACTTCGACTCTCTCTATTCCACTTCACCGCTCTGGTTTCTATTCATCATCATTTGCTGTCCAAGCTGTTCGACTATGGAATGCGCTGCCTGAAAATCTAAGACTACCCTCTAGCAAATACGCATTCAAAAGGAAAGTTTTAGCTCATTTTACAAACTGTACAGATTTACCAAACAATGAACATCATCCCCATCACTAGTATATATTATTCTAGTTTATAATAATATCTATTTATATATATATATATATATATATATGTATGTGTATGTATGTATATATGTATATATTTATATTATGTGTGTGTGTTTATGTTTGTATACGTGTAGGTATATTTAATAAGTATTATATATTATAACGTCCCTTTGTAACCGCCTTCGTCGTTTACTCACTGCCCAAAGGTTGACTGGCAGAGAATGCTTTTAGCATTAAGTCCGCCTTTTGTTCCTGTAATATGGTTCAATAAAGAATAAATAAATAAAATAAATAAATGGATGACGGATATGTTTCGCGAACTGAAGACGGATTGATTCAGAAATGGTTTCAGCCTCCCTTGTCTCTACGAGTTAGAACGCTCTAAATTTAGAAGATATTAAAGCAATCAAACTCAAATGCCTTGACTTTTTTATTGAAGGGCAAAGCAGGTAAAAAATAGTTACGATTTCAGCAATGATCTAATTAAACAAATGGAGTTTCTTGACCCAAGAGTTGTGAAGTCTCGTAGAATTGATACATTGGTCAATTTGGCAGTAAAGTTTCCAAATTTGATCTCAGTTGATGCACTGCAACAACTAGACTTTACTGGTGGTAGGATTCCTATGCAGGAGTCCCTCTAGGTATGTACCACCCCAGGACCAGTTATTCTGCCGTGAAGCAGTAGTGTGCAAGCATTACTGTGTTTCGGTTTGAAGGGCACTGTGAGCTAGCGTAATCACTGGGCATTCGAGACTTAAGAACTGATGTCTCAGGGTGACGGACGCAGTGTGGTGTCACACAGAAATATTCTGGGTGACAGCATTTGTTGTGGGCGGACGTTGCACTTACCATCAGGTGAACGTTTTGCTCGTTTCGTCACTTTATACAAAATCATCCCAGTGCCGCCGTAGAGACAATCTTCTCATCTATAAATTTAATAAAAACAAAACAACGCAATAGACTTATAATACAAATACTATTGAAGGTCTTTTGCATACAAAGCAACTGTTTAGTGAAAACCCTTACTTTCTAGAGGTTGATAAATAAATTACTGTTGAAGTTTAACAAAAATATGTAGGACTAAAAATAAAGTAATTATTAATTCGTTTGTTGCAAATGTTTGAGTTTTGACATGTGGCTTGTTTTAATTGTTTTCAATTTTCCTTACATACATTTCGTAAGTACTTAAATAAAACGGCAATATATTAATTAGTGTACATTTTTATTTAAACCAAACCTTATCACTTTAGTAATTTTCCCTTGTTTTTCAAAATTAGCAATGATTAAATTTCTATTTTGGTTTATTCGATTATACAGATTTTATACAGATTTTTCGCAGTTTTTACTACAGATAAAAGGTTCAAGGCATCTGACAACACTGACTCAGCGATCAAAATAGGATTTCCTGGACAGCGAACCGGTTAAACTTCTTTTTGTTCCCTAAAATAAAAATCAGTCGAGAGGGATACAGTTTTCATCGCCGAAAGAGCGTTAGAGTAGTCTGTAGAAGAGATGTCTGAGGTGGGCTGGAAAAGGTTTAGTATAATTAGTAAATTGATTTAGATGCATAAAACTTTGTAAAGATGCTAGTGGAGAGTTATTTGAAAATATTTAATAATAAAAACCATAACCATATTTTTTTTATTATTTTTGCGAAAATGTTCTTCTATTACTTTTACCCGACAAAGATCTCGCATTGAGTTCGAATATAAATTAATTAATCAAAGTATTAATAAAGTGAATAGCATTAAAGATTTAGGTGTATTCCATGACAGCAAATTATTTGTTTGGCTTTATTATAAGAACTTCAGCCTGCTTTAAATCTTTAAAAACCATTAAGATTTTATACTGTTCGTACGTGCGTAGCCATCTCGAATATGCATCTCAAGTATGGAATCCCCAGTACCAAGTTTATATTTCTCGTATTGAGAATATACAAGGAAAATTCCTACGGTACTTAGATTTTAAAGCACATCAATGTTCATCCGATTATATTGACCGCTGCAAGTGATATCATTTCTTGCCATTAGAGTACAGGCGCGATGTTAATGATATTAGTTTTTTAATTAACATCGCTAATGGATCTGTGGACTGTCCTGATCTTCTTACTAATGTTATGCTTCGTACCAATCAAATTGGATTCAGGCAACGGCCTTTATTAGCTATACCATTTGTTAATAGTATTTATAGACGAAATGCTTTCTCCCTGCGTAGTGCAATATCTTTTAATAAACTTTCACTGCAACTGGAAATTGACTTATTCTGTACTAGCTCTAAGGCAGTAAGGAGACTTATGAATAAAGAGTTTTTTAAAGATGACAGAGACCAACAAAGCTGACTGTGAGCTCCTAATGTTGTGTTTACTTATACCTATATACGATACCTTAATTATTATTATTTTATTTTTATATAAAATTTGTTAAAAACTGCATATTAATATGCGAAGGCTTGTAATTAGCAACTTGTGTACCTACTTAGATATTTATTTGTAATTATTTGTCTGTAAGTCTTCCTAAAATAAATAAATAAATAATAAAACTTTCTGATATACCCATTAATTACACTAACTAACAGTGCAGTAGTGCGCAAACATTACTGTGTTTCATTATTAAACATTACTGTCATTGTGATGTCGCTAATTTATTACACGTTTACGTCGTCCTTTCAGTTCATCTACAAGGTAAAGTTTCTGTGAGTGCAAGAGCTCGTTTGTTATGGAAGTACTCCTTGTGTTTGTAATGAATTGATTGGAAATGGTCTTAATTACACATTATACTTCTTGAATATTAATTAATTTTGGTTAAAGATTTCGGCATTGATAAAATAATAATCGAGTTCATTAGGGCGTATCTTTTCAAGCAGCCACAGAAATATGTGGGCGTGGGGTAATCCATGTGTTTGCTATTCTACGCGCCAACATTCATATCAACGCTAACATGCAACATAGAGTCCCACAAAATACGCTATCTTTTGTGAGGAGGGCATCCACTTGAGTTTTGAGATGAAAAACTCTTGAAATGATATCATGGCGGTTAAGGATGGCCGATGCATGTCCTACAAGAAACTTCTTTATAATCTCGTTCCACTTAGGGTTTATTTATTATTTAATTACTTTATTGCAGACAAACATAAACAAAAGATAATTTATATTTATTTATATATTATATTACATTTGTTTCGTTTGAACTATCGCACTTTATAAATTATAAACACATACATCAAGTACGAAAAACATAAAGTAAGCAGGAAAATGAAGTTATGAACAAATGAAGATAAACTATTTAAATATCTCCCTCAGCGACATTTAATGAATAAAAGTTACCAAAAAAATATGATAATGTTTCAAACATTCCATAAAAATGTAAACAAAATTGAGTTTCATTTGTTTATATTTCCTACCATTTCTATCAAGATTTTAAATCGTCTGTGTCGTAATTTAACTGCCTCTTGTTAGAATTATTGACATTTTAAGAATTTTCTTTTTGTTATAAATCGTGCATTTTCTATTGTTATTTTGTTTAGCCTTTCACTTTAAAGCCATACATTGTATAAGAGAACTGACAACGGTCTGGCTGTTCGTTCTGTTTATCTATAAGGCGTCTACTTTCTTAGTTTCGATTTAATAATTCAAGGCAAGGTATACGCCAGTAAATCCAACAAAGGAAGTTGTAAAGTAAGAAAAGTACATTGGTAAAACCTTTACGTAATTTACAATGAAATACAAGTCGTTAAGGTTACATCGTGGCATCGTAAATATAGTTTGTACATATTTTACTGCACGTCGGAACGCAATGAGGAGATTTTGGCACGAGGTGGCGCGGGATAGATCGAAATCTCTTCTTATCAGAGGCCAAAACTCTATTTTGGTCACTGCGCCATCCTAGTTAGGTTAAATGTGATATTTCTTTGCAAATTGTATAAGTAGTTTCAAATTCAAATATTTTTTATTTATTTATTTAAACTTTATAATGTAAATATTCATTACTACGTGCTACATTTTTATAAGAACTAAAGTATAGTAAGCCTTGCTCGCCGAGTTTACTTATGTTCACAAATTCAATAACCGACTCTCTCGGCGTACATTTATTTCACTTTGCCTCGGTCAACTATTTGTTCTACTTTTGGAAGTACAGTTCAGGAGCGACAAGGGTACAGTAGGTATAGTAGCTGCATTTATTTGTGTTTGAATTGCAAGTAAGTAAATAATGGATATTAAAAATAGTCTACGTTTCTTATGTCGTTCTTCTACAACCGTTGATACTTCAGTTATGCAAATTTTTAGCCAAAGCGGAATTTACACGGAATTTTCCACCACATACGACCATTTTGTGGAATACGCTGCCGCCTGCGGAATTTACGGACCGATACCACTTAAGGACTCCCATGAAAAGTGCCTACTCCTTTCTCAAAGACTGGTAACGCACCCGTTATTCATCCGGTATTACGGATGTTCATGGGGGGTATGATCACTTATCATCAGGTGAACAGCTTGCACGTTTACCCTTCTCCTATAAAAAAAAACTTTGTCCAATAATACGAAAGTAATAGCCTTCCTAGCGACAATATTAGGCTACACTAGGAAAGTCGATGGAATAATTCCTGATAATATTTCTAAAATATTACTAGCAGGTTGTATAGAGTTGTATTTATTCAAATATGTAATTATTACACTATTAATTATTATTGTCATCATATTACATTGTAATTTCGACGCTTTGCGTGTCTGAACAAGCGTTGCGGACGGCGGCGGCGGCAGCGGCGGCGCTTTGCAAGTCTCGACACGTTGTACTGAATATGGAATATGCAAGTTTTTACAAGTAACAGTCGCTGAGCTTCTTAAAATATTGTCTGCCTACATTGATAGGTGAAGTCAAGCCAACATTTTAGTTCTTCAATATCGAAAGCAGATAATTTATCGTGAACCACCGCTTACGACTTATGAACCTCCAATTTTTTGTCACGTTTACGTAGACCCCCGTTGAGTCTCCCGTGGACCACTTGGGGAACTAAGGCTCTAAAGTACCGACTCTAACATAACTTGTAGAAATAAAACCTAACTACATCCAGAAGTGGAAGTCGCCTTAGGACATAATTTACAGACATCAATATTTTTTTTTGGAAAATGTGATCTTATGTATTATATTATATCTTTTATAGTGATTTTACCAGGAACAGCTGCACGATGAAGAATAGAAAAACAGAAGAAATTTATTTGTTATTTAGTTTTTGCTATGACACTTAAGACAAACTTAAGCCCGTTTAAGTTACAAGGCTTCAGGTGAGACCAGTCTCACAAACAACCGTTCCGTACTCGCATAAATTCCAATAGCATAATAATTCACACCGAATGTAAAATTGTCAGTTTTGTCGCATGTACGAACGTTCATCATTTATTAAACGCAACCAATTAACCGGCTATTGTTTTCGGTACCGACACAGTACTCTACGCGCTAAATGTGACATACATACATACATACATAAGATCACGACTGTATCCCATAAGGGGTAGTCAGAGACTGGGCACTCACTGCAAAAACAGATGACTGCCACAATCCACGTTTCACCAAAACAATATAATGCACTTGGTGTGATAGGTGGTGAGCCCATCGCCACCATGCGCTGTTGGGTGCTCAGTGCAGTTTAATTCCTTACTCGCCTTTTACGAGATCCATTGGATGAGATGGAGTGGTAGTATTCTTTAAACGAGCGAGTGACACATGTAAATAATAATCTTAAACATATTATTACGACTGTAGCGATTCGTAACAAAACAGCTTGTTAAAAAAAATTTGTTACCATAACAATATCAAATTGTTCATTAGAAAATACATATACCATCATGATAATTTCAGTTTATTACTATTCCACTGCTGAACATAGGCCTCCCCCATAGATTGCAACAAAAGTGTGTAGCTCTCATTTTGGGAGGATTTTACTATAGTTGCCACGCTTGGCAGGCGGGTTGGCAACCGCAGTTTATTTATTCAGATGTTCCTGGAAGATACTGCTGCCATCTTCTGATTTTCATTTTCCCTCTGTCGACTTTTACGACATCTACGGGATGAGATGGGGTAGATTCTCTTCTGCTAATTTTGTACAACACGGAATGACGTTAACTAGGTTACAAGTTTTAAAATCTATTGTACGTTGTAGCATGGTAGAGCTACGCTGTGAATATTGAAATAGAATTCCATTTTCGAAAATAGGAATCGCTTATTTAATGTGTTTAATGTCATTTACATTAAACAATTAAAAATGTAATTCTTATTGCCAGTTACAGGAGTATGAGAAATGATTTTTTATCATTAAAACGGTCCTCGTAAATGGATCTTTTAAACGGGGTACAAAAAAAGACTGGATTTCTTTTAGTTTGTGCTTTATAATGTTGAGATATATAATGTTGTAAGAACAAGAACTAAGGTGTTGTAGGCAAAATATTGAGATTTAGATGAAATAGAATGTATAAGATAAAAAGATGAACTACACTGGTATGAAACATCTCCAAGCATCCGTCCGGCCGATATTCAGAAATTTGTCCGATTTTTAATCACGATGCAAAAGTTTGGAAGTTTTGTATGGTCGTAAAAGTGAAGTAAAAGCAATTTCATGTTCTCTGTTTTTTATATTTTTTATGTTTTCAATTGTACTGAACACGAATTCTTCAATTCAATTGAATAACGAATGTTTTATGAACCAAGCTCTAAATTGGCATCTATATGATTACATCTATGTGTACTCTATATATTAAACTCTACATCTGAATTCAAAATAGTTACCAGAAGATGTCGATGTTTATAAATTTGGAATATATCATTGTTAATGAGATCTACAATTATAAATAATGTCTATATAATTCAAGTGAACCGTTCCTGCAAAATGTTATAAATTAATAAGAATATTAATTTATAAGATTATATTGGTGGAGCGGTATCCGTCTAGGTACGAGTAGGTACCACCTAATTGCCTACTCTGCTACTACTCTGCTCTACAGTTACTCTGCCGTGAAGCAGTGGTGTACTCTGAACCTGTGTTTCGGTTTGAAGGGCATCGAGAGCTAACGTAATCAGTGGGCATATGAGACTTTAAAACTGTTGTCTCAGTGTAGTGTAGTGTCGTGTGGTGGCGGCTCGTTAAAAGAATACTACCACTCCATCTCATCCAATGGATCTCGTAAAAGGCGAGTAAGGAATTAAACTGCACTGTGCATCCAACAGCGCATGGTGGCGATGGGTTCATCACCTATCACACCAAGTGCATTATATTGTTTTGGTGAAAAGTGGATTGTGGCAGTCATCTGCTGTGCAGTGTGCAGTGAGTGCCCAGTCTCTGACTACCCCTTATGGGATAAAGTCGTGATCTTATGTATGTATGTATGTATGTCTCAGTGTAACGATCGCAGTGTGGCGTCACACAGTAATGTTCTGGGTGACACAGCATTTGTTATGGGCAGACGTTGCACTTACCATCAGGTGAATGTTTTGCTCGTTTCGTCACTTTATCAAACTTCGCTCGTCACTCTGACGCGTATGTTCCTCAGTATCTTATCCAGTGTTTGCATCAGCTAACAATCCTATTCAGACCGATACATGGAACGCATCTTATCTAGTAGTTGAAATGAACATACTGAAACATGTGTTGTTTCAGTAGTATTGTTTTCACGGACGTACAATAACTGGTAACTTTAATTATAACAAATGGATGAACTAGGCGAAGTATAACAAATGCTCACCGAGGAAGTTGTTTATTAAATTTGCTGACTCTCGCCGAACAACACAAAGTGTATTTAGTTCTTATTAATAAATACACCACACGCTAGTTTATTGACCTCACCCAACGCAAACTGAAATCTGTGATGTGATGACTTTGTAATAATTCTATATATAAAACATTGCTTTAATTTCCTCTATTCTTTTCAATTTAACTTATCTATATTTAAATATTGGTTGTATTTTAAAATAAAGCAAAGGCTGGTTTATTGTTTCAGAAACGTAAAAGCTTTTAATTAAACTATTGCAACATTTTGCTGTTAAGAAAAATACTGCAAAAGTTATAAATAAGGTATAATATGGAAGATCTATCATAATATGGATGACACGTTTACCTGTGACGTCAGTTACTTCTTTATAAAACCTTAATCAGAAATTCAGAGAAAAGATAGTTAATAGAATCAGACGTTACTTTGCGGAAATCCATTATAATGAAGGAAGGTAAGTTAAATTCTAAACCCTCTACCACAAAAGACCTCATTATTTGATGTTATAATACTTATTGTGCATGTCAGTTCACTTTTCGTTAATTTTTTTAAGTGTGGTTAAGATGCGAAAATCCGGATCCCAATTGAAAGTTTATACTTAGCTCTTTTTAATGCAGATATTTACTAGTACGTATGTATTTTGCTCCAACTTGCATTAAGTATTCCATACTACGAGTACCACTTAATGCGCTCAGATTGCTAAGAGCTGCTCAAAATTCAAACGTTAGTTTATGTTATCTTAAAAAATCTTTAAGCACAACGTGCGACATTCACGTCAATTATGTTACCACACATAACGTGAATCGTATTCAAACTTATTGTTGAAATTTAATTTAGATATTACGCGTTGTGAAATACGTCTAATTTCGCGAACGTCATTTAATCCAGTTGTATGATGTTTATTCACACGCTTTTATATTACATTTTTCTGTTATATTTTCTGAACTATAAGATAATAAAAATTTGTGGAATTCCGCCATAGCCCCCAAACCGATATAGAATAGGGTAGCAAACTCTCTGTGAACTTTAACAACCGCCAGAAGCAAATATCGAACACGGTGACAATATCACGTACACTATATGGAACTTACACAGTTACTGCACATATTGTATGTTGCATTAATATTTTGGCGAATGGTATTGCCAAGGAAAAGGGTAGCTACCCGCCAGATCGAACGGTCTGATCTGGGGAGGACGTCTCCTCCTAATAATCATATTTAAATGTTGTATATATAGTTCGCATTTAGAAAACTTTTAATAGCGCGATCAGATGCATATAGGAATATTTCTTGAGCTTCTCATGTGGCTACAATATTATAATAGCTGAGATTCGAACTAACCACTTCTATCAGCTGCAAAGACTTTTGAGTGACATGGACATCTACGAGTATACTCACCCGTTTCCTGTTAACGACGCAAATGTTTCAATATACAAGTATTTCGTTAATAAAACTTATAAATAAATATCAAACCCTACAAGAGTAACTTAATGGTGAAAATTATATTTCTCGGTAATTTTAATGTAATGATCAGTTTGATCCTATTAAAATTCTGCAATAATAATTCAATAGTCCGTTGAGGGGAAGGGAGGCTAAAGGTCAAAGGGAGGCTAAAGAGGATCGGAATTGAATTTCTTATTGTGTGATTTACCGCCACGCTGCTACCTCAATAAATAGTTTTTCACCGTGAAATGATGTTACAGTAGAACCGTCAGTCTCTTTTGAGACTGACGAATGTGAAAGCGACACTGGTAAAGTTCCAGAATAGTAAAACGTTATTTTTCTGCGGGGCCACGGCGTAAGAAAGTCTATCTAAAAAAAATATTTATTGTTTCTTTTATTTAACGTGTTATATTTATTGTATCAATATTGAAGTTGTTATAATAATTCGCGGTATTTGGTTTGAATACTTTATTAAAACCTAATCTTACCAAATTAGTATATAACTACTACTTTTGTTGTATTTTCTCGCTAATGTAAAAATACTCTCGTCAACAATTACTACATAGAGTAACCCTTGCATTGTGTTCACACTTGGTTGTTACGATCAACTGTGACATCGTTGTACACGCCGAGAACCTCAAATAGCATTTTATGATTGTTTATTGTTATTTAACGTAGTCAATGTTTAAATTTATCACCGTCCGCTTAACTATGCTTAACCCGTCTAGGTTTCTTTAAGAGGTTATTTAAAGAAAAATGTTTACGCAAAACTAGTACAACGCCTAAATAATCCTTAAACCTTTCGAACACATAAATTCTATAAGAAATTCACCATGATTTACTTTGATTTGATAAGATTATTTCAACCGAATCCTAGTCTGATTACCTCTAATTATTTAAGGCAAAAGTAATTCAGTTTAAATTTCATTTTGTAAATCAGTTAATTTTATAAAAAACGTACTGTTTCTGGCTCAGTCATCATTAATTTGGATTCCAGTCCAAGACAGCAAATTTCCAATACAGTAATTATGCGTTTCTGGTCTGACAAGTATTATTAGTACTGTTTCCTTGTCCTCGATGATACTTAAATACATCCCATACATACTATATATACAAGCGTAGTAAACTTTATATTTTATATTTTCAGCAAGAAGGAGGAGGACGTGTGTTTATATGAATTCAAATAGAATATTATTCTCGGGTTCAACTCCGTCACGTCGGTAGCATTCATCGTTGGATTTCAAATTTGTTAGAATACGTGCGCCGGAAAATTTGAAGAGTGTTATATCAACTATTTGACGTCCACATGTATTTAATTATTTTAATATTTTAAAAATTGTTAAGAAAATTGACTTAGTCTGAATTAGAATTAAAAGTTTCAGTTCATTAGCAGTGCCAAAATATAAAATAAAATTAATCCCAAGACAAATTTAAACTTAAAAACATTAACTTAGAAACTGTATTATTCTTCGGTTTTATTGGAATTTTATTATCATGTTATTAATTGATACTGACTCAAGATTATGTAAATGTGTGAATTATTTTTTGTCCCATCTGGAAATATAAAACATGCGGCACTTAGAGCAGAAACCCTATTTATACAGACATATTTGTTAGGACATTTACAGATTCAGACAGACAGGATTTCTTTACAGAATTCCGTCTAGGTAGGTACCATCCCAGGGCCATTTATTCTGCCATAAAGCAGTTGTGCGCAAACATGACTGTATTTCGGTCTGAAGGTAATCTGTGAGCTGGTGTAATCACTGGGCTTAAGAGACCTACGAATTGATGTTTCAGAGTGACGGGCGCAGTGTGGTGCCGGACAGAAATATTGTGGGTGACACTGCGTCTGTTATTGGTAGACGTTGCCCTTACCAAAAAAAATTGTCATGTCAAAATGTGTATGTAGTACTAGAATAACTCTACGCATGAGGCTGTCACTTTCAGTTTCAATTAATTTAAAAATTATTTATTTTTTATTTATTTAAATGTTTCAGAAAGACGCTGCAGCCCATGTTTTGATTTTAATTTTCCCTTCGTCGACTTTGATAGTTACAGTGCAATATATAAATCCTCTTAGCACTGTCGAAGTCAATTTATGTGCATCATTTATCAGATTGCATAAAATGAATGCGTAATGTTATTGCTTGTGAAGCGAGGTTTGAACGCGGAATAAAATAAGCTCGTGCTCAATACGCTTTGTAGTGGGCTCTGCTGGCGAAGCATTTGAGCAATTGGTAAGTGAGCTAAGGTTGCAGGCTCGACTCCCACACGGTGCAAATATTTCTACAGCCTACATAATATAGTAGTTCCGGGGCTGGATGCAATGTAAGTCATCACATAAATATCACTTTTTGTCAGTATATTATGTTTGCGTAATGCACTCATGATACTATTTTTATGGAGGTGATTAGACAGGCAAGGCAAGGTAATTGCTACACCAGCCTATAACGATTGCGATGTCACACGCCATTTGCATAGGAAAGTTCTGTCACCGCACTGCGCTCGTCATCCTGATACATCGGTTCTTAAGTCTCATGTGCTCAGTAATTTCAAATTACAGTGAAAGTACTTATATTGCTCACTGGCTGCACCCAGCTGTTTCATCAAAGTAAAATAAGTCGACCACGTGTCTACGCCGTACGTTCGGCCCGCTCTGTAATGTTCGGTTCTCGGTGTGCGGCTCCTTTACGCTGTAGCAAGAAGTTTTATAGCCTATAACTATACCTTTCTCTCAGTGGACAACGGGCTATCTAATGCAAAAAAAAAATTATTGCATTGGTGTTTCCTGAGATTAGGACGTAGTAGCAAGTAAAAAATAATAATTATATTTGGTTTAAATATTTTATTACAACCCAATGTTACCGATTTAGTATAAAACTACGTGTGTTTACGTTTGTTTTTATTTTCTCCTTTAGCTACAAATCTTCAAAAACTTGCTCGCCAATAACTATTACATCGAATACTTCGTACTTTCTTGTGGAAGTTTCGTCGATACGCATTGAAAGTGCAACATACATTGTGTTCACACTTGAGAGCTACACTCGAATGTAACGTCGTTGCCAAATCGGATTTGACGTGGCGTACACAGTAAAATTCAAATAGCAGTTTACATTCTTATTTAACTGTAACCATCTTCGTTAAAATTAATGACCGCCCACTTAACCATACTAAACTTAACCTCTCTGGCTTTTTTAACAGGAGTTATTTAAAAGAAAAACTTTAACGAATGGAAGTTCAAGAAATCAACAAATCATCAATAAATCAAGCAACACCTGAACATACCTTAAAGAATCCCTAAAGCTGTCATAGACATACATTCTCTAAGAAATGTACAACAATTTGCTTTCATCAATAACATTATTTCTATACATTCTTGGTTTAAAATTAGCTTCTTCCCCCTTACTTCTTCTAAATTACTACACAATTGTTTTTATAATAACGTTTTCGCAGCTTGGTTAATGTTTCGTAAGATGTTACCGCCAATCTTACATATTTTCTAATAACTTAGCCTTAATGATTCATAAGTCAAAAAACTTATTCATTACTTATTCATGTAAAATATTACAGTACACACAATAGAAGGAAGATGATGGAGCCTCCAGGATCAGCAAGAGGCCGCCTATATAGCTTGAAAACCGAAAACCGTTGGGTAAGAAAGTTTCTTGTGTGGCAAACTCTTACTGGAAAATGCACCACCACCACCACCATCGGAGCAGCTACCACACGACCCACAGATCCTCACACTGATTTTAAACTTTCATACATGTTAAAAATTAAAACTGTTTTCATGAAACCTAAACAGTACAAACGGTAAGACCGTTGTTAGTTCTCTTACACGACGGATGGCTTTCATTTGTCCGCATCCGTGAGTGACGTTATTGTGATGTCGCTAATTTGTTACACATTTACGGCGTCCTTTCAGTTTGTCTACCAGTTGTTGTTGCAGTTTCTGTGAGTGCAAGAGCCCGTTTGTTATGGAAGGACTCGTCGTGTAATGAATCGTACCGAGATTGCTCTTAATTACTCATAATACTTCTTGGGATACAAAATACAAATACAAAAATCTTTATTTCCATATAAACTGTAACAAATATTGCGATGGAATCCCTGCCTGCTGCTTTAGTTTTCACTGTGTTGCAGGGAGTGTCTTCCCCTGCATTATAGATTCTAATATATAATACAAAATTACCGTTTATTTTTAAAATACAGGAAATGCAGCTAGTATTCATGTATGAGTGTGGAAGTGTGTGTGTGTGTGTGTGTGTGTGTGTGGTGTGTGTGTGTGTGTGTGTGTGTGTGTGTGTGTGTGTGTGTGTGTGTGTGTGTGTGTGTGTGTGTGTATGTGTGATGGGGGGGTGCGTGAGTGCGTGTGTGTGTTAGTGTGTGTGTGAGTGAGTGTGCGTGTTTTACGCCTTGTGTTAAATGTACGCTTAGTAAATTCAGGTTAATAGCTTTTTTGTATCATCATAATATAAGTTATATTAATACTAACTTTAAATATTTAATTTTTCATGACACGCCTTACATTTATTGTGAAAATGTAGTGTCGTTAATTAAACCTATTTAATTACGATCATTCGTTAGGGACCCGTGTCAATACTGGATAACGAGCGTGTGTACGTTACTCGCCGCAATCGACATAAAAATATATTAATGCTATAAAATGATATCCATGTCGCTCAGCTGTCAGAGTAAGCTTTTGGTCCTTGATTCGAATCTAGGACGACGCCGAAATTTGTGCAACACACAAGTTATAAAATTGATGTGATTGTACATACATATATACATAAGATCACGACTGTATCCCGTAAGGGGTAGTCAGAGACTGGGTACTCACTGCAAAAACAGATGACTGCCACAATCCACGTTTCACCAAAACAATATAATGCACTTGGTGTGATAGGTGGTGAGCCCATCGCCACCATGCGCTGTTGGGTGCACAGTGCAGTTTAATTCCTTACTCGCCTTTTACGAGATCCATTGGATGAGATGGAGTGGTAGTATTCTTTTAACGAGCCGCCACCACACGGCAATGTGATTGTAAAGATTGTCTCATAACTCCCGTGCCTTTTAAACTGTCTCTGAGCATTTTTTCGACTGTTGTTAAGTCAAAAGCACTTTTAAACATACCTTCAGCAGATAACAAATAAATGGAAAATTGTAATCTTAAGAAGACATTATTATCGTTTAACCATCATCCGTACTCTAATGGAGTTATTACGTGACACTCTAATGGGCAAACTATCAAGTTAAAATGAAAACTTAATAATCCTATAGTAGCGGTAAAACAATAGTACTTGAAAAGTATATGAATGATCATCATCGTCATCGTCATCATCATTTCACCCTATCACTAGTCCACTGAACATAGGGCTTCCCCATAGATTGACACCAAAGTTTGTAGTTCTCATTTTCCAATAAATTATAACTGAAAGCTATAAAAATACTTAAAGGCTATTAAGTATTCTCTCCCTTATTAAATTCTTTTTTATAGGCGATACGTAATAGTACTGTTAAGCAAATTTGCGCCTTACTATAAGAAATACATTTTTCAGTTAAACAGTTTTCTCTTTCCAACTTAAAGGTAATAAAGTTGAAAAGTTAAATCATTATTTATTGTTGCGGAAAAAATGGACTTTGTAGCTCCTTAATGTTGTGGGTATTGTTAAGAGAATAGTCAAAACAAAACGCGGTTAGTCACCGACGAATTTCGCCTTTGGACTTATGTCCAGCATAGAAAACTCCAACATAATAGCCGGTATTTGTAATGAAATATTTTCTTTTAAACATTATCCGTGCTTCATATCACTAAAACTACATTCAGAGATCACACAAACATCTATTTTCGATCGTTGCCGGTGCCGCTAATTACTCCTAGTTCTACTACTGCTTCTAGTTTTTTTATGGTGATTACAAATACTTCGGTGAAAATTATTTTATGAAGAGTTCTCTATTCATAACGCTGTTTTCATATTATGAATAATAAATCTAGTAAATTGAAAACAAATGCTTCCGGAGCAATTATTAGTTTCTATTGCTTTTGAAGGTTCACGTAAACCGTTTGTTATTTAGATTTTTTAAAACGAAATATTATTAGAGTAAAGTCCGTGTTGGATTTGTTTCAAACTTGTACTAAAAGAGTAGCAATTGCTTAGAATCGAATGATCTGTTTTTTATTTACACAGAACAGATATGTAGAGTCAAACAGCAGGCATCAATCATAGCCATATATTTGTTATTGTACAAAGTAGTGGAAAAATTCACGGCGAAGTCCGCTTCATTAGATACAAAGTGCCTAACTTGCACTTCTTCCGTCAAGTAACGCTAAACTAGCACTAAACGCATTGTCCGTCGCGCGCCGCACTCTTGCAGTTTATTCAATTGAAACATTTTCCAGTGTATAGATACCTTAAAGTCCTATCCCCTTCCATGCTAACTAACATTGCACTGTCGAAGTCAATTTATGCGCAATATTTATCAGTTTCCATAAAATGGATGCAAAATATCAGTGCTACACAAAACCAGTAACTTGGAATAAAAACTTATTAATTTCAATTTGATTTATTATATAAGGTTCTTTTCTATGGAACCTTTAACAGTTATTAATATTTAATATTCCGGATCACCTCACCCATCATATGCAAACAGTACTTAGCTGAGATCTTACTCTTCTGTTATAAATATACATTAACAGTATGCATAATGGTAATAGAATAGAATAAGAAATTATATTACAATTATAATTTCCACGCCCCACAGAACCCGCTGTTGCATAGAATTACTTATTTCATAGTTAATTGCTTCCTTAACGTTTATAATTGCTATGATAGTACTGCGATTATTGTGACAATCATTCGCTTTTAAACTTAACTTTTATTTAAGTTACATCATAACAATACATTACATAGAAAGACGCCTCTTTCACATTGGGGTAGGCAGAGACCACATAATTCCACTTGCTTACGATCCTGAGACACCCCTTTCGCTTCTTCTACTTTCATTAGTGTTTTCATACAAGCTCGTCAGTTGCGGGTACTTTTGACGTGGCCTTTCCCTAAAACGACTTCAATTTGATCGAGTTACGTTCGCCTACATCAACCCTTACCGGCTTACCCATTCACACTAGTTTGTATGAGAGTATATTTATGAGAAGGCTTTTGTATGAGGAGTGATAATATTACGATGTTTTATTGCAAATAACGTAAAGGCTGTATGCTGCTCCGCTGTCTCTTTTCTTGTGTATTGAAATTGTAATAAAACGAATAAAATAATAGTATTGTACTTACCTACTTTCTGTACAAATTGCGTGTCTTATCTTCCGAAGGTATAATGTTATATATTTCAAACAGACAACAGCTACTTTTCATATGGATGCATTGATAATCAACATTCATAAAATACATACAAACATTTCCTAAACAATTATAGTATTGTTAGACTTAATAACTGCATACGACTGTAATGGCTTTTATTTTAAAATAATTAAATTGCCCAGTACCGTCCAAGTGCCGTACAGGGATACTGCGTGTGAAAGTAGTCTTTAATTATAGAGCGTTTGGTGCAAACGACAATTATAATATCAATACAAGGAAGGCTTCTGGGAAATAGCACGAAATAATTGTTCCGACAATATTGTTGGAATACATTTCTGTTAGTCTATTTTGATCTAAGTGTTCTTCAATGGAGTTTTCTATGTTTTAAAATGTTTGATTAAATGTGCTATTAACAATGACGGTTGCAATGATAATAATTATCAAAGTTTGAATTGTATATGCTGTTAAGTAATGATTAAAATTTTATTTAAAATAACGTTATCTATTTTTTCATAAATTTTTAGTTTATACTTTTGGTTTTATTATCTTTTATTTGCTTTAGTTCGTGCAGTTTGAAGTTGAAATACTATTGGCATACATAAAAACTTATGTTTGGCTGTCCGTGAGTTTTTGATAAGGCCACTGGCAGGACAACAGCCGATACACCACAGCACAACACTGAGTCGGATGACATTCCGGCAGTATAATAATTATACTATATATTATTTTCTTCCGTTTTTCTATTCTTCATCGTGCAGCTGTTCTAGGTAAAATCACTATAAAATATGTAATATAATACAAAGGATCACATTTTCCAAAAAAAAAAATTGAAGTCCGTAAATTATGTCCTAAGGCGACTTCTAATTCTGGATAAAGTTAGGTTTTATTTCTACAAGTTATGTTAGAGTCTGAACTTTAGAGCCTTAGTTCCCAAAGTGGACAAGTCCACCCCAGGGGTCTCCGTTGACGTGACAAAAAATTGGAGGTTCATCAGTCGTAAGCGGTGGTTCACGATAATTATTCTGCTTTCGATAATGAAGAACTAAAATGATGGCTTGACTTCGCCTATCAATGTAAGCAGATAACATTTTAAGATGTTCTGTGGCTGCATATTCCACATTCAGTACAACGTGTCGAAACTTGCAAAGCGCCGCCGCTGCCGCTGCCGCCGTCCGCAACGCTGGTTCAGACACGCATAGCGACGAAATTACAATGTAATATGATGACAATAATAACTAATAGTGTAATAATTACATATTTGAATAAATACAACAAAAAAAAAACTAAGTTTCTTTTTACTTTTATCACTCCGAATTTCCCAATGTCCGTTTTCTAAATGAAATGAGTGAGGATTGATTGGTTCCTTGTGCTGTGAGTAGATGAAAAAAAAAGGAAAAACTTTACTTTTCTGACACTTTCTCAGTTTTTTTTTTCGAAAACTATTAATTCGTGGTTAGAACTCCCGCAACGCAAATTTCCATAGTTAGATCTAATACTAGTCTTAATACGAGTATATATACTGTCGTCGTACGTCTATCTGAAGTGTCACAGCAAAAAGTAAATAATTAAAAATAACCTGCTATAATATCATAAAAGTAGTTCTTATTGTTCTATTATATATTTTTAATTTTCTCGAAATATGCATTAGAGCTTTGGTTTTTTAAAACGTTGCTTCTCACTAGGATTTTTCATCTGAACTGAGTGTTTACAAACATAAATTGCTCAGTCATAAACATCCAGACCCGGAACAACTATCTGTAGATCACACAAATACATCATCCATGCGCAAATTGAACCCTGGACATTACCCAAAAAAATCCTTAGCTTTTGCACTTAACAAACGTAGCGAAATTAAGTTTCAGTATAAAATTGTTAATGTATTAAAATTTGCTTTTATCTTATTAATGTCAAATTTTCCGAGTTGCCAATCGTTAATTAAGATGAGAATTTACTAATGAATAATTTTATTAAACTGAATGCGTTAATAAAAGTAAATACAAGTGAAGGAAAACTTTACGGAACTGTTAGGGCGTCAGTAAAATGTTTTGATCGTAATATAAAATTGAATTGAGTTTGAATAGAAAGCTACGGTAAGGTTGTTAAAGTTTTGATCCCAAAGGATCAAGAAGTTTTATAAATGGTCGACATGGACTGTAGCACTGAATTAATGATCAAATTTATTTGAGAGTTCAGGAGTGCATCGACACTTTAAATAGAAACATATGTGATTATCACATACAATTTTCCGATCAATATTATACATATAATTAGTGAAAGATGAAAGTCGATTATTTTAAACATATTGTTGATAATTTTTAGTATTTTAAACCTGAAACGACGATTAGGCAATCATTATCCATGGTGACTTAGAGGCGTGTGCATTCAGGGTTGAGTACGATGAAGTGCATCAAGTTCGATTCCAGTTCATATGTATGTCTGTTTCTGAACAGTTAGAAGTTGATGCAACATCTGCAATATGGTTACTACATAAAATTGTATTTCAAAGTTGCTTATTGAAGTTTACTTCGTTGTTGTCAAATATGATTAATTTTAACTTAAAAATGTGAACGTTTTTTTTTAATTAAGACAGTTCAGCACACCGATGTGCTCAATCGACGCTTGTAAGCGCTCTTTAGGAGAGCTTGCCGTCCTAATTTTGTTTGCGAACAACGTAAGTTCGTCAATGTCGACACTGTCCATATACTGCAGTAGGATGTCGAAATCCTCTTGCAGGCTATGGGCAGGTGTGGCAGCTACCGGCGTCGCGGCGCTCCTAGCGGAGGGCGCGGGGGCCGAGGGGCGAGTAGAGGCCGCGCTGACCATAGGCAAGGGCCGGGTCCACGCGTTTGTTTTCGGCGGCGGAGGAGGCTCCGCCGTCGTAGTTTTTTTACCCGCGGGGGTGGGAGGGGCGCGGGGGTTAGCCTGTTTAGGCTTCCCTTTGCGGTTACCGCGTTTCCCGCGACGCCGCTTGCCGCGGGGGGCGTTAGGGCACCCGCGATAGTTCGCAGGGTGGCCCACCGTCCCACACAGCACGCAGGTAGGGGGGTCCGCGGTGTTTGGGTCGCGACTGCACTCCGCTGTCACGTGCCCCCCGACGCATTTAACGCAACGAGGGTTCGCGAAGCAATTGCGCGCGGAATGGCCATAAAGTTGGCAGCGGTGGCACTGGCTAGGCGAGGACCGCTTACGCGGTGCCTCGACAACGATGCCAGAGAGATTGCATACACTAGGTATGTCAAATCTTCTTACCGTCGTCCGTCAACTCTAAGTGCACGAGCACTAGGTTGTACGGCGCCTTAGTTCGCATGTTAGTCATGCGATGTACTTGTAAAGCGGGGAGGCCTTTGGACTTAAGGTCCTCTAAAATGAGTTGCGTCTCGATGTCTTTCGGGACGCCGCGGATAACTACGCGGAGGATACGTTCCCCCTCGAGTGCGTATGTATGGTAACCGATCTTTCTGTCGGTTAACCATTTCGTCAACGCGCGATGGTCGGTCGGTGTCGGCACCGTGACACTAATGCCGTTTGCGATCGGCCTAGCACGCGTGAAAATTATGCGCTTTTCATCGAGCGCTTTCGAAATGCTGCCCCAGGCAGCCGTATCCTGTATTACTACAGGAGGCGGCGCCTTAGGGGCGCGGGGGGCTCCGGCCTCTTGGGAGGGCGCGGAGGTGTCCATCGGGACAGGGCGCGTCGCCTTTTTGGCGGTTATTTTCGGGCGCGGAGCCGGCGTCGCGGCGGCCACCTTACGAGGAGGCCTGGCGTCGGCTTCTTTCTTTTGGCGCCTCTTGCGACCGGTGACGGTGGCGAAGCCATCGTCGCCGGGGGCGGCCATGTCTAGCTCCGTAGACGGAGTTGGAGAGGAGCAATAGCTCTCTTGGTCGGATCTGTAGTATTCGTCGGAGTGGTGACTCGCTACCGACGAAGCTCGCGGAGTGCATCGCTTGCATCACTACGTCGTCTGGCGATTGCGGCGGGCGAAGGTCGCCGCCTTTCTCTTGGCGCGACGGAGGACGCTGTGAACCGGAAGCGACCGGTAACGGTGTCGATCTAGCGAGGCCGGAGGGGCCTGCGACTACTGCGGGGCCGGAGGGGCCTAACGGTTTTTGCCCGGATGGGGCTGAGGGGCCTGAGGGGCCGGGGGGGCCTAACGGCCGTTTTTCGAGCGCGGCGGCGGTCGCGGGGGACGCGGCGGCGCGGGGGGCCAACGGTTTTTCACCGACGGCGATCGGAGATAGAGGGCGAAGGATGACCAACGCCTCCGGGTTAATCGCGGGGTACTTCGCCGCCAGGAGGCGACGAAGTTCCGACTGCGCGGCTTCCACCTGGTCCATACCGAGAACCGGGGAAGAATTTACGTCGCGGAAATGACTATTTATTTCGTGACTCCCTGCCGCGCGGCAGGGAGGTGTGTTATTGGCACTACTTGTGTTAGTGTACCTAATACTGTCACTGCACTATGTACAAACCTGTAACGGCGACGATGAAACGTCGCGAAGGGAGCCCGCTATCCTCCTACACAACGGACGGGGACCCGCTTAAGCGGGGCCCGAAGAACACAGTCGTCTGAGACGACCGCCTAGTCGAGCTGAATCCGCCAGAGACGCACGCCTCTAGGCCGGGAACTAACAACGCGAGTAGAGAAGCCGTTTTCGTTCTTATAATGAGGCACGTCAGTCTCGTGAGAGAACATCGGTGCGAATGTCGTTTAATTGTATCTCTTTTTCATGTCTTATGTATCGTATTGTGTTATGGCTACGAATAAAGCCTATTCTCTGTCTCTTTCATACCCAGGCACATTAACGACGGTGCGGTATTTGAAGCAGCCGCGTTTCGTTAAACGTGATAAATATAATGTGTTGTTCTGTTGTTATTTAAAATACAGTATGTGTGTAATTTGTGCACTAAAGTTTGGAAATATTGAAGACCGCGTGGCCTAGTGTCAGTAGGCAGAATATCTGACTTCTATGCCGCAGGTCCTGGGTTCAAATCCCAACAGGAAGCCATCTGTGCAAAAACACTAACTGTTGGTTTTCGGGTCTGGTTGTGTTGTGTATGACTACCTAGTCGGACAATCTATCCTAGGTATACATATTCGTCAACAACTTCGAGCGCAACAACCGGTATAGGTGTGACATGGACGTTAAACATGATTTTCGTCTTGCCCATGTTGATCATAAGACCTACCCGTTGGGAGACACTATTGAGGTCATAGTATGATACTAGTATGATATTAACAGATATTTTGTACTATTTTTTTATTGGATCAAGTGATGAAACGAGCAAAACGTTCACCTGTTGGTAAGTGCAACGTCTGCCCATAGCAAATGCTGTGTCACCCAGAATTTTTTTGTGTGACACTACAATGCGCCCGTCACCCTGAGACATAAGTTCTTAAATCTCATATGCCCAGTGATTACGCTAGCTCTCAGTGCCCTTCAAACCGAAACACAGTAATGTTTGCACACTACTGCTTCACGACAGAATAGCTGGCCCAGGGGTGGTACCTACCTACACTGATTCCTGAATAGGAATCCTACCATCGGTAAGCACAGATCTTCTGTCAGTGACTTGATCTGTAAACAATAGTTCGCTGTTCCATTTTTTATTTTTTATTTTTATTTCATAAAAGTGACGGAACGAGCAAAACGTTCACCTGATGGTAAGTGCAACGTCTGCCCATAACAAATGCTGTGTCACCCAGAACAGTGTGACACCACAATGCGCCCGTCACCCTGAGACATCAGTTCTTAAGTCTCATATGCCCAGTGATTACGCTAGCCCTCAGTGCCCTTCAAACCGAAACACAGTAATGTTTGCACACTACTGCTTCACGGCAGAAATAGGCCCTGGGTTGGTACCTATCTAGACTGATTCCTGAAAAGGAATCCTACCATCGGTAAGCACAGATCTTCTGTCAGTGACTTGATATGTAAACAATGGTTCGCTGTTCTATTTTATTCCTATTTAACGTTCTTAACCACTCAAACGTCCCGGCTACTAGAGTGGTTTGACAACTAAAGTTGTCTTATCCGTCCACCTTCTTTTTTTCGAAAAAAAAAAAAAAACACCCTACCCTTCTTAATTAAAAAACGATTATCTCCCTCGTTACTAACGCAAACAACTTGAAAAAAATTGTGGGTAAAGCTAATTAGATATAGAATTAATAAACGTAAACACTAAACAACAGTAAATAATGTAAAGTATATAAAAAAAATATAGAAATCACAATTACAGTTGAAATCTGAGTAACATATTTTTTCTTCCTAATTTTAAGAAACATTTTGTTTCTGCATATCAAAATCATATTATTCATTCTAAAACTAGATTATATAACCTTTTTTATGATACCAGTACGTTAATACTACCGAAGTTTATTTATAGCACAAAAACGTAAACAATACACCCACTTGAAGCCTCTCAAGGTTAAAACCGGTCGAGCGGAACGGCTACCGTAATGTAAACAAACGCTCGACAGATGTTTATGTCTTTTGTTTTCATTGTATTGCGATTGTTTTATTTTCTTGAAACACTAATGTACTTAAATTAACTTACTTTAACTCTTATTTGCTTAAATCAAAGTATATATAAGGTCAGATTTATAAACCTCATAAAAAAAAAATGGCTATGTGTTTGCATGTTCATTTTATCGTAATAAAACACATTCCACGTTTGATATTTGTAAACATAATTAGATAATACTCTTGCCGATCATTTTGATATAAAACATGTTACAATTAGTTATTAATAAAACAATACTCACAGTTTTAACGGCACAATCACTTAAAATTCACTCTCACTCACTTTCACTGACTTTAACATTTTTTTCTTAATTATTTTATTACGTAGCAGTAGAATGTTTTATCCACACAAACAAAGGTAATTTATCTTAGAGCCATCTAGTAGCAACATCGTGTATCATTACGAAAGTTGTAATACTTAAAATACGAAAATAGCCGAGCGAGTTGGCGAAGCCACTCTAGTGGCCTGGACGTTTGACTGTTTTTATTTATAAACCACTCTAGTAGCCGGACGTTTTAGTGGATAAACTAACAATATATACTGTACAAATATTTACACAATCCCAGTAATAACAATACTATGAGAAAACATTTACAGACGAATAAAAGGAAAATAAAAATATATTTCTTTCAGTTCGTAAAATAATTTCTTTTAGGCTGCTTAATAAAATATTGGGCGATCAGATGAGAACTTATTTGTTTTTACTTTCATTTGACTTGTTTCAAGTTACATCATGAAAATTTGGCGAAATTTTTCATTTCCAATTTATTTTGTAGTAATAATTATAATTTGCATGTTTTGATTGTAACTCAGATTAACTCTAAACATTCGCACTTTTTTAAACTGTTAAATAAATATATATGTACCTCAAAAAGTTAACACAAGTTAAGCAAACGATCAGACACATGTATACACAAACATATTTGAAATCCCAAGAACTGCTTGTTGATGTGAACCCGAGAGTAGTATTATATTCAAATTGATGTAAATACCTATCTAATTTTTCTTATTGCTAAAAAAATCTTATTGCTAAGAATATAAAATTTACTGGGCTTACGTTAGTCAAGTGCAGAGAGAATGGAACGCCTCAGCGACGAAGGACGGTTCTAAGTAGCACCGAAGACAAGGAAATAGTATGAATACTTCTCAGATCGGAAAATTCATAGTTGGACATTTGCCAGCTTCAACTAGAATTCAAATCAAAGATGATTGAGCCGCGTACAGTAAGTTTTTTGTAAAATTAATTAATTTTCAAACATTTTTTATTATTGAAATAATCGGTAAGAAGCTGACTCTGTGACAATTGAAATTAAACAAATTGAATCAAAGCAAACCATTGTACATTTCTTAGAGAATTTAAATCTTTGACAGCTTTAGGTATTCTTTAAGGTGTGTTCAGGTGTTGCACTGGTTATTTATTAAACTTCAATTCGTTAAAGTTTTTCCTTTAAATTACCCCTGTTAAAGAAATCCAGAGAGGTAAAGTCTAGTCTGGTTAAATAGGCGGTCAAAAATTTTAACAAAGGTTTGAAGGGCAATGAGAGCTAACGTAATCACTGGGCATATGAGACTTAAGAACTGACGTCTCAGGGTAATGGGCACAGTGTCACACAGAAAGGTTCTGGTAGCCAAAGCGGATTTGACGCGGCTTACACCCTAAAATTCAAATAGCGGTTTACAATCTTATTTAACTGAAATCATCATCGTTAAAATTCATGACCGCCCACTTAACCATACTAAACTTAACCTTACCGAATTGGTCTAAAACTACGTGTGTTGTATTATCTCCTTTAACTACAAATCTTTAAAAACTTGCTCGCCAACAACTATTACATCGAATACTTCGTACTTTCTTAAGTTTCTGGAAGTTTCGTGGATACGCATTGAAAGTGCAACATACATTGTGTTCACACTTAAGAGCTACAATCGAATGTAACGTCGTAGCCAAAGCGGATTTGACGCGGCATACACCGTAAAATTCAACACCGTAAAAATTTTAACGAATTGAAGTTTAATAAATAACCAGTGCAGCACCTAAACATACCTTAAACAATCCCTAAAGCTGTCAAAGACTTAAATTCTCTAAGAAATGTACAACAATGTGATTTGATTCAATAAGATTGTTTCTATAAATTATTGGTTTCATAATCTTGCTTCTTTCCCCTTACTTCTTCTAAATTACTACACAATTGTTTTTATAATAACGTTTTCGCAGCTTGGTTAATGTTTCGTAAGATGTTACCGCCATTCTTACATATTTTCTAATAACTTAGCCTTAATGATTCATAAATCAAAAAAGTGTTCAGTGTTCATTCGTAACATATTCATGTAAAATATTACAGTACACACAATAGAAGGATGTAAATTGTAGATAATAATTTTCATCTAACCTTGTCCTCAGAGCAAAGTCTATTGAAATTAATCTGAATTCACGAAGGAAATAACGTTGGACTAGTCTAGGTAGGTACCACCCCAGTGACAGTTATTCTGTCGTGAAGCAGTAGTGTGCAAACATTATTGTGTTTCGGTTTGTAGGGCACTGTGAGCTAGCGTAATCACTGGGCATTTGAGACTTAAGAACTGATGTCTCAGAGTGACGGGCGCATTGTGGGTCACACTGTTCTGGGTGACACAGCATTTGTTATGGGCAGACGTTGCACTTACCATCAGGTGAACGTTTTGCTCGTTACTACACTTTTATCAAATAATAAAAAAAGTATCAAAAACTGTTTGGAAATTAATTAATTTTACAAAAAAATTACTGTACCTGGTTTAGTGGTTCTGGTTTGAATTCCAGTTAAAGCCGGCAAATGTCCAATAAAGAAATTATGAATTTTCCGGTCTGAGAAGTATGGATACTATTTCCTTGTCTTCGGTGCTGCTTAGAACCTCCCTCCGTTATCAGAAAAATTTCGATAATTAACTTATGTTAACTGTATCTTCCTGGAAATGATGATGATGGAGCCTCCAGGATCAACAAGAGGCCGGCTATATAGCTCGATAATCGAAAACCGTTGGGTACGAAAGTTTCTTGTGTGGCAACTGGAAAATGCACCACCACCACCATAATGAGCTACCACAGTATCCACAGATCATCACACTAATTTTTAACTTTTAAACATTTTAAAAATGAAAACTGTTTTCATGAAACCTAAACAGTACAAACAGTAAGACCATTGTTAGTTCTCTTACACGATGGATGGCTTTCATTTGTCCGCATCCGTGAGTGACGTCATTGTGATGTCGCTAATTTATTACACATTTACGGCGTCCTTTCAGTTTGTCTACCAGTTGCAGTTTCTGTGAGTGCAAGTGTACGTTGGTTATGGAAGGACTCGTTGTGTCGTACGTGAATCGTAACGAGATTGATAATGTTCTTAATTACTTATTATACTTCTTGGGATATAAGTTATATTAATACTAACTTTTAATATTTAATTTTTCATGAGACGTCTTATATTTATTGTGAAATATGTAGAGTCGTTAATTAAACCCATTTAATTATGATCATTCGTTAGGGGCACATGTCAATACCGGATAACGAGCGTGTGTACGTTACTCGCCGCAATTGACATTAAAATATATTAATGTTATAAAATTATATCCATGTCGCTCAGCAATCAGAGTAAGCTTTTGGTTCTTGATCCGAATCTAGGACGACGCCGATATTTGTGCAACACACAAGTTATAAAATTGATGTGATTGTAAAGATTGTCTAATAAGTCCCGTGACTCTTAAACTGCATCTGAGCATTCTTTCGAGTGTTGTTAAGGCAAAGGCACTTTTAAACTTGCGTAGGCATTAACGTACCTCAGCAGATAACAAATAAATGGAAAATTGTAATCTCGAGAAGACATTATTATCGTTTAACCATCATCCGTACTCTATTGGAGTTAATACGTGACACTCTAATGGGCAAACTATTAAGTTAAAATGGAAAACTTAATAATCCTATAGTCGCGGAAAAACAATAGTACTTGAAAAGTATATGAATGATCGTCATCGTCATCGTCATCATCATTTCACCCTATCACTAGTCCACTGAACATAGGGCTTCCCCATAGATTGACACAAAAGTTTGTAGTTCTCATTTTGGGGGGAACATTACTGTGTTTCGGTTTGAAGGGCACTGTGAGCCAGCGTAGTCGCTGGGCATATGAGACTTAAAAACTGATGTCTTAGGGTGACGGGCGTAGTGTGGTGTCACACAGTAGTTTTCTGGGTGACACAGCATTTGTTATGGGCAGACGTTGCACTTACCATCAGGTGAACGTTTTGCTCGGTCCGTCACTTTTATGAAATAAAAAAAATACATACATATAGTCACGCCTCTTTCCCATTGGGGTGGGCAGAGACCACATCATTTCACTTGCTTACGATTCTGACACACCCCTTTCGCTTCTTCTACTTTCATTAGTGTTTTCATACAAGCTCGTCAGTTGCGGGTACTTTTGACGTGGCCTTTCCCTAAAACGACTTCAATTTGATCGAGTTACGTTCGCCTACATCAACCCTTACCGGCTTACCCATTCACACTAGTTTGTATGAGAGTATATTTATGAGAAGGCTTTTGTATGAGGAGTGATAATATTACGATGTTTTATTGCAAATAACGTAAAGGCTGTATGCTGCTCCGCTGTCTCTTTTCTTGTGTATTGAAATTGTAATAAAACGAATAAAATAATAGTATTGTACTTACCTACTTTCTGTACAAATTGCGTGTCTTATCTTCCGAAGGTATAATGTTATATATTTCAAACAGACAACAGCTACTTTTCATATGGATGCATTGATAATCAACATTCATAAAATACATACAAACATTTCCTAAACAATTATATTATTGTTAGACTTAATAACTGCATACGACTGTAATTGCTATTATTTTAAGTGCCGTACCGTGATACTGTGTGTGAAAGTAGTCTTTAATTATAGAGTATTTGGTGCAAACGACAATTATAATATCAATACAAGGAAGGCTTCTGGGAAATAACACGAAATAATTGTTCCGACAATATTGTTGGAATACATTTCTGTTAGTCTATTTTGATCTAAGTGTTCTTCAATGGAGTTTCCTATGTTTTAAAATGTTTGATTAAATGTGCTATTAAGAATGACGGTTGCAATGATAATAATTATCAAAGTTTGAATTGTATATGCTGTTAAGTAATGATTAAAATTGTATTTAAAATAATGTTATCTATTTTTTCATAAATTTTTAGTTTATACTTTTGGTTTTATTATCTTTTATTTGCTTTAGTTCGTGCAGTTTGAAGTTGAAATACTATTGGCATACATAAAAACTTATGTTTGGCTGTCCGTGAGTTTTTGATAAGGCCACTGGCAGGACAACAGCCGATACACCACAGCACAACACTGAGTCGGATGACATTCCGGCAGTAAAATAATTATACTATATATTATTTTCTTCCGTTTTTCTATTCTTCATCGTGCAGCTGTTCTAGGTAAAATCACTATAAAATATGTAAGATAATACAATGGATCACATTTTCCAAAAAAAAAATTGAAGTCCGTAAATAATGTCCTAAGGCGACTTCTAATTCTGGATAAAGTTAGGTTTTATTTCTACAAGTTATGTTAGAGTCTGAACTTTAGAGCCTTAGTTCCCAAAGTGGACAAGTCCACCCCAGGGGTCTCCGTTGACGTGACAAAAAAATTGGAGGTTCATCAGTCGTAAGCGGTGGTTCACGATAATTATTCTGCTTTCGATAATGAAGAACTAAAATGATGGCTTGACTTCGCCTATCAATGTAAGCAGATAACATTTTAAGATGTTCTGTGGCTGCATATTCCACATTCAGTACAACGTGTCGAAACTTGCAAAGCGCCGCCGCTGCCGCCGCCGCCGTCCGCAACGCTTGTTCAGACACGCATAGCGACGACGAAATTACAATGTAATATGATGACAATAATAATTAATAGTGTAATAATTACATATTTGAATAAATACAACAAAAAAAAAAACTAAGTTTCTTTTTACTTTTATCACTCCGAATTTCCCAATGTCCGTTTCTAAATGAAATGAGTGAGGATTGATTGGTTCCTTGTGCTGTGAGTAGATGAAAAAAAAAGGAAAAACTTACTTTTCTGACACTTTCTCAGTTTTTTTTTTTTCGAAAACTATTAATTCGTGGTTAGAACTCCCGCAACGCAAATTTCCATAGTTAGATCTAATACTAGTCTTAATACGAGTATATATACTGTCGTCGTACGTCTATCTGAAGTGTCACAGCAAAAAGTAAATAATTAAAAATAACCTGCTATAATATCATAAAAGTAGTTCTTATTGTTCTATTATATATTTTTAATTTTCTCGAAATATGCATTAGAGCTTTGGTTTTTTAAAACTTTGCTTCTCACTAGGATTTTTCATCTGAACTGAGTGTTTACAAACATAAATTGCTCAGGTCATAAACATCCAGACCCGGAACAACTATCTGTAGATCACACAAATACATCATCCATGCGCAAATTGAACCCTGGACATTACCCAAAAAAATCCTTAGCTTTTGCACTTAACAAACGTAGCGAAATTAAGTTTCAGTATAAAATTGTTAATGTATTAAAATTTGCTTTTATCTTTATTAATGTCAAATTTTCCGAGTTGCCAATCGTTAATTAAGACGAGAATTTACTAATGAATAATTTTATTAAACTGAATGCGTTAATAAAAGTAAATACAAGTGAAGGAAAACTTTACGGAACTGTTAGGGCGTCAGTAAAATGTTTTGATCGTAATATAAAATTGAATTGAGTTTGAATAGAAAGCTACGGAAAGGTTGTTAAATGTTTGATCCCAAAGGATCAAGAAGTTTTATAAATGGTCGACCATGGACTGTAGCACTGAATTAATGATCAAATTTATTTGAGAGTTCAGGAGTGCATCGACACTTTCAATAGAAACATATGTGATTATCACATACAATTTTCCGATCAATATTATACATACTCGTATAATTAGTGAAAGATGAAAGTCGATTATTTTAAAACATATTATTGATAATTTTTAGTATTTTAAACCTGAAACGACGATTAGGCAATCATTATCCATGGTGACATAGAGGCGTGTGCATTCAGGGTTCAGTACGATGAAGTGCATCAAGTTCGATTCCAGTTCATATGTATGTCTGTTTCTGAACAGTTAGAAGTTGATGCAACATCTGCAATATGGTTACTACATAAAATTGTATTTCAAAGTTGCTTAATGAAGTTTACTTCGTTGTTGTCAAATATGATTAATTTTAACTTAAAAATGTGAACGTTTCTTTTAAAATTAAGACAGAACAAAAATTGTTTGTTCTCTGCTCTGGTCGTGTTGTGCATGTAAAATGTTTGTAAAACGCACCCACGATACAGAAGAAATTCTACTGCGTCTTTCTTCTTTGCCGATTTTCGGATATGTGCAATCGAATTTCAGATTTGGCGCACAGGGTATTGTGCAGATTGTCACAAAATTAATGTCCTACAATTGAACAGACGAGCCGCGCTGAGAACGGGAGCGACTAATTTTATGCGTTGAATAAATAATGGTCACTCGCACATGCGACGAAACTAATCAAGCTTTATTCAGTGCCAATGATTATGCTTTTAGGATATACGTATGAATATTTTAAATCCGTGTGTTTTATCTAAAGGGATCAAAAGAGCATTAAGTTCTAGAAAAAACAATAGAACAGAATATGTTTCATTCTAGATACATCACAAAGGTATAGGATTATATTTATTAAATTTCGGGCTTTGTATTATTGGATTAGACTGTGCAACATTGTTAGTAGCCTAAAGTAATAATACACACCGTACTTACAGTCACGCTGTCACTAAACTGCGTTGCATATTATGGGTACTATTCTGGATTAAAAAAGGTGGTCCGTAGAATACCTTAGTCGCCTCTTACGACATCTCGGTAGGAAAGAGGTGACATTCAACTCTGCCGGACACCTAATCTCTAATGTAATAATAAGTAAATAGATAAATACGTGCATGGTACATACAACTCTATTAATTTATTAAAGATTTGTCATCTCTAGTGGATGCCCATTTTTAAAAAAAAGCGATATCATGAGTATGTTTTTTTTAATGAAACTAATTTCACCGGATTTTATCGCGTTAAATTTTACTATTTATAACCCGTCGTTTCGAGCGCTTTACAGCACCCATGGTCACGGTAAGATGATGATGTCCTGATGTCTTCGTAGATCGGATCAAAAATATAATTAAAAGCTGAAGATACTCCGGGTTAACTATGACATCAGGACATCAGTCATCTCAGTCCTCCATCTGTCCACCCGTGACCATGGGTGCTGTAAAGCTCTCGAAACGTCGGGTTATAAATAGTTAAAATTACGCGATAAAATCCGTAAAATTAGTTTCATTAAATGTGTAGGGGTTCGCGTAAATATAAGAAATCATAATGTTTTTTTTTATATTTAAAAAAACGATGCCCCGCAGTAAGATTCTCCTGTCTCGTGGGTGCGTTTTAAATGTATAAATTCCACATGCACAAACACCCTCAGAACCCGGAACAATCATCTGTAGGCCATACAGATATTTGTCCCGTGCGGGAATCGAACCCGCGACCCGCCGACAACAACTGTTTTAATATACAAATTTCACATGCATAACTCAACGAGACCCGGTAAAACGATTTATGTTTTTTGCACAAATGTTAGCTCCGGTTGGGATTCGAACCCAAGTTCTGCGGCGACGAAGTTTAAGATCTCATCTCTGATAACGCGGTCGTCAGTGTGATGAGTCTCGAACGTTGCCCATTGTACTTAAAATGTCACGTTACCAGTAGCTGGGTCACCTGTCCTCGTCACGTACCACGTGAAACGCTTCTCTATACGTTGGTGTTCTGTGAACGTGGTCATTCTCCGGTCGAGATGGCCTGGTTAGTTCACGTACAACAATGTAGTTTATTTTCTTTAAACAAGGCTAGTAATGCAACAATTTATTCCATCTTCATACGTTGAACAGTGAGCGCCGTGGAGTGGGCCCAATTTTAAATTCATAGCGTTGTCGTTCGTTGCTCAACAAACTGTTACAGACTTTGTTTGGGACGAGTGTTTGTCATGCAAACTAACTTCTTTTAAACGATATGGATGGAATAAATAAAGTTTCTTTTTAAGAATTATACATAGGAAGACAACGGAACATGACTTTATTATATAAAACCACTAAATTAATTGCTACTATCCGTGTATACCCCCAACACAAGCAAAAACTTCCTATAATTCCAATCTCCAGACGTTGCTCAACTGTAATGGCGCATCTCATAGTATTTCAGAAACGTAGTACGTGACTTAAAACAGATGTCTAAGGGTGATGAGGGCAGTGTGGTGCCACACAGAAATGTTCTGGGTGACTCAGCATTTGTTATGGACGACATTGCACATTCCATCCGGTGAACATTTTGCTCGTCTCGTCATTTTCTCGTATAAAAAATACGAGCAATTTTCCTAAGTAGAGTTTTTGTAAATTTTGAAATGGCTTCAAATATTTTCTGTTATGCCGCTTTAAAGTTAGTTTAATTTTTACACTTTGGGATAGTAACAAACACATGAAGTAGCTACGAAACGTTATCTTCACTTTATCTATAATTTTCACTACTTTATGGCATGACGAAGGAAAAGTTCCAATTTTACCTATACATTACAGGATTATTTTACAGACATGACTTTCGAATTATTACGATCAAAGCAAAAATAAAAATATATTTTGTAATGTATGGAATGCATACATGTATGTTACTTTATATGTAATTTTATATTTATCATAATTATATATTGCTATGTATTTAAGCTCAGAATCGCGCAGCGAGCCATGGAAAGGGCTATCCTCGGAGTTTTTTCGGCGAGATAAATCCGTAACGATATTATCCGCAGCAGAACTAGAGTAACCGACATAGCCCTAAGGATTAGCAAGCTGAAGTGGCAATGGGTCGGCCATATAGCTCGGAGAACCGATAACCGTTGGGGAAGAAAGGTTTCTCGAGTGTCAACCTAGTACCGGCAAACGCAGTGTAGGGCGACCCCCCCACTAGATGGAGCGACGCACCTACACGGTTTTGCAGGGAAGTCGATGGATGCAGGTGGCTCAGGACCGTGTTTGGGCTGAAATACGAGTATGATGATTTATTTTATTTAAAATGTATTTTGAGTATTGTTTGCATTGTATTTTTTATTTATTTTATATTTTTGGTAATTGTGGCAATTTATGGTAATTCGTTTCACAGGATTTATCACCTGCCACAATGTTTCACTACGCCTTGGGTTGATTGGCAGATAATGCCAAACTGGCATTTAAATCCGCCATTGTGTCCTTTTAGGGTTAACAATAAAGTTTTAAATAAATAAAAAAATCTCCTAATTTAGTTTTTAGACGAAAATTAAATAACGCACGATTATATAAAAAAACTTTAACAAAAGTATATATTTATAAATTTAT